>CP092726.1:17201064-17839564 GCA_030273425.1 Microplitis manilae | reverse complement strand
CCACTATTTAATTTCCCCCAACAACGCTTAAGAGTAAAATGACTGGACTATAAAAGGCTATCATATTATTGGAAGGAATAGTTAGATTATACAGTTTAACGTAAAAAATTAAAGGTTATTAAACGAGCTTTGAGATACTTTGTAGGCGAAAAATCCATGAGTTGTAGTTTTAAAGTTGTATAAACTTATTAGTGAATAAAAATTGATTTTTTTTGAAGAATCGTAAAAATTTCAAACTGCCATAACTTCGAAGCTAATAGATCAATTTAGTCTATAGAGTAAGTTTAGAAAATTTCATTAGGATCTGATAAAAATTGTAGGCGCAATCGTGTTCTCAAAAGGCAGGTTATATTACAAATATTTATACATATATAAATTTTTTAACAAATGGTATTTTTTAACTTTACTCAATCAATTATGATAGCCTATAACAAAATTCTTTGAAAAGTCTATCTTAAAATTGTTACCGGAAAAATCCCTGTGCGACTATTTTTTATAAACAAGACCCACAAGGCTGTGAGATTCGCTTAAGCTTGAGTACCCCGTTCCAGTTGAATTAAACTGCTGCTCAACCTTTCTACTTCAGCCAGTGTGTAGTTATCCCTCTCGATGACCTTGAAATGGGCTTCAGAGTAATACCCGTAGCGAAGGTCATAGCAGAGAATAGCCTCCGAGGGTATTTGCTGCCAGTCTAGGTCGATGGTTGGAAGCGGGATTTCACCACTCATACTTGTCCAAAAGACAGGTTGACCTTCTGCAGCGTTGATGTTGGACCACCCGTGACCCTGACGCCGAATTCGGCGCAATTTCACGTGAGCTCGATGGCTCAGCACCGGTATTCTGAAGCAGTTTGACTCGGTGAAGCACAACTACCGTTACTGGATAAAAGAGGACTTCCTCGGTTACAACCCGTAATTCGAACAGTTCGTGATAAGATCGCCTGAGGTCTTCGGCTATCATTCTTAATACGTGGCATAACTGACTTTTCTTGCCTGTCCTTCGGCTTCTTTGTATGCATTTTGGATCCGGAAAGGAAGCGTTTGGACTGCCAGTAGCAGCGCTCAATATGAGATAGATGATATGTGCTCAGCCACGAGCTTAATGGTTTGAAAAGTTTTGTGTACTTTCACTACGTCCGGGAGCGCCCGAACTCGCAACTGACTCCAAGGTCAGAATATTGCCGTTCACTAGCTATTTAGGCCCGGCACATCCAATTTCTCGCTCATGTCCTTGTCAAGTCGGCATGAGAGCCCCGCTACCAGCCGGCTATTCAGAGAATTTGGTGGCTAACTGCTACTCGTTGGCGCGCTTTTGAGCCAGTGGGAAAATTCGCTAGTACAGTCATGCTGTCCACGTTATCACCGAGTGGCGATGAAGGAGGAAGACGCCGCAATAATTCTCATTCTCGGTCGTGAAGTCTTACGTATCACCTCATGCTTTACCATCGCTATGCTTACCGTTGTTACTTACTAATTTTTGCTTGATTTTAATTCCACTGAATTATAACGAAAATATTCTCAATATTTATATAGTAAATTAAGACGAACATTTATTGACTATATGAATTTCGCTCGTGTATAATTAAATATGATTCAATTACCACGCATCCGCTTTAACCGTTACTGTACACGCGTTAACTGTGATACGTGATTTTTTCACTCTAGCTACATTCGCTCGTGTATTAATTATCGCATTCGCTATTAAGTATTTATTTCTCACAGTTTTTTAGTGTATATAGTGTAAATAAAACCATCTAAATAATTTATTATTAATTTTCTGTGATTTTTAGCTATTAAATTTCATTACACCTACACCAGGATCCCACAGATCATTTGCTTACTTTACAATATGTGTATGGGCTACCGGTAGCAACGCCCAAACTTTAAATAAGGTGTGCATATATTAAATAAAATACGGATGTATATTTTGCTTTAAAGTCCTAGTGACCGGATCAAGCCAGTAAGTTTGTGTAGAGTTCTTAGCTCTACTAGATCTTGTGATCGAATGACTTGATTCTGTCGCTCGTTGATTATATACATTCATTGCAATGTGAATGTTGTATCTTAGGTTTCTGGTGAGAGAATCGTTGTGGCTTTGGTCTGATGCATCGTCATCTGCTTAGACAATCTACGAGCCATGGCGATTCTCTTATTGCAAAAAATTTCCACTACATTGTTGGCGGTGAAAAGAAATGATTTCGCCGACAATGTAACAATTTATCATTGTAAAAAGTGTCGATCTGTCCTATCCAAAAATTTCCATAGAATCGATTCAAATGCGACAGAAACCGCATATAACTCTGTAGACTGTATTGGTTTCTATGCGGTTTTTGTCGTATTTGAGTGAATTTTATGAATTTTTTGTATAGGGTGTTTATTCGAGCTTCAAAATTTAATAAAGTCGAAGAAAAATTGCCACCCTAATCTATACATTCTATTATTGTTTGACTTTCAGAAATCGTATATGACTTACTACAAGCTGCAATGGCAACAACTGATGATAAAAATCAATATATTGATGATGGATTGGATGGATTCCTTGCATTTGGATTTCGTCCAGGTTCGGAAGTTAAACAACCATATAGGCTTTGTCTTCCAGAAAAGTTACCAGCTGAATTTACAATTGTTGCAACCTTTAAACCAATGTCTTCTCGCACGAGCTACCTTTTTGCTGTACTTAATCCGTTCGATACAATTGTCCAGTTTGGTCTCCGAATCTCTGTGAGTCAATTTTTTTTTTCTGTTCTCTTTTCGTTTCCTGTAACTTTTCTTTCAGCTTTGATTCAGATTATGTTTTAAAATATTATATTCATCACTTATCCGTAACTATAATATCAGTAAAAGAAGTGGAAACACAAGACTATTGTCTGATAGAAATAAGGATTAAATATGCACTGGTCAGTAGAATTAAGGGATATAAAAAAATTATAAATTTTTGCGTGATTTTCAACCTGCTATAGTTTCAAGTTTTGTATTATCAATTCAATAATTATTGTTTTTAATTAAAAAAATGAAGTTTGTCGCTAAAAAAAACTTTTCTCGCCTCCGTACGGAAAGCGTCAATTTTCGTCCGGAGGCGAGAAAAATAGTATACACGCCTCGGGAAGTAAATAAGAAAGCCTCAGATCACATGTTTGTTGACCTCGGCTTCGACTCGGCCAACAATTCCATGTGATCTGAGACATTTCTTACTTTTCTTCCCTAGGTGTGTAATATACTATTTTGTCATTAAAGAAATGATTGAAAACTGAAAACCAAAGAATTGCTTTTAATGCGATTTTTGGCAAAATCGATAAATTTAAAGCTTCGGAACACTAAGAAAGAAAAATTGCAGCGCTATCAAATTTTCAGGGTTTTTTTCAGGACACTATGAGGTTAGAAAAAATCTGACGGTATCCTTTATTTATCCGTTTTATCCAAAGTTCTACCAAGATTTCTGAATATCCTTAAGTATGCGAATTTTTACCTGTTTTTTAATAAACATTATCACTTCAAAAAATATTTTTCCATCAAAAGCCACTAATTTGCCTTATAGATAATGTTTTCCAGATTTCAAAACTCTACTCCGGAACCGTGCATGATAAAAAAACTTTAAGTTCAGATCTATGAACAAGAAATTTGAGGCTACAATATGCTTTTCTTATTTTTCCTCTACGACCATTTTTCACCGAGTTACAGCATGTTGAAAATCACCCAAAAATTTAGAATGTGTTTTATATCCCTTAATTTTTGTGACCAATGTATTTGACTGAATTTAATATAAAAAATTTGCAAAACTATTGAGCTCTTCGATCGCAAAACCGGCGATTTGTAGCAGTAATCTCCGAGAATTCGATAAATTAAACATAATCATTAAGGATCGGTTCTTAGGGTTTTGTTCACGATTCTGCTCAATAAATGCAATGTTTAGAAACAAGAATTAATAGAAATGGTCAAGGTGGAGAGTTACGAAAACTTTGAATTGAACCGGCAGGATAATGTATGAAATATCTCGACAAAAATGTCAGAAATAGTAATTTGTCAAAATTATTGACCATGATAATATTTGAGTAAAGAGCCGATTGCAACAATTTATGCGGTGATCATCAAGTATTATGAAGCCAGAGGCCCTGTATGAGCTGTAGAACATATGAGAAATTACAATATGCGATATCCGAGAAAAATGAAGGAAATCATTTTTTTTAATTTTCCGTCACCGTTATCATTTGAACAAGTTAACCGACTTTATTGTGTAACCTTCCGTTACACATGCTAAAATTTCTGATACCATTTCACGCGTCACGCGAAATCGCCGCAATCCTTCTTAGCTCGACAGAGTTGCCAGATTGATTCTGAGTGCGTAAAACAGTATCTTCTTGTTAAATCCGAGTTAGCTATGTACTTAAAAAATTTCTTTTTATCACCACGATTTTAGGTAGATTTTAGAAAAATCTACCGCTAAATAAATCTCCAGCCAACCGCTAGGAGGAGGCAATAACTAATTGGTGACAGTGCGGTGGGATTCGCCGACTTTGGTGCGCGAAAATTTAAACTCTAATATCTACAAATAATGCAGACTGGTGATTGTGACAGTGAATACTAGAATTATTAACTTATGAAATGAATAAAGATATATTTTTGTGAATATTATCCAACGTTTCAGCACTAGTGAAACAATTCTGTGAGAAGAAAAAATAACTTTCATTTACATAAAAATAATATCTATTTTAAATATTAAACTAACTAAATTCGCAAGGGGAACTGATTCAAAAAAACAAAGATAGTTCAACTTACAAAGTGAATCATTTATCATTAAAATAACAGAGTGTGATAAGAAAATAATCATAACTTATGAAAGTTAAAGCTGGTAGAAAAGATAATTCAGTTAAGTGTTATCCTAGACACAGCTCTCTTAAAGGTTTTTGAGCGTTTCCCCTTAAGCGACGGGTGTATGTCGGAGTTGAGTGATTGCAGCATTGCACACGCAAATATTTGACAATCATGGTGTTATGAGTGCGGGAACTCTGGTCATTTTCGATAAGACTGCCCCGAACTCACTAAGAAACACTATGAACAATTCAAGCCAAAACGTACCCATGGGCGGAGTGGACATAGATACAGTCGCCAGGATGAGAGTACGAAGCGAAAATTACAAACGCGCTCGCGAGTTCGACTATGAAAACAATAATTTAAATTTGAGAGATGCCCAATGGGAAAACGCGACGTGAAACATCGAGATAGCAGCGCATCCAGAACTTATTGACTCCGTTGAGAAGTCAGGTAAATCAGATTCTCAACTGACTGGGGAAACTCCATCAGGTTCCATGAAACCTGCCACGTCAGTGGTTGATCCTGGAAAAGAGGTGGAGTCTACAACCGAAGTGGTAACACTTAATGAAGAGTTGGAGTGCGTACTAGGTGAAGACCCGACTAACCCCAAAAAGAAGGTAGTCAATGTGCATCCTAGCCTAGTCCCAAGATGGTCATCATGGATTACAGATGGATTGCCCGAGGACACGAAGAAAGAGTTGATAGAAAAATATCCGCTCAACGGCAACGTACGCTTTGAAGCTCCTGAGCTCAATGAGGAAATCGTGTCTATGCTGAACGAGGCGGGTACGAAAAGAGATCAGCTTTTCGTTGCAGAACAGAATCTAGTAGGTTCAGCCTTATCAGCCTTGGGAGAAGCTATTACCATGATCCTAAATGATGAGGAGGAGCCAGTTGATCAACTCCAATTGTTGGAGAAATTATCAAGTGGAGGCCAATTGCTATCAGGAAATCCTTTATCGCGCCAGCTTTCACCAAGCAGATGAAGGAGCTTTTGCAAAAAACGAAGCCAGGTACTTTACTTTACGGAGAAAAACTATCAGAAAAGATAAAAACAGCAAAATCGGTGGAAAAAATTGGCAGGGAACCGAAAACTCCATCATCATCAGTAACATCAATTAATGCAAAGAAGTCAGTTCAAAAACCATCCTCTGGACGGCCTTTAAACTGGCGGGGCTAGTATGCGAGACAGGGGACTCAGCATCAAGGCCAGAAATTCTCTCAAACGAATTACCCCAGATCAGGACAATACAACAGCAAGAAAACGTCCAGCAGTTCATCGAATCAGCCGAGATCCCGCCAGTTTTCGCAGGGCGACAAGAAGAAATAAACAATGAGGTGGGTCCGATATCCGGGCGGCTTAGTAAGCTTTTTCACGAATGGAAAAAGATTACTAATGACGGTTTTGTTTTAAAATGTATAAACGGCTACGAAATTCTGTTTTCCAAAATCTTACCGTCAGGATTAAGTTTTTCTAAAGAAGTAATATTATCTAGGGATGATGAAAGGTTTATAGAGGTAAAGATAGAGAAATTGTTGTTTTTGGAGCCATAGTCAGATGCAATCCAGTAGATAATCAATTTTTATTTTCTTTCTTTTTAGTACCAAAACCAAACGGTTCAAAAAGGTTTATTTTAAATCTTAAACTTCTAAATCAATTTATTATAACTTATAACTCACCATTCTAAAATCAAGGATTTGTGATCTGTGTTAAGATTAATTAGTAAAAAGGATTTTTTATGTAATCTTGATATCAAGGACGCATATTTCCGAGTCCCAGTAAGCAAGAAAAGTAGAAAATGGGGTTCCGTTTTTGTCAAACTCGGCCCAGGGGGCAGCATTACCGCTCATTCGGTGGCGCGCCAAAATTTAACGTTAAAAATAATTTCTTTACTTATTTAATAATATAGATATAAATAACAATAAATATTTTACGTGGAACGTTGCACAATTAAAAGAAGATAACTCAACTATTTACTTACCTGTGTAATAACTTTCATTTTTTTCAACATAACATCCTTAGCGAAATGGTTAGAACATAACCTCGAAGACCGAAAATTTACATTTATAGTCTTTTCCCAAAGAGCCCGATGTTTTCTATCATTGGAAAAAGTGAAAGTTGCTTTTCCTTTACAAAAAGGAACAAAACACTTACCCATATTTTGTATAATTTTTTAATTTTTCTGATATCGAATATATATGATAATCGTGCGACACTTGTAGCTACTCCAAAACATATATGTAACTGACAAATATACTGTATATTTATTATGATCCGACATTTATATTATTTATCGAAAACATCATATAATTGATTGTAAATTTGAAAATTACTTGGGTTTTTTTTTTCTAAATCACTCTAGAACAAATTTTTTATCTTTTTAAATTTGACATTTAAAAATGTGCGCTCTACCGAATTCGCGGTTATGCTGCTCTCAAGCGGAGGAGTTTGGCAAAACGGAACCCCATTCTTACGCTTTGAATTCAGGGCCCAGATGTTCGAATTTAGGTGCTTACCTTTTGGACTTTTTACAGCTCCCTTGTGTCCACAAAGATAATGAAACCAGTGTTATTTTATCTCAAAGACAGAGGTCTACTGTCGACAGCTTACCTTGATGATTACAACCCACGCTGGTTTCCTTTCAAGGAACACTTACCACCCTCAGGTCTCATGCAAGTAGGGGAGAGGTGGTGCAGTTGTAACAAGGGGCAGTTGTAACACTCAATGAAAAACTATTAAAAAAACTAAAAATTATTACACTGATAGAAAAAATATCTCGATTCAAGAAAAATTTTTTCTTCAAAATGTGGTTCTTGTTTTAAAATTTTTAATTGTTTTAATTTAAGAAATAAGTTTTTGAACCAAAAAATTGAATTTCTCGAATAGAGAAAAAAAATTCTTCGTTTGAGAATTTTATTCTTCGATGAAGCCTTTATTGTTTTGAAAAAAAATCTGACATATTTGGCTTAAGAATTTCTTGCTCTTGGATTGAGATAGGCAAAATGTAGGTTTAAGACATTACCGACTTGTTTCGAGAATGGCGCGATTTTTAAATCAAGATCTCAATTTACTCAGCTTGAAAAAAAACTTTTTTTTTATTTTAAAAATAAAAAATTTCAAAGAGATTTTTTAGGACTACATTCATTTACTTCAGATATGTCAAAGTAGAAATTTATTTTAAAAAAAGTTTTTTTTTTCATTACTTTGAAAACATTTTCCATCAAGAAATTATTACTTGAACCAAAAATTTAAAGTTCTTAAAATAACAATACGACATTTTTAGCTGAAGAGACAAGTGGTCTTGCTTAAAGAATTCAATAGTATCGATTGAAGATAATTTAGTTTCGGGTCAAGACAAAAGAGTTATCCATCAAAGATACTAAATCTTTAGAGCCGAGAAAATCTAAATCAAGACAAGAATTTCTTGAAGCAAGACAATTGCTTTTCTTCAGAAATAAATTCTTGGCTCAAGAAAATATTTCTTGAGCCAAGATAAAATTTCTATCAGGGTATTATTCTTTTTTTAACTTGTTCAATACCGTAAATTATTGATTAGATCAAAGCTTCAGTTACTAATCTTGTTCCGACATTAAAATATTGAGAATTGTTGAAAATACGCGTGAAAACTTTTTTTTGTACGCTTTACAATTTTTTTAATAACAACTTTGTTTTCTAATGTTATGATATCACACTTGTATTCATATTTTAAGGGAGATGTCAAGAGTATTGTATAATCGAATTTTATATCAATTTACTGATTTTTGTTATTGTAATTAGATTTTTATTAACAATTCTGCGTGAGGGTCAGTTGTAACTCTTGAACGAGTAGCAATTGTAACACTCAGAGTCGTATATGGGATCTGTGTAAACTGGATGCGCCACAAGTTTATTCTGGAATAGTGTAGTTTTAATATTTATAAATGTTTAATAATTTATATTAAAGATACAAATATACGTGCTACTTTAAGTTCAAATACTTGACTTTAATAGTTAATTAAGTATAATAGTATGTATTAAGACTAAATAATAAAAGCAATTTAGTGGAAAATATCTATTTCGTTCCGTACTACAATTGCCCCTGCACTGTGTTACAACTGCAGTCCACGCGCACCGCCATCTTGGCCCCTGACTTTAGTTAAACAAATTGATTTTTTAATAAGTTAACATTGACTTTTTACTAATTAACCAAGTCAGTCACATAAAAGATACTATCAGCTAACTTTTTGACAGATTTTAAGTTTACTATCTTAAAAAAAACAAATGGAATCGAAAAAATAAAAATTTTTGTTACAACTGCAGCAGCTCTCCCCTATACTTGATTTAAATACGTACATAAGTTTTTTGTTTATCTAAAATTCTTAGCTTTAAACTATATGAAGATTTACCGGTGGAGGACGGATCGAGAGCCCGCGAAAATTTTTAGTTACTCTGAATATTGTGGTTGAAATTTAGAGGAAAGTAGCAGTACTACATTGATATCATTTCGAACGAGCCTTTCATATAATTACAATCAAACTTCACTTACAGGTAAGTTCGTTTGATTTATAATTATACGTCATTTTCGTATTTCTGCATGTTACGCCTGTATGATGCTGTAGATGCATGTATGATGCTGTAAATGTAGTCTTCAGTTGGTTCAGTGTTCCAAATTTTTGGAGTTGAGGACAGCAACTATTTTAACGGGACTCCAACAAACTCGACCAAGGCTGAAGCAAGTAAAGCTGTTGATAATGTAAGGCGTGGTTCTCGGGTTGACTCTGAGCGTAGGTAGAGCAACAATGTATTTTTTCGCTCATGATTCGCTGCAAGTATCATTGAGTGGCAGGCCTTCACAACCTGGTAACCTTAAAAAAGAATCGTTAGATTCAGGAAACCAACGTGAAGACGAGGGTTTACTCCCCAACGATTTGATTTTGGGACGTCAAGTACACGCATAAAAATTTTTTGTTAGAGTAACAAAAAATAAGTTGAGGTAACAAATCGTTATGTTAGCATAGGGGTTACAAATGATATGTTATAATAACAATAGATTGGTTACAATACGTAATTTATATGTTGATTCGACAAAAGTGTTCTATTATTGTAATAAAATTCTTCGATTGTTTTAAGAAAATAGTTTGGTTGAATTAACAAATTCTTTGTTTAAGCAACAGAATTGCTTTTTCTGAGTAACAAATTTTTCTTTTGGCTTACCAAAAAGTTTGCCATTGGTATAACAAAAACTGATTAGTAAACACAACAAATATCTTTGTTAAAGTAACTGACAAATTCGTCATAGTAAGATTTTTTTTTTTATTTTATTTGTGGTGTACGTAACCCAGAGCACTTATTTTTGGCCGTATTTTCATCCCTCTGGAAAAATTATTAATATTGGTCCTACAGTTCCAGAAATCGGGACTTTTTTTTAGGAAATTTCCTCTTCTCGTTGAATCTTTTTTTAAATTTAAAAAATCTTTATTAGTTTTTCAGATATTTCCAAAAAAATAAGCCCCTTTTTTTTTAGTTGATTGCTAATAACTTTTGCAATTTTTGCAAGCGGAACTTCATTTTTTATTCAAAAATCATGTAGATGCGATTCCGAATCGACCCATCAATCGAGATCGCATTGAATCGCATTCAGTTTTATATCCGATTCAATTGGGTTCAATCCTATTTTTGGAATGGCTCTCTTGTCAATCCGTATCAATGCAACTCAATGCGACAAGTTAATATAGGGTACGTAGAAAATTTTTTTTACCAATTAACCCGAAATTCTTGATTACCGATAGCCGAAAATTACAAATTTCAATACGATTATCTATGACTTGAAAATAATTAAGTGAAAAAAAATTATTTAATACACAGTGTAAATAGAAAACATCTAGTAAAATTATAGCTTTTGCAATCGTTTTAATGATATCAAATTTATTTAGTATAATAATACATTAAGAAAGAAAAATTGAATCACTGTGAAAATAATTAATTTTAAAGGCATGCACTTATTTATGTAAAACTACAAACTATTAAACCTTGTTAAAGTATTAACATTAAAAATGTCAGATAGAAAAAAAGCAAACTAATTTGAAACGAATTTCGTTAGCATAAAATTATATAAAAAAAAAAAATTATTTCAAGTAGAATGATGATTTTTTGCAGTAAATACTAGCAAACGTATAATACACTGGTCCCAAAAATTAAGGGATAGAAAAAAAATTGGAATTTTTTGGGTGATTTTCAACATGCTGTAACTCGGTAATAAATGGTCGTAGAAGAAAAAAAAAATTGTAGCCTCAAGTTTCTAGTTTTCAGATCTGGACCTCAAATTTCTTTATCATGCACGGTTCCGAAGTAATCTTAAGAAAACCGACGAAAAAAAATTTTCAAAATTTTTGCTCGTCTTTCAACGAGTCTATGGGCTTCAATACATTTTTTTAGATTATCTGACCTTATGACTCTTTGAGGAAATTTTATGCCTTTTAATTTAGCGGCCTCAAAAAGTCTCTACGACGATTTGGCGCCGAGTGATCATTGATCAAAGTAAAAAGTCCATTTGGCTTTGATAATCAATAACTCCGGACGTATAGGTCGTACAGAGAATGAAAGTAGGGTTTTGAAAACTGGGGAACATTTTTATAAGACAAAATTAGCGGCTTTTGATAGAAAAAATTTTTTTGAAGCGATAATGTTTACTAAAAACCAAGTCAAAATCCGCATATTATTCAAAATAAAAAAAAAAAAATTATTCAAAATAAAAAAAAAATTATTCAAAATTTTTTTTTTTTTATTTTAAATAATTTTCTTTTTTTTCTATTTTTTCCGATAATCAATCTTCTTGATCGAAGAAATCAAAATTATCGGTGAAAAGAAGAATTTTGAAATCGAAAAAATGAACATAAACCGAGAAACTACCAATTATCGAGATTTTTGGCCAAATCGATAAATTTAAAGCTTCAGGACACTAAGAAAGAAAAATCGCAGCACTTCGAAATTTCCAGGGTTTTTTCAAAACACTTGGAGGTTGAAAAAAAAACGATGATATCCTTTGTTCATCCGTTAAATCCAAAGTTATAGCAATATTTCCGAATATCCTTGAATATGCGGATTTTGACTTGTTTTTTAGTAAACATTATCGCTTCAAAAAAATTTTTTCTATCAAAAGCCGCTAATTTTGTCTTATAAAAAATGTTCCCCAGTTTTCAAAACCCTACTTTCATTCTCTGTACGACCTATACGTCCGGAGTTATTGATTATCAAAGCTCAAATGGATTTTTTACTTTGATCAATGATCACTCGGCGCCAAATCGTCGTAGAGACTTTTTGAGGCCGCTAAATTAAAAGGCATAAAATTTCCTCAAAGAGTCATAAGGTCAGATAATCTAAAAAAATGTATTGAAGCCCATAGACTCGTTGAAAGACGAGCAAAAATTTTGAAAATTTTTTTTCGTCGGTTTTCTTAAGATTACTTCGGAACCGTGCATGATAAAGAAATTTGAGGTCCAGATCTGAAAACTAGAAACTTGAGGCTACAATTTTTTTTTCTTCTACGACCATTTATTACCGAGTTACAGCATGTTGAAAATCACCCAAAAAATTCCAATTTTTTTTCTATCCCTTAATTTTTGGGACCAGTGTATTATATATTTTCTATTTTACAATTTGGAAAAATCATAATCACAAATGTAACAAATTTACAATAATATGTCTAATGCTGTCAACAAATTTTAATATTTTTTAAATTTTCTTCTCCAAAATTACGCGGTTAAGTTTAATTAAAAAATTGCCAAGCGATAAATGAATATTTATTTTAAATCAAATTATTGTAAAAAATTCATTTTTTACGTGTAATCTAAAACTGTCTCTTAAATTTACCGCAAAATAACCGTTAGATTGACGATATAATTTAATTTAATTTTATTATCAAATTTAAATGATAACAGTTATTATTTTTCATCTTATGAGAAGCTTTTCTTTTAAATAAATGACTGCGATAATTAAATAGTAATTCGATGTGATATTTTATTTTAATTATTACTACTTTAACGGCTCATGATACACAGAAATCTTAGTTGGTTATTCAGTTTGACCTCTAAGCTGCTTGATCTACAGGGCCTTAAATATCCTATACGATTCAATACTTTCCAACGCGTTAGACTGGCTTTCAAAAATAGTATTGAATTGCATTGAATCGCATTGTCTTCCAATGACACCTCAACCATAATTTTCGGAGACTGCTGAAAAAAGTTGACCGAAAAGGCACTTGTTGACTAGACTATTAAACAAATTTTGTATTAAAAAACATTAAAGTAAATCAATTCATAAGATAATTCATAAACACGCAGCTTACTACAATTGTAGATGTATATTATTTAAAATAATAACTATATTTTGGAAAAAATTCAAAAAAATTTTGCATTAAATGTTTTGTGTTTCCCTTGATCACGTGTTTATGCGCATGCATACACTCATTATCGATAATGACGGACCCGTTTGACTTTAGTCACTAAGGCCATCTAACGACCGTGTTAGAGAATAAAATGTCATTCACTATTTCAGCTGGGTTTTTTGCTGCTATAGGGCTCATTCACGTTGGACGCTTTGAGCGCTTGCAGCACCACATCCTATAACACTTTATACGGTGACGCATATCTATTTACATGCACTCACAGCGGGCCTAAAACATGTGAGCGTCTACCGCCACTGTACCCATAGCAGTTTGCAACTTGTTCTTGAAATTTGACTGTTAAAAAGATTGTTTTTTGATAAATTTTTTGAACTTTGACCTCGGATATCTGCTAAATAATTAAATTCATCGCTTACACATATTAAATCTTTTTTCGTAGATCATTCAATTTTGTACAAAAATGTGTATAAAGATTTGACTAAAAAATTGATCAATAGTGAGATATGATCTCTTTTATAAGAGACTAAGAAAAAATGTAAAACTATGATGAGCATAGGCTTCCTATTAATATTAAGAGCTCAAATTTGGTTAGGATTTTCTAGAGGTACCTGAGAGTCAACTTTTCAATGTTGGAAGTTAAAGAAAAAATAATCGATTTCTTTGACTCACCTTAGTATATAATATTAGGGTGCTTTTTTTCAACTATTTATAACTTCCCGCTAAGAAAATCGACGATTTTCGAAAATTTCGGGAAGTTATTGTTTTCACCCCGATTTTCGAAAATCGAGTTTTCATCAGATGTCGACGTTTTGAGGTCCTAGGAAGCTATTCTGACTATTTTCGGAATGATGTCCGAGTGTGTGTATGTATGTATATGTGTGTGTGTGTGTGTGTGTGTGTGTGTGTGTGTGTGTGTGTATGTATGTAAACTCTTTGTAACTTTTGAACTAATGAACCGATTTAGATGTTTAAGGCGGCGATTGAAAGAATATGTTGGCCATCAACTTTCCTGAAAATTTCAGATCATTTGATCAAATAGACTCGAAAATATCTGCGAATTACGAAAAAAAAAAATTTTTTTCTTTAGTTTTTTATTGATTTCTCAGAAACGACTTATACGATCGACTTCAAAATCTAATCAGCTCTAGTACTCGAAAAAACGTGTCGATTGCCACCTCAAACATCAAAATCGGATAATTCGTTCGAGAGTTATCGCGGGAGAAAGAAATGGTGAAAAACGGTTTTTTCTAAATATTTTCGAAACGACTGACGCGATCGATTTCAAATTTTAATTAGCTCTAGAATTTAATAAAACGCGCCGATTGCCACCTCAAACGTCAAAATCGATCAATTAGTTCGAAAGATATCGGCGTTGAAAAGTTAAAAAAATAATATCTTATGTTATTTTTCCCGGATAAATCATAATATAACCTACTAAAATGTGTCTGAAGTCATACCAACGCATCTTTTATATGGTTACTTTCGATACATAATGTCATCGAACTTGGTTTCTAGTTTAAATCATACTACCAACAATGAAATCGATAAAACGTAGTTTTCAATATTTTTCTCGGATATTTCATATTTGATTGTTTCTCACATGAGTCAAAACTCATTTAAATCTCGATTTGAATCCCTGGCATTGATTTCTGCCTGAAAACACTTATTTTATTAAACATAATCAGAGATTAAATTTTAAAAACCGCTTCATTAACAATTCTTGATTCTTAAATTTTCAAACTTCAGCATAACAGGCAACGTGTTAGAGCTTGAGAAGATCGTAAAAAAACAATCGCATGTGATAGCATTTTCGAGCTCGAAAATATATCTACACTAATGTTTTCGAGCTCTTTGAGGTCGAAAACAGCGGGAAGTTTTGGGGCTGGCCCGCAGGGCCAACCGACGCCCAGATTTTTTTTTTCGGTCTTATCGTAAAATTTTGTTGCAAGTACCAAAAAAAAGTATTTTCCAATCACTCAATATGTGGAAAATAAATCCTGCTCATCTGAAGGAATCCGATAGGTAGTAGTCGTAACGATAACACGGACGTTCACTGTGCTCTAACTAAAAAGTAAATATAAAATAAATCTTGTCAAGAATAGTGCAATTAAAAAGAAACAAACAAACACAAAAGCTAGCCTAAATCAAATAATGAAGAAATAGCATGCCACTATATGATAATATCTGCGCAGGCGCACACAGTAAGCTTAATGAAACTGACGCGCAACATGACCAAAGTGACAATGCAACTAAGTCTAATGAAGGACAAGTTGTAATTAATCACAATCACTACGATACTGCGATTCAAAATTCAACACCTTCAACCCAAAAGAGAAGAGGGCGTAAGATGAATGCTAAAAAACTCGCTGAGGCTGGCTTGTAGAATAGGTCATTGACAGACTATCTCCAAAAAAGACCTGCTAATAGCTCTAAAGGTTAAAGAGCACTTATTTATGATTTTGAAAATGAAGATAAAGTAGAAGAGGACGCAGATGATCCAACTTCAGTAGAAGGCATGGATGCCTCGATAAATTGTGGCACCTCGCATAGCCCAAGCAGCAGCATATGTAATGAACTAAAAAGCAGCATCCCGTTGATCTCACAGCATATCCCTGAATATTCAGAAAATTCAAATTCTGAATCGAACACTACAATAATAAACTCAATGCTCAAACACTTCAGTAGTCGGATACCTGCTCAGGTCATCACACATGTCACGAATTAGTATACAAACTCCAAAGGGAGAATGAAATGCTGCGACACTGGCCGGAAGAGCAAATAGGCTCGTTCAAAGCAGAGATAAGCTTATTAAAGGAGCAAGTTGTCCTACTCTCCAATAAAAGTCTACTTAACAATGAACAGGGCCAAAGAGGACTGTCAACTATCATCAGGACCGCACCCTTGAAGACACCACAAGGCTCCTTAATAGCCTTAACCATCTAAGCCTACAGAGAGTGAAACACAACACAAGAGTCGCTCCCAAGCAGGAGAGAAATGTCGCCGATGACCAGAAGACGTCAACTACCACTCAACGATCACAAACACATGATAATGATGCTAGCCAACGTGCATCTCAAATAGCTAGCTCCCAAAGTCACAACATAAGAAGCGATGGAGCTGATAACACAGGAAGAACTAGAACAATCTCGAGACCAAAAGTGATGAGAGTTGGCGAATTCAAATTTGAAATAGAAGAAAAAAAAGGCGAAACAACATTGTGATTTCTGGTGACACCAGCAGCTGGAACGATCAAAATCAATAGATCCCAAGAAAGTTATAATGGCAGCCAGGCCAGAGTCCGACCACCTACCAATCACTGGTCTTTTCCCTACAGAGGCAGCTCAAAAAATAATAGAAAGGGACGCATGGATACACTATTACAACTAAACCGTCTCTCACACAACCGCATAACGGACTATGATTGGCTCTCTCCCCTAACAGCTCACATCGAGATTCTTTGTACTTCCAGAACATTAAAGGGTTAAGCGAACCGGACAGTAGTACATCAACTCAAAAAACTCAACAAGTAAACCTAGATATTAAACAAGACACACAGCCCCAAAGAAAACAGCGTCTTATCTGGAAATCTAAAATGTCGAACAGTATCAAAAACTACTAGACGAAGCACGGGCTAAGCTTGAGTGTTCTTCTGAAGAGACTACATGGGAAGACTTAAAAAAACTAATCTGGAACACAGCATCTAACTGTGACATGACCTCAAAGTCCAAGAAGAATGAACAGCGTACTCAACCTTGATATAGCAAAAACTGCAGAATAGCTAAAAAAAATTCATAGACTAGTCTAAAAGCATATCTTCAGAAAAAAAATGAGGAAGGCAAGAAACAGCTGAGAACCGTGCGCAAGATTCTGTGAGGTTCTCAGAGAGGAAGAAAATAAATGGAGGGACAAGCTGTCCAAAAAATTAATACAGTGTAAGAACATGTGGCAATGGTGAAAAAAGATTAATTATTACAGAGGTAACAAGAAAAGCGCTCCCAGTGACACTATCAGTGATGAGAGAATGATTGAACACTACAAGAAGATCCTACGTGGATCCAACCACGACGACCCAGAAGACAAAGAAAGAACACCTGAATAAGAAGCAGAGCATAGGAATACAGTATATTATGAAGAGCTTACGATGAAAGAGTGTAACGGGGTAAAATTAATAAATTCAATTTATTTGAATTTAAATTTCTATTAAATTTCCCGCGGTTGGTCAATTACCAAAAATCGATTAACCCCGTAATCTAGATCATCGACTGGTCCCTGGAAACGCCAATTTTGGAGGCTCGTCCTTCCACCCTAACTAGAAGTTAATGAGAGTGGGAAAAACTCACAAAAATTGCCGAGGGGTCGCGGACGAAGATATATTAGTGAGTGCTCGGGGTGATTCAACACACAGCCGAACGGACCGGCGATCCAGCTAGAAGGAAGACAGCGTGCTGAGAAAGGTAAATATCCAAGCTCTGCAGAGGTTAGAGTGGAACCTTCCAGCAGCTATAGACTTGAGAAAATAAAATCAATCGTGTATCCGGCGGGTAGCCGATACACTCAATTGCATATATTTATTTGTACTGAATTGTCCACAGATTAATTGGAATAACGGAAATTTTTGGAGAAGTGAGGTGAGACTTAAGAACGGGTGAACCGGAGATCGGCGGAAAGAAAGAGTCGGAGAAAGAGAGACGCCACAACATCTTGGGGAACGAGACTTAGTGGAGGTAAATAAAATTGTCGGCCGTAACCACAATTTTGGAATAATAAATATTAGTAACTCGTAATTAAATCTAATATCAATCGCCATTTCTGGTTTAAACTTTAAATTTTATAAGAATTTCTCGGCCGAGACGCCAGAAATTTCTAATAATTAATTTACGCGGTCCGTCGAATAAAATTCTCGGTAAAGAGGTCAGAATTTTGAATTTTCATAAACTAAGATTGAAGAAAAATTTCTCGGCGTGAAGCCAGAAATTAGAATTGTATTTAATTAAATTTATATTCTGAATTAATCGATATTAACCAATAAGAAAATTTATTAATAATTAATAAGACTGAAAATTTTACTCTGTGATCAAGTGCTGTAAAAAGTGATAAGAATTTTTATAATTAATTATTTAATTTTGAGTAAATTATGATGTCAGTAGATTAATAAAGTCGTTAAAGAAAAATTAAGAATTTTAACGCGAAGAAAGGAAAACACGAAACAGAGAGAGATAGACTGAGACGCGCGAAGTAGAGAGAGATAGCGTCGTTGGCGTCAGTAAATTAAAACACTTGATAAAAATTTTTATACTGGGAAAATTTTGTAAAGTAAAGTCGGGTCTTGTCTAATTATAATTCGAAAGAAATTGGAAAAGAAAATTTGTGAATCGTAAAAGTTACAATTTTGGAAATTGAAAAATTAAAATTTTTCAATAAAAGTATGTGTGTGTGTGAGTTAAGTCCAGTGGACTGAAGATGAAAAATTAGCGTGTGTGTGTGTGTGAAAGAAAATAAATAATTCCAGGGGAATTTTTCATTTAATTAATTAATTAAAGTCCAGGGGACACATTTATTTATGATCCAGGGGATCAAGCCACCGGCCAGTTTTAATTGTAAAGTTCAGGGGACACATTTATTTATGATCCAGGGGGTCAGGCCAGTGGCCAGTTTTTATTAATTATTCCAGAGGAATTCTTTGTTAATAAATAAATTAATATAGTCCAGGGGACTTAAGATTGTAAGAGATAAAATTTAAGAATAAGAAATTACACTATAAATTGAGTATAAGTAAGATAAAGCCCAGGAGGCAGTATTGTTGAATGATAAATAAAAATTAATAATAATACTAATTAAAATATTGTGTTGATAATTTAGCTCCTCAATTCCTCACTTACATAATCTTTCAGCGACCCTGAATTTTTACAACATCTCCGGTTCTGGACGACCGAGGTCTAGCTTCCAGTGGCGCCCTTATTAAGATCAATTAATTAAGGGGCCAAATTTAGCAAGGTTGAAAAACACCTTGTTACAAGAGCTTAAGGACACCTTAACGAAGCTAAAAAGTGGAAAAACAGCCGCAGAAGATGGCATCACCATCGAGTTCATCATAGCAATTCCTACCACGAGACTTGTAGAGCTGCTAAACATGATAAATACCATCTGGATATGTGAAATGCCAACAGGTTGGAATAAATCAATAATCTACTCAATATTTAAGGCAGGAGATCCCAGTGACTCAGTAAATTGTAGAGGAATCCCTTTACTCAACGCCAGATATAAAATCCCAACCAACCTAATGGCATCTAGACTGAACGAATGGCTAAAAACTCTAACTTCCTCAAAGAAAGTCAGACAGGTTCAGAATGAAGCGGGGAAGCAGGGATCACATATTTGTATTCAATGAGTTAATGAACAATAAACTGAAGCAGCCTGAAGATAAACTTTTTATCAGCTTCGTCGATTATAAGAATGCCTTTGACAAAGTACCAAGAGATAACTCCTCAAGAAAGTTGAAGCTGCCGGCATTAAGGTAAGAATGCTTCGCATGATCCAAGCCATTTGTTTATAGACAACTAATCAAATTGGCAGCAGAAGCTTTAACTCCATTGCTGGAGCCTGCCAAGGTTGTGCACTGAGCTCGATTCTCTTCGACATATACGTCGATGGTGCAGATGACGTATGGGCAACTAAAAGCATTGGTAGAACTGTGTTTGGAGGTAGGAAATTCTACCTTGAAAAGTACACAGACGACATAGGCCTACCAGCTGATACCGCGGAGGGACTAAAAAATATGCTGAAGGGCCTCGAAGCTTACGCTGATGAAAATGGATGAAGAGTTAGCGCCAAGAAAACCAAGATCATAATTGTTAAGGCTATATGAAGAAATCTCGAAAACCAAAACTGGTATTTTAAAGGTGAAAACTTAGAAGTTGTGAGTGAGTTCAAATATCTTAGTTACTGGTTCACCACTGGAAGCACCTTCAAAAAGCATACCAGCTGGCTAGTGAGCAAAATTCAGCAAGCTTAAAACTCCACCTGGGGCCTGATGCAACGCGCAGAAAGGTGATCTCTAAAAGAAAGGCTATACCTTTATAACTTTCTAGCCAATGCAGGAGCAATCTACGGTGTTGAGATCTGCGGATAGGCCTTCAACGAAAATTCCAACAAACTGTATGCCAGGGCACACAAGTTAGCACTTGGAGTAGCTAGAAATACTTCAGAATATCTATGGGGATCAGAAGCCGGAGTCCCTCCAAGTCTTTACGTAACCAGGAAGTGAGCATGCAGTTATAGCATTGATACTCTCTCGATAGCCTAAGCAAATACTGAAAGAGAAATGTCGCAACATCATAAATGGTAATCGCTCTAAATGGGGAAGAATAATAGACCTGACTCTGAGAGAGATGGACTGCGAAAACGTCCTAAAAATGATCTGGTAAAGAATTGAACTTGATAGATTAGAGCTGTTTGATGCTGATCTATAACGTTGCCTACAGAAAGAAGGAAGGCTGACAAGGAGTAAGATACTCAGCTCAAGATACTGCCTGCGGTATGAATTCGTTAAAACAACTGATGGTCGTAAGCCATTCTGGAATGACAGGAACGTAAAGAGCTGGACAAAAGAAACCTGGTCACGTCTAAGATGCGGAAATATTGGCAGATATGATAAAATCGGCTACAAAGCCTAGGACTGCAGACTCTGTCACAATGAACCAGAAACCATCGAATACCTATTTGTTTGTCGAAAAGCCCGTATGCTATGCTCACCATGAATCGCAGACAAAATTCAAGCTCTCACTGATGGTAAATATGATGCTGACCTTCAATTTCGGATCAAAGAACTGCTGAGAGGACCCCAGAACATTGAGATCTGTCTTTTATTCAAAGTTATCGAAAACAAAATGAAATCACTGGACTGCGAAGTTGAGAATGATAATAGATGCATAGCATGCAGATAAAGTGTGCAATTGAACTAGAGTTTAAAATATTCAAAATTTCAAAAATTACTAAAGTCACTATTATTATTGTTACTACTATTATTTAATTACTTAAATAAAATTCGTCAAAAACATGTAAAATTAATTTTCTATAAAAATTGATTTCACAGAGAAAATATTAATAAATGTAAAAATTTGTCGTACTTAAAGTTACGCAGATTTCGCCACTTATGAGACCTGCAATTTCTTTAGCTGAAACTTCCAATGCTCATTCTAAATATCTAACTTCCCGCTCAGAAAATTGAGAATTTTCAAAAATCGGGAAGTTATTGATTTTACTCCGTTTTTCGAAAATCGAGTTTTCATCAGATCTCGAGGTTTTGAGATCCTAGAAAGCTTCCCTGACTTTTTCCGCGATGGCGTCTGTGTGTGTGTGTGTGGAGGGGGGGTGCGTTTGTGGTATGTATGTAAGGCTCTCATAACTTTTTAACAACTCGACCGATTTAAACGAAATTGGCGGCAATCGAAAGAGTTTCTTTGTCCCTAAATATTTTATACTACTTGAAGTAATTCGGACCAGTAGATTTTAAGAAATCTCGAAAATAAAAAATTTAAAAAGCTGTTTTGTTGGAATAACTTTTTAACGGCTTTATCGATCGATTGTTTCAAGAGATATCGTTGACGAAAAATTCAGGAATAAGTGTTTTTTTAAGACAACTCTGACATTTCTATTAGGATCGTTTTTGATGTAATGAGATAATTGTAAGAACTTAGAAAACTACGTCGATCTTTTCCAAGAACGTCGGAATCGGTTGATTGGTTTGGGAGTTATCGTTGTTGATAAAATTAGGAAAAAGTGAATTTTTTTAATTTCTCCAAAATTTTTGATCTGATCAATTCGTGTTTAGTATTAAATCATAGAATTAAAAAAAAAACTGCGTCGAATGTTGCAAACCGCGTGAAAATCGGTTGATTCGTTCAAAAGTAATTTCAGTTTGAAAATTTTAAGAATAGTGTTTTATCAAACTTTCTATTAGACTTTTGAGCGATAAGAGCTCAAAAGCATAGAAAAGCTATCTCTTCGAGATCGGAGAGCTCAAAATAACTGTATTTTCCCTCCAGGCATAAATAAATTATCCTCAATTGATATCTAAATTTATCATTAAAGATAAATTTGACTGAAAAAATAATTCGGACGGCCCAGACCAGGACTCAAACCTGGATCTTTGGGTTACGTGCCAAAGGCTCGACCTGTTAAGCTATCCGAGACACTGTCCAAAAAACACACTTCACTAAATCAGTTCTTGACAGTTTTTAACATGCCAAAAAAAATATTCTGGCGAAATTTCAGAGTTCCAAAAGCTATATATTAGAAAATATAGATTTTTCAAATACTCAACGCCCCCGCTCAACCTTTTGGGGATGGAATATCATAAAATTAGTTCTTAGTAAATTAAAACATGCCAAAAGAAATATTCTGACCAACTTTCAGAGTTCTCGAAGCTATAGATTGGACTACAAACATTTGTTAAATATTTAACGCCCCCACTCAACCCCTTGTAAGTGGAATAATATAAAATTAGTTCTTAGTAAATTCAAACATGCCGGAAAAATATTCTGTCAAAGTTTCTGAGTTCTAAAACCTATAGATTGGAAAATACAAATTTTTTTAATTTTTGACGCCTCCGCACAGCCCTCTGGGAGTGGAATATCATCAAATTAGTTCTTACCAAATTTAAGAAGCGAAAAAAAAATTCTGGCCACGTTTAAGAGTTTTAAAAGCTGTAGATTGGGAGATACAAATTTTTTTTAATTTTTCAACGCCCCCGCACAGCCTTCTGAAAGTAGAATATCGTAAAATTAGTTTTTAGTAAACCAAAACATGCCAAAAAGAATATTCTGGCTGTTTTATACCTATAAGAGATGTAGTTTAAAAATGTTAATTTTTTTTAAGTAACGCCCCCACAACCCTTCTTGCGGATGGAATTTTGTAGAATCCGTTCTTAGCTGACCTCTACTAGGTGGAAAGAATATTCCTACCAAATTTCGAGTCTATATGTTTTATGGTTCCAGAGATATTGTGACGAGTGACTATATACGTGGAAATCTCTTAAATACATGTAGAAAATGTAATAAGAAATAAAATTAAAGTGATTAGCTATCATAGCAAATTTCGTTTGTTAAATCAACAAATTGATTCTGTTACGTCAACAAAAACCAATAAGTAATGATAACGAAACAATTTTGTTATTGCAACCAATTCATTTATTACGAGCCCAAAGCGATTTTGTTGAGACAACAGATTGACTTGCAGGTTACTCAAACTGATTTTTTATTGCAACTTAGTTCATATTGTTAAATAAGCTAATCGATTTGTTATCTTTAATAAATTCATTTGTTATTGAAACATATCTTTCTGTTATCCCGTCTTTTGTTATACTAGCAAAAAATTTTTATTCGTGTACCTATGAGTGAGAACCCGCAAGCTAAAAGACGGCTGTCGTCTATAAAATGTAAAATGGACGAGTTGATAATCAATAAAATAGATCCTGGTGAGAAAAAACATTATAAATTTGCTAAAATTTATAAACTTAACAAAAAAAAATTGAGTCTGACGATCCTAAAACCCAACTTATACTCATTAATATTTTTTCTCATGTCACCACTACAAGAGACAAGCTTTCTATGAAAAAGGACCATCTTATCCACTTCACCTCCACTAACGACGTTCCTTATCTAAGTTGAACCCTGTTTTCATCTCTTCGAGTACGTCTCCATAAAAATTTTCTATCTGTTGCAAGTAAAAAGCTGTTGCCTTGAGCAACACCTTTTAAATAAGGGGGGAGGTGTGATATCCTATCATGGTTCGTACGAGCGATTAAAGCGATACCGTGTAGACTACGAGATAAACACGATTCCGCGGGTTTATTTAAATATATCCATACTTAATTTAATAATGTAATATACTCAATCCTATTTTATTTGTGACATATTATATTCTTAGGAATTGACAAATTTATTTAAGCTAGGCAATGGTCACTTAAGTAATTCTGTATTCTCTGAAATCATAAAATTGTAAGATCTCGGGAAAACACACAGTCTTGGGAACCTTATTTTCTCCAAGTCTATCCTTTTATTTAAAAGATGGAATTTATACTAGACGTAAGTTTTTTATTGTAAACTTAAAATATTTATAAATATTGTAATTGTAGTATCTTAACTAGAAATAGTTAAGCCGATCAGAGACCCCAATAAAACTTAGGATACTTTAACATCGGCAAAAAGGCAAGTCCGGAGCCATAAAACATCGTACCCTGGAAAAAACCCTTAACCACGCCGAATAACAGCATAGCTGCAGAGTGAACGATGCCGGTGGTCAAAAAGAGACCTGATTCTGCCGCTCACATGACGTCAGATGGACCAGCCCCTGGGACGGATCCAACCCCGACTCAAGCCATCAGCGCGGCCTTGCCATAATTCTAAGTTATGCTAAGATAGAAACATTTTGTAAGTCGAGTCGACGAGACGTAACTTGTAAACTGGTTGATAGAATACCGATTTCTTGAATCCTAGTTACTTATTAATCTCTTTCATTTAAAAGAACCTACAACTTGATTCAATTTAATTTATTTGTCGTTTATAAATAAATCGCGCTCTCGAAGTCGAATATTTCAATATTCCCGAGCGAATCGACCCCGTCGATAAATTTAAAACTAAAAAAATAAATCTCCAGCCAACCGCTAAGAGGAGGCGATAACAATGCATAACAATCCCTGATAGCCAAGTTGGCGAGAAACTGGCGTCCAACTAGCAGCCACAACGAGACGTCAAGTTGACCGCAAAAGTTGGTACTTCCAAAGTTTATATACACTTTCTGAAAAAGTTGGTGGCAAAAGTTGGAAATCCAATAAGTTGACGGTCACTTTGTGAAAAAGTTGAAAGCAAAAGTTGGTTGCAAAAGTTGGCAATCCATAGTTGACGGAAAGTTGCCTTCAATTTTCTCAGAAACCTGCTCTCCAATTGCGGCTTTCCCCTGGCGTCAACTTTCTCAGAAAGTTGGCGGTAACTTATAGCCAAAAGTTGGAAAAGCTAGAGAGTTGTCGACAATTTGTCGTCAAGTCGGTCGCAAACTAATGAATACAAACTTTTGGACGAGCAACTCGTGCTGTAAGGAAATTTATTTGTGTTGTACACTTCTATTTACTATCAGTTGCTTTACAGTTTCTATAGTTGATAGCAAGTGATTCTGGCAAAGAACTCAAAAGTTAATTTTACTTAACATAGACAAATCATTTCTCTAAACTGCATGTAAAATTAACGAAATTTAAAATAATATTGCATAAAAATACTCTTTTAACAATAATAAAGGTATATGAAATATATCTATGTATATTGGCAGTCATATTTAAATCAAAATAAACAACTTCGAATTACAAAGGTTCTGTGATTGAAAAATTGATATATTGTCAAAGTAGAGGTTCAGTTGTCAATTTTTTAAATAGTAATTATTTTGATCAACGTGTTTTTGTAATGCAATGTTTTATCAACAAGTTATTTTAAAAATAAAATTTTATATTTCATTTGATGAAAAAATTCAAGTAGCATTTCATGGTTGTGATGTGTGGGATAAAAATTAGTGAATGCAAAAACAACATAAAATTCTAATAGAAAAAAATTTTAAATTAAGTTACAATGGAGTAATTAGCTAGTTATAGATAATTTGCATCAAATCAATAATGTCATTAACAAAGTGATTCATTAAGCGTCTGTGTATTTTTTGTCACTGATAGTTAACAATAACAAAATAACGGACGATAGATATTTTTTTTTTGGTTTTTCGATTAATCATTTCTTTAATTAAATTTAGAGCTCATTATTTTAAGTATTATAATTGAAATTAAAAAAAATTTTTTTTTAGCCTCATACCATTTTATTGTATTTAAAAAATTTAATATTTCATTTTGTTTAACGTTATTCAAAAGTTTAAAACTTGTTCTACATTTCAATGCTAGTACTCGTACACATATTAAAATTTGTTACTCATGTGTAGTTAGAAATAGTGTAATATATATTATAATATCCTGTATTAATTAAAACTTAGTGTTTAGGTGACTATTCTAATTTGAATATGTCAAGTAACGATAACACAATAGAAGATTGTAAGTCTCGTTATCATGGTGATACGGATGACCAGTGTTAAGATTTTACTATATAAAGACGTATCGAATAAGAATCATGATTCATTAGAAAATTATGATTCCGAAAAAAATGCAGATGAAATACAGAAAAGTGAAGATGAAGAGCAATCAGATTTATCTGACGAAGAATTTTTTAAATGTAATACATTTACACGGGATAAACCACTGAGTGGGACATACGATATAACTGCTATAGTAAACTGGATTATATTTGAGTCCTCAAATCTATCGGTTTGGAAAATATTTAATACGGTTCAAGCCATAACTATTTGTTTTAACGTATCTGACGAAGCCCAACAGGCTATTTTGCAATTAATAAAAATTTTAGCTGGACCGAAGTTCAAGTACACGGAAAGAACGAGATTGGACTGAGTACAATGTCGGATTGTACTGAGCCCCATCTGTTGTGAAAAAAATTTTCACATTGAAACTGCTACAACCTACATTGTGGTGGTTACCATATACATTTAACTTAGCACAATCCAAGATTGTACTCAGTTACATCCAAGATGGGGCTGCGTAACATAGGATTAAGTCCAATGTCACGTGGTAGTGACTACGATTTTATATTGTAGTCAGCCCAATCTATAGGATGCTAAACAATCCTATATTACCAACGGGACCTGTTTAAATCTAACATTTATTCAGTTACCATGCGACATTTAACTGATTACAGTGTAAGATGGGACTCAGTACAATCTTACATTTAAAAATTTAATACAGCTAAAAGCTTGGTCAAGGTAGTACTATCGATACCACAAGTATCAAATGTGTGCTTTGTCTAATTTGACCATCGTAGTATTTCTATTTAGCAACGTCGCGTAAAGCAAATGAGATAGAAGTATGCTTACAGTAACTGTTTCACTCAAAATATAAGATCATGCGTAAAATCTATTGCGCAAACATCTATTATACAAGTTATTGGCGTTACATGTTTGTTTACTAAAATGTCTGATTCAAAACTATTAAATAATAAAATGAAAATAATTCATTGGAAAGGAGAAAGTCACAGAAAAAAAAGTATGAAAAAAATCTGTAACAAGTAGCATTAGCAAATAAATTTAATGAGAAACATGGAAAGTTCACGTTTCCCAACCCTACGACTAACGTTAATAATTTTAGAAAAAATTTTTAATTACTCTGAAACGAAAGAAAAAAATATTTAGAAAAATGTGTAATATTAAAGTTAACTTATGTAATATTATATATTTTGTAACATGTTGCTTTATTTAATAATGCAACTATATTAATAAAAAATATATCGTATGATTTGTAATAAAAAATGAGCATAACACTGATATCCCTACATACTGCATTTGATGCATGTTTAAATTCCGTGCACGTCATAACCTTTTTTGCGGTGTTGCCACATGTAAGTAACATGCCAAATTTCTCTTAATTATTTACTAATTACTCTTATCACAAGCTCTGAAGCTCTAATTTTAATAAACCCAAGTATTCTACGCATTTTTTTCTTTCCATTGATACCACTTTCATTGAAATCTGAACGTCAGATTTTGTGAAATAAAATAAACTATGTGATTTCCCATAAAGATCAATGCTAAAGACAAATATCTTTTAATATTAATATCTTTTCTTCTGTTCTCTGTAGACCTTTAAAAATTAAACTGGTTCATTATCTTATAATAATGTGCCAATATGTCAAATTTCATTAAATTCTGAACGTCAATTCTTAAACCGATAGTACTACCTTAAGTAGTATTATCGAAATATAAGAAACATCAGAGTTTTCTGTACTTTTCTCGGATATTTTATACATTAACGCTCTGATCTGATTCAAAACTCATTCAACTTTCTATTTTAATCGCATACATAGGTTTATGTCCGAGTTAATTGATTTCATTAAGCAAAATCGTGACCAAAAATTGAAAACCACTTGTTGGAATTCGATGAACTTTGAATTACAAATCCATTAAAAGATAATATCAAGCTCTTCAAGCTCGAATATGTATTTTGACAAATGTCTCCTCAAGATTTTTGAGCTTGAAAACAGCGGGAATGTTGGGGGCTGGCATACAGGGTCAGCTTGCTTTAGGATTTTTCTTTTGTCGACGATATCTTGTGATCGTATTATCTTATTGAAACGTTCTTGAGAGCAATCGAAAGTCTTTAGTAAGTTCTAGAACTGTTCAGATTTTGGGATTGATCGTTTTGATAGTTTTTGAAATATTCAAGAAAAAACAAAGAAAAATTTTTTTTTGTATTTCTTAAATATACCTTTTTAACCATCCAGATCGGTTAATTTATTAAAAAGATATGATAGGTTTACATCCACACACACACACACACACACACACACACACGCACAGAAACACACATTCGTGCGCGCGCGCACACACACACCTATAAAATGCGAGGCTTGCATGTTAGGACCTTCAAACGTCAATATTTAATAAGAATTCGATTTTTGACATTAGGGGTCAAAATGCAGCCTCCCGGATTTTCCGAAAATTTGCAATTCTTTTATCGGGAAGTTAAACAAAAATTTTAAAGGCTGTTAAATGAATGGGATAAATATAAACATGCAAGATCAAAATTAAATATTATTTATAATGCAATATTTAATTTTTTTATCTTAATGCAGTTTAATAATAAATCGATACGAAAAATTTATTTTCAGGAAGAACCAGATTCAAGTCAAGATATCTCATTAGTTTATACGAATTCAGATGAATACTCTCATTCAGAGGAAATTGCGAAATTTCAAGTACCAAATTCAACAAAAAAATGGACTAAAATCGTTATTCGTATTTCAACATCCGAAGTTGCTTTTCATCTCAATTGCTATGAAATCGCTCGAAAGAAAGTGACTAGGATCCCACAAGAGCTCGTCTTCGATACCGCTAGTACACTTTATATAGCCCAAGCAGGACCGCATATTCAAGAAAAATATGATGTAAGTAATAATCTTTTTTTATTTGTCGATCGTAATTTTTTTACCAACTTTTGTCTATCGTTGCAGTCTTCTGAGTTCTCTTAATTTATGTCATGAGTAAGCCTTTTCAGCATTAATTTTTAACAATATTAATATTTAAAAATTATTTAAAAAATGATAACATTTTTTATGTTCAAGGACACATTAAACAATTTTAAACAATGAAAAAATTATCCTAGAATTCCTCATGATAATTGAATAAGCAGGTGATTTTTGATATCTAATAGGTCAAACAGTCTTTCAGAGTTCAGACTATAAAGGGTGCTCGTAAAGTTTTATCGAAGTGCAGTTTGAATAATGTAATGAAACAAACAGTATTATTTTTTGGTTAAAATACATAAAAAATGTAATTGGTTCTGCCGTAAAAACATAAGTAGATTTAAAACTATAATAAGGGTTCAATAAAAAAAATCTACGTCCACATCAGATGCCGACTGCCACTTTTCATTTGTCTATTATCTTTAAAAAAAAAAAAAAAATCGGTCTATCGGTTGACCCTGCGGGCCAGCCCTAAAACTTTCTGCTGTTTTCGACTTCAAAGAGCTCGAAAAAATTGTTGCGAATGCATTTTCGAGCTCTTTAAACTCAAAAATACTTTTGTTTGCCGTTCTTTTCGAGAAAAAACGTTTCTTACCATTTTTTCTCCAACGATATCTCTTAAACGAATGAACCGATTGAGACGGTCAAGGTGGCAATCGACATGTTTTATCAAATTCTACAGCTGATCAAAAATAGACATTGATTTATCAAGTCATTTTTAATAAATTTCGAAAAAACCAAAAAAAAAAATTTATTTAATCCTTTCGACAACGTTTTTCCTTGAACTAATAAACCAATTTTGATGGTTGTGGTGGCATTCAACGTGGCTTATAAAGTTCCAGAGTCCAGTTGATTTTGGAATTAATCCATCGAGCATATTACAAGTTATAAAAAAAACCATTTTTGAAAAACTTTTATTTTTGGAATATCTCCGAACAAGCCCTACTGATCAAGCTCAATTATTCACAGCTTTAAGATATTGAGAAGCTGTGTTGAATGAGACCTTGACGATTAAAATCAGTTCATCCGTTCAAAAGTTAAATATTCATATGCGTACGTACGTACGTACGTACATACATACATACATACATACACTCGGACATCATCTAGAAATTAGTTGGAATAGCTACGTAGAAGCTCAAACCGTCAAGATCTCTTAGAAATCGATTTTCGAAAATCAGACCGAAGCCAATAACTTCCCGAAGTTTAGAAAATTTCTAATTTTCTTAGCGGAAAGTTAAAAAATTGTTTTTAATTATGAAGAAGCCCAGTTCATTTTTTGAAATGATATTTTTTTTATGCAATACATAATCAATGTTGAACGTGTACTTGGCGCGATTTTTTTAATAGGCAATCTGTTTATGGTGAGATTCTTTCGTTCTATACTGATTATAACCAGTGGGCCTTACGTTGGGCGCCAATATAACCGGTGGGCCTGGCTGGGCTAGCTCTACGTTTGCTAGCTCTTGTCCTGGCCATGGTTACTTATGATTAACTTAATTCATTTATTTTGTGAACTAAGGGGGCTCACTTCGTTCCCCTGAAATTTGCATTCATTAATTATGAAAGGAAACGAAGCCTGGTGGTTTATTCAGTAAAGATTTTTTCCATTTTATTTTCAAGAAAAGTATTTTAATCAATCAAATTTTTCCCCGATTTGTTACAGGTGAGAATTCCCTAATTTTATTTTATTGAATTAATATAGATCAAATTTTGTATATAAGTTTCAATATTTTAATTTACGTGGGAGAAGACCAAGTATAATTTTGATTGGGGAAATGGAATCCCACTTACGCTGTATCTCACTTTATGCTCCATCCTTGTAAGTGTAGATGAAAATGACACTCAGCAAGAGTGACAGCAACGATGTAAGCCCAATCTTCGGTGATAGAAAATCCCAGGAAATGAACAGTAACAATGCGGTAACACTCACAAATTTTATCGGCACAATTGAATTTCAATATTAACTTTACTAAATGACCACGTGCAGAAATTTGACTCGAAATATATTTATATCGCTAATTCAACGTTCTTCAAATAAATATTTTGTAATAACTACTGCGGCTATTAATACCGACCGATCAAACTCAAAGATATAAAATAAATTAAAGAAAACTGATCACTGGACTAAATGACTAGATATGACGAGACTTATCGTTAGGCCGGCTCAAGTAAATTATCGTGAGCTCTGGTTTAAAGTAGGAACCTCGCTAAGCGTCATCCGTCTACTACCCTACTGCTCCACTATTGGTGGTAACTAGGGCCTAAGTCCTCGAGTCACTGCTTGCTGGCCTTTTTAAAGGAAAATCCTTAGGGCGTGGAACTACAACACTATTGTCTCAATAGAGTTCGATCTAGGGTGCCTCTGACCTGGTCCCGGGTCACTAGAGAGTGTTAATTAAGATACAATTGTTCGAATAGATGGCCGTAGAGTCAACTAGACTTTTATACTTGATTTTCAAGTTGAAACACACTGTTACATGATATAAAGCGGTTACACTTTTTACCGAGAACTGATCAATTAGATTATCTCCTACAATGATTATGCAACAGCACAAGTAACTTTTAAATAGAAGCGGTATACGTGATAAACTAAGCTCTATTTAAAAACAATGTGTCATCCAATCAATTATGCAGTTGAAACTTATAAATTAATGACGTAAATTATTTTTTTTAGGGTTTAATCCAAACATTGAGACTACATTCTGGGCTACCGCAAGATCTTATTAAATGTACTGATACAGAGGTAAGTCAGTTACGTAAATCTAAGATAAAGAAAATTTCATAGCGAATAACGAGGCACTCTTTAATTTTTCGATGACTCCGAAATTTTCGGGCTCGAAAACTTAATCGCAGGAGTTGTGGATATTTTTCATGAAAAAATAGCTATGTCAACTAAATTTGTTTTATTGAACATCAAAGAATCTTCAGTTTTAAAATGACAATGCTTGTATAATGTTACGTGCTGGAGCCATGTCGGCTTTCGGTCTGCCAGAGTGAAGTATTTAAATTGGATATGACTGCAGTTTTTCAGATACATGGGTAGTTCTTGAAATTTCGATATAATCCGTTTGTTGATTAAAGAATAAAAAAACTTGTTTTAACTAATAATTTGTAGATAATTATTAATTTTATTTTTGTTGATAGTGAAACAACGGCTCATTTTACAAAAAATATGCATCGCATCAATTTTTTAGTAAATTTTGTCCTCTACAAAACTGTTCACTACATTAACATGACTAAAGTGTATTGCTCATGAGATATAAGCAGTTGAATATTTTACAGTAAAAAAAAAATTTGTAATCTTAGTTTTGGAAATTTTTTTGTGATTTTAGGAAGGCCGTATTTTCGTGAAAAATAGTGATATTGAAAAATATAAAAAAGCGATTCGAAGCTTAAAATCTCTAGTTTGAAGATTTTTCAGCTAAAATTTTTTTGTCGTGGTTACTGCGTAATAATAAGAAATAGCTCAAGACAGAAATTGTCGAAATTTTCAGGTTTTGTTTTCAGAGTCTCCGGGTCCAAGAAATTTTTTTTCAAAAAAACCAATGCATAGTCCAGTTATGAAATTTTTTCAGCTTCAATTTGCATTTTTGTCGTCTATCTCCGTACGATAATTTGTTGCTGAGATATAGGTCTTCAAATGAAAAAGGATTCTTTTATCTTTGATTATTGACATTTCAGCAACTAATGGTCGCACAGTAATTTTATAACTTAGTATACTTAACTGCATTTCCTGTCGTATTTTCTGCTATTTCTTGATTCGAAAACGTAACAGTTAAAATAGCGATTTTCTTAACAATTTGAATAAATCATGAATTAGCGAATTTTATCAATACGGTATGAACAGCATTATAATCCTAAAATACCACTCTACAATTTTTCTTAATGTCCACTATAAGGTCGGTAAATTGTCTTTATAGAAGCATAATAGTCCCTTTCAGAGTATTTGACCAGGTTTTTTCCACTCGGTGCGAGCAATTAATTCATTAAGGTACTCAAAGCTCTATCAATTCCAACAATGTTGCTTTATTTTCTGAACATGCTCGCAAGTACTTCAACGATTTGATGGCGTTGATGTGGAGTCAGATCCCCGTAAGTTAGTTAAAGAATTACCGATTAAAAAATGGCTTGAAGTAATAGCTATAAGATTATTTGGATTAGAGGATTGTGAAGTTAGAGGTCTCGATTTTAGTATAGCTTCGATTTCGATTATTGAGGTTGTGATGAGACGTTCGTCATTTTAATTCATATTTATTATTTTAACTATCCGCGTAGCTGTCCAGAAAAGCGCTTCTCTTTGTTCCAGGTTATCCAAGAACTCGTGGTCCACCAGCAAAACATTCTTACGAATATTCCTCCAACGAAAGCCCCATGCGATGTGTTCACAGCCCTAGAGGAACTTAAATCGAACCGCGAATTAGCGACGTGCTATTGGTGTCCTCTTTTACCATCAATTAAGGAGTGTACGCAGCTGGATTGCAGAAGCGATACCGTGCGAGCCTATATGACTTGTCCCCTAGGATGGAGCAAAGTAATTAATTAAGCGGTCGATAACCTGGATTAACGTCAGCTCATAGATGGTGCCGAAACCATAAGCTCCGATTTCGGACGTGATGGGCCCATGAAGTTTGCGAGAACAGGAAAACTCCTTTTCCTCTGAGCCACTACTATAGTGAATAGTCACGTTCGATATTATAGTGAAATCATAAAAAATTTGTAGAAATTTTGCCGGTAAAGTTTTGGTTATAGTTTTAGGCATTAAAGCCCTTATTTCTCTAGCTTTTGGCAGTATTATTTTCGTGGGCTGAATGCTCATTAATTAGTAATTTTACAGTAAAGTAATCCGTCGTTTGATCAGTGATGACACAGGTAAGCCTTCTATAAAGCTCTTATTGTATTGTTCCTGTAACGGTGGTGTACGTAAGTAATGTCGACGTTGGAATCTAGTTGCTGGGTCCTCAGCCACTGAGAATCGTCGAATCCTCAGATAAATAAGTCAAAGTATTATTAGTTAAGAAGTAACGTGATAAATAGAAACATTTAGTTAAGTGAATTTTGTAGCGATTTGGTAAAAGGAATAAATTTGTGAACGTGCGATTTCCAGCGTAAAAAAACTTCAAACTGAAAAAAAAAAAATTTTTTTTTCGAAGCCGAAAAAAGGCTAAAATTCGGCTGGCACTCGTTTTGTCTAAGAATGGCCAAAAAAGCCCGACAATGAAGCTAAAAATGGCTGATGTTAGAGACGAGTATTTATATTATTATTATTATTTTTTTTTTTTTTTGTTAAATGCTCAGGGGGATATCCCAGGTAGTCCGACTCTACCAAGGGCCTCACCTGAGCGCCAAATCGTTACTGCTGCGATGCTTCATCAACAAGATGATCAGCATGCGCAGCAGGCCAAGTTCCGTTGCCTAAGTAGACGGAGGGATCCGAGAATTACAGCCTTTTGCATCCGCGAAGCCAAAAACTCAACTTGCGGAGAACAAGTTGGGATTTTGGCCAATGCAGACACAAAAGTCTGTTTCATCCTTCCTAGGACGCCAACAATGAGTACGACAAGCTTGACACGGTAGCCTGGGTAAAGCTTGCCAATTTCGAACAGGAGATCCTGATATATCTCGTGTTTGTGCTTCTCTTTTACCGTGATGTTATACTCAGCTGGAGCTGAGAACTCAATAACATAAATGTTACGAGTGGTTTTGTCGAAGAGCACAATATCAGGATTATTATGGTCGATCTTCCGCGTTGTTGCGAATGGCACGTTCCAATAAATACGGCAACGCTCATTCTCAACAACTTGCGGAATATCTCCTGGCAGTTAAGGCAGCACTGGTGTTTTGTCGATACCGTGCGTGTGTCTTTGATGGTAATAAAGTACTCGCAGAGCAGCATTATGGCGCTGGATGTATGCATTTCTTGCCAGCACCGGACATGCTGACAAAAGTTGCATAAGCGTCTCTGGATGCTGTTTACAAACCCTACATAAAGTGTCGGGTAGCTGCGTCTGGAGCACTTTAGCACGGTATTCGACAGTGTTAATAACACCATCTTGGCAGGCAAAAATATATCCTCCGGTCTCGGACATCAGGCCAGCTGACTTATTATTATTATTATTATTATTATTATTATTATTATTATTATTATTATTATTATTATTATTATTATTATTATTATTATTATTATTATTATTATTATTATTATTATTATTATTATTATTATTATTATTATTATTATTATTATTATTATTATTATTATTATTATTATTATTATTATTATTATTATTATTATTATTATTATTATTATTATTATTATTATTATTATTATTATTATTATTATTATTATTATTATTATTATTATTATTATTATTATTATTATTATTATTATTATTATTATTATTATTATTATTATTATTATTATTATTATTATTATTATTATTATTATTATTATTATTATTATTATTATTATTATTATTATTATTATTATTATTATTATTATTATTATTATTATTATTATTATTATTATTATTATTATTATTATTATTATTATTATTATTATTATTATTATTATTATTATTATTATTATTATTATTATTATTATTATTATTATTATTATTATTATTATTATTATTATTATTATTATTATTATTATTATTATTATTATTATTATTATTATTATTATTATTATTATTATTATTATTATTATTATTATTATTATTATTATTATTATTATTATTATTATTATTATTATTATTATTATTATTATTATTATTATTATTATTATTATTATTATTATTATTATTATTATTATTATTATTATTATTATTATTATTATTATTATTATTATTATTATTATTATTATTATTATTATTATTATTATTATTATTATTATTATTATTATTATTATTATTATTATTATTATTATTATTATTATTATTATTATTATTATTATTATTATTATTATTATTATTATTATTATTATTATTATTATTATTATTATTATTATTATTATTATTATTATTATTATTATTATTATTATTATTATTATTATTATTATTATTATTATTATTATTATTATTATTATTATTATTATTATTATTATTATTATTATTATTATTATTATTATTATTATTATTATTATTATTATTATTATTATTATTATTATTATTATTATTATTATTATTATTATTATTATTATTATTATTATTATTATTATTATTATTATTATTATTATTATTATTATTATTATTATTATTATTATTATTATTATTATTATTATTATTATTATTATTATTATTATTATTATTATTATTATTATTATTATTATTATTATTATTATTATTATTATTATTATTATTATTATTATTATTATTATTATTATTATTATTATTATTATTATTATTATTATTATTATTATTATTATTATTATTATTATTATTATTATTATTATTATTATTATTATTATTATTATTATTATTATTATTATTATTATTATTATTATTATTATTATTATTATTATTATTATTATTATTATTATTATTATTATTATTATTATTATTATTATTATTATTATTATTATTATTATTATTATTATTATTATTATTATTATTATTATTATTATTATTATTATTATTATTATTATTATTATTATTATTATTATTATTATTATTATTATTATTATTATTATTATTATTATTATTATTATTATTATTATTATTATTATTATTATTATTATTATTATTATTATTATTATTATTATTATTATTATTATTATTATTATTATTATTATTATTATTATTATTATTATTATTATTATTATTATTATTATTATTATTATTATTATTATTATTATTATTATTATTATTATTATTATTATTATTATTATTATTATTATTATTATTATTATTATTATTATTATTATTATTATTATTATTATTATTATTATTATTATTATTATTATTATTATTATTATTATTATTATTATTATTATTATTATTATTATTATTATTATTATTATTATTATTATTATTATTATTATTATTATTATTATTATTATTATTATTATTATTATTATTATTATTATTATTATTATTATTATTATTATTATTATTATTATTATTATTATTATTATTATTATTATTATTATTATTATTATTATTATTATTATTATTATTATTATTATTATTATTATTATTATTATTATTATTATTATTATTATTATTATTATTATTATTATTATTATTATTATTATTATTATTATTATTATTATTGTTATTGTTATTATTATATAGCTCAAGAAGCTCGAAAACCGCGGGAAGTTTTGGGGCTGGCTCGCAGGGTCAATCAATAGACAGATTCTTTGTCAATCATTTTAGTTATGCGGGAATCATCAGATACGTTATCAATTTTAATTTTTGTTCCAGATACTCAAAATGTACGACATTTAGCACCTATAACCGTAACGTTATCAACGGATCAAAAAATATATTTTTAGTTACATGTGCGATAGCAAATGACCAAAAAATATCGAAGTAACTCAACGGGCTATCTTGTGACAAAATTCACCATCATATTTATTCGCACAGTTACCGACTTCTCTCATTATGAACAAATACACAAAACAATCTTACCAAATAAATAAACGCGGATTTATAATCTGTTATTGATAGGCACTAAATGTAGTACATTTTAAATATCTATCACAAAAACTAATGTTTGTCTAGTAAAATCGAGTCTAAGACGCTCGTTTGTTGGTACCCTCCCCTTTGGCTTGGGCACCATTCTTCGCACCTCGTATTTTAAACGCGATCACACTCGATATATAAACTACTATTCTAACTCGTGAAAAAATTTTCTGATATGGCCTGATTTGGGCGGTTAATACCAGGCCTGATATAAAAATTGGCCATATCAGATAATATATGTACAGATAAGATTTGATACGTTCTGATATGGACATATCAGACTATATATAGTAAGATTAACATTGTTATCTCGAAAACTAAATTTATTGATAATTTTATACAATCGTGTATAACTTTGTAAAGTTGTATATGCAATAATTGTCATGAAACAAAAAAAAAAAAAAAAAAATATCCCGCCAGGTCATGGGTTCGAACGCGAGTACTTCTGATTCAAAGTTTGATCTATTAACTACTCTGCCAAATCACAAACTTAAAATGTAAAGTTGATTATATCTATTTGGATAAAATTAAAACTAAGAAAATTAAAGACATTAGATAAATAATTGATTTGGTTACTTCTATTATATTCAATTATTATTGTTCATAGAGTAACAGGATCATTAACGTTATACCTACCAGTAACGGGGCAAGAACTAATTCTCTTGGTAAAAAAAAAAAAAGAAGTTAAAGATTTTTAAACTTACACAGAGAAAAATGTTGGCTCAAAACCTACCAAGTTCTATTATGCTGTCGACCAAACTTGAAACAGAAAGGGAAGCATGCAAAAAATTATTATACTCATACGAAAGATTATTATGCTCGTACGAAAAATTATTAAGGTCATATGAAAAATTACTGTGCCGCATCATAATTATTATAATGTATGAAAGTAATTGTAATTAAATCTCATTGATAAGTTTCTCGCGCGTAGTAAGTATTGTGATACAGCGTAATAATTTTTCGTATGAGCATAATAATTTTTTGGATGCTTTCCTTCGTGTTTCAAGTTTAGTCGACAGCATAATAAAAATTGATAGGTTTCGAGCCAACATTTTTCTCCGTGTAATTAAACTTTTTTCAATTTAAAATATCAACTTTTTATACTTAAATTCATTACGAAAATTTGAAGTTCTCTCAGATATTTAAAAATTGATCTCGTTAGCTTATTGGAAAAATTTTTCAACAAAGTTTGTGCACTTTATACAATTTATAAATGCGGTAAATAAAAATATTTAACAGACTTCACAAGATTTGATGAATCATTATAAAATCGGTTGTTCCGAATAATGTTACGTTATTTGGTCATTTCTAAATTATTTCACCAAACGTATGTATACGGAAAACTCGAAAAAACCAGTATATGGGCCATATCAGGGCATATCAAGCCATATCAAACCTGATCAAGATTTTTTTTGACAAGCATATTATAATATATATATATATATATATAATATATATATACCTTTATGAAGTTATATCAGGTCATATCAAGACATATAAAAAAAATTGTATACAAGCATATCAAGTCAGATCCAGACATATCAAATCTGATATCGACATATCAAGTTGATATGGCTTGATATGACCGATTTTCATATCAGACTATATCAGAATATATTAAAATTATATATGGACATATCAGATCATATCAGGTCAGATATGAATGTATCAAATTTTTTGATATGGCCATATCAGGTCTTATAAGGCTTGATCAGAAAATTTGTTCACGGGAATCTAGTAAAAATTTTAGATTTCGAGAAAAAACGTTAGAATTATCAACTAACCACACACGCTTTAGTGGGACTCGAACCCGGGACCTAATGAACGAAAGACCGACGTATTACCCAGGTAGCAAAATGACGTCTTGATGATTTCTGAATGAGTTCCTATTTATGATTTGGACGTCAACATCTTAAAGAAGTCTTTAAGAAGTTCTCAGGATGTCGAATGAGCCACCTAGCGAGCTCAGTAAGACGCCTTTAAAAAGAATTCTTTTTTCTAGTTTTGTAAGTAAGACTTCAGTATGAATTTACCATGACGTGTTTAAGGAGTTCCTAATTTTGACTTTCTACAGAACTTTAGAAAAGAATACATTTAGACGTCACAAAACTGAGGTCTTATTTATAGAGTCTTCAAGAACTTTTAAGCCTTTCCCAAAAGTGTGTGTCGAAATGAATCGGTGTGAGCTCTACGGGGGTAGCACCAATCAAAGTTCGTCGTTAAGGCTGTGAGAGTAACGGTTTAATCGTGTAAGTAACGATTTAATCGTAGTAGTGCTTGCATGCGTCCCCTTCTACTATTTTTTCTGCCCCTTCTTTTCTCAACAGGCTAGCGCTTTCTCGCTTTAAGACGAAGACGTACGGTTCAAATTGAAAGTAGGGACTCAAGGTCAACCAGGAAAGGGTTAATTAAGAGTTCTTAAAAATGACACTTTTATGAAGTCATTGAATGCCGACTTGAATGTTGTCTGGGTAACGACTAAGCTACGCTAGCGGCAGTGGCTACTAAGTTTATTTATGCTTTATGAGATTAAGAGAATATATCACTTTTGAAACAGCAAAATATAATTAAAAATCTATTACCAATAAGAACAAAAAAATTTCTTATTTTTTTTGCGTGTGCTATAAAATCCGGTACGTAAGTAATTGTAATATGTGTAATTTTGGTTATTTATTTATTTATTTATTGCAAAAGAACGCCAATTGGCAGTATACATTAAAAGTAACAATAATATATTATAAGTGATATTTAATATTAATGTAAGCATAAACAATGAATATGAGACTAATTTAAATTTAATATTGGTGACATTATACATGTATTAGTTGTTTGGTATTATATTTTTGATTTTAGTTATAAATGCAGACATTGAATCCTCGAAGAAGTTAGTATCTTGGCTGTGTTCATTGACTAGATTAGCTATCCTATTCCTAGGACCATGGTAAACATAGCTTTTTGTTGTCTTAATAACGTCCAACAATCTATGTTGTCTTAAACCTGGCCTCGGATGGATAATTTGAAATCGTTCGCGTATCTCCGGTGATTCAATACATCCGTTTACTGATTTATAGAAGAATATTAAATCGGCAACTTGTCGACGACTTAGAAGTCTATCGATTTTGAATTAGCCGTATGCATCGTCCGTAGCCATATCGGATCCACGAATGTGTATGAAATATAATACGTATTTACAGAATTTTTTTGTATCTTTTCTACCTTATCTATCTGTACTTGAGAGTGAGGTGATCATATGACAGTGCAATATTCAAGGGTCGGTCGGACTAACGACATGAATAGATATACGAGTGTACGAACATCGTTGAATTCTCTTCCTGATCTAAGTATGCGGTAAGCTTGAGACGTAATTTTATCAATATGCTTTGTAAAGTTGAGTTTATTATCTACTATTACACCCAGGTCCATTACTGACGGAACTTCAATAAGCTGATGATGATTGAGATGATATATGGCTGGAGTCCAGTTAGTTGAGCGTGAGAACGACATAACAATACATTTATTTGTATTTAGTCTCAGTTTATTCACCACACACTACCTGTGAAGTTCATCGATATTTCTCTGGAGAGTAATGACGTCCTCAGCACTATTGACTTCACTGAAAATTTCCAGGTCATCCGCATATAGTAGATAATTAGATTCAAATTTATTTTTAATGTCATTGATGAATATATTAAATAAAATTGGTCCCAAGTGCGATTCTTGTGGGACACCGGAGGTGACCTTATACTCAGCTGATATGTGACCATTTACTCGCACTTGTAGAAGTCTATCTGATAAGTATGATCGAAACCAATCAAGTATTTTTCCTTTGACTCCGTATTGGCTAAGCTTGTCAATTAGAGTTTCATGGTGATCCATGTCGAATGCCTTGCTAAAGTCCGTATATATTGCATGGACGTTTATCCCTTGGTTCATAGCGTTTAGGACATAGTTAGTGTACAAATATAGGTTCGTAGCAGTAGATCTACCCCCGATGAAGCCATGTTGTTTTGTTGATATAATGTCTTGAAATGTGAATGTTATATGAGACAGTACGATTTTCTCGAATAATTTCGATATTGAAGACTGTATACAGACTGGTCTGTAGTTAGATACTTCACATCTAGAACCTGATTTGTGTATCGGGCTGATAAAGGAAGTTCTCCAGGTAGCCGGGAATACACCCAGTTCAAGGGATTTACTGAAGATGTGAGTCATTGGTTTAGTCAGTCCTGGAGCACAGTTTTTTAGGAATAAATTGGGTATTCCATCTGGTCCAGCACCTTTTCTTGAATCCAGTTTTCTTAGTTGGTTGAACACATCTTTGTATTTGACGTTCAGTTCCGAAAGGTTGACGTCTTGGTTGGTCACAAATTTATCATGTTGATTCATGGTCGCCGAGGGGATGTCAGTATTACTTTCATAGATACTTCTGAAGAAAGACGCAAATAAATTACTTACTTCGTTCCCGTTGTAAGCTGTTATTGCATTCCAAGCTATCGATGATGGGATATTAGTACCACTTCTTCTTTTATTTTTGATGTAATTCCAGAACTTACTGGTGTCCTGTTATATAGGGGTTATTCTACCAAATAAAGTTATTTTGATGGGGCGGCCGTCATCGATTTTGTTTAAACTTTGTGGAGTCGTTCTATCTATTCAAAAAAAAAAAAAAAAATCTCTGAAAATTTGAGCCTTTAATGTGCCGCTGTTTCAGTTATGACTTTTTTAATTTTTAAAAAATTTTTGTTTTCAACTTTTTCATTGATTTTTTGAAGGAAATTTTTTTTTTTTAAAATGAGCACATAACAGTTGTTTGCAGGAAAAATTCTCAGCTTCCCAATGAAAATATCCATTTTTTATTTTAACTTGCAGAATACCCTTTAGAATTCAATTAAAGTAGAAAAAACGATTTTTATGATTGTGTGGCGCTTGATACATGCAATTCTATATTTTTTTCTGAAAGCTGAGCCTTTTTCCCACAAAATATGTAATTTTGACGATGTGCATATTTTTTGTTTGAACAAAATCAATATTTATTTTAATACAAATCATTGATTTTTTTAGTTTTATCAAACTGTAATAGTTTATTAGGTGGCAAGAGATGAAACAAAACGATATCAGACGAGAGTGAAGTAGGCTGCCCAAGCCATAGGCAAAAGCTGACAATAACTGCAATCTGAAGTCGTGTTTCATCTTGTGTTACACACTATTTTTTTCATGATTACCTGCATTGGAAATTAGTTTCAGTGTCAGCAGCCAGTTAGAATCAAGTTAATTTAAGACCAATGGTGTGATCAACCATTAGTATACGCGTAACTTATGATTTGCAATTTATGATTAAACAAAAACCATAAATACTATTTATTATTTACACAAATTTTTATGTAACTTGATTACAAAGTCAGAACTGTCATTAACGCAGATAACATCAATAGTCTAAAATTACTATTAAACAAAACACAAGAATCAAAGTTCAAATTACTAATTCCTAGACTTGAAGATTTGATGCTGGTATCATGAAAAATAGTTTTATAATTTTTTTTGTCAGAGCTTTACTGCAGATACATACCAGAAAACATCCTCACATCACAAAATTTATATTTGAGTTTTACCGGCATTGATTTCACTTTTATAACCAACCCTTATTAAAAGAAACGATTTAAAATGATTAAAAAAATATTTGAAATACTTTTTAATGCTTTTGAATACTTTTAAATCACCCTTTTTATGGGCATTTTTCAATCGTTTCGAATTATTTATTTCAATCAAGAAATGGTGACTTTTTGTAAGAAACAAATGTTTTAGTCGTACGATACTTGGATTCAAATACGGTGAAAGAAACACAAGCAGTACACCCTTTTTCACCTCAGAGCTCAAACTTTACCAAATTTTTTTTCCATTATCATTAACGAGACTTTCACGGTAACTAAAGAAAAAAAAAATTAGTTATTTTTTTTGCTTGCCCTAATATATATATATAAAATTATTTAAAAAGTACATAGGCTCTATATATGGCCATGTATGATCAAATGCAACTTATTTTTCCTATATGATGAACTACTTTGCTTACACTATCAAAAATTTGCGGAGTAAACGCGGAATGAATACGGAGAAACGTGGAGTGAATGATTTTCAATTTCTTTAATCCCCCGGAGTAAATTTCGTTCCGAAGGGAAGTTTTAGAACATGTAAATGCTATGTTCACCACTTTGATTTGAATTAATTATCCAAGATTTCTCCCTTTGGTAGCGATAGAAAATTTTGACCAGTGATATGGAGGTTGCGGATAACGATAAAGAATACGAGGAAGGTTTTCATTTCCTATATTTGTTATTTAATGTGGATTTTTCGAAAAGGGTGAACCCAAACGCCTTCGAGCTTGGTTACGTTGTACTTACAAATTGATCAACAGGAAAAAAAGATATTAATATTCTTTCTCATTTATCTTTAGATGAGTCTTTCTTCTAGCACAGCAGGTTGTATCCCTCCAGGACTGTGCAGCTCACTCGGTCTCTTCCTGAAGGAGTTGGTTGTATAGGCGTGACTGGGGTAGTAGAATTGAATCTTATATGCGACTTTTGAATGAACTCACTAGGTTAAAATTATGATCTCTTGTCTTTTTATTGAACTTTTCAATTACAATATTTATTAACTGAACAAAAAAAATTAATGTAACGGGAATGTTAAGTCCGCCTTCGTTTGATGGGAGACCGAAACCGCACTTTTTTGGGCATATTTGCGTTCAGTAACCCTATTTGTATATTATGACACCACCATATATTATAAAAGCGAAATATGAGCATAAACTCACATTAGCTTACCCATTAGGCATGCAGTGCATGTGGGTGCCTTATCAACAGCCACCACCTACTTCACCTACTTCACCTACTTCACTCGAGCCCATGCACTCCTCCCGTCTCAGGAAATAAAGAAACTTTGGTCGAAGTGGGCTTGGAATGGGCCCCCCATAGGACCAATTTCATGTATTGGCCGACATACCACAGGTCAAGAGGGGGCGTGGTTTCTTCCCCTTCCTTCCTGAGAAGACACCTAGTTTTATTTGCATTCATTCATCCATACTTCAACACATTCACACACACACCTAACTTCGGACTGACACCCGGGATGCACAGAGTCCTCACAAATCGCGAGTTCTGCACACCCATGCCCAGATGCTCCAACAACAACTGGGTGGATGCCAGTTGAACCACGATCTAGTAGTCTTTTCCTACTTTCTCTCAGTGTTGGAACTGGCTGCTGAACTTGTGGTGGAGACAATCTTTGCTGAAACCATTAAAAATTTTAAAGGAGTTTAGGGATGCGGCAAGAACCCGCCCGATTTGTAGCCGCTCCGCGACCCACCCTTCTATGCTCTGAAGCACTTCACGCTGAGGCTCGAACTCGGTGCATTTTAGCAGTAAGTGCTGAACGGTATCCCACCTTTTGTTGCATTGGGGGCATTTGCGATCTTTTGCGAGTCCGTACTTGAAGAGACTATCCTTAAAACAGCCGTCACCGGTTAAAATCTGGGTAAGCCAGAAATTAGGGCTGGTGTGTTTACTCGCTAGACGTTCAGTAACGTTCGGAAAGAATTTGAATGTCATTCGTCCTGTGTCCGCTGTGGACCACTGTTCTTGCCATCTGCGAATGGTTTCTTTCCCGAGGGAGACAAGGCCTTCTTCGTCATCTGGCTGCACGGTCGCGTTTCCAAGGGTTGCCTGTTTGCCAGTGCGGAGATTGTAGCGGGCGCAACGTTCATCAATCACAAGCTGAGTGAGCACTGCCCTCACAACTACACAAAGTCCCTCATACGATGCCGTCTTGTATGAAGACGTCATCGTAATCAGGGCTCAACGTCGCAGGGCCCTAAGAGCCTTCCAATCCTTTACCCCACATAGGTCACTCCAGCCTGCTGCCGCATAAGTGACAACAGGCAGGAAGTAGCCCCTGTAGATAGTGGAAATTGCCGGAAAGCGCAGTCCTCATTCAGACCGTGAGAGACGGCGTAAACAACTAAAAGTTTTATCTAATTTCGCGCGCCTTGTCTTTATGTGTGTTGTTGGTTTAAGGCCCTGGTCGAATTGTACCCCTAAGTATCTAACGCTCTTTTTGAATGCTGTTTTTGTTTTACCTATTACGATTTTTGGTGGCTTTGAATCATACTTGTGCTTTTGCTGTCTCTTCGCTTCACAGGGGTACGGACCTTTGTCCTTGCGTGGACCGCGTTGGGTGTACTCTCTCTTGAGGAATATTGCATCGGTCTTGAACTCCGACAACGTAAGTTTCGCGGAACGACACCATTCCAGTATCGAGTCTACTGTCTCTTGCCCCTTTCTCTCAATATCGGCACGTGAGGTGCCTTCTATGATGACGAGGAGGTCGTCAGCATAGGTTACAAATTTACTTCCGTGTTCTGTTGTCTCTAATTCTTTAAGCAAATCATCGAACATAATGTTCCAAAACAAAGGCCCTAATACTGATCTCTGTGGACATCCCTTTGTTGGCTTTTTATTCTCTTTTCCAAAACCCTATGACAGTGAGACTGTCCTATCCTCAAAGTAACTCTGAACTACCCTGTAAACATTTTTGGGGCATTCCCTTTTCTTCAATCCTTCGAGTACTCGCGGCCACCACACGTTGTCAAAGGCGCCAGAAATATCGAAGAGAAGTCCGATTGCCAGATTCTCTGTTGTCGAATCTAGCAAGCGACGCATCTCAACGATTGCATCTTCAGTCGACCTTTTGGCCATAAAGCCAAATTGTTGACTGGATATTTTATCCCCAGCTAAGACTGTGGTGGTGAGTCTCGACTTAATTAGTCTCTCAAACACCTTCCCGATTACTGGAAGTAAGTATATTGGCCTGTATGGTTTGGGGTCACTCGCGTCCTTGGCACTGCTCTTAAGGAGCATGATAATCCCACCCTTTTTCCATGACGTTGGGAAAACTCCTAACTCTAAGCATCTATTGTATAGTTCTAAGAACTCCCTTGACAAACTTACTCCCGCCTTTTTCATCACCTCATTTTCCACTAAGTCTGTCCGGGTGCTTTTTTATTTTTAAGGGTCTTTAAAATTTTGTAAAGTTCACGCGGGATGAATTGATCGGCGTCCGCGGTGTCTGGTGGCGTTTCTGAATTTACTCACGTTGTTTTCTGCTCTTCCGTCTCTTCCTCTGGTTTGTCGTCTACAATGTGTGTCTTGAGAAAGCAGCTAGCTGTGTCCTTAAAGCTTTCTGTGGATTGTCCGTCACACCGGAGTGTGATGAGCACTCTGTTAACTCGGTGTTTATCTGCCTGAAGCTTGTAAACGATGCCCCAGTGCTCCTTGTTACCGTTTGACGTGACAAACTCTCGCCAACTGTTTTCTCTCTGTCTTTTAACATGTTTTGAGTACGTCTTACAAATTGTCAAGTATGTCTTTTTAAGTTCTGTCGTTACGCCTTCTTCCATGTCGTTCTGGTATCTCCTTCTAGCTTTGTAGACCACTCTCTTTTCTCTCGTTAGCTCTCCGATTTACCAAGGGTATGATTTCTTGTGCGGCTTCTTCCGCGGGATAGCAAATTCACATGACTCTTTAATGGTTTTAGTGAGTGCAACGGCATACGTTTTCACATCCTCGACCGTTTCCAGCGCCAGACCTTCAAGATTCACTCTTGCGAGTTCCGGTAGTTTCTCATGGAACTTCTTCCAGTCGGCCAACGCAGTGTTGAAACGCTTGGGGCCAGCCCCATCGAGGCCCTCCCGGTCTCTTGGACTTTACCGTTTGTTTCTGGTCCCCATCTAATAGACTTAGCATTCACGTCCATCCCAAATAATACCTTTTTTTTCCCTTAATGCCTGAACTACCATTTCTAGTTGCGTGATGTGAATTTCGATTTCTTGGCGACACTGGAGGTATGACGATACCACGTAGAGAGAAATGCCTGGACCTACAATTTGAGCGCATACGCAGTGTTGTAACGGGGCAGCTAGAGGTTCGACTACTCAAATCGGTCGCGCTATTTTAGGGAGCCCCTCAGTTTACACACGACCCTTATCAACGCATATTTGCTACCCGGTTCACGGAGACTCCGAAAGAGGTCCATGGGTCAGTGTGCCAGACATCGTCGACGGAAGTTCAGGCGGGGTCACGTGGATGACCCCTCCTTGGATTTTATAGCTATATAAGGGCGAACGATCGGCGATGAACTCAGTTAGCATCAGTTAGCACCCAGTTAATACACAGTTAGCATACACTCAGCACCTAGCAATCAGCTGGGAGATGTAGAGAAGGGCTGAGGACGCCTAGCGAGGTCCTTACTCTACACTCTCCAGCTCACTAAGCACACATTGCTGTCTATCTTTTGTACTAGTCAAGTCTAGTCAATTCGTTGTATTGTAAAGTCCGTTAACTTATTGTCAAGTCGATTTATTTATTGAAAAAGTCTATTCAGTTTATTTGTGATAAAATCTAGTCAGTTGATAAATTTCATTTTAATCAATGTAATAAAATCTGTGCTATAATATCGAGTCGTCGCCAATAGTCTAGCAAAAGGGTCAATCAAATATGTTGCAGTCTACGTCCAGAATGTCCTATGCAATTTGAAGATCATCGATGTAAGTCTACAAGCAGTTAATTACAAGTTTGCCAAACGCGGAGTTATTTATATTTAGAGTTTTGTTTTATTTTTCTCTTATCTTATTGAACATTATACATAAACCTTGAAAATTCATTTTGACTTGTTGAAAGAAATGATTAGGATAAATTATTTAAACTGTTAAATTTTATTACAAGAAATAGTAATATTGTATAAAATAAATTCTTCAAATCGATTATGTTACTGATAAGATCAGACCCAGGATCTCCTATTTGCGCATTAATACAATAATTCTTTCGGATTTTTCTTTCTAATCTAAATGTCCAAATATTTAGTAGCTAACATTTGTAAACAATCAGAACATTAAGAAAATCAATTAAACAATATTATAATAAAGAGAATTACACTATAAAATAAATTCATTACACCACTCCTCTGTCCTGTAATCAGACTGCGTACTCAGTCATACTAGGTATTTCAGAACCCAGTTGCTCATAATCGAAGCAGCTGGACAAGGAGGATTGCTCGAACTTCCTGGTACGGGAAAGCAAGGGCAAACCCTTACAGTGTGCTGTACTTAATTGAGAGATGTGAATCATCTTGTATTTCGGGTTTGCTAAACAAATAGCCGCAAATGGCCTTTCCCCAGTTTTAGCAGCAATTTGTACATTGCTGCCAAAACAAGGCACTTGTCTCCTGTGTTCCCGCCTTATCGTTTCACAAGTTTACTTGCAAGACTCGAAGACTATTAGCGTTAAATCCTCTTTCTCCTCCTTCTCTCTCTGCCGGATATGGGGTGGAATTTCGTTTCGCGTACCGATCCCTTCTACCGTTTCTCCTTGTGTTGCGAGCCCACCGTGGGCAAAGTTACTCGACCCCGGACACTCACGTCGGTTTGTACCCCGCGAACAATGTTTCCCGTCTGCTAATGAACTTTCTTGAAGTGTATCCCGTTTCGCGTTTTCTAACTCAATTGGTCACGTGATTTTACCCGTGCCCGTCCGCGTTTCCCGATTCTCGTGCTGACGATTATTAACGGGGGTACCAGGGGACTTAGCGAACAAATTTGCAACAACACGACTTGCCACTCTGGCACTCCTTCGAACGAGCGTGGTGTTGATAGTCGTCGATGATGATGAAGTCTTTGTGTCTTCGATTGTTTTTATACCAACATTGGGATTCCCTTCCCATGCATTTGTCTGAAAACTGATATTTAGAAGAGTTTCCCCTGAAAAATTTTATACGTATTGCTTTCGCAAACTTATGATAGTCAAAAATTTTTGCAGAGCCTCGGCCTGTTTGTGGTGACATCAGTCCACTGTCGACATATAATAGTTTTGACGGTAACGCGCGTTTTCATCCCGCGACAAAAAATCCCCGACAAAATATCCTCCGACAAAATATCCTACGGGCAAAATATCCCCTGACAAAAGATCCCCCGACAAAATATCTCCGGCCATAATATCCCCACCAAATTATCTTTCGATTAAATTTCCACAATTTTCCTGAAAAACTATCCCGACTAGAAATTATCCCCAAGCATACATTGGGACCCCATTGGGTACTGATGGGGCAAGCCCGATAGGGTTATTCCTATTGGGATTTGATTAGGAACATATAGGGTTAACCCAATGCTAAAATTAATGACTCGGCAATGGGTTTGCTCGATTGGGATATTTTTGGGAACGTGTTGGGGCCACCCAACGTCAAAATTAATAATTTGCTGTTGGGCTTACTCGATTGGGAAATAATTGGGAACCTGTTGGGAAAACCCAATGCTAAAATTAATGATTCGACAATGGGTTTGCCCGATTGGGAAATAATTGGGAACTTATTAGGATAACCCAACGTCAAAATTAATAACTAGCTGTTGGTCTTACCCATTTGGGGAATAATTGGGATCACGTTAGGAAAACTAAACATGAAATTTATAAAAAAAAATTTTTACTTCTAAAAATTAAAAATAATTTTTAAATGCAAAATATTTACGTTTTATTCTGTATTTTAACATGAAAACGAAAAAAAAAAAAAACTGATTAAACTTTAATAATAAAGAAAAAACTTAACAATAGTAAAACGTATTTTTAATCACTTGCAGATTATAAATTTAATTATAAACTTAAAAAAAAAACTAAAACTTTAAGGGAAAAACAATCCATATGAAATATCTACTAACTTTCATATGCTCATATATTATTATATGTAAAGATAAAAATCGAATAGTTGTGTATGTTAACACCAATGATGCACGTGGCGACAAAATCTTGTGACTATAATACAAGCGTAGACAAGTTCAGACAGGTCCGCGCATAAAACAAATAACTAGTGGACAAAATCCCATATACACGTGACTCTTGCATTGGAAAACGTTCTAAGTAACTTATCAAGGCGTAATTTTTTGACATCTTTACAGTTACAATACCGTGCAATATAATTGACAGAATTAATAATAAAGAAAGTGCTAGTGCAGTGCAATATAATTGATCAAAATAATATTAAAGTGCTAGTATAGTGAATATAGGTTATAAAAATTGTGTCTCGTGCAAAGTGAGAATTTGTGAAATAATTAATTTTTTTTGTGAGCTAACACTATTGTAAATTAACAGTCATAACGAAAATTGAATAAATAAAAAAAAAATTGTACTAGAATGAGAGGATTTAAATAAAATTTATTTAACCAAATTTTTCTTATGTTGGGATTTTAGTGGGATTTTATTGGGTTGGCCTAAAGTTTCTGTAGGGTGAACCCAATTGAAACCCTGTAGAGTGTGCCTAATTGGGAAACAGTTGGGTATACCCAATTGGGACCCAATAGGGATGACCCGATTGGGATCATCTTGGGCTATGCGTTACAACCCAACGTTGGGTTCCCAATTGGGAACCCAATTGTATTCCAATAGGTCTTACAACTTTTTTTCTAGTCGGGTAGCACTCTGAAAAGGTAGTTATTTATTATTTATAAATTCCCACAATTTCCCTGAAAAACAAGCACCCAAATTAATTAAGAATAGTATAAATAAACATTTAAATTTTGTCGGGGAAATTATTTCCGGAGATATTTTGTCGGGGGATCTTTTGTAAGGGAATATTTTGTCCGTAGTATATTTTGTCGGAGATATTTTGTCGTAGGATTTTTTGTCGTGGGATGAAAACGCGCGGAACCAGTTTTGACTATCATTGCGTTCAAAATAATCGATCAAAGTGAAAAAAATGGCTCTGGGTCCAAGGACCACAAGACCATACATCCACTTATAATCATCAATCATTCAAAATCGATTAAAGTGAAAAATTTCGCCTCATGTCACAAGACATGAAGCTGATTAATCACTTATATATTTAAAATCGATGAAAGTAAAAAGTCCGCTTCTCCGAAGGGAGCAGGCCCAGGGTTGGGCAAAAATAGTATTTTCATCACTATTTTTCGCTTAAATAATTAATTTTTCAACTAATTATTAATTTATGAAAAATTATTACGAATTTTTTCAAAAAATTAGTATTTTTTTAACTTGTTTTATTAAATATCTCGAAATAAAAAATTTTGGTATTGATAATTTAAATTGAACCAAAAATTAAAATTATCTGAAAAAAAAATTTTAATTGCGAAAAAATTCAACAGTTATTGATTTTATAATTAATAATTAACAGAGTATTTATCACTTTGTTCACAAAAATTTCTAATTTTTAGAAAAATTTCATACTCATATCTGATAATTATTCAATTGAAAAGCAATTAGATAATTTTTTTTTTAATAATTTTAATTTTCTTTAAAATTAGGATCACATTTCCTTCAATTAATAATTTGCAAAAAATTAGAAATTATTCATTACTAATTACTAGTTACTCCGAAAATTAGAAATTATTTGATACTAGTTATTAATTACTTCAAAAAATTAAAAATTATTTATTGCTAATTACTAATTACTTTGAAAAATTACAAATTATTTGTTACTAATTACAACTTACTCAAAAAATTACTTGTTACTAATTACTAATTACTTCAAAAATTAAAAATTATTTGTTACTAATCCGTGCTAATTCGTAGAAAAACATTTACGTTAGTGAAAATTCCAATATGAAATTATAATTTAATTTATATGGAACGAAATATACATACGACTAAAGTAGATTACCATAAAAAATTATGACCAAATTCCTTTTAAGTTGAATTTGAATTTTAAATCATAAAATAATTTTGTTTTTGTTAATTTAATCCTTTAATGACAATATGAAGGATCAAATTTTATAGTCGATAGAAAAATTTTCCTATCTCTAATAAATAAAAATATTTAATATAAAAAATATTTAAAAATAAAAATAAATAAAAAAATAAATTAAAATATCTAAAAAGAAAAATATTTGATATCTCTATCAATTTTATTGGAAAAGTTGTAATTCAAATCTGTTATTTCTTCTGAGGATTTTAACAACTGGAAAAATAATTAATTTATTATTATTATTGTAATAATTCATTTTGATAAAGACATATTAAACAGAATAGGAAATACCAACGCAATATGGAAATTTGTTCTTGTTATTACAGAAGGAAATACTTAATTCCAAGTGGAAGATTCCCTGTTCAGAAAATCTCATAGAGTCCAGTAGATTCTCATAAATTTCCATAGAGATTTTATAAGAATGAATGAGTTCTATGAGAAGTGCTATAGTTAAGTATAGGGCCTTATACATACAGCTATAAGAATCTATCGGATTTTCTAAGCAGGGTTAATAGTATGCGGAAGGAATTTCAAATTATTTGCGAAAGTTTATTACTTCTCAATGCAAACAAATGTCTTATTTTTCAGAAAAACTAAACAATAAACAGAAAAAAAACTCCTTATTTGTCTGATAAGTTAATAATTAGCAGAAAATAAGTTTAAATTCTTCAAAAAAAATTAGTAATTAGCCAAAAATAAATTCTAATTTTTTAAAAAAAATTAGTAATTAGCTGAAAATAAATTCTAATTTTTTTAGAAAAATTAGTAATTAGCCGAAAATAAATTCTAATTTAAAAAAAAAATTAGTAATTAGCTGAAAATTTTTGCTAATTTTTTTAGAAAAATTAGGAATTAGTTGAAAATAAATACTAATTTTTAAAAAAATTAGTAATTAGCTGAAAATAAATTCTAATTTTTTGAGAAAACTTTGTAATTAGCCGAAAATAAATTCTAATTTTTTAAAAAAAATTAGTAATTAGCTGAAAATTTTTGCTAATTTTTTTAGAAAAATTAGTAATTAGTTGAAAATAAATACTAATTTTTAAAAAAATTAGTAATTAGCTGAAAATAAATTCTAATTTTTTTAGAAAAATTAGTAATTAGCCGAAAATAAATTCTAATTTAAAAAAAAATGAGTAATTAGCTGAAAATTATTGCTAATTTTTTTAGAAAAATTAGTAATTAGCTGAAAATAAATACTAATTTTTAAAAAAATTAGTAATTAGCTGAAAATAAATTCTAATTTTTTTAGAAAACTTAGTAATTAGCCGAAAATAAATTCTAATTTAAAAAAAAAATTAGTAATTAGCTGAAAATTTTTGCTAATTTTTTTAGAAAAATTAGTAATTAGTTGAAAATAAATACTAATTTTTAAAAAAATTAGTAATTAGCTGAAAATAAATTCTAATTTTTTTAGAAAAATTAGTAATTAGCCGACAATAAATTCTAATTTTAAAAAAAAATGAGTAATTTGCTGAAAATTTTTGCCAATTTTTCGAAAAAAATTATTAATTAGCGAACAAATTTTTCTAATTAGAAAAAAAAAATTATTAATGCTTTGTATGTATTGTTAATTGTTTGGGTATTAAATAATTAGCCGGTACATTTTTCTAATTTTTGTTAAAAATTCGAAAATTTTTTTTTCTAATTTCCAAGCTTCGAATGAGTTCGTAAAATCATAATTTAAGAGATAGATTTTTTTTGTAATTAGTAATCGATCTTCAATAAGTTATATTTTTTTTTTCAATTAATAATATATCTATGCATAAATTTTAATTGAATTCGTTAATTTTTTTTAACTTCCCGCTAAGAAAATCGACGATTTTCGAAAATTTCGGGAAGTTATTGTTTTCACCCCGATTTTCGAAAATCGAGTTTTCATCAGATGTCGACGTTTTGAGGTCCTAGGAAGCTATTCTGACTATTTTTGGAATGATGTCCGAGTGTGTGTATGTATGTGTGTGTGTGTGTATGTATGTAAACTCTTTGTAACTTTTGAACCAATGAACCGATTTGGATGTTTAAGGCGGCAATTGAAAGAGCTTGTTGGCCATCAACTTTCCTGAAAATTTCAGATCATTTGATCAAATAGACTCGAAAATATCTGCGAATTACGAAAAAAAAAAATTTTTTTCTTTAGTTTTTTATTGATTTCTCAGAAACGACTTATACGATCGACTTCAAAATCTAATTAGCTCTAGTACTCGAAAAAACGCGTCGATTGCCACCTCAAACATCAAAATCGGATAATTCGTTCGAGAGTTATCGCGGGAGAAAGAAATGGTGAAAAACGGTTTTTTCTAAATATTTTCGAAACGACTGACGCGATCGATTTCAAATTTTAATCAGCTTTAGAATTCAATAAAACGCGCCGATTGCCACCTCAAACGTCAAAATCAATCAATTAGTTCGAAAGATATCGGCATTGAAAAGTTAAAAAAATAACATTTTATGTTATTTTTCCTGGATAAATCATAATATAACCTACTAAAATGTGTCTGAAGTCATACTAACTCATCCTTTATATGGTTACTTTCGATACATAATGTCATCGAACTTGGTTTTTAGTTTAAATCATAATATAAACAATAAAATCGATACAACGTAGTTTTCAATGTTTTTCCCGGATATTTCATATTTGATTGTATCTCACATGAGTCAACACTCATTTAAGTCTTAATTTGAATCCCTGGCATTGATTTCTGCCTGAATACACTTATTTCATTGAACATAATCAGGGATTAAATTTTAAAAACCGCTTCATTAACAATTCTTGATTCTTAAATTTTCAAACTTCAGCATAACTGGCAACTTGTTAGAGCTTGAGAAGATCGTAAAAAAACAATCGCATATGATAGCATTTTCGAGCTCGAAGAGCTCGAAAATATATCTACACCAATGTTTTCGAGGTCTTTGAGGTCAAAAACAGCGGGAAGTTTTGGGGCTGGCCCGCAGGGCCAACCGACGCCCAGATTTTTTTGTGTTGAATTATTATCAATTTATTGAAAAATGAGTAATAATTACATCATTAATTATTATTTTTTTTTAAATTAAATAATTAATAATGAAAATTTTTTTTTTTGCCGAACACGGAGCAGGCCTTATCACTTTAATATATATTTAACAAATCATTCAAGTTTTCCATCGATTTTTGAGTGATTAGCATCACTTTTTGGGTTGGCAGCGTTGGGCTACCTTCCTAAGCCCGTGTGCTTTCAAATTCCGTTCCGTTGGAACCTTACTCGCACACAAGCTGTTGCAACCTACAACATTACTTCCTGCTTATAGTTTCGGTAACAAAAGTCCACAACGTTGTACAAGTACAAATTATAACACAACCATTTTCGGAACGGGACGGCCTAAAAGCCTCCAAATCGAACGTGCGCTGCTTCTCCTAAGTTACTTCCACCAGAGTTATTTGCGTGGAAGCAACGAGGTAGAATGCCTTTCCGGACCCTCCTCCCTCCTTTTAACTCAGAGGTTGTTTTTTCTAAGGAAGAGATTTGGGACGGCTGAGAAGTACCCGCTCAGGCTTGTGTGATCCTAATGGGTCCACAAGATTGTGGTACTATACGAGGTTTTTTAGGTCCCTTCACATTAAAATTGAATACCATCTCAGGTCTGTGTAACTTTCTTGAGTCCACAGAATCGTAGTGTTCTTTAGAGTCTTTGCTCCGCTATCACAAGTGCAGCCACTCCAGCTTGCGTAACTCTTGGTCCGCAAGATCGGACTGCACTTTAACTTTGTTAACCAACTTCAAAGTTTTCTTTTTAAGGAATATTTAAAGCCCAAAAAAAGCGTTGATTGCGTATGAGCAAAGTTCATTTATTATTCCATTATGCGCGCACACACCCGCACGCGCACACCTCAGTGTACTACTTTTCTCAATTCCCATGGTTTTATTGAGGAGAGTTATTTTGCCCTCCTTTAAGAGTTGTAAGCCTTTATTATTGTTTCAAGAATTAGCATGAACTCACAGTCTCGAGAACCCCTGCTTGTATTCGGCCTTTTTTGAGAAACCTATTACAGCAACGCCCCGCTCAGTAGCCAGCCTTCATGGCGCTAGACCCCGGCTAAAAACCATCGACCTACGGAAGTAGTGAGAACCGAAGTCCCTGATCTCGAGGTTAACACCTTCAACTACGTCACGATGTCTGAGTTTCTCAGGTTTTTTCCATTCGAGCACAGCTCTCAGCCCGTTTGGCCCTGCGGTCCACAGACTATCGAGGTACTCTGGGGTAGAAGTTGTTTGTTCAGCTTTTTGTTGACGGATCGCATTCGTCTTATTTAAGAAAGAAATATTAATCGATGGCCATAGTCTGTTTACTCAAGGCAAACGTTTTGACGTCTTTGTTTATTTCGAGCCTTCTTGGCATTCATATATATATATATATATATATATATATATATATATATATATATATATATTTATATATTAGGGTGATTCATTTCCGCAAAAGTTTTTTTTTTTTTTAAGTGCTCAAGCAAAATCTCAATCTACATCGAAAAACAAAAATTCTCACCAAATATGAGCTCTTAATTCCAATGCTAATTACTTACCATTTGATTTCAAAGATTTCCCATTTAAAATACACGTAAATTAAATTACTTTTTTTTTAACTTTCTAATACTCAGCTGCATTTCATGATATCAACACGGGCTTGGTCGCAAATTGTAGGGCATTTGGTGTTCTTCAAAAGTGCCCTTAGTAACTTAGCTATTATTCTAGCTGTTTCACTTGTGTCCGCTGCGGAACTCATTTTTCCTATGAAATTGACCTTTATTGGCTTGCAGAACGTAAACCAATGAAAGTACACTAAAATCGCTAATGAGAATGTTATAGGAAATTTTATTCCCTTCAAAAAAAGTCCCATGAGTCAAGCCGCTAAAGTCCATAGTTTCCGAGTTATAGTCATTTTTATAATTTAAAGAATAAAATATCAATTGTAATTTTTTTTTTTTATATTATATTTTTCAAATTATTAAAATGACTATAACTCGGAAACTATGGACTTTAGCGGCTTGACTCATAGGATTTTTTTTGAAGGGAATAAAATTTCCTATGAAATTCCTGTTAGCATTTTTAGTGTACTTTCATTGGTTTACGTTCTGCAAGCCAATAAAGGTCAATTTCATAGGAAAAATGAGTTCCGCAGCGGATACAGGTGAAACAGCTGGAATAACAGCTAAGTAACTATGGGCACTTTTGAAGAACACCAAATGCCCTACAATTTGCGACCAAAACCGTGTTGATATCATGAAACGCAGCTGAGTATTAGAAAGTTAAAAAAAAAGTAATTTAATTTACGTGTATTTTAAATGGGAAATCTTTGTGTTGTAATAATAATTAAATAAATACATGCCAGGACTGGTTGGTGGTTGGGATGTTTGAAAAATACGCATATTAAAAAATATAACAATATTTTTATTTGTCACAGCACATAATATCACTGGGTTACAAAATTAAATCGTTGATTTAATTTATTAATACTGTTTAATTTTTTTTTGAGCTCATGATTACGTAATTAAATGAAGGCAAAGAGTAAAATTAATCTCGAGTAAATAATTGAAATAATTGATTTGAGTGTAATTGAACACTGAGTTGATCGCAAAATTGTCATGAGAATAAGTAACATGAAATTCAGAGGTTACCGAGCGAAGTTAAATTATTGAACACTAGAATTACTAATTTTAATAGCACAAATTACATAAATAATTGAGTTCATTGTTTAATAATGTTGTTGAACACTGAATTTTATTTAATTAATGAGTTTATAATAAATTGCACTGCATTGCATTTATTTTATGAACACGTGGTAGCATGATTGCAGAGGCTACCGAGCGAGAATTTACTTTTATATTATTGAAAATATTGAGCATGTTGATAATTAATTAATAATAAATTGAGTCTTTATATTTATGAACACTTGATATAATTATTGATGGAATAAATAAGCACCTGTAATGTTTTCCGTTGGAATAACCTCTTGAAAACCGTGGTCGTTGATCACTTGAATGCTTGAGTTTTTTATCAATTTATTGATGAGCTCTGGTGCCCACGATTACAAAAATAATTATATTTTTGATGAGCTTAATGATAACTTAATTGATATTAATTAATAGTTTTGATTAATTACTCGAGATGAGCGCAAAATAAAACGATGAATTTTAACACGTGTTACTTGTTGAACGTACGTATGCGAAAGATAATGGCGGCCGTCTTCTTGACACGAGGCAGGAAAAATTAAAAGCGCAAGCGCCGAGCTGCGCATGATCAAGTTCAAATTTATGGACGAGGCCCCAGTAGGTGCTGCCTCTTTTTGTCGGAAGTGAAACTATATTTAAATTTAAATATAGTTTCTAATTACGCAACATTCCGCCCGCCACAGCAACAGAGTTGATGATTGATGAGTTCTTGAGTACGTGATCTTTCGTTGAGCATGCCAATGAACCAGGTGAGTTAGTTGTCGTCATCTTCTTGAGGCTCTGGTTCAATTGGTAAGAGTGCAAGCTTCGTGATTGGACGAGTGAGTGTAGAGTTCACTGTTTTGAGTGTAGCAACCCTGGTCAATCCATCCTTGCCAGGGTGGAGTGCAATTACACGAGCGAGAGGCCACCTGGCTGGTGGAAACCTTTCGTGGGTGAGTAATACAAGTGACCCAACTTGAATTTGATGAGTTGGACGTTGCCACTTGGTGATTGCCAGTTGTCTTTGTAGATAACTTGTTGACCAATGATTCCAGAACTGTTGAACCCGTTGTTGTATAAATTGCCATCTTGACAATCGAGTACTGGTTGTATCGATGAGTGCTGGTTCAGGAATCATATTGAGTGTTCGTCCAATTAGAAAATGACCAGGAGTGAGTGCGTCAATATCATCTGGATCTTCTGTGATAGGCTCCAATGGTCTTGAGTTCAAGATAGCTTCAATTTGCGTAAGAAGAGTCGTAAATTCTTCAAACGTGAATGAAGATTCTCCCACTGTGCGAGTAAGATGATGTTTGAGTGATTTGACGGCAGCTTCCCACTTTCCACCCATGTGTGGAGCTGCTGGTGGATTAAAGTGCCAAGTAATACTGTTCACAGTGATGTGATCCAGTATTTCCCTTGATTCTTGAGTTCCTTAAGTGAACAGACGGTTGAGATCGTTTTCAGCGCCTTTGAACGTTGTTCCACAGTCGCTGTAGAGTGCTGTGCAGATGCCTCGTCGGCTGATAAATCTGCGGAGTGCTGCGATGAACCCACTAGAGCTGTAGTCGCTGACTACCTCTAGATGTACTGCTGATGTAGAGAGACAGACAAAAACACAAATCCAGCCTTTGTATGTTTTTGCTCCTCTGCGTCTCCAATTTTTGAGTGTGATTGGACCAGCGTAGTCAACTCCGGTATGTGTGAATGCAGATGATGGAGTGACTCTTGAAACTGGTAGCTGACCCATGAGTTGTTGAGCTCTATCAGCACGATGTCGTGCACATTTTACACACTTGAGTATAACTGAGCGTACTGGTTGTCTACCACCAATGATCCAGTACTTTTGTCTGATGAATGCAAGAGTAAGTTGAGTACCACCATGCATGGTACGCTGATGAGCATCAGAGATTATGAGTGTATTGAGTGCCGCATTCCGTGGTAGAATAGCAGGATGCTTACTTTGGTCTTGATTTGGAGCATTCTCCAATCGTCCACCTACTCGAATGATGCCGTCGGTGTCAATGAATGCAACCAATCGAGCAAATGGATGACCATTAGGCCATGGTGCGTGTTTGGAGTACATGTTGATCTCAGTTGAGAAATGAATGCGTTGAGTTTCTTTGATACAGAAGTTGAGTGCGGAAATTACTTCGTCAGAAGTAATGGGAGTATTGAGTGATGAGTTTGGTGATTTCTTGATCATGTCACGGAGTCTAAAGCAGATTGCAGTAGCTCGTAACATGCGAAGTAGAGGTATTGGCCGTTCCATGATAGGCCACCTTGATCTCTGTGATGAATTCGATGAGAATAGGGCCAATCCAGACCGTTCTTCTGCTTGAGCTCCTGTATCATCGATTGATGGACATTTAGGCCAGGACGATGAACTCTTGAGCAACCATGGTGGGCCAGTCCACCACAGTTGATGATCACGAAGTTGATTAGGCGTCAACCCTCGTGTTGCGCAGTCTGCTGGATTTTGTGTGCCCGGAATAAAATTCCAGTGGCCATCTGGAAGTAGATCTTGAATTTGTGACACCCTATTCCGAACAAACTCCTTCCAGCGAGACGGATGAGATTTGATCCACGTGAGTGTGATTGTTGAGTCCGTCCACAAATATGTAGGCGATTGAGTGAGTTTTAGAGTGCTCTGGCAGTGGTTTATGAGTTTAGCCAACATGTGAGCTGCAGTGAGTTTCAACCTTGGTATCGTTAATTGCTTTAACGGAGCTACCTTGGTTTTTGAGCAGAGCAGCGTAACTCTGACTCCATGAGCAGGTGTGTGGACTTTGATGAACACGGCAGCTGCCATTGCCAATTGCGAGGCATCCGAGAATCCATGAATCTCGGTGGTTGAGCACGTGGATGAGTGGATCCATCTTGGAATCTTGATTTCAGATATTTGTTTGAGTTCATTCTTGAAGTTTCTCCATTTATGCCGATGATTGGCCGCCAATGGAGTGTCCCAGCTGAGCTTTTCGAGCCAAAGCTCCTGCATGAATACCTTGGCTCGAATGATGAGTGGTGCTAGAAATCCAAGAGGATCAAAGATTTGAGCTATCTCTGATAAAATGATCCTTTTTGTGAATTTTTGAGTAGAGCATGGTGGTGAGTATGTGAAGTAAAACTGGTCTGAGTATGAGGACCAGTACATGCCCAAAATCTTGGTGCTGGAGTCTGGATCCTCGAATTTGTGATTCTTGATCGCTTCCACATGATTGAGTTGTCTTAATTCTGGATGATTGCTTGCCCATTTAGCAAGAGGGAACCCGCCCGCCTTGCAGAGTGCTTCAAGTTGGTCAGCAACTTGTTGTAATGAGTTCAAGTCATCAGCTCCACCAAAGATATCATCAACATATCTTCCATGGACGAGTGGAATGATCACTAGCGGAAATTGATGTCCTTTGTCTTCAACCAGTTGAAGTAGAGCACGAACAGCCAAATATGGAGCTGGTCTAGTCCCGGAGGTGACCGTGGTGAGTTTGTATGGAGTAATTTGGCCTTGTTCGTTAAACCAGAGTATTTGTTGAAGGTTTTGATCACGTTCGTCGACCAAAATCTTTCTAAACATCTTCGTGATATCTGTTATGAAGATGAGCTGATGAGTGCGAACTCCTATGAGTACGTCGAAGATGTCTAGTTGAAGCTTTGGACCGGTGTGAAGCACATCGTTGAGTGAAAGACCTGAGCTGGTGGTTTTGGAACCATTGAAGACTACTCGCAGCTTAGTTGTAGTGCTGCTCTCCCGTAGTACTCCATGATGAGGAAGATAGTAGGCTGGTTCACCTGATGTTGATTGAGTTGATTCCACCATGTGGTTGAGTTCTTTATATTCCCTCAGAAAATCAAGACAGAGTGCTTTCAAACGATCGTCATGGTCTAGACGACGTTTGAGATGAATAAGACAGCGGTATGCTGCTGAGTACGAATTTCCCAGTTGTTGAGGTGACGATTTGACTGGCAGTCGGACTATGTACCGTCCTGAACTGTCTCGTCGATGAGTTTTTTGAAAATGCGCTTCACACGCCTCTTCATCTGGGTTGAGTTCCTTGATTTTGCTGACTGGAATTTCTTCTTGAGTCCAGAAACGTGATAGCAGGTCTTGAAGTTGTTGAGTAGACTGCTCTACAGCAGCATGATAAGTGATAGATGGTCGATGAGTGTGTTGAGTGACTGGACCGAGTAATATCCACCCGAAGATGGTATCTTGAGCTATTGGCAGGCCTTCAGACCTTTTGATGAGTGCATCTTTGATGATAAGACCATAATGATCGGCACCAATGATAATATCAATTGGTCCTGGTCTCATGAATCCTGGATCTGCCAATTGTAGTTGTTTATATTGGTCCTAGTTGAGTTGATTGAGTGCAACGGATGGTAATTGAGTAGTAAGACCACCTAATATATGAGCACTGACGATGACTGAGTCGTTTGAATGCCTAGATTAAAGCTTGAGTGCGACTTGACCTTTCGTTCTACCAGCATTGGATACACCAATACCAATAATCTGGATAGAAGAATGAGTGCGTTTAAGTTTGAGTGAATTCACCAAGGAATCTGAAACAAACGATAATTCAGAACCTGGGTCCAGCAAAAGTCGTACTGGATGAGTACTTAACTTGGTGATCAAGTCCACTAGGCAAGTTGCGAGTAAGATTGCTGGGCGATGAGTGCAAGTAGTATGAGTGCCAGACGTGTTGAGTGCGATTGAGTTTAGTTGAGCGTCGCTCGAGTCGTCATGTGGAAGCAGACGATTTTATTGAGTGCGTTTATCGTTTGAGGTGGATGTTTTCTGAGTACTTTTGAGCCCCGGGTGTATCATGGTGTGATGTTTCTGCTGACACACCTTGCAAAGGAATGGTGAATTGCAAGCATCAGGCATATGATGCCCCAAACAATTCTCACAGAGCCGCTTTTCCACAACGACTTGAGTGCGTTGAGCATTAGTGAGTCCCAAGAATTTTGTGCACCGCACAATGAAGTGATCTCCCTTACACAAGTCACAAGGATATTGTGCAGGAGGGAATACCTTCTTAGGAGGTTTAGCGAGTGCAGCAGACGATTGCTTGGCTGGAGGTTGAGTGCCAGATGAGTGCGAGTCCGAAACAGCAGCAGCAGCGTACGAAGCTGTTTTTCCCGATGAGCGTTGTGGCTTCGGCAATGATGCCTGTTCCACACGTTCTTGAGCACGAGCACGACTTACCAAAAACTCATTGAGTGTTGAGAGTTTAGGGTATTCGGTTGACGCGCCCATTTTGTTCTCCCAGAGCTCCCTGTTGTGTGAGTCCAGCTTGGATATGATCAATTGCGTCAGCAATGGATTCATATCCGAGTTCAGTTGAACACCGAGTGCCTTGAGTGCGTTGATTACCTCTGAAACTGTGTTCAGGAGATAATTGAGCTGCTCAGATGAGCGTGATGTGAGTGCGTGCATGTTCAGGATCTTATCCAATTGAGCACCGATGAGTAGGCGAGGATTGTTGTATCTCTCGGTGAGCTGATTCCATGCAGGTACAAACTGGTCGTCGCACATTTGTACACTGGCGAGGCTGAGTGCTGCTGGTCCCTGAAGACAACTCTTCAGATACTGAAGACGCTGTACTGGAGCGAGTTCCTCAGCATTAATCACCATCGAGGTGAATGAATCCCTGAATTCAGGCCAGTTCTCGTAACGCCCATCAAACTTGGGAATTGCGAGTGCTGGCAGATGAGTTGGAGCCCTAGTTGAGTGCACTACAGCTGGAGCTGGAATCGAGTTGATGAGTGCGATGAGCTTGCCCTTGGCGGCAATATACGAGCGATACACCAAATCGTATACCCCGTCCTTGACGTATGAGCTCTCCAAGAACTCCTTGGTGCAGTTGTCGCATAGTGAGTCATGAGTGAGGTTGAACTGGTGCCATTCACCCTCGAGAAGTTCAAGCCTAGACTAGAGTTGAGCCAAACCGTCGGCAACGGTGAGTGTGGCAGCCAGAGCTTCCCAGTCTGAGAAGGCTCTGAGCCGTGAGTGCTGACTGATCACCTTCATCTCGAGTGCTGGAGAAATTGTCGATTTCTTTGGAGTGCGTTTGGTTTTGAGCTTAGGAGGGTCAGTATTGCCATTGTTTCCAGTGTCGGTGATACTGGAGTCACTGAGTGCTGTTTTGTCGTCGACTTTGATCTCAGGAAAGAGGTGTGGATTCTGAGTGGTGCCCTCCAGACCCGTTGAGTGCTGAGTATCCTTGGGAGGATCCTCCTTCTCCTCATTATCTCCCATGTTGAGCTCCGTGACTTGTAATGGGTTCATATGAATGCAGCTGCCCAATGATGATGCTTCAGACACAACCAACCAACCATCCGGCTCGAAGGACCATAAAATGTTGTAATAATAATTAAATAAATACATGCCAGGACTGGTTGGTGGTTGGGATGTTTGAAAAATACGCATATTAAAAAATATAACAATATTTTTATTTGTCACAGCACATAATATCACTGGGTTACAAAATTAAATCGTTGATTTAATTTATTAATACTGTTTAATTTTTTTTTGAGCTCATGATTACGTAATTAAATGAAGGCAAAGAGTAAAATTAATCTCGAGTAAATAATTGAAATAATTGATTTGAGTGTAATTGAACACTGAGTTGATCGCAAAATTGTCATGAGAATAAGTAACATGAAATTCAGAGGTTACCGAGCGAAGTTAAATTATTGAACACTAGAATTACTAATTTTAATAGCACAAATTACATAAATAATTGAGTTCATTGTTTAATAATGTTGTTGAACACTGAATTTTATTTAATTAATGAGTTTATAATAAATTGCACTGCATTGCATTTATTTTATGAACACGTGGTAGCATGATTGCAGAGGCTACCGAGCGAGAATTTACTTTTATATTATTGAAAATATTGAGCATGTTGATAATTAATTAATAATAAATTGAGTCTTTTATATTTATGAACACTTGATATAATTATTGATGGAATAAATAAGCACCTGTAATGTTTTCCGTTGGAATAACCTCTTGAAAAACGTGGTCGTTGATCACTTGAATGCTTGAGTTTTTTATCAATTTATTGATGAGCTCTGGTGCCCACGATTACAAAAATAATTATATTTTTGATAAGCTTAATGATAACTTAATTGATATTAATTAATAGTTTTGATTAATTACTCGAGATGAGCGCAAAATAAAACGATGAATTCTAACACGTGTTACTTGTTGAACGTACGTATGCGAAAGATAATGGCGGCCGTCTTCTTGACACGAGGCAGGAAAAATTAAAAGCGCATGCGCCGAGCTGCGCATGATCAAGTTCAAATTTATGGACGAGGCCCCAGTAGGTGCTGCCTCTTTTTGTCGGAAGTGAAACTATATTTAAATTTAAATATAGTTTCTAATTACGCTACACTTTGAAATCAAATAGTAAGTACTTAGCATTGGAATTAAGAGCTCATATTTGGTGAGAATTTTTGTTTTTCGATGTAGATTGAGATTTTGCTTGAGCACTTAAAAAAAAAAAAACTTTTGCGGAAATGAATCACCCTAATATATATATATATATATATATATATATATATATATATATATATATATTATAACATGATGAAAAATTCGACATCGGCTCGTAGTTTGAATTTATTTGAAATCATCAATAGTTACCGGATGAGCAAATTCTAGTGACATCTAGAATCGGGAATTTCGACTTCGACCGAGCAATAGATCGACCGCATGGATTTTACGACAGATCCGGGATAGACGTCGTACTGAACGGCCGCGTTTTTGTATTTAAACAATTTGACTTCGACCAAACGAACAATTTCGATTCCGATTTTTTTGAACTATTCGATATACGCCGTCACGAACAATTCGAGGTGAACAACGACTAATTATTGCGTGAACAATAATTCGATTACTTCTGTGAACAAGCCGAAGCATCGGCAAACTGATTAAGTGTACAAGTGAAATTATTATTGAACAAGTGAAACGCGTTCGTGTAATAATTATTAATTAAATAATTAGTTAAGCATAATAATTGTATGTTAGTGAAAGTCAACGTGTTACCGAAAAATAAAATATTATTTTATTTTATTTTAATTTATTCGAGTATTTCTGAGAATTGCGGATTATCTCTTTCTTATTCTCTGCGGCAGCCGAGTCTTGCCATATAAAATACTCTGACGTCACCGGTCGAGTATTTCGTTAAGAACTACGTCGTGTGTGTTTGTGAAATAAAATAAGAGTATTTCTATTTCGACAATTGACTGTTATTTGTTTGAGCAATGAACTGACTGTTTTCGATCAACTACGTTTTTTTTTAAATTTTGTTCACATCGAGTAAAGCCGACAACGGCATTTATTATCCCTTTTTAACCGATAATTTTTGTGAAACCGATCAATTATTTTGTTTATTTAATATACGACTAATTCGTTAATTCTGATCAATTATTTATCGTAATCTAAGTGCCTGACCTTTCCCCGATCCGCCACCCTGAGTCGACGTTTTGATCATTGTTATTTGGTGATTAAAAAATCACCTGGCGCCCAATTAATTAATAATCGAACAAGGTTGCCAAAAATCTTTAGTGTATTCGGATTTCACTCCGGTACATCCCCGGTGGTGAAAAACCCGTTATAACATATATATATTTAGTGGTTAAGGGTAAAATTTAAATATAATAAATAAATTGTTTAAACCAACTAATAATGTTAAATAAATGTTTTATTTAACCAACGTAACTAACACAGTAAAAGAAAGTAAAGTATACAAAATATGAAAATGCTTGAACGCGTGTTCGCAGCTCAGCGGTGTATCTTGTAATTGACTAGTGTCTCTACGAATGAGGTAGAGACGGAATATGGAAAAATCGATCTTCGGCGTAGATTGCCGAAAGTGATCGATCGTAATTATTGTAGCAACGCTACAGGACTCCCTTTGTTTTTTTTTTTTTTTTTTTTTTAAATTTAATACACGATAATTAAAGTAATGGAATATTTACAAATGATATGAATAAATAAATAAGTAAATTAATGAGTATAATACAGTGATGAATTGTTACTTTAAAAAAAAAACTTTAATGTAAAAAAAAATTTTAAATCGTGTAAAATTTTAAATATTAAACCGGACTCGGCGTTTTTGGATCTCGGTTGCTGTGTTATCCGTCAGGGAGTTTGCTATCGTCGTCGTCGTGTCGACTGAATTCGCCTCGTAAACTGGCTTCAATCTGTCTACTGAAATGGCGATTTGTCGTCCTCGGAAATCGACAATGAAGTATTTATCGTGTCGAGTTATTACACGATATGGACCATCGTACGGCGCTGTAAAAGATGGTCCAACCTGGTCATTCCGTACCAGTACATGGCTGCACGTACTAAGGTTCCTGAAACAGAAAACAGAATGCTTGCCGTGACGCGACATTTCGGCCGGTGCCAATGAATTGAAATGACGTTTTAATGTGTTTACAATGCTATGAGGCGTAGTTTTATTACTGGGAGTGAGTAACTCACCAGGTAATCGGATAGGCTCACCGTATACTAATTCAGCCGGGGTCGTCTGAATGTCGTCCTTCCAAGCAGCGCGTAAGCCGAGTAAAACGGCTGGTAATGCGTCATACCATGATTCTTTATGACACAAAAGTGCTGATTTGAGCTGACGATGTAGACGTTCGACAAGACCATTGGCTTGCGGATGATACGGTGTAGTATGTTGATATTTTATTCCATACATTTTAAGTAACGATTGAAATAACGACGATTCGAATTGCGGACCTTGATCCGATGTTATACGTTTCGGTACTCCGTGAGGAGAAATCCAGTGCAGCGATAGTGCATGTGCTACCGTCTCTGCAGTTCCATTGGCTAACGGGACAGCCTCTGGAAATCTCGTGAATCGGTCGATGATCGTTAGACATTGGTTAAAGCCTCTTGACGATTTTAGAGACACCAGGTCGATGTGTATGCGCTCGAATCGCTCAGTTGGAGGTTGAAAACTGGCGATCGGCGATGACACGTGTCTTTGAATTTTATTCTTCTGGCAATCGATGCAAGATTTCGCCCATTCACGGCAATCTTTATTTATCGACGACCAGACGTATCGTTTGGAGACGATTTTAAGCGATCCTTTAATTCCGGGGTGAGCGAGCGTGTGTAGCGAGTCGAACCCTTTTCTCCTCAGCGGTCCTGGAACGTATGGACGCACTGTACCTGACGCAGTGTCACAATATAGTGCAGGTCCATTATCAAGTTGAATCGTTTTTAAATTCAAAGCAGTTGTTTGACGTAACAACTGCTGAAGTTCGTCGTCGGTTTGTTGAGCGTCGGCAAGTTCTTGCGACGTGATAGCGGTAGATACTGCCTCGACACGTGACAATGTGTCAGCGACAATATTGTCGTTACCCGACACATGTCGAATATCGGTGGTAAATTGACCGATGAAATCGAGTCGACGAAATTGCCAAGGCGATGCTCTTTCGGTGCGCTGTTTATAAGCGTGCTGAAGCGGCTTGTGATCGGTGTAGATCGTGACATGCCGGCCTTCGAATATGTGCCGAAAGTATTTAACAGCCTCGTAGATGGCGTTCAACTCGCGGTCGTACGTCGACAATATTTGAATCGACGGGGGCACTTTTCGACTGAAAAATGCCAGTGGTTGCCAGTTGTTATCCACTTTCTGTTGTAAAACGGCTCCAATACCGATTTCGGATGCGTCGGTGAATATTGCCCAGTCAGCATCGATTTTAGGGTGTACTAAAAGAGTAGCATCCGCGAGAGCGCGTTTAGCTGACTTAAAAGACTCCTGAAATTCGGTTGTCCAGTTGACTGGATGAGAGCCTTTGACTTTGGGTCCTTCCAGGATTTTGTTGAGCGGTGCTAGAATTTCTGCAGCGTTCTTAATGAACTTTCTGTAGAAATTCACTGTGCCGAGGAATCGACGAAGAGATTTTACGGTTGTAGGAGGCTCGAAATTGACAATAGCCTCGACTTTTTCCGGTAACGGCTTAATTCCATCTTTGGTGATGATGTGGCCGAGAAATTTTACTTCCGGTAGACCAAAATGGCATTTTGGAACGTTAATTACCAGTCCGTATTCACGGAGACGCTCGAATAATATTTTTAGGTGCTCCATGTGTTGCTTCTCGTCGTTTGATGCGATTAAAATATCGTCAACATATGGAAAGACAAAGTCCAGGTCACGAGTGACCTCGTCTATAAATCGTTGAAACGTTTGAGCTGCGTTTTTAAGCCCAAACGTCATAAATCGGAACTCGAATAGTCCGAACGGTGTGATGATCGCCGTTTTCGGCACGTCTTCCGGTGAAACGGGTATCTGCAAAAATGCTTTCGCAAAATCGACGACTGAAAATATATTTTTACCGTGTAAAAATGCGGCAAAGTCGTCAAGATAACGCAATGAATATTTATCAATCAGCGTTCGATCGTTAAGCGGTCGGTAATCACCGCATGGCCTCCATTCTCCGGACTTCTTCTGTGCCAAATGAAGTGGTGAAGCCCAGGCGCTGTTGGAAGGTCTGCAAATACCATCTTCGATCATTTTTCGGAACTCGGCTTGTGCAATTTTCAGCTTATCTGGAGCCAGGCGTCTTGCTTTGCACGAAACTGGCGGTCCAGGTGACGTTCGAATATGATGCACCGTCGAATGCTTTTTTGTTTGACGCTGCGTAGCGTCAGGTCGTGTAATATCGGCAAATTCTCTTAATAATTCCATGTACGCAGAATTACCATCGACTGCTTTAATGTTTGTTTCTGCCGATGTTGTGTGAGAATTTCCGGGTGTCGATAAACCGGTGATGCCATCACGAAGGCATTTTCGTTTTAGGTCGACTAATAAGTCATAATGACTTAAGAAGTCTGCACCTATAATCGGTTTAGTGACGTCAGCAATGATGAAATTCCATGAGGACTCACGGCGAAGTCCAAGGTTCAATGTAAGCGATTTCAAACCATAGGTTTGAATTATCGAGCCGTTTGCGGCATACAATTGATAACCTATTGGTGTACTGATTGATTTCAGCCAGCCACGTGGAAAGACAGATAAATCGGAGCCGGAATCGACGAGATATTCCGTTCCTGTAGTTCGGTCTCGGATAAACAGGCGGCGAGAAATCGATTGAGAATCATTAGCCGCCTCTACTGATTCTCGTTTGCGTTTCTCTGCCATTTACAGCCGGTAGCGCACGATCGGGCATTTTTACCGTGCTTGAAGTGGTACCAACAGAAGTCAAACTTCTTTGGTACTCGTGACCGTGATCGACTGCGAGATCTCGATCGACCTCGTTTAACTTTCAAGTTTTTGACTTGATTCGTGAGCTGCGCAATTTCTCTGCGCAGTGCAGCAATCTCGCCGTGCTCGGCGGTTGATGATGATGATTTTGCAGCGGTGGCGGCAACTTGAGGTTTGAGCGATATACGCTCAACCATCCGATCAGCGGACTCGGCAAGTTTATCAAGCGTTGAGTCGCTGATAGCTTCAAGACAAACTTTGATTTCATTTGGCATGTGGGAAAACCAACGTGCTTTAATGATGGCGTCATCAATACCGGGAACTAATGTACGTAGATGACGTAAATGTTGCGATGGTGTCCGATCGCCAAGTCTTTCTCTGTCGAGGAGCTGAGTGATCCGTGCTTCCTCGGATCTCGTGAAGCATTTTATTAAAGCGGTTTTTAAATCGCTGTACGGAGTTGTCGCAGGAGGAATTTGGTACGCTCGGTAGTCACCTGGTGCGTTGAAAATTGCGCCTCGACCTGCGCAAACCATAACTTGGGATTTTCCGTGCTGAATTGCGGTGCTTTAATATTCACGGTCATGTTTATTTTAGCTGACGTAAAAGACGACGATCCCGATAAATTAGACTTGAATGTGTCTTCGTCAGATGACTCGGATTTTATTGTCTTGTCGCTTTCGGTTTCAGAGCCTGACATCACCCGTCAACAATGTCAGTAATTCGGTACTTTGCTACCGAAAGATTATCGATGACGCACGGCTCAGGAATGTGCAGCCGGCAAATCGGCCTAATCCTCACTGGTATTTCTGGTGACGGAAGAAAAATTATACGCGACACTGCACTAAAATTAATTACAATTTTTTTATTACAGCTCGCAAAAACTTTTATCACTATTCGATTCGCACTAAAGGTCCCTCGAATCAACACTGATGCGGCATAACGTCCATAAGATGCCCAGCAATGCACCAGCGGTGATAAAAGAATAAAAACTGCACAATGATGAAAAAATCACTGCACTAATTAATTCAAAAATAAATTCACACAAAAATAACTGTGAATAAAAATCGCGGTTTCGGGTTAATCGGCAACGCGACAAAATATTCGCGGCAAAACGACACGAGAACTCACGAGATTTTATACACTGTGTAATACACGTGTTTGACGCTTCCCTTAAAAAGAGATCACGTCGGGGTCACCAATTTAGTGGTTAAGGGTAAAATTTAAATATAATAAATAAATTGTTTAAACCAACTAATAATGTTAAATAAATGTTTTATTTAACCAACGTAACTAACACAGTAAAAGAAAGTAAAGTATACAAAATATGAAAATGCTTGAACGCGTGTTCGCAGCTCAGCGGTGTATCTTGTAATTGACTAGTGTCTCTACGAATGAGGTAGAGACGGAATATGGAAAAATCGATCTTCGGCGTAGATTGCCGAAAGTGATCGATCGTAATTATTGTAGCAACGCTACATATATATATATTTAAGTATTATTTGACACCGAAGTATACGCATACGTGCATGCACACACATACAAATATTTATTTGTTAGGTATTTCATACCTATATATGTATGTATTCAGAACCCTTTTGGATACTTGTGGGCTCTGAGAGACTACCACTTTTTGACTTCTTTTCAAGCAATTAATTTCCTCAGGGGAGGTAGTGACATCGTTAGTTTCTCTTGCGGTACTTATGGTGGCACCGCGAAAAGGTCGATGTATACTTGCCCGGCCCATCTTGGCCACTTTTGGGCCAATCCACCTTATAAAAGATATAATTAATTAATTAATGTAACGGAACGGTTAAGTCCACCTCCGTTTGACGGGAGGCCGATTCCTCACCCTTTTGGGCATACTCGCGTTGCGTAATCGCCTATCTACTACCATAATATTATAAAAGCGAAATATGAGCATAAGCTCACATTAACGTACCCATTAAGTTTGCAGTGCATGTGGGTGCCTCACGCACAACCACCACGAATCCAACCGCATATGTACCCAGACACTCCTCCCATCTCAGGAAATAGAGAGACTCTGGTCGAAGGAGGGCTTGGAATGGGCGTCCCATGGTACCAAATTCCCTGTATTGGTAGTCAGATTGCTCATGGTTAGTGGTGGGCGTAATCTCTTCCCACACCCATAAGGGCAACCACCACTCATATAATCACTAAGGATTTGAGACAAGCCATTATAAACATTTGCCCTCATTTGTCACCTAGTGTTCACTAATCTCCGAGCTTTTTTGTGGGCACCATGATGTTTTGAGAAAATAGCGCTGTTGCCAAATTTAAACTAATACTATTTTCTTGAGAGACAAAAATATTTATCACATGTGAAATTATTTCTTCACATCAGCATGACTTACAACTATAAAATTAAATTAAATTTAATCGGAGATTGAATTATTACGATTATCATTACACAGCAGAAGCAGTGTCGTTTTACGGACTAAAATAATTCAGTCTTATTCTTCGGTTGAATCATTGCACATGGAACATTTCTCGCACATTGTATGAGTATGTTCTTTGCATATATAATTTTCACAGCAGTAACAAGTGATAGTAGTCTTACGATTTTTCTTTCTAGGGCAATATGCACATAGTTGCCTAGATTTATCTTGTACAATAATAGATACTTCTTTATTAGAAATATTAAGGATTTACTTCATGTCGTGCGTAAAGATATTGAAATTTGAGGTATAGCTACTCGTTTAAGCATGAAAGGCTTAATTAAGTCTTTGGCAATCTCAGTTAGAAAATTTTTCCGGGATAATTCTGTTTTTGTATTCTCAGAATAAATAATTTGACAATTAATCCCAACTAGATCCATTAATGAGAAAAAAACTGTTAGTGGCCATCGACAAGAATAACGAACAACTGTGTAATTCCCGCGTAGTTGATCTACAGTATCTACGCCTCCTTTTGTTTCGTTGTAATACGTGATAGTTTCTGGCTTCTGTTTTGAACCAGTGCATTGGTCAATTTTACACTCTTCATGCATGGATGAAATCATGAGAACACATTTATTTTGTTTAGGAATATATGAAGTTAATACTTTTCCATTATTGTACCCAATTAGTGATGAGCGAATCGGACGAGTATTGGTAGCTACAAATTCTGGAGGAATCTCTTTTTTATTTTTTTTTAGAGTCGCCACTACTGTGGTTTTGTGCGATGTTTGTAGCTCATCAATAAGGGGAATTGAGCTAAACGAGTTATCCATCGTTATGTTTCGACCAGTTCCCTACATTGATGTTGCAATGCGTTGTACTATAAATTTGGGTGTATTATCGACAAAAAATGGCCCTGGAGGTTGTTTTTCGTATAAATTTCTATGAAAGATGTATAATTATTGGACGAATCAACAAGAGCAAATGTTTGTATATCATATGAATGAGGTTTCATCGGGAGATATTGACGAAAACTGTATCTTCCTTTGAATGAAAACATCATTCCATCAATTGTTACATTTTCATGTACGGAGTACAAACTTAAAAATTTTTCATTCATATGATCAACAATCTCTCTTATTGGTGCTAATTTATCGTTTTGTGATCTTTCTTTTCTTGTATCAAGATCGTCGAATCTTAGCGCCCGTAAGAGCTGACGAAATCTAGTTTCAGACATAACAGCCTTAAAATATGGAGGAGAAGTGCTATCACGTGTCCATAAATCAGTTGTTTTTGTATGTGACAACTTCAAAGTTCCCACCAAGTACAACAATCCGAAAAGAGCCTGTATTTCTTCGATATTGGTCATAGGACAATCTCTCGAGCACTGGTACTTTCCTTGAATTTTGTCTAACTTTTTATTTGTATATAGAACTATTTTCTCTAAAATTTTGTCATCAGAAAACAGTTACCATGCTAATAAAGGTGTATTTGCTTCTATACCAACCCCTTTTAGTCCAGATTTTTCAGTGATGATATTTTTTGATTTACGTTTTCCTACCTCGAGAGGTTCAGTAATCCATTTGGTTTCTTGATCTTTACCTAAGTAGCAAGATTTTTTGGAGGAAGTTATTGTACATTTTTTTCTCCTATTGTTATTGTCGTCAGTACGTTCCTCATCAACATCCTCGTCATCATCATCATCAACACTATCTTCGTCCTCATATTTGTCACTATTGTCATCATTGACACTTATTTCTGGTTCTTGGTCTGAGAAACTACTGTCATCAGAATCACCAAGTGATTCACGATTTTTAGGTTTGCTTGCAGCTAACCACTTTGCTCGACTTCGTGTCAACATATTTACTAAAATAAATAATATTTATCATTAGAACTGAATAATATTTTTGTCATAATTCTAAAATAAACAGATATCTAATTATTTTTTAGATTTTGTTCTCAGTCGAAGGATTAAAAAATCAATAATTCAAAAAATTGACATTCGTTGTTTTTTTTTTATTTATTTAAATAATTAGTAATATATAAAGCCAGACATCTGCTGATCTTAGTATGATGTATTATAAAATAATTTACTTACCAATTGTGTTTTTATTATTATTAGGTTTATATAAATAATATTTGATATAAAAGTAACCATCACATTTTTTTAAACAACTCACATATAACAATGTAAGCAGTAAAAACTAACCTCAACCATAACTTTATTGTTGTACATCACATGCGGTAAAACAGACTAAAATAGTGGCGGGAACAAGATTTGGCAACAGCGCAGTTTAAAAATCTCCCGGAGGCTCACTAGCACCGGGCGGCATAGCGCCGCTCAGTTCCAAAAATTACTTTATATCTATTTTTATGCTAGTTAATAACATCACGATTTTGAAAAAGATTAAAAGAATGCACTTAATTTTTTTCAAAATCATCAATAAACTCAATTTTGAGAAAAAAAAAAAAAAGGAAAAAAGGCGGCGCCGCGCTCATTATGCGACCTACGAAGGGTTAATGCGCCCTTATGTAGACTTATGGATTTTTATGCACAGAGTAACTCGACCCGAGATCGGACTACAATTTCACTCGATTATTGTGACACTATTCGATCGAGCCGGAGCAATTTTTATATGAATTGTAATTAACAGAATAATACCGCTACACGATGAGATTTATCGGCCTAGTACCTAAGTTAATTGACAACTCGTAAAATTTGGAAACTAATTGCAAATGATAAAATAATACCGCTACACAATATTAAACTATCGGCCAAGTATCTAGATCGATTTACAATTTAACTGAATCTAAAGATTAGATAAACCATTGTTAATGAAACAATATCGCTACATGATAGAAACTATCGGCCTAGCACCTTTTATTAAGGACGATTACTTGTTGCTTTGTCCAGGACAGATTTTTGCGATAAGATTACGGGCTATCGACGCCATTTACGTGGACCGTAGGACTCTAGATCTAAAAATTTGATCAACAACTATGACCCTGAGCCATGGTGCTCAGGCTTTTTAAAAACTTTGATTGATGTTTTGATGGGAGTAATTAAATTGTTTCCATTGGTGGAATATGATGACAAGTTTTATTTATTCGTCTATCATTATTACGAAAATCGCCACGCATTGGATAGAAAAAATGGCCCGATCCAATTGTATACAATCGTACATAATTATATCTAATTGTATACAATCATATATAATCGTATATAATTGTATATATTTTGTATATAATTTGTATATACTTCGTATATAATTGTATAGAAACATATACATTTGTATACACTAATCCAAAAAATTAAAGGAACAAGAAAATTTTATAAAATTTTTAGTGATTTTTGGAAGTCTGTATTTTAGTGAAAAATGATCGTATCGAAAAAAAAAAAAAGCAAATTGAAGCTTGAAATTTCTAGTTTAAAGATCTTTCAGCTAAATAATTTTCTGAGCCACAGTTTTTGCGGAATCATAAGAAATATGCCGAGACAAAATTTTTCTAAATTTTCCGGTTTTGTTTTTTACGTCTACGGGGCCGGGAAAATTTTTTTCGAAAAAACCAATTCATAGCTCGTTTAGGAAATTTATTCAGTTACAATTTGCTTTTTTTTGTTTCTCTGTACGACAATATGCTGCTGAGATATCAGCCTTCAAATGAAAAAGGGTCCTTTTGTCTTTGATTATCGATATCTCAGCAACTAATGGTTGCACAGTAATTTAAAGGGCAGTATGAGAAACTTGAATAAATGCCCTACAAGCTCTATTTTCGATTTTTTTGAAAAAAAATTTTTTTTCATCCTTAATATCAATTTGAAAAACCCACAAAAAATAGCCATTTTCTGGTTTTTTAGCCAACTCATCGCTACTTTGTAAATATCGATAAAAAAAATAATGTTGCCAGGTGATTTTACAGCTTAATGTACCCCCAAAAACCCTGGAAATTTTCAGATTGATCCATCGAACCGTTTGTCCGGACCGATTGCTCAAAGTTTTATAAAACAATTAAAGGAACAAGATTTGTTCCTTAATTTGTGTAATGATTACCAAAATGAAATAATTAATTTTTTTCGGATTTTCTTTCATTTTCACGTTAGTTATTCGGTAAATGTAAGGTAAAGAGAAAAAAAAAATTTTTTTTTCAAAAAACGAGATAAAACAAGAGTTTTTGTAATATTTTTTTTTTTTTACATTTTATTCGGGGTTTTTTTTTTTTCGTTTTTTGAAAAAAAAATTTTTTTTTTCTCTTTACCTTACATTTACCGAATAACTAACGTGAAAATGAAAGAAAATCCGAAAAAAATTAATTTTTTCATTTTGGTAATGATTACACAAATTAAGGAACAAATCTTGTTCCTTTAATTGTTTTATAAAACTTTGAGCAATCGGTCCGGACAAAAGGTTCGATGGATCAATCTGAAAATTTCCAGGGTTTTTGGGGGTACATTAAGCTGTAAAATCACCTGGCAACATTATTTTTTTTATCGATATTTACAAAGTAGCGATGAGTTGGCTAAAAAACCAGAAAATGGCCATTTTTTGTGGGTTTTTCAAATTGATATTAAGGATGAAAAAAAATTTTTTTTCAAAAAAATCGAAAATAGAGCTTGTAGGGCATTTATTCAAGTTTCTCATACTGCCCTTTAAATTACTGTGCGACCATTAGTTGCTGAGATATCGATAATCAAAGACAAAAGGACCCTTTTTCATTTGAAGGCTGATATCTCAGCAGCATATTGTCGTACAGAGAAACAAAAAAAAGCAAATTGTAACTGAATAAATTTCCTAAACGAGCTATGAATTGGTTTTTTCGAAAAAAATTTTCCCGGCCCCGTAGACGTAAAAAACAAAACCGGAAAATTTAGAAAAATTTTGTCTCGGCATATTTCTTATGATTCCGCAAAAACTGTGGCTCAGAAAATTATTTAGCTGAAAGATCTTTAAACTAGAAATTTCAAGCTTCAATTTGCTTTTTTTTTTTTCGATACGATCATTTTTCACTAAAATACAGACTTCCAAAAATCACTAAAAATTTTATAAAATTTTCTTGTTCCTTTAATTTTTTGGATAAGTGTATAATCGCATACTGTAACTAGAGGTGATGCATAATTATATGAAATTTTTATATAATTATGTACAATTATATACAATCGTGTATAGTTTTATATAAAAATACAAAAAAGAATAATAAAATTATATACCAATGTATATATTTGTATACAATTGTATATAATTATGTATAATCTATATGAATACAATATCTTTTTTTTTTTTTTTTTTTTGAGGAGGAGGAGGAGGAGGAAAAATCTCCAAAAGACACCGACGGGTGTGAGTTGGAGATGATGGTCGGTAGTGTGACATATTTACTCACTTAAAAACCTCCTTACCGCAGCCCTTCAGTGTGAGTGGCCAAGTTGGAACCGCTTTTTTATTTCATTAACTTAGCCCTTGTGGGGAGCGTAATCTTTTGCAACTTATCGTTTAGCTGTGAATCCCTCAGCTAAGCATTTCCAGTTATCTTCTTTTCAGCTTCAGAATCTTTTCGGTAAATGTCAAGACTGCATCTCAATTCTTTTCGTTTGCAACCATGTAGACAATGACGTTGTTCACTATCAAATTTGTTCCGACTAATTACGCGATTGCGTCTCTGAAGGTGTTCCAACGCTGGCACACGAAGAATATATGCTCTGAATCATCTACTACATTGTGGCAGTAGTTGCAAAAGGGATTTTTCCTCTTTCCTTTTGGAGTAACTTGGACCGCCGATGTTTGGAAGAAGGCGAGAGAGCTTAATGTAGGTCTTCAGGCCTTTCTCCGCTGCTGCTGTAATCTGCTCCTTGAAAGTGAGCTTACTATCTACAACTACACCGAGGTATTTAACAGCCTGCTTAGAAGAGATGTTTATATCTTCCATAGAAAAGACGAGTGGCGTCGGAAACCATCTCTGCCTGGTTAGGACTACCATTTCCGTCTTTTGCACTGCTAACTGAAGTGAATGACCTGAGAGCCAGCTTTTAATCCTCTCCATGATCACTGTAAGCTTTCTCAGCGCCTGCGCTTGACTTGTTGCCCAGATCAAGGCTGCGATATCGTCTGCGAACCCAACCAGCCAGATATCTTCAAGTAGAATGAGTCTCAGGAGGCCATTGTAGACCACGTTCCATAGGTCGGGGCCTATTGTGGATCCTTGGGCTACACCTGCAGAAATGTCTGTCATATCATTTCCTTCTAACGTGAGATACAGGAGTTTCCTCTCATAGAGATAATCACTAAGGATTCGGAGTATGGATCACGGAGTATCTGGAACGGACTCCAACGCTTCGAGAATGTCAGTCCATCTTAGCGAGTTGAAGGCGTTCTTAACATCAAGTGCGCTAGGATGCACACTTTTTTCGACCACCGCCCACCTTGTCAGGCCTCACTTACTCGGTCTGTAACTTCCCTGATTGAATCGATAATTGAGTGGCCTTTAACAAATCCATGTTGATTAGGCGCGTGGCCACCACTCGTTGTTATAGCTGTCCTGAGTCGCACTCTTATGAGTTTTTCGAGTCTTGCCCAGTACGTCGATCATGCATAGTGGTCTATACGACGCAAATGTTTTAGGCAAAAGCTTGCGTTGTCCAGTAAGGCTAGGCGTTGCACCTTCCAATAACGGCTAAAGACCCCTGTCTTTAAGCAGACATTAAATACATTTAACAGGACGCCCAGATGTTCGTTTGCTACTGCTTTCACGACGACAACGGGAATTCCGTCTGGGCCAGGAGCTTTGTTGCTAGACATAGAGCTGACTGCACTCAAAGCTCCTCTTCGGTGAATAATGAAATGTTTACCTCTACAAGGTACATCTTAGGCTTTCTAATCTGGTGTTCAGGGAATAGATCCCTCACGATTTTTTTCATGACCTTTCGTTCCCGCGGGAAGATCGGTCCAATCCTTCCAAATCGCTTCATCACGATTTGGTAACCTTTTCCCCAGACATCGTTGTCAAGGTCTTTGCACAGCTCCTTCCAACATTCGCGCTTTCTGGCCTTAATGGCAGTGTTTAGGGCTTTCTTTGCCTGTTTATATCTTGTGCCTTCAAGAAGATTCATGAAGAGGCGAGCGTGTCGATGGGCTCGCAGAGATTTCTTTCGGGCTTTGAGACAGTCGTGTCTTAAAACCGAGATTTCGTCAGTCCACCAATATGTTGCTTTGCGCCTCGTGTTAGTTCGTATTCGGGGCATATCTTTGTTGCAGGCTTTGATGATTAGCCCTACAGTTTTGGAGACGACGGCTTCAACCTCCTGTCTATCGGTCACCGTGCCAGCAAGTGGTCACTTCCATTGTAGACTTCCAGCACTTGCCACTCACGAATAAGACGTGAAGTGCCTGGGGTTGCCAATGTGATATCCAGTATCGACTCTCTACATCCTGCTCTTCTAAACGTAGTACTCAATCCGTCATTTTGGATAATCAGATTAAGGATGACTAGATGACTGGATGCCATGTCAGCAAGAACTCTGCCCCTTATGTCGCTCCAGTTCATTCCGCACTCTTCCGATTTTGCATTGAAATCTCCGGCAAGAATGAGTTCACCCTTTTGGTCTCTTACGAAGGTCTCTAGGATCGAGATCTTGTCTTTGAAGTCTTCCACACGAGTATTTGACGAGTAATAGCAGCTTATTAAGGTCCAGTAAAAGGTCTTCACCCACACGAAGCCGTCTTCGGCCCCATGCTCTACAATTTGGAAAGAATTTGGAGTAAAGATCCAAATCACTGTGCTGCCTGAGAGATCGGAGAGCCAATGGTCATCTTTTGTTGTATTATTTTACTCAGATATAAGGCAAATATTTACGGCAAATTCCTGGACATATTCATTTCGTCCTAGCTGAGATCTTCTCGAGTTCAGCAATGAACCTTGAACACCTTTTTGATCCGACTGAATGATCTAAGAGGAGCTTTTCATGGAGTTCAGAGCAGATTATGCATCGAGGCTTCATTCTGCAGTCCACAGCCTTGTGATCGAGTGTGCCACACTTGTAGCACAGTTTACTCCTGTCTGGCCCACTTCATGTATTGGCTATATGACATACGAATACAGTATGTAGTTATGTACAAATGTATATATTTGTATACAATTATATAGAATTATATACAAATAATATACGAATTATATACAAAATATATACAATTATATACAATTAGATATGATTATGTACGATTCTATACAATTGGATCGGGCCATTTTTTGTATCCAATTTTATACAATTGTATAAAATATTTTTTCATCGGGTATAAAAAAAAACTACTAATACATAGTGAAGTTAGGTCTTTTATCCCCCATGAAAAAAAATTAAAAAAAAAATATGTTAAAAATGCATAAAAAATACGTATAAAAAATATATTTTAAATAACTAACTTTTGGCCGATTTTCGTATATATTTTATATATTTCAAATGTATTAAAAATATATCTTAAAATATGTAAAAAATATATGCATAAGAATATAAAAAAAATATAGGTATGGTAACATAAAAAAAATAAATTAGTTATATATTTCAAATCTACAAAAAATGTAATTGCGAAAATATAAAAAAATTATTAAAAAAATCTATTTCTTGTATAAACTTTTTATATTTCTTTTTCTATGTTGTTGATTAACTTGAGAAAATATAGTTTTTACATTTTTATACATGTATTTTTTATATATATTCTAAGATATATTTTTAATGTATAAAATATATACGTGTTATGTCCGGATTTAATTAATTAATAATAATTAATTATTGGAAATGGTCGCGTGGGCCTCAAGTGGGAGGCACCGGGCAAACAGGGTGATTTTCCTAGAGGATTAGCTCTAGGTTTTATTTTTATTGTGAGAACTCGAACGATAAACCCCGCGGGGGCCTCTCTGTAGTTTCGATGCAGAATTTGGATGCAATACGTTAGCGAAATTGATAATTTCACCTACCTTTCGTTGTTCGCTGCTTACTTGCAAGTTGGTCTTTACGATCTCTGGACTGCAACTCTCGTGAACGGCTTCTGTTGGTCTCTGGTTGGAAGATGATTTGGTCCAGGAAAAAGGGATGTGGTTCTTAATATTAGAAATAATCTAATATGCCGGTTTCCCCAATGATAGATGTTTATTGAAATATTTCCCTATGGGCTCGCCGTACTCAGTTCACAAGATGTTAAATTGTTCTTATCACTAAAGTTCTTTCTTTAAACTTAAATCTCTTGGATTTACACTTAACTATTACTTAAACTTATGATTTTACACTTTGGATTTATTGAGTCTTTAGCTCATTTGAGTTCGGTCTGAATCTCCGACTCCAGCAATTCACTCGGACGAGAATCGCTATTTACACACTTAACAATTATTATAAAAATCACTTCCCGTGAAGTGATTTTTGGAATAGGAAAATATAATTTCGAAAAGACAATTTTGAATTGAAATTTTTAACGGTAACAAGCAACTTGCCACGCCTCCTCGAGTGCAATATCGAGACGATCTTCCCGTGGGATTTTATAGTATACTTGACTGTTTAGATTTTATGAATGAAAATGAACTAATCGGTTTAAGAGAAATAGAAAATAGAAAAAGGGGTTGCCTAAACGTAACACGGTTTAGAACTCACGCGGGCCAGCAAGGAAGATACATTAACTTCTCAAGCGTCATAGGCTGCCGCACCTTGGTGTTCGTTGTTTTTATCACCTCGGTTCGCGGTTCTGGAGGGAATAATTTAGAATATATAATTGGGTGAGTCTAAAATACAGTCAAGTGTAATTCCCTGATTGGAAGAAACGTTGACGACGTGCAACGAGGTGTTGGCCGAAGTTGCTATCCCTAAAATTGTTAACGCTGCACTTTACAGCGAGCGCGGCAAAGAGGCCCCTTTAATATATACGGCAAGCCGGATATAACAGCATCCCCCCCCAAAGGAAGGGTACTTTTAGTGACCTTTCTTTGTACACTGGGGTCTCTTGGATCCGCCCGCTGGAAAGTTCAGCGTCAATTCTGACTTAAGTTAAATTTTTATGATATTTGCTGAGTACTGCGTCCCTTTACAATAAATGCTAAGACTATTCTATAAATTCGTTTGCTTACGTACGTATTACAATTTTAATAAAAATAAAAAAAAAAGTTTATAAGTATAATTGTGGTGGTTCCAAAAGTTTATGGTTTTAAGACAGTTTACATAAAAAAAAAAAAATCAAAAAAAAAATTTTTGGTTGTTACGAAAATTTAAAAAAAAAATTTGAGTTTTTCAAAATTTTTACGAAAATTTTGAGTTTTTCAAAATTTTTAAGTTTTTGTAAAATTTTGAGTTTTTTGAAAAAAAATTTTGAGTTTTTCAAAATTTTTAAGTTTTTTGAAAAATTTTGAGTTTTTTGAAAAATTTTGAGTTTTTCAAAATTTTTAAGTTTTTTGAAAAATTTTGAGTTTTTTGAAAAATTTTGACTTTTTCAAAATTTTTGAGTTTTTCAAAATTTTTAAGTTTTTTTGAAAAATTTTGAGTTTTTTTGAGAAATTTTGAGTTTTTCAAAATTTTTAAGTTTTTTTTTTTTTTTTTTTGAAAAAATTTTGATTTTTGACAAAAAAAAAAAAAATTTTGAAAATTTGAGTTTTTGAAAAAAAAATTTGAGTTTTTCAAAATTTTTAAGTTTTTTGAAAAATTTTTGATTTTTGACAAAAATTTTGAAAATTTGAGTTTTTGAAAAAATTTTGAGTTTTTCAAAATTTTTAAGTTTTTTTGAAAAATTTTGAGTTTTTTGAAAAAAAATTTTGAGTTTTTCAAAATTTTTAAGTTTTTTGAAAAATTTTGAGTTTTTTGAAAAATTTTGAGTTTTTCAAAATTTTTAAGTTTTTTGAAAAATTTTGAGTTTTTTGAAAAATTTTGACTTTTTCAAAATTTTTGAGTTTTTCAAAATTTTTAAGTTTTTTGAAAAATTTTGAGTTTTTTGAGAAATTTTGAGTTTTTCAAAATTTTTAAGTTTTTTTTTTTTGAAAAAATTTTTGATTTTTGACAAAAAAAAATTTTGAAAATTTGAGTTTTTTTTGAAAAAAAAATTTGAGTTTTTCAAAATTTTTAAGTTTTTTGAAAAATTTTTGATTTTTGACAAAAATTTTGAAAATTTGAGTTTTTGAAAAAATTTTGAGTTTTTCAAAATTTTTAAGTTTTTTTTTTTTTTGAAAAATTTTTGGTTTTTACAAAAATTTTCGAAATTTTGTTTTTTTTTTTTTGAAAGAAAAAAAAATAAAATAAAAAAAAAAAAAAATTTTTGGGTTTTTGAAAATTTTTAAGTCTTTTGAAGAGAAAAAAAAAAAAAAAAAAAAAAATTTGGTTTCTACTTAGTTGAAAAAGAACTTAATTAATTCTATCTTATCAATTTTTATTTATTTTGATTTTGCAAAATTTCCAAAATCGAGTTGTCTTAAAAAAAAAAAATTTTTTTTTTTTTTTTTTTTTTTTTTTTTTTTAATTATTTAGGTTCCTGAAATCATAAATTGTATTAGGTTCTGAAATTTACCCTTAACCTTGGATCCTCTGTGCGAAAAACCTACATTGCATTAAGGAGAAAACAAAATTTTTGAATTTTTATTTTTCTTTTGTATTTAGTTGTTTAATAATTTTGAAGTACTTTTCTTCAACGGGGTTTCCTTATTACGTCTTCGGCTTTATAATTTATTTTTGAATAATTTTTATTTCTCCTCTCACTCACTCCAGTGTAGCGAAAAACTTGCGTTTAGATCGTGGATGCATTGTGCTCCACGATTTTATCACACATTCTTATGGATCTAATTACTCCTCTTATGATGCACATAAGTCATTCGTCTTGGAGATTCTTTGAGAGAAGGTGTTTTGTATTGTTTTAACCTTAACGTAAATCTCTTTATTTTATTTCGGAGACGACAACCCTTGAAGAAAACATTCATTATCATTCTTATTATTATTATTATTATTGGTCTTTGTTTATTTGAGAATTTTCAGACTGGAGTGAAGTTGTTTATAGTGAAATTACTATTTAGTGTTCAAGTGTACTTAACTCAGTGAGAATATTTAAGTGTGATAACTAATAGTTGCCAGTGTTGTGTAAAAAAAATAAAACAAAAATATTCCATTATGCAACGTGGTCAGATTTTGGAGCTTCTTCGGCCGATACCCGGGTTTTGGGTGACCCCCAAGGATCCTATTTGGCACCTTTGCAGTTGGAGGATCCACGGTTATTGGGTTTGGGAAGTTGTTCCTTTTGAGCATCCGGTTGATTATTGGGGCAATACCTGCCGTAATTTTTTGGAGGTAAGATTTAATACCACTATTGTGTTCTTAATAATGAACTCAACTAAATTTTTTTTTTATGAAAAATTTTCGAAATTTTTGAGATTTGAAATTCACCTTGAAAATTCTTATGCGAAAATTTTATAATTTTTCGTTTTGAAACCCATATTAAAATTCTTTTTGTGATAGTTTTAACAAAATTTTTCTTTTCGGAAACTTAAATTAAAATTCTTTTATGATGATTTTATACAATTTTCTTTTGAAACTTGAATTAAAATCCGTTTTATGATAATTTTATAAAATTTTCTTTTCGAAACCTAAATTAAATTCTTTTTATAATTTTATAAAATTTTCTTTTTGAAACTTGAATTAAAATTCTTTTTATAATTTTATAAAAAAATTTTTTGAAACTTAAATTAAAAATTTTTTTATGATAAAAAAAAATTTTTTTATAATAAAATTTTTCTTCTTGAAACTTAAATTAAAATTCTTTTTAGGACAATTTTATAAAAAATTTTTTTTTTGAAATTTTTTTTTTTGAAACTTAAATTAAATTCTTTCTCTGACAATTTTATAAAATTTCCTTTTCAAAATTTTCTTTTTGAAACTTAAATTAAATTCTTTTTATAATTTTATAAAATTTTCTTTTCAAAATTCTTTTGAAACTTAAATTAAATTCTTTTTATAATTTTATATAAAAAAAAAATTTTTGAAACTGAATTAAAATTCTTTTTATAATTTTATAAAAAAAAATTTTTTGAAACTTAAATTAAAATTTTTTTTATGATAAAAAAAAAAAAAAAAAAAATTTTTTTTTTTTATAATAAAATTTTTCTTCTCGAAACTTAAATTAAAATTCTTTTTAGGACAATTTTATAAAAATTTTTTTTTCAAAATTTTCTTTTTGAAACTTAAATTAAATCCTTTTTATGACAATTTTATAAAATTTTCTTTTCAAAATTTTCTTTTGAAACTTAAATTAAATTCTTTTTATAATTTTATATATAAAAAAAATTTTTGAAACTTGAATTAAAATTCTTTTTATAATTTTATAAAAAAAAAATTTTTGAAACTTAAATTAAAAATTTTTTTTTATGATAAAAAAAAAATTTTTTTTTTTTTTTTTTATAATAAAATTTTTCTTCCCGAAACTTAAATTAAAATTCTTTTTAGGACAATTTTATAAAATTTTCTTTTCAAAATTTTCTTTTTGAAACTTAAATTAAATTCTTTTTATAATTTTATATATAAAAAAAAAAAAAAAATTTTTTTTTTTTTTTTTTTTTTTTTTTTTTTTTTTTTTGAAACTTAATTAAAATTCTTTTTATGATAAAATTTTTTCCATAATAAAATTTTTCTTCTTGAAACTTAAATTAAAATTCTTTTTATGATGATTTTATAAAATTTTTCTTCTTAAATTAAAATTCTTTTTTTTTTTTTTTTTTTTTTTTTTTTTTTTTTTTTATAATACAATTTTTATAGTATCTTCTTTGTTGTGCCGACGAAGAATTTGACGACATCGTCAGTGCTTGTCCCTTGGACTTGTTGTTGAAGATCGTGCCTCTTCGGAAACGGATTTTTCGAAGACGAGCTCTCCGTTTCCTCAATGGCCGTTTCCAAGCCAGTGGTGCACCTTTTTTTATTTGGCGATTGTTCGACCCCAAGCCGCTACGGACGGAAAATTATATTTTCCAGGAGTGTGCTGTGTTTCACATCAGAAACTTGTTTCTCAACGCTAATTTTTATCTACCTTAATTGATTTCTCTTTATTAAAAAAAATTTATTTGGAAAAGAAGGAACATCAAATCGTTTTCAATATTTGTTTTATTTCTTTCTATTTCCTTCCCCCCCCCCTTTTCTTTTTCTTTTGAAGGTTGACTCACGAGGTTCTTGTCCTTTAATTTTGTACTACCTGATGGGTAGCTATAATATTAAGATCAGGCTTCGGGAGTTGACGAGGAATAAGTATGCCACTATTATTGTTATCTTATGATTTCTTATTGTTGTTGTTGTTGTTGTTGTTGTTGTTTTTTTTTTTCTTTTTTTTTTTTTTTTTCTTTTTTTTTTTTTTTTTTTTTTAGATTTCATAGGCAGCTAAGCGGATTCCTCTCTTTGGCGGTGTACGTGGTAGTGTGGTCCGTTGTGGGGACGTCTGTTTCCCGATGTTATCGGTCGAGAACGTGACCCTTTTAGATTTTGGATTTCCCAGGCTCTGTGCGATTGTTTCATCTGCTGGAGCTGGGGAAGCCTGTTGGGGCTGTGCGTTCGTCTGAATCCCAACGCTCATATTGTAGCTGGTCGAGAGCGACGCACTGTTCTCCTTTGGATTATGGATTACATCTTTAAACTCCGGTGGAGGTTCGACTATCGCGGAGGTAAGTTCGAATCCAATGTTATCCTCTCCGAGATCATTCTTCTCATTTTGTTTTTTCTTGTAGATCCTGTTTATATCGAGGGATTTTTGCCAAGGGTTTAATTTTGAAAACCCATGTTGCCTACAGGTATGGATTACCAAGGCTATACACAATAGTGTGAGTAAGATTATTAAACCTGTGTTTGTGGCTGTGATTGATCTGTGTGTTGTTTCTTCTTGTCTGTGCATCCCTATTTCTTCCATACGGTGGATGCTACCTCTTAAGCTATCCCCCATGGTGAATGTAAGTTCGATTCATCCACTTGTAGTTTTTCTATTTCCATAGTAGTGTTTACTGTGTTACCTTCCTTTATGACTTCGCCGTTGTGGTTTCTCCAATTTATTTCTGGAAAGCTGGTGTTGATACTCGTTGTGATTTCTTCTTCTACTCCTTTTATGTATAAGACTTTGTTTTCCAGTGAGCATCCTGGGTTTAAGGATAACAACCCAGAGTTGTTCAATATGTATTCTAGCCGGATGTTTTGCCCGCATTTCAAAATCATTTTTCCTTGTTCGCAAACTGAGTATAGCCAGGTATTAGCCTGGTACAGTTTGACGAGTTGATTTTCGCACGTTGGAAAAATCCTCACGTCACAAGATTTTATAGTGTCTAATGACGGTTTCGTGAATAACCGTGGTTCACAGTCCGTGGTGTCACTTATTTTGTGGATGGCCAGGTCGGGTGGACATGTCAGCTCGTCCGCTATTTCTTTACAAGATCGTATGAACTCTTCTTCAGCAAGGAAGTAATGGTCTTCCCCTGAATCAACTGCTAAAAATTTTGTTTTTGGTCGGACCAGTATGCTTCTTATAATCCCGCTGATATTTTGAGGTGTTCTCGTTGGAATCATTCTGTATGATTCAAAAACGTTCTTGTTTAGCAGAGGTATAGTAATTATAGTCAGGAATACATCCTTCGATCTCGCAGCTTCTACTTTGGCTACTGCGCTGAGGGCTTGAAGATTTATATGGTCCAGAGGCTGTGGTGGGTTTAGCTCTGGAAACCGTTGTAAAACCTCTTTTAAAGCTTTAGCGAGTTGTTCCGGAGATAATACTCCCCCTGGGATTATTCCCAATTTGGAGTTATGAATAGCTTCTTCCGCCTCCTTTAGATAGCGAATTTGAGCGACTAGGCGACGTTCTCTTTCTTCTGAAAGCTTCATCAGGTGTTGACGAAATTCCATTTTCCTTTCCAGCTGTTGACCGGCTCTAGCAAATTCATTAACTCTGTCGTTCAATAGCTTCACCGTAAGGTCTGTTTTCTGCTCATGTGACAGGATTTTGTTTATCTCGGCCTTGATTATATGCGTGTTTTCACCTATTAAGTGTGTTATTTCCGCTTGGTCTTTAAATAATCTATCGATTTCTTTTGAGATGTGTTCTTGATCATCCATATCCATGAGGCCGAAGACTTCTCTTGCTGCTTTGCCAATGAACCCAAACCAAGGAGCCCTGGTCATTCGCTGATCTACTTTTGAAATTTTCGTATTTTGAAGATTTTGTTTCAATCTGTTGACAATATCTATTTTATCTTGGCTTAACTGAGACAAGGTCTCATATTTCATGTATGTTAGACATTCTGGCCCGGTCAAAAATTTCATACCACTGTCTCTGGTTTGCATGTTGTCTTCTATTCGATGTGAAGCTAGGTTAACCAGAGCGCCGATGTCGATAGCTGATATTACTTTCCATTCTCGTTCCACCAGATGTATCTTTTTGAATTTGTCGAACGTTAATCCTGGATTGACTTTGTTTGGTGATATGGTCAGGAACTCTGCTGCTGCGCCATCAATAAGCCACTGCAGTAGGAGGCTTTTGAATATCCACATGGTCTTTCGAGTTACCTGAAACAAAAACTTTCGACAAAATTATTTCTATTACTCTAGTGCAGGTTTTAATTTGCCTGGGTGTTTGATTATTTGTTTCCCGTTATGGAGCTCAATAACGAGGTTACCCTTATCGGTGATCTCAATGACTTCGAAGGGGCCCGCGTAATAGTTGTCTAGTTTATTCTTTCTCGCTTCATTAAGCGAGTAGACAAAATCGCCAACTTTGAAATTTACGGGGTGTAAAGACTTATCGTATCTTTCCTTCGAGTCAACCTTGGCTTTGACCAAGTTGTTGCGAGCGATATCTCTTGAGGTACTTAATCTATTAATTAAGTCCACGAAATATTCTGGGTACGTATCGATTTTTCCATAATCAGGAAATTCTGTTGGGGCACGAGCTCTTTTACCGAAGAGCAGCTCGTAAGGTGTAAATTTTGTACCTACATGAACTGAGGTATTGTAATTGAACATTGCCATTGGCAAGTAAACGTCCCAGTCGTGGAATGAGTCGATGAAAACTCTTAGATATTCCACGAGAGACTGATGGCTTCTTTCTAAAGAACCATTAGACTGAGGATAGTATCCTGAAGTCGTTACTCTACGAATTTTCATAATGCTTGCCAATTTTGCCAGCAGTTTGCTCGTAAACGAGGTACCACGGTCTGATAATATGACTCGGGGGCACCCGTAGAGAGATATGTAGTTTTGTACCAACGCTTCTGCGATAGTTTGGGCCCGTATATCAGGTAAGGCTACTGCTGCGCAGTGTTTCGTGAAATTGTCTTGTATCGTTAAGATGTGTATGTTACCATTCGGTGTCATGGGTAAAGGGCCCACGGTGTCGATCGAGATTTTGTCAAAGGGGTCAAACGGCGTGTCAGTGATGACCATAGGTTGACGCGTTTTGATACGAGATAGTTTCTCCTTTTGACAAACAGCACATCTTTTGATGAATTGATAGATTTGTTCTTTCATTCCAGGCCAGTAAAATTTTTCGCGGATGCGCCAATAAGTCTTGAGGACACCCTTGTGACCTCCAACTAGACTTTCGTGTTTTTCTTTAATTATGTCCAGTCGAGAACTTTCTGGAGGTATTTCAATTTCGCCTTCGCAGAGAGTAACTTGAACTGGGCAATCGCTAAGTTCTCTTAATAATAGGGGGCGGATGTTTATGTCACCGCACCCATCACCGTTTTCGGCCATTCGTAGCGAGTGGATGTCGTATTTGGCTAAGGCAAGGCGGAAACTCTGAAAGGCAAAAGAAAGTCGTTCGTTCTCGATTTTCTCACGAGCGAATTTCCCGACGAAAATGGAAAATACATAGTTTTTTCCAATTTTGGTAACCAGTACATCGCCTTCCTCTGGTTTAGCAGCCTTAAGATTTTCCGGGTTGATAAATTTCAAGTCTCTCAGCAATTTTGCAACAGGAGTCGTTATCTCACAGTCGATGGAGAGAAAGTGTGCTATGTGGTCCCGTGTATAAGTGAGGCCATCTCGACTGCATGAGATTTTTATGGCATATTCGGGGTTGTCGGTCAGCCGAATTTTTTGAGGGGTTGGTGTCGGTAACGACTCGTTTTCCGGAAGGTCGTCCGGGTCGATTATCGCAATACTCGGTTTCTGAGGTGTTGTGTGTACCTGAGTGGCCGGTACTACTGTGTCTTTTAAATTGATCAACTTATCCTTACTAGCCTCAGTACGACCTGGTGGACTTGGTCTTTTGTCAGCAATGACAGTGACTGGCTCAGGTGACTGATTTCTTATTGTGGTTTGTTGGGGATCAGAAAACGGGTCGTTTTGATCCCGTATGGTGTCTCTTTCGTTTTCAGGTTCAGCAAACGTAACTCTTTTTCTACTGACATTTGACCTTCCAGTAGATTTCTTTGACGGAGTTCGATCAGATGATTTAGGTGTTTCGAAAACTCTGCTGGAACTGGCACCTGGGCTATCATCTAAATTTAGAGTGGGGCAACCCGACACACGTTGACGCATTTGAGACAGGATGGTCTCGTCTGCAATTGGTCGAAACGGCGTTGACCCTTGATGATTGTTAGTATCGATGAGCTTTTTTGTTAATGGGTCCCACTTTAAGCCTCGAGTGTTGAGGTTTTCTAGCATCGATCTCAACAATGTTGGTGTTTCTGGTGCTAGACGCATTTCTTGATCTCTTGAAGATGGGGTTGATGCAGCTGTGACTGTTGGGGTATCGGCCTTTTCTGCTTCCAACTGTTCGATATTTTCTTCGGTCTCACTTATGACGCTGGAGCTGTCCGTTTCTTCTTCAACTTCTTCTGCGACGAATTCATCTATCACCTCCTCATCCTCTACCTCGTTATCGTCCGGGTCTCCCTGTCCGCATTCTTCTCTGATTGTATTTTGGAACAAGTCTAATGATCGTTCAACCTCCCTAATTGTTTCGTCGTTCAATGGCAGCTTGGGAAAGGGATGGTATTTCCTTGGGTCGGGTTCAGTCGCAACTGAATCTTCTTCCAACTTTTTTGATTTTTCATTACACCATTGATCGAATTTCTGAATAGATTTCCTGATGCTGGTTCTTGGTGAGTCTTCTTCAGGAATGTCTTCGTCAGAAAGGAGGTCTTCTTCATCCCCCCCGGGAGTTCTTTCGAAGTCTTCATTTTCTTTCTCAATAGCGTTATTTCCTTCCTCACTTTCGGCGCTAGAGCTGTATAAGCTAGCCGGACTTAACTCTCGAATTGTATCTTTTCTTCTTATGGTGATGTTCCTTGCTGGAGGTAAGAACACGTCTTCGTCGTCAGAAGTCAGTTGAACATCTGGTAGGTTTGTTGAATCCTCATCAGAATCAACAGATTCTGGTTCTTTGTAGTTCAGCAAAGGCTTGTGTGAACCGCGGCGTAATTCTGCTCTTAGTCTAGACGCGATGGTTCCTCTTATCTCCGGGGCGCTTTTGACCCTGGGTTTATTCTTTACTCCCGGAGGCCTACCTCTTTTCTTTGGAGGTGGGTTTTGTTCGACCGTAGGTTCTGTATTTATTTTGCCTACTGCCGGGAGAAGGTATGAGTCCGGCGCAGAATTCTCTTTTCGTGAAATGGTGGGGGCTGGGTCTGGACGCCCCACAGGATTATATGACAGAGCATCAGCATATTGGTCACCAACGTTTGTACGAATGGCCACCTTAAATTGAAATTCGTTTAATTTGGAACGCCATTTACGTTGACGCTCTGTGAGGTCTTGGGTATCCCTTAGCCACGAGACACACGCTTTTTTCGTGTAAACCGTGAACGGTCTTCCATATAGATAAGGGCGGAACTGCTGGATGGCGTATACAACGGCCAGGCACTCTTTTTCATCTGGAGTGTATCTGGTTTCGGCGTCATGCAGAACCCTAGATGCGCAGGATACGATTTTATCGTTTCTTGAATTGTTTGGTTCTGTTTTATTCGGAGTCTCGTTCGTTGACTCCACTTCTTGACTAAGGATACCCGATATCCCCACATCAGAAGAGCTGATGGCCAGGATAAAGGGTTTATTTCCAACCGGATATGCTAGGGTCGAATTTTCGCATAAGGCTGTCTTGATGTCAGTAAAAGCTTTTTCAGCTTCTTGGGACCAGACGAAGGTCTTGGTTTTACGAGTTAAATCCGTTAAGGGCTTTGCCCTGACGGCGTAATTGTCGATAAATCGACGATAATAATTTGCAAGACCAAGAAATTTTCTCATTTCAGTCTGGTTCCGAGGTCTAGAGGCGTCTCTTAGAGCCTGTATTTTTTTCGGGTCGGGTTTCACCCCTTCCCTTGATATGACATGGCCCAGGTAATCTACCTCTGAACACAAAAATTTGCATTTCTCGGGTTGAAGGGTCAACCCAGCATCACGTAATACTTGGAATAGTCTACGAATTCGTACACCATGTTCCTCTAGTGTTTTAGCGTGTAAAATAATATCATCTAAATAGATGAGAATCCACTTCAATGCACCCAGAGTATTGTGCATCATCCGCTGGAAAGTGGCGGGGGCACCCTCCAACCCGAAAGGCATTCGAGCATACTCAAAGTGCCCGTTTGGGGTGGAGAAAGCCGTTTTGTGAGCATCTGCCGGATCCATCGGTATTTGATGAAACCCGCTTGCTAGGTCAAATACGCTGAAGAACATAGCGTCACCTAGTTCGTCTAGTAAACCAATTATCGGGGGAAGTGGATATGCATCCCCGAAAGACACTTTATTTAAGTTTCGAAAATCGATCACCATACGCCACTTCTTGTTACCCTGTGCATCTGCCTTTTTAGGCACGATCCATACAGGAGAGTTATATGGCGATTTTGAATTGCGTATGATGCCCTGTTTTAACAAGTTCTCTACTTGTGTTTTAATTTCATCCTGGTGTTGTTTTGGAAAACGATATTGTTTAATGTTTACCGGTTTATCAGTGGTTGTCGGAATTTTGCAAGTTGCTCTGTTAGAGCAACCAAGATTATCGCCTGGTAGATGGAAAATGTCCGCATATTCTTGGACAATTTCTTCAATCTGTTGTCGTTGTCTTGTGTCGAGGTGAGACATGGGAATTTTCGTTAGGATCTCCGCCGCTCTCTCCGTGATCGATCTTGTGACTGGCGAAGCATCGTCGTTTGCGTCGCTGCTGCTGGAGGGAGGGTCATCAACCTTAAAGTCGAATTCTTCTATGGTTTGAGGTTCGACTTGCGTGGTTATGGATTCGTCAGATGTATTGACGACCATACAGGTTGCACTCCCTTCTGATACAGAAACCAATGCCTCTCCCAAAAGAAGCCCTTCAGTTAACTGAATGCGGGGTAGATAACCTTGAGTAAGTCTAGTGTTTACGATAGGGATGGGTATTACCATTCTCGTTCTCGGAGGCACCGTGAATAAGGGTGGTTTGACTATATCCAAGCTGAATTGGATTGGTTGGGAAGGTCGTGAGAGTACTGTAAGGGTCTGCTCGAAATATGAAATTTCGGCTTTCTCTCTATCCAACCAATCGTTTCCCAAAATACCGACACCCGGGACCGGCAGATCTTCTTGGGAAACTTGACATTGGATAATGGTGTTCAAGATTTTTAATTCAATCGTGCCCATAGTTTCTACCGGGGTATTATTTATTCCTGCCACTCGGATTTTATTGTGAGGATTTATGTAAGCATTCGGCTCAAGGGCTGAGTGATTTACGATTGTGACGTCTCCCCCGGTATCAACGACGAAGCGCTGATATTTACCCAATAAAGTTGGACACGAAACGTCAATTTTTGGGCCGGCGCCAACCGCTAGAACCTGTGGTTGACACGAACCTCTTTTGAGGACAAATGGGATGGGTCGTGTAGGGCGACTTCTAAGCACTAGAGTGTACCAATAAAAGGAGATATTGGCCTTTTCTTGTGCCAGGAAATCGTTACCTAAAATCGCGAGATAACCGCCCAATGGTCGAGGTACCACCTTGAAGTTTATAATTTTATCAAAAACTTCTAAGGTGACAACGCCAACTATTGGTAACTTATTTGAATTGATCCCCCCCACGTGTCCCATATCTTTTTGCAGGAAGACAGTGTCTGGTGCTAACGCTGTTACACTGATGAAATTATAATTTGCACCAGAGTCAATTAAAACATCACATTGGCCACCGAGGAGCTTGGTTGATTTTAAAGTTACCACAGGTCCTTTTCCGGTAACCAACGCTATGCCATCTACTGCTTGTTCTTGCAGTAGTCTGCTGCAGTCATTGGTTGAGGCTTGCTGGGCTGGCTCACAGTCGCCTCTGGCTGGCGAGCGCCCGTCGAGTTTAAAGCCTGTTCCAGGGGGTCTTCGTCTTTAGCTGCAGTTCTCCTGGGGCAACCTGGACAGTTGCAAGGAGCTTTGCTTTTAATGTGGCGTTCTATTTGAATAGAAGCCAAATCTTGTGGATCTACTTGAGGAGCCGGTAATGGTTGTACCGGTATTGGCGCAGGTTGGACTGGTGCTGGTTGGAGTGTAGAATGCTGGGTTGGTGCTGGGGCGTATTGTTGATATTGACGGTAAGGCCGTTGATAGTTTGAGTTGTAATTTTGTTGATAGGTCTTACGATATGGAAAACGAGGCGGATAGTTAAATTGACCTTGGAAAGGCACCGCCGAAAAAGCTAGTGCTTGGTCCGGTTCGTATTCCGGATCCACGAACTCTTCAGCTTCCAAGTGAGGTTGCTGGTATGGGTAGCCCGGGAGGTTTTGGGAATCTCCCAACTGCCCATAGTAGTCCATGGGTTCAGGCATCACTCTGTATGCCAGAGCCCTGGGTTCTACGTAGAGTTCGGATTGAGGCTGTGTTGCCCAACTGGGGCCTTGGACAGGTCCTCGGTTCTGACCCTGAAAATAGGATTGATACCTATTCTGCTGGGCCGGAGGATCAGGTTGATAAGGTTGAGGTCTCGGTCTCGTTTGTTGCTGGCGCAATTGCGCATCATACTTTTTTGTTTGTTCTTTAATAGCTTCGAAGAGATCTGAGAGATTCTGATATTCTCGAGTGGACGCCAAACATTTTAGATAGTCTGGGAGAGAGTCGAAAAACGTGTCAACCGCCAAGCGCTGTGCTTGGTTGGTTATTGCTGCGCGATCTACTTCCGGGACGGCGGATTCAATTTTCCGAAGAATCGCTCTTAATCTATAGAAGAAACTTTCTACTGTTTCGAAAGTACCTTTCTGGATGGTGGTCAATTTGTGGAGATAGATTTTCAATGGATCTCCTGTCCGGAAATTACTTCGAAGAACATTAAGTAACTCCTGTAAGGAGTGTATTTCCATCTCTTGAAGGAATTGACGAGCTCGACCTTTCAATTTCATAAGAGCTCGAGCCACAAAAGGCCTCTGATGTTCCTCTGGGACCATGTGGAGCCATTCTCTTAGTTTGTAATCAAACTCTTCATAGCTCACTCCACCATCACCAGAGAATTCAGGAAGAGTCTCAAACAACTCCCGAGACAGTGGATACGTCCACCCGTCCCGGTATTCTCTATCGTCAAGAGCCATAGTTGTGTTGAAGAATCGAACGCCCGGATTCTGGGGTGGTGGCGGATCTTGATTACCGTCTTGACCATCAACCCTTTCTCCATTTCGAATACCTTCTGGATTATGAATCCCTTCTCCATTTCCAACACCGCCCCCTGGTCCATTTTGACCATCTCCAGGTAAAACCATTTTTTTCAGCAGGGTCTAGAGTGGACTTTTAAGAAGTAAGAGAAAACGATGTAATTGGGATTTCCGTTGTATTTGGATTTTCAATGAGATGATTTTGCTTTAAGTTTCGAATACAGGTCGGGTGGGGCTCGTACGTCGGAAATTATTTTTGGTTTAGGACTTTCGTTGGGGGTTTTCTTCGAATTAACGTCAGTGGGAGTGTGAACCGGCGAATCTTCTTCCCAATAACGCGTTTCTATAAGAGGTTGGTGGTAAACTCTGCCCTCTAAATAGTCGAGGTACAATTTTTGCAATTGGAAACGGCGACCTGCACGTCTATTTTTTCCGACCATGAGTTGGGTTCACTGAGTGAGAATTGGTGCTGGTTAAGCACCCAACTTCCACGCGGTGACTCCTCAATTCACTGCCGAGATGTGCTAGCCAAAGCACCAACTCAGCTGGTCAAAATTATAGGCGAAAGAGTCGATCGTGACCAACTTATTCGGTGTACCCCACTCAATTTCGAGAATAAATAAAAAAAACCGAAAACGTAAATAGTGCTAAAAATAACTATTATATAAAAAAAAGATTTTTTAAGTATAATTCAGAATAAAATGTATAAATTTATAGGGGAGGTCAGATATGTTGGTGCCAACGCCCAATTCCAAACGAAGAAGTCGAAGGAGGATACTCCAATTACAGATTGGAAATAGCTGCACAGCAACGTGAGTGCATAAGCACCTGTGCAGGTAAGTATAATTCAACGGTTACCAACGGGGCAAGATGGTCCGACGACGTGGATACCGTCGGCTTGATCAGCAGAAAAGGTAGAAGGTCACATTCAATTTAATTTATAGTTAAATTTATTATAATAAAATATTGAAGAATAATAACTTTTATTTTTAGTGACTGCCGTGAAGAAAAATGAAGCGGGGTCGGATTACCGCGGCAAAAGGAGTCAAATGACTTCTTAATTTTGAATACGTGTGTGACCACACCCAAAAGTATTTGAAATAAAATTTTTGTTTTTCAAAATTTGATATGAGGGAGAGAGGAAAAAAAAAAAATTTTGGAAAGAGAAAAAAAAAATTTTTATGTCACTTCCAATTTCTGGATCGAAGGAGAGAGAATCGTTCGTATCCCACCGCTGCCACCAAAAATCAGCTCTGTTATGTCCGGATTTAATTAATTAATAATAATTAATTATTGGAAATGGTCGCGTGGGCCTCAAGTGGGAGGCACCGGGCAAACAGGGTGATTTTCCTAGAGGATTAGCTCTAGGTTTTATTTTTATTGTGAGAACTCGAACGATAAACCCCGCGGGGGCCTCTCTGTAGTTTCGATGCAGAATTTGGATGCAATACGTTAGCGAAATTGATAATTTCACCTACCTTTCGTTGTTCGCTGCTTACTTGCAAGTTGGTCTTTACGATCTCTGGACTGCAACTCTCGTGAACGGCTTCTGTTGGTCTCTGGTTGGAAGATGATTTGGTCCAGGAAAAAGGGATGTGGTTCTTAATATTAGAAATAATCTAATATGCCGGTTTCCCCAATGATAGATGTTTATTGAAATATTTCCCTATGGGCTCGCCGTACTCAGTTCACAAGATGTTAAATTGTTCTTATCACTAAAGTTCTTTCTTTAAACTTAAATCTCTTGGATTTACACTTAACTATTACTTAAACTTATGATTTTACACTTTGGATTTATTGAGTCTTTAGCTCATTTGAGTTCGGTCTGAATCTCCGACTCCAGCAATTCACTCGGACGAGAATCGCTATTTACACACTTAACAATTATTATAAAAATCACTTCCCGTGAAGTGATTTTTGGAATAGGAAAATATAATTTCGAAAAGACAATTTTGAATTGAAATTTTTAACGGTAACAAGCAACTTGCCACGCCTCCTCGAGTGCAATATCGAGACGATCTTCCCGTGGGATTTTATAGTATACTTGACTGTTTAGATTTTATGAATGAAAATGAACTAATCGGTTTAAGAGAAATAGAAAATAGAAAAAGGGGTTGCCTAAACGTAACACGGTTTAGAACTCACGCGGGCCAGCAAGGAAGATACATTAACTTCTCAAGCGTCATAGGCTGCCGCACCTTGGTGTTCGTTGTTTTTATCACCTCGGTTCGCGGTTCTGGAGGGAATAATTTAGAATATATAATTGGGTGAGTCTAAAATACAGTCAAGTGTAATTCCCTGATTGGAAGAAACGTTGACGACGTGCAACGAGGTGTTGGCCGAAGTTGCTATCCCTAAAATTGTTAACGCTGCACTTTACAGCGAGCGCGGCAAAGAGGCCCCTTTAATATATACGGCAAGCCGGATATAACATACGGTATCAGGCGTCTTCATCCCCGAACAAAATATCCCTGACAAAATATCCCCGGACAAAATACCCTTGTGACAAAAAATCTTCGTGACAAAATATCCTTAGATACAATATCTCCAGACAAATTATCTCTGTGACAAAATATCGCCATGATTTATCAAAATATCCTTGGCAATCGGAAAAACAGTTTCAAAAAAAATAGACTGGAAAAAACAGACTTAGAAAAAAATATTGAGAAAAAAAAAACACACGAAATTGGTGAAAGAAAGGCACAGCATGATAACAAACATGTGTTGGTCTACCCTAATAGCACAGTTTACTTGAGCAAAAGTTTACTGTACAAAAGTTTCGTTGAATTTTCCGTCAAATTTGCGTTAACTTCGGACTTTTCCATTTTTTACGACAATTTTTATGCAACTTGCTATTGAATTTGAAGTAAATTTACTGCCTGAATTGTAATGCAAATTAACTTCAAAAGCTGACTAAAAAAAAGTTTTCGTTAATTTTCACGCAAATTTTCTGTCGATTAATCGTTAATTTAAAGTTCAAAATCGGTTCATCCTTTCAAAAGTTACAGAATATTTACATACGTACGTACGTACGTACATACACTCAGACATCATCGTGAAATTAGTCAGAATAGCTTCCTAGGACCTCAAAACGTCGACATCTGTTGGAATTTCGATGGACAATTGTGATGGCCGTATATCTATTTAGATGTACGTTGATCCCATAACCCATGTAACCTCCTAATTTCTGTCGATCAACATACATCTCAGTAGGTCTACTTAAATCAAAAAAAATTTGCAGGTTATATGGTTTATGAGATCAACGTACATCTAAGTAGATATACGGCCATCACAATTGTGATCATCTTATATCTCCGTACATCTATGTACATCTATGTACATCTATGTATATCTGGCTCGCCATTTTTTTGATCTCTATTGATCAACGGAGATGTACGGAGATCAAAATTATTTTTTCCCGGGATTTTAAATTAGTTAAAAAAAAGAAAAATGATAAACGGTTGAACCTGCAGACTATCCCGATAATTTTTTTTAGTTCTATTAGTTTTAAATATTAGTTGAATAATTATGGTGATATTCTGTCATAAGGATAATTTGCCTGGGGATATACTATTTGAGGATATTCTGTCGGGGATATTTTGTCCGGGGAGAAAGACGCATGGAACCCCCTAAAAAGCTTGCAATTAATTCACCACGAACTTGATGATTGACGTGTTTTTTGAGCAGTGTATGCTAATTACATAATGAATCTGTCCTTCACTGCTTGCACCGTAGATATCGTATCAATGGTTGATAAGACGAAAAATTAGAGGATCAAATACAATACTGCGTGATATTAATAATTGTAGTACGATATAGTTTATTGAAAGTCAAGTCGAATTCAGTAAGTCTGAAATTCAACTTAATCTTGACTCCTACTACGAATAATGCTGTCTCCCGCCTGATGCTATGCACTTACGTAGTCCTGTATATTAGCATCATGCACGTGATTTAACAGCCTCCACATTGCAATTCACTTTTGAAAGAAAGAAGTGCATTCGACGAGTCCTAATTTCTAAGAAATTTCTACTCTTCCATCGACTAGTTGTCAGACTTATTAGAATTCGACTGTACATATAAGACATACTTTTAATATTTAAGCAAACCATGTATAAGTAAATAATTGAAATTTACTTTAGTTATTTCCAGAAAATTCAGAATCAAAAGCGGATAACCCACTGGAGGGTTCTGGATTCATAGACTTCGATAAGGTAGCGATGATTTTTTCTTGAATTCAATTTTGCTTCATCATTAACCTAGATTAATGCAACTAACAAACGTAATTATTATTGCATTTTAAAAATGTTCTTGAATTGATAATTCAAGACCTCGATCTGTTTCACGTACAAAAAAAAAGAAGTTTTTAAGAAATAAAGCCTTTAATTTTGATGAGAGCTTGTGTTGTATAATCAATCCCTTCTTCTAAATTAAAATTAACTCAAACGCTTAAGCTTTAGGTATGTTCTACTATTGAAAAACTGTCACAACATAATGCACTCACCTTTAGTTGTTTCTTCTCTTCATGGTGCGCAATTAATTCATTTTGAACGGGATGTTATAATAACGAAAAGTTATTATGTACATGATTATCATACTTGTACATTGAGTTACTCTAGCATATAAGTATAGAGATGTAACTGAAAGTTTGTTTAGAGTCATGCCAGTTGTTCTGTCACTTAATTTTGTACCCTGCTAAAACTTATAAGACGTACTCAATAGATTAATAAATTCAACTTCTTCATAAGTCTCCATCCTTTTATCAGATGATTTGATTTGAAATTAAATTAATTTCCAACCAGAAATTTCAGTTCGTTTTTATGAGGTCCGAATCAACCATGCCAAATTCCAAGTTCACGCCAAATAAGGCAACCACATGAGGCTGATATCACAGAAATAACGTACGTACGATTCCCTTTATTACTAAGAAAGCTCCATTCGACACATTTCCGAAAACTGAACTCTCATATCAACACTGCAACCTATCCATGGAAAATGGCTATACATAGAAATTCGCAATCTATCCTGATTAAGAAAAATTATTTAAAATGATTCAGAACAATTTGAATCGACTACTATATAGATATACAATCAGGATGGATTAAATCACTTCTCTTAATATGAGTATGGTCACATATGAATGTGTATGATTCGACACTGTCAACCATATTAAAAAGAAAAGAATTTGTTTTTTTATTTTTAACTTCCCGCTAAGAAAATTGCAATTTTTCAAAAATTCGGTAAGTTATTGGTTTCGGTCTGATTTTCGAAAATTGAATTCCTAAGAGATCTTGACGATTTGAAGTTCTAATAAGCAATTCTGATTAATTTCAAGATGATGTCCAAATGTATGTATGCACGTACGTACGTACGTAAATATCTATAACTTTTGAATGGAAGAACCGATTTTGATCGTCAAGGTGTCATTCGACGCGTCTGGTCAATATCTAAAAGTTGAGCATAAATTGAGCTTGATCTGTAGGATTCGTTCAGAGATATTCAAAGAATAAACATTTTTCAAAAATGTTTTTTTGTTTGCATAACTTGTAATGTGCTCAATGGATTGATTCCAAAATCAACTTGACTCTGAAACTTTATACGTCACATCGAATGTCACCTTTACTATCAAAATCGGTTCATTTGTTCAAGAGAAACTATTGTCGAAAGAATTAAAAAAAATTTTTTTTTTGTACTTTCGAAATTTCTCAAGAACGACTAGATAAATCAATATTAAATTCTGATCAACTGTAGAACTCAATGAAATGCGTTGATTGCCAACTGAACTGTCTCAATCGGTTTATTCGTTCGAGAGATATCATTTGAGAAAAAATAGTAAAAAACGTTTTTTTTTTTTTCCGAAATCAAAGACATAGAAAAGTATTTTCGAGCTCGAAGAGCTTGAAAATGTATCTTTAACAATTTCCAAGCCCAAGGAGTTCGAAAACCGCGGGAAGTTTTGGGGCTGGCTTGCAAGGTCAACTGATAGACTGATTTTTTAAATTGTTTTGTGGAGCAGTTGTTATCAAATATGCAAGTTATTTTATTTTATAAACACATTTTAGTTCAAGGAAAAACACTCGACTCATTAACAACGGCGAGTGCTTTAGTTAGATTCAAAGCTGGGACATTACGCACAAATGACTCACAGTTTAACTATCATACTACACAACCAATTGTGGCTCCTCGAGTCTAACTCAAGCTACGCCACGGAATTCTCCAAAAACAAACCTTACTTTAGCAAGCTGTAGTTTATTAGTGATGATTCATCACCATCAGGTATTAGTCAGGGATTCCAAAGATACGTCTGACTTAAGCCATGCGACAGACTTTCCTGAAAACAATTGTTACATACTGACATTTCCTCAGTTTTTATTCGAACATTTTCATTATTTATGTGTCCAAGTTTGGCTTCATCTGGGTGTTATAACAGGGGTACCGTTACCTTGGTCGTCCTTAAATTCCTTTTTAAGGGCACCACTAGAAGGATTAAACGGTCCTCCAGAACCGGTTCTTAATACTCAGGCTCGGTGTAAATTCTAATTGTAAGAGTAGGAAGAGGAAAGATGAATTTATAACTGAATTAGATTTATTTAATATGACAATTTTTCCTTTTATTTATTTTATAAACTATGTTATTAAAACCTTATAATTTTAATTAACCTTATAAACCTTTAGACCTTATAACTTATAAACCTTTATACTTTATGACCTTTAGACCTTATAACTTATAACCTTATGACCTTTATACCTTATAACAATAACAACTTATAACAATAACAACTTATAACAATTGCTCCTGTAGCGATTGGGTTACGGATAGGTAATGGTGTATGTTAAAATATTGGGGTGCTTATTGGCACCCCAAGAATATGGTTAGAATGATTATTCTAAGGTTTATTGTGTAATTAATAGAAAGTTATAAGCAAACTAATATTTTCAGATTTATCAGAATTCTAGTTTTTGCTGAGTCATCTGTTTAACTGATTTTTTTTTTCAGACTGCATTCATTATACATCAAATATTTTTATAGTCACATCTTAGGGCTCTAATGGTAAGGTCGATGCAGTCCGATTCTCATCTACGCAGACACTTTCTTTCGTCTGCAGATAACCTGAGTTGATGTTTTAAAAATGCTTATCAGCGATATTTTCGTTAACATAGCGCAGAATTGATTTATAAAAAATTATTAATAAATTAATTATATTGATTTAATTAAGAAATTTTACGGAAACGTAATGCAACCAAGTTGGGATATTCTTTGTCATGCCATGTTTCAAGTTTCCTCATCATGACGAAACAAGGTTTGAGTTAGGCTTGTCGTATTACGGTTTTACTCGTGAGGATAAAATAAGATTCGAACTAACCCAGATAGCAAAATGACGTCTTGATGAGTTCTGAATAAGTTCTTATTTATGATTTGGACGTCTCATCAACATCTTAAAGAAGTCGTTAAGAAGTTCTCAAGATGTCGAATGAGCCACCTAGTGAACTCAATAAGACGTCTTTAATAAGAGTTCTCAAAGAGTTCTTTTTTCTGACTTCGCAAATAAGACATCAGTGTGAATTTACCATGACGTCTTTAAGGAGCTCCTAATTTTGACTTCATAAAGAAGTTTAAAAATGAGTACATTTAGACGTCGTAAAACTGACGTCTTATTTATAGAGTCTTCAACAACTCTTAATTAAGAGTTCTTAAAAATGACACCTTTAAGAAGTCATTATAAGACTTCTTGAGGACGCCTTCAAAAAGAAGTCGTAAAGCAGTCATCCCGACTTGGATGCTGTCTGGGTAAGATGGACGGTGGAGTTTGAATGTTCACCTATTATGGGAAATTGGCTATCTAGTTTGTATTTGGCGATATTCCATGATGTCTATTATATTATATAACTTCGAATTCACTTAAGGAATTGTGAAGTCATATTCTATAGCATCTAAAGATTAGATTTCAATAATTATATATATATATATATATATATATATATATATATATATATATATATATATATTAGGGTGGCGCAAAAAAACCGACTATTTTTTTCTTTCGAGTCTCTTATGAAAATTTGTTGGTTTACGATGTTTTAAGAAGCCTATCCAAAAATCAGCTTGATAAAAAATTTTTAAGAGGTCGCTCACGAATTTTGAAAATATCAAAAATGATCGAAATTCGAATTTTTTATTTCAAAATTTTTTCTTTCTCGTGGCAGCAATAGTTTATATTTGTGAAATCATGACTACGCTGAAAATTTAAGCTCAAAATTTAAATATTTAAACCTCGCTCAAGAATTTTGAATGTTTCCGAGTGCTGTCTTTTGGAAGTTTTCGAGCGACCTTTAAATATTAAAAATAAAGCTTCTCGATTTTTTCACCATCTATTAGCATGACAATAAATAAAAATATAACCCGAGAAACAGAAATTATAAGTTATTTACATACTTTTTTATTTTTTAATTCAATTTGCAGGTTTTTTTGCTTATACAAAACTTACCAAATTTTATTGTTTAAGACTGTCCTGTATATTTTTGGTTACGCAAAAGTTATATTTTACTGAAATGACAATAATTGAGTTATAAAAAAATTCAACAACTAATTTGAACTATTAGTCACATATTATCAGTTAATATTCAAAATTCTTGAGCGCCGTTTAAATATTTGAATTTTGGGCTCAAATCTTCAGCGTAGTCATGATTTCACAAATATAAACTATTGCTGCCACGAGAAAGAAAAAATTTTGAAATAAAAAATTAGAATTTCAATAATTTTTGATATTTTTGAAATTCGTGAGCGACCTCTTGAAAATTTTTTATCGAGCTGATTTTTGGAGAGGCTTCTTAAAAAATCGAAAACCAACAAATTTTCATGCGAGATCGAAAAAATAAAAATAGTCGGTTTTTTTGCGCCACCCTAATATATATATATATATATATATATATATATATATATATATATATATATATATATATATATATATATATATATATATATATATATATATATATATATATATATATATATATATATTAGGGTGCTTCGTTTCCGGCGAAAGTATTTGTTTTGTTGCTCATCAAGCATAATATTGTTCTTTATGCTGAAACAAAAATTCCTGCCAAGTTTGAGCTCTTAATTCCAATCCTAAGTACTTTCCATTTGATTTCCAAGATTTCCCATTTAAAATACACGTAAATTAAATTACTTTTTTTTTAATTTTCTAATACTCAGCTTCGTTTTATGATATCGACTCGGTTTTGGTGGCAAATTGTAGGGCATTTGGTGTTCTTCAAAAGTGCCCATAGTAACTTAGCTGTAATTCCAGCTGTTTCACTGATGTTCGCTGAGGAAGTCATTTTTCGTATCAAATTGACTTTTATTGGTTTGCAGAACGTAAACCAATGAATGCACAACAAAAATATAGATAGCAATTTTATAGAAAATTTTATTCCCTTAAAAAAAAGTCCAATGAGTCAAGTCACTAAAATCTATAGTTTCCGAGTTATAGAAATTTTAATAATTTAAAAAATAAAATAGCAATTGTCATTTTTTTTCTAATATTTTATTTTTTAAATTATTAAAGCTCCTATAACTCGGAAGCTATAGATTTTAGCGACTTGACTCATAGAATTTTTTTTGAGGGAAATAAAATTTCCTATTAAATTGTTATCTGCATTTTTGGTGTGCATTCATTGGTTTACGTTCTGCAAACCAATAAAGGTCAATTTGATACGAAAAATGACTTCCTCAGCGAACATCAGTGAAACAGCTGGAATTACAGCTAAGTTACTATGGGCACTTTTAAAGAACACCAAATGCCCTACAATTTGCCACCAAAACCGAGTCGATATCATAAAACGAAGCTGAGTATTAGAAAATTAAAAAAAAAGTAATTTAATTTACGTGTATTTTAAATGGGAAATCTTGGAAATCAAATGGAAAGTACTTAGGATTGGAATTAAGAGCTCAAACTTGGCAGGAATTTTTGTTTCAGCATAAAGAACAATATTATGCTTGATGAGCAACAAAACAAATACTTTCGCCGGAAACGAAGCACCCTAATATATGAGTAAGATCACGTCAAGTGGACCCCCCATTTTCCACTTGATCATGAAAATTAAGTTTATGTATTTTTTTCTTATGTAGTCACTATGAAAAATTAAACCCTCAAACGATTTTTCAAAATTTTCATTTTAACAACAATTTTTTTTACAATGAAAATTTTAAGTACTTTTAATTAAAAAATAGATTCCAAAACAACCGCTAAAGATAAATTAATGAAATTTTCAGGATTTATTGTCAAATATCTGTATTTTATAAAAATATTGATAGCTTGAAATAATTTATTTATTATCCTATTGTTAATTAACTTTTAAGTAAACAAATGAAAATTTCATTGACTTCTCAGTCAACAAATGAAGTTTTTTTTCATGGGTTACATGCATTATTTATTAAAGTTTAAGATCCCGAAAGAAAATTTCACTGCCCGCGATTAGTTCAAACAATATGAATTTATTTATCACCGCGCGCCGATCGCTGAACGCTCTCAATACAGTGCGCGGCCGAGCTTCTCAGGCTCTATTGCAGCTTTGGTCCGTCATAATTCAAAGTAATATTTAAAAATATTATAACTGAACAAATTTTTTTTTTTTTCTTAACAATATCATGAATAATACAACAAAATAATTTTTTATTATTAAACTGAAACAGGGAAAACTAACTAATAATTAAACTTAATTATTAATTAATAATAATTTTTATTTTTTTAATAATTTTTAAATTATTATTAAGTAATTATAGATACATTAATTATTCATTAAACAATAATCAGGAGAAACTAACTAATAATTAAGTTTAATTGTTCAATTATTAGTTAGTTTTCCCTGATTATTGTTTAATGAATAATTAATGTATCTATAATTACTTAATAATAATTTATAAATTATTAAAAAATAAAAATTATTATTAATTAATAATTAAGTTTACTTATTAGTTAGTTTTCCCTGTTTCAGTTTAATAATAAAAAATTATTTTGTTGTATTATTCATGATATTGTTAAGAAAAAAAAAAAAATTTGTTCAGTTATAATATTTTTAAATATTACTTTGAATTATGACGGACCAAAGCTGCAATAGAGCCTGAGAAGCTCGGCCGCGCACTGTATTGAGAGCGTTCAGCGATCGGCGCGCGGTGATAAATAAATTCATATTGTTTGAACTAATCGCGGGCAGTGAAATTTTCTTTCGGGATCTTAAACTTTAATAAATAATGCATGTAACCCATGAAAAAAAACTTCATTTGTTGACTGAGAAGTCAATGAAATTTTCATTTGTTTACTTAAAAGTTAATTAACAATAGGATAATAAATAAATTATTTCAAGCTATCAATATTTTTATAAAATACAGATATTTGACAATAAATCCTGAAAATTTCATTAATTTATCTTTAGCGGTTGTTTTGGAATCTATTTTTTAATTAAAAGTACTTAAAATTTTCATTGTGAAAAAAATTGTTGTTAAAATGAAAATTTTGAAAAATCGTTTGAGGGTTTAATTTTTCATAGTGACTACATAAGAAAAAAATACATAAACTTAATTTTCATGATCAAGTGGAAAATGGGGGGTCCACTTGACGTGATCTTACTCATATATATATATTTGTGTAATAAAACCGACTTTTGAGGACACGATTGCGTCTACAATTCTTATCCGATCTTAATGAAATTTTCTACACCTATTTTATATGTGATAACCGCGGTTAAGTTCGAAGATGGGCTGAATCGGTCGATTAGTTTAGAAGTTATGGCTGTTTAAAATTTTTACGATTTTTCGAAAAAATCAGCTTATAATCACTTTTAAAGTCCATATAACTTTAAAACTAAAACTCATAGATAATTTTGTAGAAAGTATTTTAAAGCTTAACTAATAAGCTTTAATTTGTGACCTCACCCGGGTAAAAAAAATTATATATAATTCAACCCTCGCGGACTTGGAATCACTATGAAATTATGGTGAAATTCCGGTGAGATTATACCCGTGAAAAATGAATCATACATGGCCATGCATGAATGCTCCATGCATGGCCATGTATGAAAATTGGCCAGACATGGCCATGTATGGCCATGTATGACTTGAAATGACTAGGTATAGAAATTTTAACTAAATAAAAAAAAAATTTTTTAATTTTTTTTTTTTTAACTTCCCGCTAAGAAAATTGCAAATTTTCAAAAATTCGGGAAGTTATTGGTTTCAGTCCGATTTGTGAAAATCGAAATTCCAACAGATGTCGACGTTTTGAGGTCCTAGAAAGCTATTCTGACTAATTTCACGATGATGTCCGAGTGTATGTATGTATGTATGTACGTACGTACGTACGTACGTATGTAAATATCTATAACTTTCGAACGGATCAACCGATTTTGATCGTCAAAGTGTCATTCGACGCAGTTTTTTAATATCTTGAAGCTGAAAAAAAATTGAGCTCGATCAGCAGGGCTCGTTCGGAGATATTCCAAAAATAAACTTTTTTCAAAAATGTTTTTTTTGGATAACTTTTTACGGGCTCGATGGATTAATTTCATAATGGACTGGGCTCTGGAGATTTATAAGCCGCGTCGAATGCCACCTCAAACATCAAAATCGGTTAATTCTTTCAAGAGAAACCGTTGTCGAAAGAATTAAAAAAAAAAAATTTTTTTAGTATTTTGAAAATTTCTCAAAAATGACTCGATGAATCAATTTCAAAATTTAATCAGTTATAGAACTCAATAAAACGCGTCGACTGCCACCTTAAACGTCTCAATCGGTTTATTCGTTCGAGAGATATCGTTGTAGAAAAAATTGTAAAAAACGTTATTTTTTGAAAACAAAAGCATACAAAAGTATTTTCGAGCTCAAGGAGCTTGAAATACGCGGGAAGTTTTGGGGCTGGCCCGCAGGGTCAACCGACAGACCGATTTTTTTTTACTTATTTTGGTGACACAGAGATTATCAGATATGCGAATAATTGAATTCCTAATCGAATTGGAAATTTTTAATTCAGAGAAAAAACGCTAGACTTATTAATGACACCACCCGCTTTAGTAGGATTCGAACCCGGGACCTTCCGTACGAGAGACCGACGCTTTGTCGACTAAGCTATGTGACCGACAGTTACAACGAAGTTTACTTGTGCTACGTAAGATTGAAAGGATATAATCACTTTCGAAAAAGCAAAATATAATCATCAATATGCTGTTAGTGATATCAAAAAAATATTCTATTTTTTTTCACTACAACATCCTGTTTATAAGTAATTGTAGTACTCAGCTCAAATTTTTTATATCCGTGAAAAATGAATCATACATGGCCATGCATGGCCATATATAAATCATACAAGGCTATGTATGGCCATATATGAATCATATAAGGCCGTGTATGGTCATGTATGTCTATATATGTCAGCGATTAATTGGACATATATGGCCATGCATGGCCGTATATGGTTCATACATGGTCATACATGGAGCATATATGGCCATACATGGAGCATACGAACTTTTTTAATTTTTTTTCTTCCATTATCTCATAAACAACAAGACCTATAAAAAAAATATAAATGACAATTTTATAGGAAATTTAATTTCCTATAGAATTGTTATTTATATTTTTTCTGTAGGTCTTGTTGTTTATGAGATAATGAGAGAAAAAACAAGAATTCAACGAAAAAATTTAGTTTAGCGGTCCGTATTACCCCACTCGTATGAGTTACGACTTCGCGACAATGGGTACTTTTGAAGAGCATTCAATTCTGAGAAAATCCCGACTTTGGGCGAGATGATGTCATAAAATGCCACGGAGTTACAGAAGTTTAAAACATAAAAACCTAAGTTTACGTGTATTTTGAATGGGAAATCTTCGCCTGCTCTGGGAAAGAACTTTTATATTAATATCAAGGGCTTAAACTCTCAGGGAATTTTTTGGGGGGTATTTCCAACAAAATTTTGGGATGGGAGCGAAAAAAAAATAGTCGCTAAAAAAAGCAGTCTAATATATAGTCATCCATGACTATGTATGACCATGCATGGCCATACATGGCCTTGTATGATTCATATATGGCCATGCATGACTGTATTCAAAAAGTTCGTATGCCCATGTATGGCCATACATGGTCCATGTATGGCCATGTATGAACCATATACGGCCATGCCTGGCCATATATGTTCAATTAATCACTGACATATATAGGCATACATGTCCATGCATGGCCATACATGGCCTCGTATGATTCATGTATGGCCATAGATGGTCCATGTATGACCATGTATGCTCCGTGCATGGCCATGTATGCTCCATGCATGAACCATATATGGCCACCCTTGGCCATGTATGATTCATTTTTCGCGGGTAGTAAAAACATCGTGAGATCTTGATGAAACTACGGTGAAATCACCATGATTTTGTGCCATTCGGTCACTGTAGTTTTATGGTGATCCCACAGTGGTTCGATAGTGGTTTCACAGCAAATTCACAATGAATTTAGAATGAACTTACAGTGAATTCACAGTGAACTTACTGTGAATTCACTGCAAGTTCACTGTGAATTCAGAGTGAACTTGCAGTGAATTTGCAGTGAATAGACACGGAGAAAAAAATGGAGTAAATTTTAATAAAAAATATGAAACTAATTTTACTATCCCGTTTAGTAAATTTTACTATATTAGAATGAAAATAAATTAAATTAAATTTTTAATAACTTTTAACTTTTTATTATTAGTGCTATCATTTCGATTATTATTGTTATTTATGTCATCTGTATTGGTGTTTGTGTCGACTTTTATTTTTAAAAAATCACTCGTTTTAACCGAGATTCGAACCCTGATCTCCCGCCCGCGAGTCCTTTCCTATGTCTAACGGCCTGATGTCTCGTTTAAACAAAAGTTGTTGAACTTGTAATACATAGTTGTATCTGCTATCCCTACCAAATTTTAACTTTATCTATACATAGTAGAATTTAATATACAGATAATATAATCATGTTAGCAAAAAATACATTACATAAGATAATTTTTAATATCTTCTCTTGTAATAATTGCCAACCAGTTAATTTAACGGAATGTTTTGTAATAAATAAAATACAGAATGTATTTATTCATATCTGTCAGTAAATTTTACTTCAATATTGTAGTTTTAACAATATTTTTTTCATCGTGTACAGTGAATTGACAGTAAATTTTTGGTAAATTTACAGTCAATATACAGTAAATTAGCAGTGAATATACAGTGAATTTCCTGTGAATTTCTTACTATTTTATTTGTAAACTTTGAAACTGATAATAATGATAATAATAAAAATAATAATAATAATAACAACAGTTACGAAATCTGAATTAAAATTATTTTGACAACTTATTAAAATTGTTTTTAAAAAGGAAAGCTGCATATACACACAGCCATACAGACGTTACACGGGAAATGATATGAACAAATGTCCGGGGCCTCCTAACCTCGCGTTCTAATGAAAACTCGATTTTCGAATATCGAGGTAAATGAAAGAAATTGTCACTATATCACTCTAAAGCTACGATTTGACGACTGTGATGTTAAATCACCATAAAACTAAAGTTAAATCATCCTAAATTTACTGTGGAATCATGGTGAAATCATCATTAATTTATTGTGGAATCATGGTGAAATCACCACTAATTCACGGTGAAATCATGGTGAAATCACTACTAAGTCACAATGATAAAATGGCACAAAATCACTGTGAATTCACTATGAAATCACCGTAAACACACCACGAGCTCACGGTGAAAATGAATTCACTGTGATTTCACTGCGATTTCACAGTAATTCTAAGTCCGCGAGGGAATATAATCATATATAATTTTATATAATTATGTATGGTTTATATAGAATTATATATGATTCATATAGAATCATATATAATTATACAGAATTATATATAATCATACAGAATTATATATAATTATATATAACGTCGAGAAAAAATCACAGCTGATTATATATAATTATATATGATTATATACAACTGTATATAATTTTACATGATTATATTTAATTATATATAACGCTGAGAAAAATCACAGATGATTATACATAATTATATATAGTTATATACAATTACATATAATTGCATATAATTCTATATGATCATCTGTGATTTTATCTCAGCGTTATATATAATTATATATAAAAACGTATAATTCCATATAAATCATATGTAATTCTATATAAAAATAGAAAAGAGAGAAAAATAACTTGGGAGTGTAGATATATATGTAAATATGGGTGTTTCAAAAAAAAAAAATCTGGGCATCGGTTGGCCCTGAGGGCCAGCCCCGTAACTTCCCGCTGTTTTCGAGCTCTAAGATCTCCAAAACGTTAGTATAAATACATTTTCGAGCTCTTCAAGCTTGAAAATACCTTTGTTTTACTTTTTATGAGCTTTCCAAGCTCAAAAGGATGACGTATTATATTAAAATTGAAAAATTTAGACTCCAAAATAATTAATAAATAAGCGTTTTTTACATATTTATTGACAAATATGTTCAATAGTTCGCTCAAAAATACGTTTACGTGATACGTTGTATCTATATGGTGTAAGTTTATCCTGAAACGAGCAAACATGATGATTTTTCAGAAGTCACTTCCAATGACTCACATAAACAAAAACATATCAGTTTTGAGTTATGTTGTTCAGTAATTATGATATTATTCAATGAAAAGAGCTGATACAGATTTTACATTGATTATTCCGTCAACGATATCTCTCGAACGAACGATCTGATTGGGACGTTCTTGGCAGCAATCGAATGCTTTTATCGTGTTCTAGAGCTGATTCGATTTTGGAATTGATCGACTCAATAGTTTCCGAAATATTCACGAAAAACGAAAAAACACGTTTTTTTCTCATTCTTCCGCCGACGATATCTCCCGAATGAACTATCCGATTGAGACGTTTAAGGTGGCGATCGGCGCGTTTTATTGAGGTCTAGAGCTGATTTAATTTTGTGAATTATTGGTTTCGTCATTTTGATGATTTTCGCAAAAAACCGTTTTTCACTATTTCTTTCGTCGACGATATCTTCCGAACAGATTATCCGATTGAGACGTTCTTGGCGTCAATCGAAAGCTTTTATCGAGTTCTAAAGCTGATTAGATTTTGGAATTGATCGATTCGACAGTTTTCAAAATATCCAAAAAAAACGGAAAAAAATTTTTTTTTTTTCGTATTTCTTAAATATCTCAGAGACTATTTGACTAAATGATCTAAAATTTTCTGAAAATCTAAGTTGAGAAGAAATCTTTCAAATGCCGCCAAAAAAATGTAAATCGGTTCATTTATTCAAAAGATATGAGAGGTTTACATCCACACACACACACACACACACACGCGCACACACACATACACACATACATACACCCATACAGACATCGCTCTAAAAATGTCTAAGTAGCATCCTCTCACCTTCAAATGTCAACATATGATGAAAACCCGATTTTTGAAAATCGGGGTGAAACCAATAACTTCCCGAATTTTTTGGAAATCGTTGATTTTCTTAGCGGGAAGTTAAAAAAAAAGAAACAAATTTTTTTCCTTTTGTGGTAAGCAAAAATTGAAAGTATAAATAAAAATAAAAATTTTGGTACCAATCTGAGCTCTTAATAATGATATTAAGGTTTGTCTCAATCCATTTTTCTATTTTCCGTTTAAATAACACAAGAAAAAAAAATATTTCTTTTTTTGAATTTTCTATTTGTAGGTAATTTTATTCCTTACAAATTATTACAAACAAAGTTTTTCGAAATCTCGCATTGTTCACAAGTTCTTTTCATTTCAATGTCAAGCTCTTAAAATGCTTGGATTTATCAAAAAATGATAAGAGACTTTTTTTGTAGAACGTTCAATTTCCTACAAAAATATTTATTGTTAACAAAAATCCGTTGATTGGTTTGTGAGCTAGAAAATAAAAAAAAAAAAAATCAATTTTTAACAATATTAATTTTCTGAACTTAAATGTCAACGACAAGTAAACTTGATTTTTCGTTGATATTTAAAACCCTTTAACTTTGTTCGCATTCATTTAACATATGTATGATATCGAATACTTTTTGTAGGAAATTTAAATTCCTACAAGACCTAGCTTATCATTATTTGAAAAAAAAAAAAAAAATTTTCCGATAGAATAAAAATGAAAAATAACAAAAAATAATTTAACACTGAGAAAACTAAATTTTTGTCGATGTTTGACGCCCCGTAACTTTTTCCCAGTTTTTTTGACGTACATATTGTATCAGCACTTTTTTTAGAGAATTTTATTTCCTATGAAATTATACCAGGTGGAATTTAAAAAAAAAATTTTTCGTAGTCTTAATAACGAACAACTAAAACGAAAAATTTTTGTGTGTATTTTAAATGGGAAAGGGGACCCCCATTTGTGATAGTTCAAGTCTAAAGATATCTGGCTATAATTAGGTAAAGTTTTTTTTTATAATATAAAGTAACTTTTGAGCCCATAAGAGTTGAAAAAAGGAGTATCTATTTTTTTCTGGGACACCCCAATATATATGTACGTAGGAGAGGAAAGTCACCGGTGCTATAAGCAGCAGCGGAAGTAGTTCGGTGCTCGCCACGAGATCGCGCTCACTGCTTGTAGTGTGTCTTTAGTAAGAAACTTATTTCAAAACTGTTAAATTCCAAACTTGAGGCTATTCTGGCCCGGGTACTCCTCCGTTATTTGGCAGAGTGAAAAGTACCTTTTTTGATGGTAATATAGTACATTCTATATTACATAATGACAAAAACATTTATTATCAATGTTTCCATAAATAATTTTTCTTAGAAATTGAACTTGGACTTTCAAAAAAAAAAAACGATTTAAATAAAAAGTGTAGAGCCTCTATTATACAAAAATTCACAATTTATTTAACAAATTGCATAGGAATTCAATTATATATAGTTCTACATAATTATATATAGTTATATATAATTATATATAGTTATATATAATTATATATAATTATATATAGTTATATATAATTATATATAATTATATATAATTAAATAGGGCCACTTTGCATGTATAATTATACATAATTATATATAATTATACATAATTATATATAATTATATATAATTTTTTTCACCCGGGTAAACTTTACATTCAGACCATTTCTTCCAATAATTTTATAGCCTTGAAAATTTTAATAGAATCAAAAAATGTTGAAAATATGATTTTTATTCCACATAACTTACGCTTATCCCATTAAAATCCAGTTTCGTTAGTTGTATTTTATTGTGCAAAAAATAACCTAAAAATTTCCCTGCTTTTTTATATTTTAAAAGTATTTCTTTTATTATTTATGATGTATCAAATGTACCTCCAATCCTGATGATTATCACTGGTCTTGTCATTACGATAGCGACCACAATTCTTATCGGATCTTAGTGAAATTTTTCACACTTATTCTACAGGCGATTACCTTGATCAAGTTTAAAGATGGGCTGATTCGTTCAAATAGTTTTGAAATTATGGCTGTTTGAAATTTTCATGATTTTTCGTAAAAATCAGGTTTTAATCACTACTAAAGCTTACATAACTTCAAAACTAATATTCATAGACAATTTCCGTAAAAAGTATCTGAACGCTCATCTAATAATCTTTAATTTATGACCTTAAGCTTTATGTTTTGACTATTTCTTCCAATAATTTGATAGCCTTGAAAATTTTAAAAGAATCAAAAAATGTCGAAAATATGGTTTTCATACCACATAACTTATGCGTTTCCCATTATAAAACAATTTTGTCACGTGTATTTTATTTTGAACAAAATAATCTGTAAATTTTACTGCTATTTCATATTTTAAAAGTAATTCTCTTATTATTTATGATGTTCCAATCGTACCTGTACCTCCTGTAATCATAACTGGTCCTGCCGTTGTAACAGCGATTACAATTATGATCTAATACTATAGTTGGATTAGCGAGAGCTTGCGCTTCGGGTTTTTACCCCCACCATCTAGACACAATGTCTTAGGTATTAAATTGAGATGGTGGGGGTAAAAACCGAAAATGTCCAAAACGCAAACTCTCGCTAATCCAACTATAATTAAATTTTCAATACTTTATTTATGTGAAGGTTAGTTTGGTACATTACCTATATAATGTTATGTCAAATCAACTATCTGAAGTTCTCTATCGAAAATAATCGTTGTCCTTTTTTACCCTCACTCTTAGAAAATGAGTTTAATTTATGTCATGACTATACACTAACATATATCACAAGATATGTATGCATAAAACTAACCTTTTATATCGATTAATTGAAAAATCTACCTTCTATTTCGGCTACCGAATGGCCTTTTTTATTAATATTGTGATTAGTCATCCGTCTTTGTTTTTTGACGGACACTTTCTTTCTCCTATGTTTACTAGAGAAAAAATGGTGGCTTCATTGTGCGCGGTGAATTTGAAATATTCACTGAGAGAATCTTCTAGTTTGTTTAATGATATTAATAATACTATTGAGCTCTATATCCAGAGTTAAACATTATTTAATTTTTTCAAATATTTATAATTCCAATCATGATAATAATTACGAGCAACCTGCAATCACTACGTGACTGTCCAAATATCACTACTGATTTTATAAAATACTCAGAAGAAAACGATTCCTTGCCTCAAATAATTTTATTTGCATCAAGAAATTTTATGCATCATAAATTCAATACAAAAATTTTCTTGGGGCGAGAAAAGATTATTTTGCTCAAGAAATGATTCCTTGCACCAAAATTGTTTCTAGTTCTAAAAAACTTTTTCGTTTTAATTCACAATGCGAAAAATTTCTTGGGGTCAGTAAAAATTTTCTTTAGGCGAGTAAAGATTTTTTGTGTCAATGAATCCTTTTTTTTCTATGCACACTTTTTTGGCTTTGAGAAGTTTCCTAAAACCAAATGGAAATATAAAACTTTGTCATTTTGGAATAAGTAACGCGATATAAATAATATAGCTATATTCGGTGACATTCAGTCATATTTAGTGATAGAATAATTATACTATTAATTTATTTAAAGAAAATAATTACGATCGTATTTTTTCTCGCGTAATTTGAATGGAACAGATAAATCGATTTATCTCGATGATTGATAATAAAAAAGAGTTTAAACTATGAAAAGGCACAAATTCAAGTCAAAACCTTTCCTACGATACCAAATTTAATAACATTAACTAATTCTATCATACAGATATGCCGGGAAAAAAATTTTCCTTATCCTCTTAATAATATAGATGATAATAATACATAAGTCATTTAATAGTATATTAACGCATTGAGTGGAAGATGCTTTCGACAACGAGTGTGATTGGTTCACGAGCCGTTAGGCGAGTGTTGCCAACACACGAGTGTCGAAAGCCCTTCTCACTCAATCCGTTACAATAGTTTTTGCATCGAATGGTAAGAAAGAATGTCTCTGATTGGTAAAAAAGGACACTACATTAAATTTAATCTTTTAATTAACCTAAAATAATATTCAATCTTATTAATATAAAATTAATTCCTGTCTAATTTCTGATGCAAAAGATTGTTAAATAATAATAGTAACAATTAAACATGATTTAATTAACTTTTATAATAATTTAAGATTATTTTTATTGTTTTCAAAATATTGATATTCAGCAAAAAATAACTAGAGTTTCAAGTCAAAGTTGATATAGTGAATTGTACATTATAAGGGCGTGTTCAGAAATATACTCTGGAAGTGAAGAATTACCTATCCAGGTGTAATTAGTATCTTTGTAATGTTGAATCGCACCTCGGGTTCGACCAGAGGATATTTCTGAACGAAAGATTTGAATATTTTCTCTTCCAGAGTGTGTTTCTGAACATGCCCTAATTAAATACAGTAAGATGATTTTCTATAGTCTGGGACTTTCCGTTGTCCTAACTCGAGTCGGCTGTTGATTGGGTTTTCTGGTGGATCGTTTAATGACTAATAAATGATATATATATATATATGTAAAAAGTGTACGTTTGTCATATTTTTCACGAACAATGTGGACATTCTTCGCGATATTTATTCTTTGTAGTGTCATTTTTAACCAATCAGAGACGTGCTTTCTTACCATGAGTTGCAAAAAATTATTTACATAAATGCAGTTGACATTCTTTATGTTGAGGTTATATTTACCTATTTAAAGAGTAAATAAACAATGACATGTTAGAGAGATTATGGTACCAACTGTAAGAAATTTATAACAGTTGGTATAACCTCGAACTATTCTAGTTCTAGTCAATGTAATTTATATAAATTTTATAATTATAATTTTTTAACTTTAATACATATTGATTCTATCTTAATTAACACTTATGTTAGTTATAATGATAATTAGTGAAAACAGTTGTTTCATTACTTGTATAAAAAAAAAGAAAAAAAAAAAGTTTTTTTCTCGACCTGGGAATGTGAGTGCCAAACTACCTTAAATTTAAAATCGACTCTTTAGAAGGACCGGTGGAGGGAAGGCTGAGATTGTTGGAGTCGAAAGAGAGTTATACAGAGTTGAAGTGAGTGGCGTTAGTTTGTCGATTATGAAAATTTGTTTAATATAAATTAGTAGAGTCATTTGTAAAATATTCATTAGTAGCGTCGATTATTAAATATTAACAAAATAGTCATTTGGAGAATAAATAAATTAAATCAGTCAAGTCATTGAAAATTAACCAGAAGAGTCAGTATCATCAGACATTTTTTTTTATTATTCATATTCATTGTTTTATTGTAAAGCTGCCTCGCTGCAATAAATGCCACGGATTATAATTAAATTCATGCTCAACTAACGAATTAATTTCTTTAAAACATTTTCCTTATAAGTATAAGTAGAATAATATATCTCTCTCTTTCTTTGAATTTTAAGTACTGCGAGGGCCAGAATGGGGAATTCCCTGTCCTGAGACTGAGTAAGCTGAGCAAGTTCTGTAAGACATCTAAAGTCTTACAAATGTGTGGGTCCTTGTTAAATTAAGGCCACACCTTAATTAGTTAAATTATAGAAACCTATCACAACTTACTAGTAAAGTTACATATAGTCTAGTGATATTAATATTTCAACCAAAAATATTAAAAGTTGAAATAAAAAATACCATTTTTTTTTAATGGCCCAGGATTACTTGAAATTGCTGCAGAGACTTTTTAGTAACGGCAAATAAAAGGGCTTTAAATTACCTGAATAAGTTACGACGTTACATTTTCAGAAAAAAATTAATAAAGTCCATAGACCGTTTTTATAAAGAGAAAAAATTTTGGAATCATTTTTGTGTTGTTTTTCTTAAGATTACTCCAAAACTGTGTATAATAAAAAACATTCAAGTCCAGATCTGAAAAATAGATACTTGATCGTACAATTTGCTTAATTTTGTTTTTTTTTTGTACAACTATTACCCTCCAAGTTATAGCATGTTGGAAATCACTCAAAAATTCGGAATTGTTTTATATCTCTTAAGTTTTGTAACCATTCTATTTGATAAAAGAAGAGAAAAATAACTTTACGAATTTATCATTCATCTGAATAACGTTTTAATTATTAAAATAATGTTATATTATATTATAGGGGAGAGTGGGGTCAATTGAACCAAAGATACTTTGACATTTTTTTTTTATATGAATAAAAGCAAAATGATAACTTTTTTTTTTACAAAATTATAATTTATTATATAGACTATCATTTCTCATAAGCACAAAACTTAACGAATGATGAAAATTTTCAATAAATACGAAATTGTACAACTGCATCAAATGGCTCAATCGTCCCCTTTGCGGGGGCAATTGAACCACTAGTCGGGGACAATTGAACCAAGAGTATTAGAACCACAAACGAATGACTTTAATGAATAATTTACTATTCATTATAGCTTAAAACTAAAATTACAACACTTCTAATAATATTTATTATTTTATATAACATTATATGTTATAACAATCACTTTTAAAACGTCTGTCAATATAATTATTTTTTTTTATTGGTTAGTTTAGCTTGTTTTCACATTCTGTCAAGATGCGCGCGCATGTCTGATGCACACAGTGTGATTCGTGTGGTTCAACCGTCCCTGAGAGTACTGGATCAATTGATCCCATATGATTTGATTGAAATAATTAGTTTCAAAAAAAATATTCAAGAACTATTTTACTAGAAGTAAAGCTCGAAATTTATGACTAATATATGTAAGAAGGTATTACAAAAAAAATTTTAAGATTTCATTTAAAAATTAAAAAATTATTAAACAATTTGCCAAGAGCTGAAATCAAGTTTTAGATACCTAAAAACACAAAAACGTGAATTTTTTAAAATTAAATCATCATATTGGTTCGAAATTTAGATCAGACTAAGGTTTAGTGTATTCAAATATAATTCCAAAAGGACGACTCATTTTTATATTTTTTTCGATTTTTTAAGCTTACTGGTTCAATTGCCCCGTGGTTCAATTAACCCCACTCTTCCCTACATCCGTGCTTGTAAATTATGGTATAGCGTGTAGCTAAATTATCGACCAAAAATAGGATAAGATCGATTTTAGGTCGATAATTTGGTAAATAGAAAATTGAATCCTCATGTTATCTTGAGTGCAAGCTGGGGCATAGTATATATATGAGGGTAATAAATTTAGTATACAGTAGATTTCATTTAATTTTTAGTTGATTGGTGAAGACGACGGTGAAAAAAATGAAAGCAATCCTCCTCCATTCATTACTCCTCCACCACCAGACCCGAGTGGTAAGTAAATATTTATCGCTATTATGTAAATTGCACTTTAGAATTAGTAGCCAAGCATTTTATTGACGAAAATTACAACTGTTTTTATAGCTTCAAATTCTAAAGGCGCTAAAGGAGACAAAGGTGATAAAGGTGACAGTTCACGTGGTCCACCAGGTCCTCCTGGGCCGCCTGGCAATAACTACGATTTGAATGACGAGGTATAATATTTCATATTTGTTTTTGAGTAATCTCTTTAAACAAAATAGTATATTGTGTGAGAAGAGATGAAACAAGGCCATTCCAGACTAGGGCGAAGTTGGCTGCCCGAGCCATAGGTGAGCTGACATCACCCGCAGTCTGAAATCGTGTTTCATCCTGAGTCACACACACCATATCGAGGATTTTCTGATGCAACCTCGTATCTGAAAAACTATTACTTTTCAGGAGAGACAAAAAACATTTTATAATGAACTTCTGGTTTTTTTTTTTATTAATTATTTTACAAATCTAAAAAGTAATCGAACTTTCTATAATTTTCAAGATAACTGTAATATCAAATGCATTTGAATATTATTTTTTTTGTTAATTTTATGAGATACGTGTTTGTTGTACCGTAAAATTGCTAAAAAATGTAGCATACGTGTCTCCGGTGTTCTTAATTTAAATAAAAGCACAGGCATAGATGGGCTTACCTAAGCACTTTTTTCTCAGTGTAACTATTTAAATGGACTGCCAACTGTTAGAATCTACAGATCATATAAACAACGTCACCGAAAGAGCTGTTCAATTAACACAAGATTATATTAATAGATTACCTACTCGAAAAGATCAAAAACAATATTTGATTCAAGTTGTAAGTGAATACCTAATTAGTACTTAAAAAGCACCTAATTTTGGCATTTTCTAAATGCAATTTTCAGACTTTGCTTTGCTAGCGTCACAGGGCTTCTGGATTCTCGATATGAGAAATTGTGAGTACCTGAAAACTAATGTAGGAAATTGGCATAGGAACTTGTATAAATAGATTTCTTAGTGGAAAATTTTTGTAGAAAGTCGGGTTTCTGTTAAAGTAACTTCTATAGAATCCGGGCTATCTGGATTTTTATGTCTATTTTTCATTAATACGCGTATATGAATTAAGGTGTCCGTTATTTCCCAAACTGAGTTTTGTTCTGCAAACCCCCTCAAATTTTTAGGTTATGACCTAAAAAAAATATCAGACCCAAACCAAGCCTTAATATTCACATTCACCCGTGCCTAAATCACAATACATTTCCGATTCAAATAACACGAGATTTTAGCACTTTTTACAGTTAATTTTTTTTCAGTGAAACAAATGCAGGTAAAAATATTTGAACAGCTATTTCTTGTAGGAAATTTAACGCTCTAAAAAAAAGATAGAAATAGTTTTTTTGATAAACTTTGCCGTTTAAAAGTTATTCAACGATAAAGTGTATTCATAGTCAAAATGACATCGTTTTTTTTTTAATTTCTACCATAATTTTTATATCAAACTAAATGCATACAGGTAGGTAATAAAATAAATAAATACGAAAGTTGAATCCTAAATAAAGTATATTATTGTTATAAGTAACAGTATCAAAATATGCCCGTGAAAAAATTTTCTGATATGGCCTGATATGGCTTGATTTCGGCGGTTCATATCTGGCCTGATATGGAAATTGGCCATATCAGAAAATATATGTACAGATAAGATTTGATATGTTCTGATATGGACATATCAGACTATATATAGTGAGATTATCATTGTTATCTCGGGAACTAAATTTATAGATAATTTTATAAAATTGTGTATAACTTTGTAAAGTTGTATATGCAATAATTGTCATGAAAAAAAAAAAAAAAAAAAGAAAAAAAAATCCATCCAGGTCATGGGTTCGAACCCGAGTACTTCTGATTCAAAGTCTGATCTATTAACCACTCTGCCAAATCATGAATTTGAAATGTAAGGTTGATTATATCTATTTGGATAAAATTGAAACTAAGAAAATTGAAGACATCAGATAAATGATTGATTTGGTTACTTGTATTATATTCAATTGTTATTGTTTATAGAGTAACGAGACCATTAACGGTATACCCACCAGTAACGGGGCAAGAACGACTTCTTTTGGTAACAGAAAAAAAAAAAAGTTCAAGATTTTTAAACTTATAAGTTTTAAAAAAGTATACATAAAAATTTAATAATAATTAAACTTTTTTCATTTTAAAATCTCAATTTTTTATATTTAAATTCATTACGAAAATTTGAAATTCTCTTAGAGATTTAAAAATTGATCGCGTTAGCTTATTGGAAAAATTTTTCAACAAAGTTTGTGCACTTTATACAATTTATAAATGCAGTAAATTAAAATATTTAACAGACTTCACAAGATTTTATGAATCATTATAAAATCGGTTGTTCCGAATAATGTTACGTTATTTGGTCATTTCTAAATTATTTCACCAAACGTATGTATACGGAAAACTCGAAAAAACTAGTATACGTGCCCATATCAGGGCATATCAAGCCATATCAAACCTGATCAAGATTTTTTTTGACAAGCATATTAAAATATATATACCCTTATCAAGTTATATCAGGTCATATCAAGACATATAAAAAAAATTATATACAAGCATATCAAGTCAGATCAAGACATATCAAATCTGATATCGACATATCAAGTTGATATGGACATATCAAGTTGATATGGCTTGATATGGCCAATTTTTATACCAGACTATATCAGAATATAGTAAAAATTATATATGGGCATATCAGATCATATCAGGTCAGATATGAATATATAAAATTTTTTGATATGGCCATATCCGGTCATATAAGGCTTGATCAGAAAATTTTTTCACGGGTGTATTGTACTTTTTTCATTTCTACAATTTTTTTGTCAAATATTCTTTAGTTGCAGTGGGATATTTGACTCTGTATTCACTTACAACTTGAATCAAATATTGTTTTCGATTTTTTCGAGTAGTTAATCTATTAATATAATCTTGTGTTAATTGAACAGCTCTTTCGGTGACGTCGTTTATATGACCTGTAGATTCTAACAATTGCCAGTCCATTTAAATAGTTACACTGAGAGAAAAGTGCTTAGTGACCTGAACTATGCAGCGTCAAACATAAAAATATAGTCTCTTTAACCAATTTTTATTCAACTTTTATTAAGCTTAAGAAACCATTTTTGCCTCATTATGGTCACTACAAAACTTCAATCTTTTTAAAACAAGGCTTAGTAGTGAACACAATGTAACCTTTATCATTGGCTCGATTAACATAAACTAGTTACAGTAACTATGTTAGCTTAGTGACTGTGTGATAGTTGGTAGAAATAATCTTAATAGTTATCTCGACTAAGAGTTTAGTTGTCGTCTCATATAATATCATTTATATAGTTCCTTCCACTACTGACAAAAGTATCAACCGTACTATTTCATCTTACTTCTCTAAACAATCGATTTCGAGTTAATTTAATGATTATAAAATATTTCTGCTGACTAATTATTAAATGTAAAAAAAAATTTAAAAGAGAATATAGTTATAAATACTATTAGCATTTAATTTTCCTGGCTATACATTGCCTTCCTAATGCCAAAAGTGCGTATTGCAAAATATCCGCGTTATTCGTTCTGCTGAGCCAAAGAAGCGTAACAAACCTTTTTTTTTTGCTTATCAGTTTCGAATCCTTAAAAATGTGAAGATCGATTAAAAAAGTGAAAAAAAAAAAATTTTTTTTTATACTAAAAGGGCGTGTAAAAGTTTTTTGTTGCCAATCAATTCGTTATTATTTATTAAAGTAAAAATCAATCAAGATAATATATATCTTTTCTCCCAATAAATTTTTTTTTTTGCTTAAACAACTTTTTTAACTTCTCGCTAAGAAAATTGCAAATTTTCAAAAATTCGGGAAGTTATTGGTTTTAGTCCGATTTGTGAAAATCGAAATTCCAACAGATGTCGACGTTTTGAGGTCCTAGGAAGCTATTCTGACTAATTTCACGATGATGTCCGAGTGTATGTATGTATGTTAGGGTGTCCGTTATTTACCAAATTGATTTTTTTTTCAGCGACGCCCCCTAAATTTTTTCTTGATCGCCTAAAAAAAATTATCAGACCCATATAAGCTCTTAATATTCATATTAAACCGTGCCCCAAAGACAATACATTCCCCATTTAAATAACATGGGGTTTCGGCGCGTTTTATATTTAATTTTTATTCTCCTGAGCTAGTTAATCTACAGATATCAGAGATACATATTTTTGTAGGAAATTGAACACCCTACAAAAAAGGTCTCTTATGGTTTTTCGATATATTTACTGCTTTAAAAGTTATTCAAAGTTAAAGATAAACTTATAGTTAAGTTTTGAATTTTTTACTTTGACCGCATAATTATCATTATTTCTGTAAAAGTAAATGGTTTATTGCGAAAAATCTTTAATTTTAACTGTTATAGAAAACGTTACTGTACGATTTGAACATCTGGGTTAGAAATAAAACTTGATTTAGGCTCACTTCACCTTATTTTCTTTTGAAGTTTTCGGTTTGCCGACGATTTTTCGATACGATCTTGATTTTTTCGACTTAAATTGAATTTTTGTCAACTTTGTAAACGTTTTTTATCTTAAATTCAACTTTGTTGTATTTTCTGGTCTAAGTTTGAACTTATTCGTCTTAACTTCAAACACGGTAATCATTCACCTTACTTTTGAGTTGTTAAACCAAGTCAAAAAAAGGTTATTTATTTGCCTTCCTTTCGCCTTAGTATATAACAACTATTTCACCTTAGTTTTGACTTTTTCGCCTTATAATTTAAGTCGAATTGGTCTACATCAAGTGAGTTCCGACTTGATTTCTACTTTTCGTCTTAAATCGTGTCTAAGTAAGCTAGCCAAGTCTAAAACAAGGCGAAAACTAAATGTATTTATAATATTCGTAAAAAAAAGTCGAGTTTATCTTGTGAAAACGGCTCCAAATTTCGATTTAGTAAACCAAGTCTAAATCAAGTTTTATTGTTGACCCGGGTAGTATGTGGTTTTCGATCTTCGTTCTTAGCTAAAGTGTTAATATAGTTTCCATTCAATTTAACAGCTTTTTCTGCGGTATCAGTGACTATTTGTAGGTGTTTAACAATTTTCAAATAAAAATTTTCAAATTCTACCAAAGAATATTTAATCAAATAGAGTGTTGATCAAAATGTAAAGAAATTTATTAAATCTGTCATATTTTTTTCGTTAAATTGAAAAATATTGTAATTAACTCAACACGTCACTCACATTATTCTTCAGTTATCTGAATTTTAGACAGTAATTTTTTCAACAACACAGTCAAAATTGAAGATTTTTCGCAATAAGCCATTTACTTTTACAGAAATAATGATAATTATGCGGTCAAAGTAAAAAATTCAAAACTTAACTATAAGTTTATCTTTAACTTTGAATAACTTTTAAAGCAGTAAATATATCGAAAAACCATAAGAGACCTTTTTTGTAGGGTGTTCAATTTCCTGCAAAAATATGTATCTCTGATATCTGTAGATTAACTAGCTCAGGAGAATAAAAATTAAATGTAAAACGCGCCGAAACCCCATGTTAATTAAATGGGAAATATATTGTCTTTGGGGCATGGTTTAATATGAATATTAAGAGCTTATATGGATCTGATAATTTTTTTTTGCGATAAAGAAAAAATTTAGGGGGCGTCGCTGAAAAAAAAATCAGTTTGGTAAATAACGGACACCCTAATGTATGTATAAACGTACGTACGTATGTAAATATTCTGTAACTTTTGAAAGGATGAACCGATTTTGAACTTTAAGGTGTCATTCGACGCGGCTTTTTATTTACTATAAACACTGAAAATTTGAGCTTCATCGGTCGGGTACGTTCGGAGATATTTGAAAAATAAAATGTTTTCAAAAATGTTTTTTTTGAATAACTTTTAATTCACAGAATGGATTGATCCCAAAATCTAATCAGCTCTTAAACTTTGTAAGCCGCGTCGAATGCCGCCTCAAAAATCAAACCGGTTTATTTGTTCGAGAGAAACCGTTAACGAAAGAATTAAAAAAAAAATTTTTTTTTAGTGTTTTGAAAATTTCTCAAAAACGACTCAATAAATCAATTTTAAAATTTTATCAGTTGTAGAACTCAATAAAACGCGTCGATTGCCACCTTAAACGTCTCAATCGGTTTATTCGTTCGAGAGATATCGTTGTAGAAAAAATGGCAAAAAACGTTATTTTTCGAAAATAAACGCATACAAAAGTATTTTCGAAGAGCTCGAAAATGTATCCACAACAATTTTTCGAGCTCAAGGAGCTCGAAATGGGCGGGAAGTTTTGGGGCTGGCCCGCAGGGCCAACCGACAGAGTGATTTTTTTTTTTTTTTTGGTTGAAGAAAATATTCACGTTAAAAAAATAGTAGTTATTCCAAGAAAATTTTTTTTCTTCAAACTAAAACATGCTATTGTTACTAAAAACTAACATATCTTGCTACAAGAAATGTTGCCTATATTAACCCTTAACGGCCACACCTCTCCCAGGCCACATAAGGGCCACATGGGGTTTAAGACCTCTAATTCGACTTTTTTTATTTTATTTATTTGAAAGGTTTAAAATCTCTAATTTCATTTTTTTTAAGTCTGGGGTGATTAATCACCCCATGTGGCCGATAAGGGTTAACATACTAAAACTCTTTAAACAAGTAAAAATTTTTTATTTATTTAAGTGTAAGAATATGTTGACTTGAAAAAAAATATTTTCATTCAAGATAATGAATTCAAGGTAATTTTTAAATGCAAAAAAATAAGTGCAAGAAAATTTTGATTTTCCGCATTGATCAAAAAAAAGATCTAAAATCAAGAATATTTTTTTTAACTTCCCGCTAAGAAAATCGACGATTTTCGAAAATTTCGGGAAGTTATTGTTTTCACCTCGATTTTCGAAAATCGAGTTTTCATCAGATGTCGACGTTTTGAGGTCCTAGGAAGCTATTCTGACTATTTTCAGAATGATGTCCGAGTGTGTGTATGTATGTGTGTGTGTGTGTGTGTGTGTGTGTGTGTGTGTGTGTGTATGTATGTAAACTCTTTGTAACTTTTGAACTAATGAAACGATTTGGATGTTTAAGGCGGCGATTGAAAGAGCTTGTTGGCCATCAACTTTTCTGAAAATCTCAGATCATTTGATCGAATAGACTCGAAAATATCTGCGAATTACGAAAAAAAAAAAATTTTTTTTTTTAATTTTTTATTGATTTCTTAGAAACGACTTATACGATCGATATCAAAATCTAATCAGCTCTAGTACTCAAAAAAACGCGTCGATTGCCACCTCAAACATCAAAATCGGATAATTCGTTCGAGAGTTATCGCGGGAGAAAGAAATGGTGAAAAACGGTTTTTTCGAAATATTTTCGAAACGACTGACGCGATCGATTCCAAATTTTAATCAGCTCTAGAATTCAATAAAACGCGCCGATTGCCACCTCAAACGTCAAAATCGATCAATTAGTTCGAAAGATATCGGCGTTGAAAAATTAAAAAAATAACATTTTATGTTATTTTTCCCGGATAAATCATAATATAACCTACTAAAATGTGTCTCAAGTCATACCAACTCATCCTTTATATGGTTACTTTCGATACATAACGTCATCGAACTTGGTTTTTAGTTTAAATCATAGTACCAACAATAAAATCGATAAAACGTAGTTTTTAATATTTTTCTCGGATATTTATATTTGATTGTTTCTCACATGAGTCAAAACTCATTTAAATCTTGATTTGAATCCCTGGCATTGATTTCTGCCTGAATACACTTATTTTATTGAACATAATCAGGGATTAAATTTTAAAAACCGCTTCGTTAACAATTCTTGATTCTTAAATTTTCAAACTTTAGCATAACAGGCAACTTGTTAGAGCTTGAGAAGATCGTAAAAAAACAATCGCATGTGATAGCATTTTCGAGCTCGAAGAGCTCGAAAATATATCTACACTAATGTTTTCGAGCTCTTTGAGGTCGAAAACAGCGGGAAGTTGTGGGGCTGGCCCGCAGGGCCAACCGACGCCCAGATTTTTTGACTTAAGTTAACTGTTTTTTCTGTGTAGAGTAACTCAAATTTGAAAGCCATGTTTATAAGTTTTTACAACGTACAAATAAATAACCTTATGAGTTAAAGAGAAACCCTTTATAGCAAAATAATCAGACAAGATGTTTGAATCTGAGCATTTTTACCATTTTCATATTATAAAATAACTCTAGCTATTAATATTAATCCTACATATATTTTTAATTATCTGCTGTTATTGAGAATTATAAATACGCAGGAAAAACGGATAATTTTAATCAAGAAATTTTATTTTCTCAAGTCAACATATTCTTATGCTTAAAGCGAAGAATTTTTACTCGTAACAAGAATTTTTATTTCTTAATATTAGATATTTTTTTGAAGCAAGATGTATGAGTTTTTGTAGCAATCTGCACTTTTTTGTTTGAAGAATATTAAATTTCTCGGAATGGGTACTATTATTTAATGCTAGAATTTTTTATGCTCCATCCAAAATAAAAAAGTTGCTTAAACTAAGAGATAACCACCAGAACAAGGCAACAGCAGTGAAAGTAGTTTGGTGCTCGCCACTAGATCGCGCCCACCTTTTGTATAGTGTCCCTGGTAAAAAATTTATTTCAGAAGTATTATATTTCAGACTTGGGAACGATTCTGGTATGAGTACTTTTCTCTGTTATTCGACAAGTATCATTTTTGATTGTAATATAGTATGTACTAAATTACATTAAGACATTAATGTTCAACATTAATGTTTCCTAAAATAATTTTTGTTATAGTAAAAAAACATCAAGTACTTTCAATGTAATAGAAAAAAAATTTCTGAATTTATCACACAAATATTGGTTAGTAAAGGAAAAATAATTCAGTAACGATAAACCATAATCTGCAGTACAGATCGCTAAATAATTTTGTTTCTTGCAATATTAAATCATGAAAATGGTAACTATAAATGTTTAGTTACAATAAGTCAAATTAGTACATTCTCAGAAAGTTCAATTTTCTAGTGTGTACATCGAGACCCAAATACTTATTCCTACAATTATAAATGATCTGAAGAACTAAGTGTACATTATTAACATCACAATAATCTTATTGCTTATTAGACTAAGAATAAATTATTTATTACAATATAATTTATAGTTATGTTAACTTCATCTTAGTATATGTAACTAAAAATAGTAAGAATGACTATGTAGTCGTAGAGCACGTTACTATGGTGTATTAATTACTGAAACTGATTTAGTTTAGCTGAGTCATCTGTGAGCTACGATTTCTTAGTTCAGAAAACCAATTTTTTCTCTGTGTAGAATATTTTATAGATTGCTATCTTATTTTATTATTATTAGCACGTGCGCACTTGTTAGGATCCAAGATAGAAGTGAAGTTCAATCATTGCAGGGTCTTTGGGCTGAGTTTTTGGGCTCGCTTCCTACTTTCTCTCACGGTCATACGTTTAGGTAATGATTAGTCATGTGACCATTGCACTATGACTCTAGTTATAGGTCGGTGACGCGACGATAGCAGGGAATCCGTAAGGCTGAGGACGACGAAGACAATCTACATTGTCTCAATATTTAGATGTGAATTTATTTATTTCAATTTTAATATTTATTTAATTTATATTCTAATATTTAAACATTTGTACTTAATTTATTCTCAAGTTTGCAGGAAGGAATTATTTGTTTCCTTTCAATATCTTATTTATTTAATTCAAATTCTAATATTTAAATATTTTTACTTTATTTATTCTTAAAATTTGCAGGAAAGAATTATTTTTTTTTTTTGTTTATTTATTTTATTTACAAGTCGCTTTGTGACATCGTGGTCATCAGCAACTACAAGTTATAAAAGAGTTACATTAGAGAAAACAAAGAAACATTTTTGAGGAAAGTGATAACATTTTTACATCCAATATGGACCATTAGGATTCCTGTGGGATCGTTCGGCAGCCCAGCTCGTATTCTATCTTATTGGTATCCATTGCACTCAGTCAAGAGTTTTTTAACAGAAAATGGGGCATTACACTTTCTGCACAAGTTTCGGGGTTCTTTTGAGATAAGGTGAGAATGACCAAAGTGCGTGTGGCCAATACGGATCCTTGTTATTACCCGTTGTTCCCACCTACTGAGTACTGGAACTGCTTCAAAGATATTTTTCCTGAAGTCATGGAGTTTACTTGTTGATTGTAGCCATATTGTGTTCCAGTGGTGATTGATCGCATTGCGAATCAGTTTTTTAGCTTCTGTAAGTGTTACGGGTGAATTTGGAGGGCATTGTTCAGAAGTCGTGGCCTTAGCCACCTCGTCCGCAAGTTCGTTTCCTGGGATTGCAACGTGTGCTGGGATCCAAACAAAGCTCACTTGTTTTTGCCGGGATTTGAGATGATTCAGAGCTTGGTGGATGTCTAGGATAATGGAGTTCGTCGTAAACTGATTTCTAATGGCTATTAAACAAGACATCGAATCGGAGAAGATGGTGCTGTTAACATTATCTTGACGCTCAAGGATTATTTCAAGAGTATGTAGAATTGCCATGGCCTCACAGGTGAAGATAGAGTTGCTGTCGCTTACTCGTCTCATTGCTATTGGACTGGAGTTGCTAACTACCACGTATCCCGCATTTCCTTTGATGACAGATCCATCAGTGTCGTATTCGACGCAGGGTGCACATTTGTCGCGGAGCTCGCAGAAGAGTAATCTCAGGGATTCTCAAGTTGTCGTGCAGCGATCAAGGTCGTTTAGTTCAGTATTTACGTATATATGAAAGAAATACCACGGTGGAAAATAGCCTAGGGATCGTTTATATACAGTTGGAAGAATTATCCCGAGCTCTGCAGAGTATTGTGATATTCGAATTCTGAGTGGTTGCGGGGAAACGCTATTGAGGTAGCGTTCGGGTGCTGCGCCCGTGTAGATACAATGAAATGCAGGGTTGTTAAGAGTTGTCGATACTGAGAGGGCGTACTTGAGGCATAGCTCTTTCCACCTGATAGTCAGAGGGGTTCCTCTCGCTTCGGCAAGGATGCTGTAGGTTGGGCTTGTTCTAAAGGCTCCAAGGCAGATACGGCATGCAGAGTTCGTGATAGCTTGGAGAGCATTCAAAAGTGAGTGACTTGCTGAATCGTATAGTATGGCACCGTAATCAAGCTTCGATCTGATAAGACATCGGTAGATCCTTAATAAGGCCTCAGTGCTACTTCCCCATTTCTTTCCTGCTAAGACCTTTAAAATGCGCAGTCGACTTTGACACTCATTATTTAATGCTTCGATATGAGTCTTCCATGAGAGTTTACGGTCAATCGTGAGTCCGAGACATTCAATTACATCTTGTTTTCGGAGTGGTTAATCATTCAAATAGAGTTTGAGATTCTTTTTTTGTGCCTTGTTTTGGTTTCTGATTATCATATATTCTGATTTGATCGATGAAAAGTTAAAGCCGCAGCTGTCAGTCCAAACTTGTCAGTCGTTCAGAACTTTTTGTATGATGTGGAAGGTGAACTCAATATTTTTCCCCAGCACGTTATCGAAGATCATCGACGAACAGACGTCCTCGTAGCGGGGACTGTATGATTCGTAGGGCATGGTTTATTATAACAGTGAAGAGAATGACGCTGAGTGCTGAACCTTGTGGCAATCCGTTGATGGACACTAGGCTGGAAAGGGTTTTATGAATCCTTACCTTCATGCTACGATTGGTCAGGAAGTTGATGATCTATGAGATTGCCCGAAAATCCTAATGAGATCATAACTTCGATAACCTTATGGGTCGATGTTCTCTCGCACGTTTTCTTTATATCTAAGGTCACCATGAAGAGGTAGGCTTGGTCCGCGAGAGCCTCACAGATATCGGCTTCGACGCTGACTAAGTAGCCAGTCGTAGATCTAAAGTTACGTGAACCATATTGATGGGGTTCGAGTAACTCATCTTTTTCAAGACGCCATCTGATACGCCGGCAAATCATTTTTTCTCATAATTTACACAGATTGCAAGTAAGTGAAATCGGTCTATAGTTAGATGTTTTCGTGCGATCTTTATTTGGCTTAAGGATTGGAATAACCGTAGCTTCTCTCCATTGATCGGGGAAAGAGTGAGACTGCCAAAGATGATTATAGATCACTAATAAGTATTCGAGGTATGAGCAAGGAAGATTCTCGATCAGAACATTTGGCAGGCCATCTGGTCCAGGGCTGGAGTTGCGACACTTCAAGATAGCTTGCAATAGCTCGTCGAAAGTGAAGGGGTTATTGATGTGGTCTAGATTGCTCGATGATTCCCTACCAACAGGATTCGGCTTAGGCTTGGTGTAGGAGTTACTTTCTATGGGGTTAGGACTTCTTGAGTTTGAGGCGAATGCTTGTGCCAAAATGTTGGCTGTTTCTTGGGGGTTCTCAACTATCTTACCACTAGAATTCATGATGGTAGGTGTATAAAGAAGAGAACGTTTACCGGAAATGCGCCTGATTTTTTTCCAAATAACTGCTGGGGGTGTCTGCTCGTCAATTGAAGAGGTAAAGTTGTTCCAGCAATCTATTTTGCTTGCTTTAACGGTGCGACGAGCAACAGCTCGACATTTTTTAAATGCTATCATGCTTTCTATGTTAAGATTCTTTTTATATTTACGGAATGCTTTCTTCGAATCTTAATTGCAGCTTGACACTTAGTGCTCCACGATGGGACAGATTTTCGTCGCATTAACCCTGATGATTTGGGGATAGAATCGTTGGCTGCTGAAGTTACGATGTCGATGAACGGTGCAATAATCTCATAAGATGACATGTTAACAAAAGACGAAGGCTCAGGAGGGGCCTGTTTTCCCTCGTTAAGAATGCTGTGGAATAAATTCCAGTTAGCATTTTTTATTATCCATTTTCGGGGTAGGTAGGATGTTTCGTTAATTGCCCTATGGAAGTCAATTTCAATCGGGTAATGGTCACTGCTGAAATTGTCCTCACGAACGGTCCATCCAAAGTCGCTAGCTAAGGAGGATGAAGCGAAGGTGAGATCGATGGAACTCTGTTTGGCTGATTTGACGTCGAAGTGTGTGCTTGACCCATTATTGAGAAGGATAACCTCATCGAGCTCGTTGTACCAGGTTTCAATAGTTTTACCGCGGCCATCAGTGCTCTCAGATCCCCATAATGAATTGTGACCATTAAAATCTCCGTAAATGATACATGGCGTGGGCAGCTGATTAACGAGATCACGAAGCTCGTTCTTATCCAGTGGTTTACTATTTGGGAGGTATATGTTGCAGTTAGTGAGGGGGTGAGCGGTTCGGACAAACACGGCCGCAGCTTCAAGAGGAGCGTTTCCATGACCTACTTATCCTTGACGTTGATTGCTACTCCTCCGCTGGCTTTCGTCGGGGCAACTCGATTCTTGAAGGCCGCCTGGTATCCGTGAATCGTTGCGCAGAAGTTTCCCTTAAACTTAGTTTTTTGTAGGCAGATACAATCACAGTCAGGTTGCTTTAACAGAAGTTCTAAGAACTCTTTTTTTACAAAAAAGCCGTTAATATTCCACTGCAAGATATGCATGATCAGTAAACTAAATCAAAGGTGGTGAAGGGTCAAGACAATCGGTGTCTGCGACGAATTAGACTGATTTTTGAGAAATAGTCGGAGCCTGATCAACCGTCGACTCATCTAAATTCATATACTCGTCATTGGATGCGTATAAGCTTTGTGAAGAAGTTTCGTCCATGACATTTCCTTCGATTCTGTTGATAAGACGGGTGAAGCGATGTTTTTGTTTTCGATTCTCAAGGTGTTCATATAGCTTTCTCAGCATCACAACAGTGACGGCTGCCTTGAAATTGTGCTTTGATAAGAGTTCCTCGACCATTTTTATTTTAGGTATCTCCTCTAGAAAAGAAACTAGTTGAGTATATGTGTATGGAAAGTCGGGTGGAGAGTTCAGCATTGCTATTTTTATTGATGGAGGCAGAGATAAAGTGTTCGAATTAGATTTGACTTTTTTAGCTTGTCTTGCTTGATCCATAATTGTAGGCTTGGTGAATCGCTGGTTTAGAGTCAGTACAGATCCTTGGGAAGATCCATCCGATCTTGGTCGTTTAATGAGAAAATTTGTATTATTAATTCCCTCACAAAGGGTTGCGAAGCTATCTGTCCCAATACGGGTTGGAGTTATTGGTGGAAGAGAGGGGAAGCTAGGCTTCTGGGTGACCTTAGCTTTGAGGAGAGAGTGGGAGTCCAAGGACTCTTTGGTTTTATCTGCGTCAGTTTGAGGGTTTGGATTTGCTGGACAGGCTTTCGCCAGGTGTCCCTCCTTTTTACAATTAAAGCAGAGCATGGTGTCGAGAGTAAGGTAGATGTAGTAGGATGTGTCATCGTAGTCAATTTTCATAGTGGGGGAATGTTTATAGCTTCTTCGGGTTTGATGAATACTTGGCGTCTAAAGCTTAAGGTGTGTTATCATCCAGGAATGTTTAATCCAGCACGAAGTGTCGATATATTTGAGACAGGATTAATTTTGGATTCCTTCAACTTGGAAATGATAATGTCATTGGGGATTACTGGTGGAACATTAGACAGGATTAACTTTTTGTTTCGGGAGATTAGAGGCCGGATGTAAACATCAGTGTCTCTCAACTTAACCGTGTGTTTTTCGATGAGGTTGTCAGCAATTTCCCTTGTTGATAAATAGATACAAACTCGGTTATTTGCGATCCTCGAAAGATGACGGATGTTTTCTGGTCCAGTTTTGCTTCCAACTGCGATTGCATATTTATAGATTTGTATACCGTCGATTGAATCTAAGATAATGGCTTGTTCTTTAGAAGGGAAATTTTCGGTTGAGAGGGCTCGAGTGTAGCTTTCTGGAAGAGACATTGTGACGGTTATTAAATCTCTTGGAACAGAGATTCACCGTGTAATAGAAATAGATTTATAACAGAAGAGCGAGAAGTACACTTGAAACAATGATGATTATCTCCGAACACTTGCACACTAATGATAGCACAACACACTCATATAACGGAGCACTTAGAAACACGTCTGCCCAGTAGGGATGTTGGCTGACGAATGAAAGAATTATTTGTTTCCTTTCAATATTTTATTTTATTTCCTTTAAATTTTGATATTTAAATAATTTGTTTTTTTTTTAACTCCCCGCTAAGAAAATTGCAAATTTTCAAAATTTTGGTAAGTTATTGGTTTCAGTCCGATTTTCGAAAATCGAATTTCTATGAGTTCTTGACGTTTTGACATTCTAGAAAGCTATCCTGATTAAATTCAAGATGATGTCCGAGTGTATTTATGTACGTACGTACGTATATAAATATTCTGTAACTTTTGAACGGATAAACCGATTTTGATCGTCGAGGTGTCATTCGATGCGGCTTGTTATTGATTATATGCACTGAAAATTTGAGCTTAATCGGTAGGGTACACTCGGAGATATTTTGAAAATAAAATTTTTTCAAAAATATTTTTTTCGAATAACTTAATTTGCTGGATGGATTGATTCAAAAATCTAATCAGCTCTAAAACTTTGTAAGTCGCGTCAAATACTACTTCAACCATCAAAATCGGTTTATTCGTTCAAGAGAAACCGTTAAAGAAAGAATAAAAAAAAAAATTTTATTTTTCATTTTTTTTGAAATTTCTCAAAAACGTTTTGATAAATCAATCTTAAAGTTTAATCAGCTCTAGAAGTCAACAAATCATGTCGATTGCCACCTCAACCGTCTCAATTGGTGAATTCGTTCGAGAGATATCGTTGTAGAAAAAATACAAAAGTATTTTCGAGCTCGAAGACCTTGAAAATGTATTCACACCAATGATTTCGAGCTCAAGGAGCTTGAAAATGGTGGGAAGTTTTGGAGCTGGCCCGCAGGGTCAACTGACAGACCGATTTTTTTTTTTAATTGTTCCAGTTTATAGCTATTTTGTAGGGCCTTTTACACTTTTTGTCTTTATATCGCAACTGCTTCTTTTTTCTGCCTTTATTGTGTGGCTGTGGCCCGACTTGTGATACTCTACTTGAACCAATAGGGTGATACTATCCCCCCCCCCCCACCACCTTGGCTGTGGGAGTATAGGGACGAGTGAAACCACAGAGAAAACCTTTGCCAGTTCAGTTCGGTTTAGGTGAGGCTCTAGTGATCGACGAAATTCCCATTTGCTGATCACTAGATCCTCATCCCTCACCTACCGTTCAGATACCTCCGATCGAGCTCAACGCGTGGCTAATTGGTCACCAAACCAAGCAACGATCATGCTCGATGCTGCTTAACTTTGGGTGATCGCCCGAGCCACACGAGAACCGCTTGGCTGCCTCTGCCGCCTGATATTTAAATATTTTACTTTATGTATTCCTGCATTAATATTTTACTGAAGTTTATTTAATTGTATTAATCTCATGGTCCTGTTTCTTTTATTTGAAATTTTGGTTTTTATTCTATCGTATTTTATTAGTTAATTTCTCTTTTAAATGATTTTAATATCTTAACGGAAACTTTTTTGCTTGCTTGCTTAAACACTCATTTGTGTAGACATCGTAATTTACTTTCAAATATTTTTTCAATTTTAGAAAATATTTTAAAAACTCAATACCAAGGTACTATTTACTTAAGGTCTTATTAAGAGTGCACTAACGATAAGAAAGTGCGTCAGGAGCCACTCTGACTCTGGATGAGGATTAAAATTCTGTTTTCACCCGATATAATATTTGGATACAAATTACGTGTTCAGAAAAATTTCCAAATATTAGATAAAATAAAAGAAAACAAGATAATAAAACAGTATATAAAATTTTAAAAAATAAGTTGGACGGAACAATATAATCAACAGATAAATTGGAAAATCACCGTTTTTAACATTCTTCTCGGATATTTTATACACTGAGGATCTGATCTGAATCTAAACTCATTTAAATCCTTATTCTGATCATTTACATTGATTTTTGCTGAATACATTTGTTTCATTGAACAGAATCGTGAATAACGATTTCAAAAACGCTTATTTATCATTTATTTTCAAATCTTAAATTTTCAAAATTTATAAAACATAAATTGTTTTTTTAATATCTATAAAACATAACTTGTTTTGAGTTCACAGAGTTCATAAAAAAACGAGTGGATTACCGAGCTTGAAAATGTATTCATAGTTATGGATTCAAGCTCCTCGAGCACAAAAACAGTGGGAAGTGTTGAAGCTGGCTCGCAAGGCCAACCATTGTTCAGATTTTTTTGATAAAAGAATTTATCAATCTCAATGGATGGTGTTCTTCATGTAGACTATAAAATTAAAGATAAAAATATCGACTTATCATAATATATATTACCTTAGTTGAGTAGTATCTTCCTGGATTACTGTAATATAAAAATAGATTAGAACTACAAATTAGATGATAATTTTAGAAAACGTTGAACCACCTGTTGTATTTCTTATGACAACTTTTTTCGGTATTTGATAATGTCCCTTCCGGCGAAGGTTTTAAAAAATTAGATTGTGAAATACACGTTTCTGTGAATATTATTCTTGATTTGTACTAATGAGCTTTTCAATAAATTGAACTTGATCATATATTTTGTAGGATTGGCTGATGAGACAACTTCAAGGCCCACCAGGTCCAAAAGGTGAACCAGCCGTTTGTATTTGCAATGCAACAGATTTAATTTCAAGTTTTATGATGCCGAAACTAGTTGTGGGCCCAAAAGGTGAGCCCGGAGTGCCTGGAAAAGAAGGAAAACAAGGACAAATGGGTCTTACAGTACGTTTTCACTCTGTATTCACACGTAACTAGTAGACTCTAAATTTCACTTTCTTATGAGATCTATATCGGAAGTGGAAATTAGTTTATTTTGCATGTAGATTGAATAACAGTATTAGTCAAAATTACAGTTAAGCCTAATTAATGTCAAATATTGTGATGTTCAAGAGATTAAAAACATTGCAGTATTTCCCGCGAGAATGAAATGCTTTACCTATTAATTGAAACATATACGTTGATTGTTGTAAGGATAAAAAGTAGTCAAACTGGCAGGTGATTGTCGCATCATTAAAATAGTTATATGTACTCGAGACCTTTAGGCACTTGGAGTAAGCCGTAATATTCATTCTTACTATCGCTTTTCGAGTAGCTTATGACCAATTTTATATACTAAGAGAATGCCGATTATTGTAATGCACGTGTAAGTATTGTCAAGTTCAGATAATATTTAATCACCGATTTGTTATTTTCAAAATTAATAATTTCGTTAGTGTTGTCAATTCGTTCAACCCTTCATTCTGTGAATTTGAGTAACTTCTACTGCCGTTGTTTTAAACAACAAAAAATTTCAAACAATAATCATTATTTCTATTTACGAGCTAATGAACGATTTATTAGGTTGTTGTCGATTATGACAAATAATGGCCCTATCTAAACAAATTCTTTATTGTTGTTTTTTATTCAGAAACGTATTTTATTTATTTGCCGTATATAGAAGCCAAATTTCGTTTCGTCAGGCATGTATCACTAATAAACAAACCACCCCTATACTGACTGCGTAGTCAACAAGTTGGACAACATTATTCATGATTGAGGTAGTTCCTCTTTAATTAAACTTAGCGTATAACGATAATTTTTCCCTTCTAGGTATGCTAACTAGAATTTTACCTGAACTTTATATCTGGTGGTGAAAAATTCGTTACAATATATGTATATTCTCAATATAATGTATTCTCAATTTATATGGATATGTATATTCTTAATGTATATGTATATACAATATATGGGTATATACAATATACCCAGTGAACACATCAACGTAACAGGGATGTCACATTTATAGAATGAAAACTTTCGGTTACGTGAAATCGTAAGTCACAAGTACATCACATCTTCATAACATGTATATCACAATTTCACACTCATTTATGTAACATTGTTACGTAACATAGTAAACGTAAATGTGATATTAATGTGACGTACAATGGTTACATTGGTGATATAGCGGTGATGTTATTTGAATATCATATTTACATAACATAGACGTTATAAAAAAATACAAATTTTAGGTTGAGGTTATATAACAGTGACCTCTAAGTGACATCATTTTCTATTAAATTGTATGAAGCACTTTTAGGCGCTAGAAATTATAATTGCAATATTAAAAAAAAATACAATTATAAATAAAAAATATAATAGATATTAATATTTGATTTATTGGCTAAGAAACATACAAACATTTTTTTATGCGAAAGTATATTTCTTTTTAATAAATATTTAAAAATCTCCAAGTTCTTATTTCTGTTTATTTTTTTCAATACTGAAATATTTTGTTATTATTCAAGTATCGTCCCACATGGGCCGATACGACAAAAATGTGTCCGTTGTACTGGTTACCTCGAATGTACATTCGATTGGGGTATAAAAGGTGGATCGCATGTATCCTTGGAGGAACAATTTGCGCGCCCATGAATATCTTAGCGGTGGGTTCCTGAACTACCAAATATTTATTGTGCAGCAACTGCATGCACTCACGTCAGACACTTTATTAATTTTTTCCGCCTGCTTGTACATAATTATTTTAAAATTATTTTTATCGTTATTTATTTGTATTTAATTTAATCAATAAGAATAATAACAATAAAAATTTAGAAAACTCAAGAAAATGTCCAATAATAAAATAAATATATTTATAAGCAAATGAAAATACAGCTGTAAATTTATATAAATTAATAAAAACGTTGACTCCATCGATTCGACGTAATCCTCAGCGCGTTTCAATGTTAAATATTATTTTTTACATAAATAAAATGCAAAAATATTAATTATTACAAATACATACTTTTCATGCATAACCCTTTTTATCACAATGCCGTCGAAATACGTACATAATTTTAAAGTTAAATTTGTTACATAAATGCGATGAAATTTTTCGATGTTAAATAAATATAACTTTTTTTTATGCAAGAGTGATGTAACAGTATGAACATATCCGAAACATTACATTGTGATGTAAATGTGACGATAAAATAGAATCACCAAGATTATGTCACTTATAAGTTGATTTTGTTACGTAATTTTTAGGTAATATCTAGAATGTAAAGCTAATGTTAGTATGAGATATAAATATAACGTTACATTAAGGTCACCAATCTGATATCACTCGATCAGTAACATGCATGTAATCTTAATGTCACATTTATGTCACAAATTTGACGTACCATTTACATTTCAATTTATATAATCAGAAAGTAAAATTTACGTTGACTTTGTTACGTTACATGTTCTCTCCCTGATTAAAAAAAAGTAATAAAAAGTATTTGACAGGATTCAAAAGGATTAAAATTTGAATACTTTCAAATCCTGCTAAATACTGGAAATCCTAAAATTTCAATCTTTTTAATCCTGTCAAATACTTTTTTTTAATCAGGGCTAGATGTGATATCACTGTTACGTTGGTGTGTTCACTGTATATTAGACTGTTTCAAATTAGGGGACTATTTTTTTTTTTTTTGATGAACATTGAAAAATCGAAAAGGTATCTTAAAATATAGTGACAGTTAAAATTTGAGCTCTTAATATTGATATTTAGAGGTGGCTATTTGTAATTTTCGATTTTTCATTTAGAAACATGGTAAAAAATACATAACTTCCGAAAAAATCAAGATACAAAAAATCTCTTCTCAACTATTTTGTAGGAAATTTACTGATCTACAGAAAAAGGTCTTTTATGATTTTTGCATAACTTCAACCATTCACAAGATATCCGACGTCAAAGTTTAATAAAATTCAAAGAACTTGTTTTTGCTCGTTTTGAATATTATACCATGTCAACCAATGAGAATTCAGAAATTTTCGATATAGTTTTTTTATAGGAAATTGAATGCTCTACAAAAAAAGTCTCTTATTATTTTTTGATAAATCCATCTGTTCGAAAGTTATTAGAGCTCGCAGTAAAGTTGGAGATCTTTTTACTTTTCCGGTGAAACTATCGAACTAATCATAAAATGTTATAGAATCTTTTTTGTGGGCAATTTTATTTCTCACAAATTACCTCTGATAAATTTTTTTTAAATTCTGCATTCTTTTCTAGTTATTTCCATTTTAATGCCAAGCTCCTAAAAAAAGTGTTCTGATCGATTTTAAGAGCTCGACATTAAAATCGAAATAACTAGAATAGAATGCAGAATTCGGAAAAAATTTATCAGAGATAATTTGTAGGAAATAAAATTGTCTACAAAAAAGGTTCAATGACATTTTATGATTTGTCCGATAGTTTCACCGAAAAAGTAAAAAGATTTCGAAATTTACTATAACTTCACTTCAAGCTCTAATAACTTTTGAACAGATGGATTTATCGAAAAACGATAAGAGACTTTTTTTGTAGAGCGTTTAATTTCCTACAAAAAATTGTATTGAAAATTTCTGAATTCTCATTGGTTGGCATGGTATAAAATTCGGAACGAGCGAAAACAAGTTCTTTGAATTTTATCAAACTATGACGTCGGATATCATGTGAATGGTTGAATTCATGAAAAAATCATAAAAGACCTTTTTTGTAGATCAGTAAATTTCCTACAAAATAGTTGAGTAGAGATTTCCGTATCTTGATTTTTTTGGAAGTTATGTATTTTTTACCATGTTTCTAAATTAAAAATCGAAAATTTCAAATAGCCACCTCTAAATATCAATATTAAGAGCTCAAATTTTAACTGTCACCATATTTTAAGATACCTTTTCGATTTTTCAATATTCATCAAAAAAAAAAAAAATAGTCCCCTAATTTGAAACAGTCTAATATATATATATATATACATATATATATATATATATATATATATATATATATATATATATATATATATATATATATATATATATATATATAGATATATATATGTTTAACTCTGACTTTGAGGACATTTTGTCATGATTAATACGGTGTTCGAAGACATTTTCCGTCTTTGACGGCAGTCCTCGACATTTTGTTAAAATTAACTCGGACTTTGGCGACAGTCCCCGAAAACAATGGTATATGATTATCTCGGACTTCGGCGACATCAAGAATGCAGGGACTATTAAAATGACTTTTGATTCATAAGCACTTAGATAAATAGCTAATGTTAATGTTAATGAGTATGAAAACGCTTAAATACAATATTTATATAAATTTATTAATACGTTGGATCTTATCTAACTAATCAAAGCAATAAACCGTTTAATCGTAAAATAAAAAATTTTTTAAATATGAGATACGATGTGTGAGAGCGTAGGTATCAAAACGTATTTTCTACACAGAAAAAAAAAAATCTTGACTCGAGAAAATTTTTCTTCAACCGAGAAATTTTTCAGCGGGTGGAATGAAAACCGGAAATTTCTTGAACGAAGTGAAATAATTTCTCGAATTTTAAATCTTGAATTAAGGAAAAAAATTCTTAAGCCAATACATATTTCATACTTGGTCCAGTAATAGAATTACTTGTTTTAAAAACTTGCTTTTCTTATTACAATAAACATTTTTCTTAACCTAAGTACGTTACTTACTTAAACCAAGAAATAAAAATATTTAGTTCAAGAAAGTTATACACTTAATTAAAGAACTAAGATGTTTTGAAACAATAAACGGTACGAACTCGAACTAAAAACAAAGGGAGTTGGTTTAAAAAATTTAAACTCTTGGTTTGAGTATAGTGTACTTTCTCTGACCAATCACACGAAAAAATCTCAAACCAAGATTACTAGTCTCAAGCCAAGAAAGTTTTCTCTTGGATTCACTCGTAGGTGCTCCCTCCTTTGCACCCCAAGGAATGAATACTCCCCACTCTCTCTCTTTCTCACACTAGCACAGCAAATGGATTTTGAGTCCACATTTTTATTTTAAATAAATTAAAAATTAAATAGCTAAATTAAATTATTATAATAAATTAATTAATTAATGTAATTAAACAATATCGAATAATTTCTCAATTTTTTTTGTAATAAAATTTTTTTTTTTTTAAAACTTTTTTATTTTAATATTAAAATTCATTTATGAACGATTCCTACGATCCGTTCGGTATTTCGGTAAAGTGTCGGAACTAACATTTTTCTAAATTATTGGCGATAATATTTGTAATATTAATTCTGTGTTTAGGATTTAAAAATGTGACTGACCATAAGGCCAGTGTGGCTCAGTATATGTGGGCAAAGTAAACGTCAGCTGTCAAAGGCTGAGATGGCTTAGTTGGTAAAAGCTCTCGCGTGACGCCGAATCGATCTGGGTTCGATTCCTCCGTTAAGCGATATTTGTTTTTTCTCAATTGGTTTCAAGTGTTTAACATATCGCGAAACTTGCCTATCCCTTATAAATGCTTCTGATAAAGTATTTATTTGCTTCACGGCATTGTTTGTAATAGTTAAACAAAAAAAAAAATTGTTCAATAAAAAAATAAAAAATAAAATAAAATTTTTTTAGCTCGATAATTTTATTTGCTCAATTAAAGAAATTAATTTCTTGGCTGAAAAAATTTTTTCTGTTTGCGACAAAAAAAAAAATTTCTTGGCCCAAGAAAGTTTGTTCTTGGTTTAAAAATTTTTTTTTGTTGGTACAAAAACTTTCTTCTTTTAGCTCAAGACATTGTACCTTGACTCGATAAGGTAACAGTCTTTAGATAAAAAAAAAAATTTCTCGAGTTAAAAACAAACTTTCTTGGCCCAAGAAAGTTCGGTCTTGGTTTGAAACATTATTTTTCATGGTTTAAAAACTTTTTCGTTTTAGCTCAAGACATTTTTTTTTGACTCAAAAACGTAACAATCTTTAACCAAGAAAAAAATTTGTTGAATTGAAAAAAAAATCTTCTCGAACTAAAAAAAAAAATTTTTTGGGCCAAGAAAGTTTTTTCTTGGTTTAAAGAATTGATGTTTCAGGCTAAGAAAATTATGTCTTCCGCGAAGGAAATAACTTCTTGATCCAAATAATTTTTTACTTCAGTAAAGTAAGAAATTTCGGTTTGATTCAAGAAAAAAATTTCGAAGACATTTTATTTCTTGGTTCAAGATTTCCTTTTTTTCTGTGTAACTACTATAATAGACTGGTAGTGGGCAATTGCTTCTGTAACTCGTATCAAACTTAGGTATTAAGTGTAAAAAAAATCATCGGACCGTTACATTGTAAATAGATGTAGCAGTTTCTTTTCTATTAAAAACTTCAATGACTTATAATAATTCCAAGAAACCTTTGTATTTTTTTGGATCACAAATTAATACCAGATGCAGAATATTGATAAACATATTTACAAAAATATATTCATCTTTAGCATTTTTAAGTTTTATACCGTGACTTTGGCGACTTTACATTTCAATATTACTTGCGATATATATCTGACTTTGAAGACATATTTTTATATTATACTCTGACTTTGGTGACACCTAATATACATAGATTTTATCATCCCAAAAATCTACATGTTATACATCGACTTTGGGGACATGTGCGATATATATCTGACTTTGGAAACATATTTTCATATTATACTCTGACTTTGGCGACATCTGATATTCATAGATTTTATCATCTCAAAAATCTACATGTTATACATCGACTTTGGGGACATGTGCGATATATATCTGACTTTAGAGACATATTTTCATATTATACTCTGACTTTGGCGACATCTGATATTCATAGATTTTATCATCTCAAAAATCTACATGTTATACATCAACTTTGGGGACATGTGCGATATATATCTGACTTTGGAGACATATTTTTCATATTATACTCTGACTTGAAGGACATCTGATAGATATAGATTTTACTATTTACAAAATCTACATGTTATACATCGACTCAGAGTACGTGTGTGATATATATTCGACTTCGGAGACATATACTTATATCATACTTCGACTTCGACGACATCTGATATATATAGACTTTACCATTTAACGAATCTACATGTTATACATCGACTCCAAGTACATGTGCGATATATATCCGACTTCGGAGACATATTTTCATGTCATACTCTGACTTCGGCGACATCTGATATATATAGATTTTACCATTTAACAAATCCACATGTTATACATCGACTCCGAGTACATGTGCGATATATATCCGACTTCGGAGACATATTTTCATATTATACTCTGACTTTGGGGACATCTGATATACATAGATTTTATCATCCCAAAAATCTACATGTTATACATCGACTTCAGGGACATGTGCGATATATCTGACTTTAGAGACATATTTACATATTATACTCTGACTTTGGCGTCATCTGATATACATAGATTTTATCATCTCAAAAATTTAGATGTTATACATCGACTTTGGGGACATGTGCGATATATATCTAACTTTGGAGACATATGTTTCACATTATACTCTGACTTTTGCGACTTTGTATCTTAGTATAACTTAAGATATACATCCGATTTCGGAGACATATTTTTATATCATACTCTGACTTCAACGACATCTGATATATATAGATTTTACTATTTAAAAAATCTACATGTTATACATCGACTCAGAGTACGTGTGTGATATATATTCGACTTCGGAGACATATATCATACTTCGACTTCGACGACATCTGATATATATAGACTTTACCATTTAACGAATCTACATGTTATACATCGACTCCAAGTACATGTGCGATATATATCTGACTTCCGGGACATATTTTCATATTATACTTTGACTTTGGTGACTTTGTATCTTAGCATTACTTGCGAAATATATTTGTCTTTGGAGACATATTTTTATATTATACTCTGACTTCGACGACTTTGTATCTCAATATAACTTGCGATACATATCTGACTTTGGAGACATATTTTTATATTATACTCTGACTTCAGTGACTTTGTATCTTAATATAACTTGCGATATATATCTGACTTTGGAGATATATTTTTATATCATACTCCGACTTCGACGACATCTGATATACATTGATTTTACCATTTGAAAAATCTACGTATAATACATCGACTTCGAGTATATGTGCGATATATATCCAACTTCGGAGACATATTTCCATATTATACTCTGAATTCGACGACATCTGATATAAATAGATTCTACTATCTAACGAATTTACGTGTAATACATCGACTTAGAGTACACGTGCGATATACATCTGACTTTAGAGACATGTTGTTATATCGTACTTTGACTTTGGTGACTTCTTATTTCAGTATTACTGGCTATATATATCTGATTTCGGAGACGAATTTTTATGTCATACTTTGATTTCGGCGACTTTTGATCTGAGTATTTTTTGCGATATATATCTGATTTTGGAAACATATTTTCATGTCGTACTCTGACTTTTTCAGAGTATTGGATAAGAGAAGATTGTTCAAGTCGTAAGTCTGTCGCATTACGCATAAATTCAAAATTAAAAAATTATTGCGCCATGTGAATTAATAATTTTTAAGAATCGTTTTTCTTCAAATTACTAAATTTTCTGAAAACTTTATTAGTAGTTTTTTGTATTTTTTTTTCAATAGTACATGGGAAAATGATAGTTTTTTATCCAGTGAGTATTTTGATTTAAACCATTTCCTAAAAAGTTATTAGTAAAAAATCATAAAAAGAGCGGTTTTCTTTAAAATTCTATATCTTTTGAACCGGTGATCAAAAAAATTTCAACATTCCGGAAAGAGAGTTCTTTGACGGGTACAAGAAATTGAGGACATCTAAAATTAAAATTTCCAAACCGTCCGATTTGGCGTGGAATGCCCCATATATACTATCAAACCAACGATTATGATATCCTTACAAGAAAGAGATCTTCATGGAATATTGTTGATATTAGTAGTATTATTATGATGATCAATTAAGAAACATAGTCAAAACATTTTGAAAATGAACAAAATTGCAAGAAGCATGTATATTAATACAAACATTGACATGCAACTGAATGTTAAATTAATTAAATCTTAAAAGAATCGCAGCTCGATGCTGATGAATAATACATAACAAAGCAATGATTCAAATGATTTCTCTTATAATTTAGGCTTCAGTGATAAAATAAAAATAAAGTAATTTCATAACAATAATTTTTTCATCAGAAATATTTTTACAGAAGAATTTTTTCATTTAGTGGTTCTTGAAAAATAAATTTACAATGAAGTTGGGTTACTGAAATAGTGAAAACACTTACGATGGATAATTCAATCAAATTTACTATCAAAAACTGTTAAAATATGCAACAGGATCTGCAAAAGTAACAAGTATAATGCATTTCTTGGTCGGTAACTAAACATAATTAGCTCTCAATTCATAACTTCATTACTTATAGTCTATTAAAAACATTGATCTCATATTTTCTTTTATTTAAACCTTGTAAATTCAATTATAATTGAGAAAAATCGAAAACATTGATATATTTCTTTTACAATAAAGAGAAAAACTTGAAACTAGGCCGTATTGACAATTTCTGAAACTTTATTTTATGTTCCTGAAATGTTATTTTCTCAAGCAATATCAGTCATTGTAATAACTATCAGATGATTAATAAAGAAAGAAGTTGCACAAATACTGTATGTATAGCTAGACTTCAAGTTTTTTAAGAAACATATGAATTTAAACATCCTGAACAGTAAAATTATACTGACACTATTTGCTAATCGAGCCGTCAACTATAGATCGAAACAGCAAAAAGAAAACATAAATAAAAAAAAAAAAACATTGTAAGAAGGATCTACACGGAAAAAAATATGAGGGACTTCATCATAAAAAACTTGCAACGATTGTTAACCCGTGAAAAAATTTTCTGATCAAGCCTTATATGACCTGATATGGCCATATCAAAAAATTTGATATATTCATATCTGACCTGATATGATCTGATATGCCCATATATAATTTTTAATATATTCTGATATAGTCTGATATAAAAATTGGCCATATCAAGCCATATCAACTTGATATGTCCATATCAACTTGATATGTCGATATCAGATTTGATATGTCTTGATCTGACTTGATATGCTTGTATATAATTGCACACCTCAAGCGCGAATGCGCTGTGTGTGCCTTACTGTCGAAATTATTTTTTCGACTAATTTACTCATGCTAAATCACCGCTATTTTTCTTTAATTACCCTAAAATGAGTTAAATCGTATACAAGTACGAAGATAATTTAATACGAAATAATTTGGGACCGGTGTTAAGTTGATTTATTATTTGATTAATTTAAAAAAAATTATTTCAATGCAAGAATTCAGTGCTGTCAGTTGTTACGTGTGAATCTTCGGAAACACGATAACTCCCGATAGACACCATTAATCGGCCTGACTTTTTTTTTATTGTCTTTGTATTTTTTATCACAAGAACCCTTATGAAAATCACTATCTGAATCCTTTTAGTTTAATTGTAATTCATTAAAGACGTAAAACTGATTATTCGTGAAAAATTTAGCTGCCATTTTTACTGTTGTTATTATTTTTTTTTTCATTGTTTCTCTCTATCAACTAATGGTGGCAGCACTAGCGTACCAATATGTTTGAAAAAAAGAGCGAAATCTAAGACAAAGGGTGGGATATTTAAAAAAAATGTTAGTAAAAAAATATTGAACTGAAAATAAGAAATAAAAAAATCAAATAGATAATTTGTAAGTTGAATAAAAATCCATAATAAAGAAAAGTACATTAATATTATATAATAAAAGTAATGATTAAAAATAAAATGAGCGACTGAGGTGTGTACTTTTGGATTTTCCAACATTTTTTTTTTTTTTATATGTCTTGATATGACCTGATATAACTTGATAAGGGTATATAGATTTTAATATGCTTGTCAAAAAAAATCTTGATCAGGTTTGATATGGCTTGATATGCCCTGATATGGGCACGTATACTAGTTTTTTCGAGTTTTCCGTATACATACGTTTGGTAAAATAATTTAGAAATGACCAAATAACGTAACATTGTTCGGAACAACCGATTTTATAATGGTTCATAAAATCTTATGAAGTCTGTTAAATATTTTAATTTACCGCATTTATAAATTGTATAAAGTGCACAAACTATGTTGAAAAATTTTTCCAATAAGCTAACGAAATCAATTTTTAAATCTCTGAGAGAATTTCAAATTTTTGTAATGAATTTAAGTATAAAAAATTGAGATTTTAAATTGAAAAAAGTTTAATTATTATTAAATTTTTATGTATACTTTTTTAAAACTTATAAGTTAAAAAATCTTGAACTTTTTTTTTTTTCTTTTACCAAAAGAAGTAGTTCTTGTCCCGTTACTGGTGGGTATACCGTTAATGGTCTCGTTACTCTATAAACAATAACAATTGAATATAATACAAGTAACCAAATCAATCATTTATCTGATGTCTTTAAATTTCTTAGTTTCAATTTTATCCAAATAGATATAATCAACCTTACATTTCAAGTTTATGATTTGGCAGAGTGGTTAATAGATCAGACTTAGAATCAGAAGTACTCGGGTTCAAACCCATGACCTGGATGGATTTTTTTTTTCTTTTTTTTTTTTTTTTTTTCATGACAATTATTGCACATACAACTTTACAAAGTTATTCACAATTTTATAAAATTATCTATAAATTTAGTTCCCGAGATAACAATGTTAATCTCACTATATATAGTCTGATATGTCCATATCAGAACATATCAAATCTTATCTGTACATATATTTTCTGATATGGCCAATTTCCATATCAGGCCTGATATGAACCGCCGAAATCAAGCCACATCAGGCCATATCAGAAAATTTTTTCACGGGAATGATGTTTTAAGCTACAAGAGTTTTGATAATACTTACGTAGATCCGGATGAATATTTATGCTTTGTTCACTTGAAGAATACTGCGAATGCTATTTTTCAAAATACACTCACGGAAAAAAAACTTTCATGTATGAATAAATAGTTTTTTTTTTTCTTTTAAGAATTTATATGAAGCCCAAATTTTGACAACAAGTATCCGTAATAAAATAAAATTCGTACACTCGAAATTGAATAGCCGTAAAGACTAAGTTTTCCAAATCCTCAAACTCAAAGTTGAATATTGAGTAACATTATTAGACTCGAGATCATTAAGACAATCAAATGTCGCAAAAGTAACGAAGTTTAAACAATTATAGGAATCTGAATTCTGCATGTTTAAACCTACTGCAGCATTCGGATGAGGTTTGATTTATTCCTTTCTTTTGCTTATCGATAAAAACAATCAATTGCTGAGTGATTTTTTATTAAATACACGAATAAAAAAAGATAGAAATCGTTGCTTATAAATAAGGGTTAGAATTACTCAATTCATTGGTAAACTCATAATTCGTTTGTAAATTCATAAAAGGCTTTTAAAATTGCGAAATTCTTACAAATCTCGAAAATTTATTTTTTATTTATATTTAGTAATTCTTGATATTTGATTATGCCAATAAATATAAACTGCAATAGTAAACTTGACTATAAGTTTAATGGAATTCGTTACTCAACATAGTCAATTATACTATATTTAAATAGAAATAAATGACAATAAATTTTTATTATTATTCGAAATCGCCAAAGTCAAGATATAATATAAAAATATGTCTCCAAAGTCAGATATATATCGCTAGTAATGCTAAGATACAAAGTCGCCAAAGCTAGAGTATAATATAAAAATATGTCACCAAAGTCAGATGCATATCGCAAGTAACGCTAAGATGCAAAGTAACCAAAGTCAAAGTATGATATAAAAATATGTCTCCGAAGTCGAATATATCGCACATGTACTTGGAGTCGATGCATAACATGTGGATTTTTTAAATAGTAAAATCTATATATATCAAATGTCATCGAAGTCAGATTATGATGTAAGAATATGTCTTCGAAGTCAAATGTATATCGCACATGTACTCTAAGTCGATGCATAACATGAAGATATTTGAAATGATAAAATCTATGTATATCAGATGTCGCCAAAGTCAGAGTATAATATGACAATATGTCTCCGGAGTTGGATATATATCGCACATGTCCCCGAAGTCAATGTATAACATGTAGATTTTTGGAATAATAAAACCTATGTATATCAGATGTAGCCAAAGTCAGAGTATGATATAAGAATATGTCTCCGAAGTCGGATATATATCGCACATGTCCCCGAGGTCGAAGTATAACATGTAGATTCGTTAAATAGTAAAATCTATATATATCAGAGGTCGTCGAAGTCAGAGTATGATATAAGAATATGTTTCCGAAGTCGGATATATATCGCACATGTCCCCAAAGTCGATGTATAACAAGTAGATTTTTTAAATGATAAAATCTATGTATATCAGATGTCGCCAAAGTCAGAGTATAATATGACAATATGTCTCCGGAGTTGGATATATATCGCACATGTCCCCGAAGTCAATGTATAACATGTAGATTTTTGGGATAATAAAACCTATGTATATCAGATGTAGCCAAAGTCAGAGTATGATATAAGAATATTTCTCCGAAGTCGGATATATATCGCACATGTCCCCGAGGTCGAAGTATAACATGTAGATTCGTTAAATGGTAAAATCTATATATATCAGAGGTCGTCGAAGTCAGAGTATGATATAAGAATATGTTTCCGAAGTCGGATATATATCGCACATGTCCCCGAAGTCGATGTACAACAAGTAGATTTTTTAAATGATAAAATCTATGTATATCAGATGTCGCCAAAGTCAGAGTATAAAATGAGAATATGTCTCCGAAGTCGGATATATATCGAAAGTAATACTTAGATACAAAGTTGCAAAAGTCAGAGTATCATATAAAAATATGTCTCTAAAGTCAGATATATATCGCACATGTCCCCCAAGTCGATGTATAACATGTAGATTTTTGAGATGACAAAATCTATGTATATTAGATGTGGCCAAAGTCAGAGTATAATATGAAAATATGTCTCCGAAATCGGATATATATCGCAAGTGAAGCTTAGATACAAAGTCGCCAAAGTCAGAGTATGCTATGAGTATATGTCTCCAAAGTCGAATATATATCGCAAGTAATTCTTAGATTTAAAGTCGCCAAAGTCAGAGTATAATATGAATATATATGTCTCCGAAGTCAGATGTATATCGCACATGTCCCCGAAGTCGATGTATAACATGTAGATTTTTGAGATGACAAAATCTATGTAGATCAGATGTCGCCTAAATCAGAGTATGATATGATAATATGTCTCCGAAGTCGGATATATATCGCAACTAATGCTTAGATACAAAGTCGCCGAAGTCAGAGTTTAATATGAAAATATGTCTCCAAAGTCAGATACATATCGCACATGTCCCCCAAGTCGATGTATAACATGTAAATTTTTGAGATGACAAAATCTATGTATATTAGATGTGGCCAAAGTCAGAGTATAATATGAAAATATGTCTCCGAAGTCGGATATATATTGCACATGTCGCCCAAGTTGATGTATAACATGTAGATTTTTGAGATGACAAAATCTATGTATATCAAATGTCGTCAAAATCAGAGTATAATATGAGAATATTTCTTTGAAGTCGGATATATATCGCAAGTAATGCTTAGATACGAAGTCGCCAAAGTCAGAGTATAATATGAAAATATGTCTCCGAAGTCGGATATATATCGCACATGTCCCCGACGTCGATGTATAACACGTAGATTTTTTAAATAAAAAAATCTATATATGTTAGATGTCGTCGAAGTCAGAGTATGGTATAAAATTATGTCCCCAAAATCAGATATATATCGCAAGTAATGCTTAGATTTAAAGTCGCCAAAGTCAGAGTATAATACGAATATATATGTCTCCGAAGTCGAATGTATATCGCAAGTAATGCTTAGATTCACAGTCGCCAAAGTCAGAGTATGATATGAAAATATGTCTTCAAAGTCAGATATATATCGCACATGTCCTCATAGTCGATGTATAACATGTAGATTTTTTGAATGGTAAAATCTATATATATTAGATGTCGTCGAAGTCAGAGTATAGTATAAAAATATGTCCCCAAAATCAGATATATATCGCAAGTAATTCTTAGATTCGAAGTCGCCAAAGTCAGAGTATAATATGAATATATGTGTCTCCAAAGTCAGATGTATTTCGTACATGTCCCCGAAGTCGATGGATACTATTCAGATTTTTGAGATGACAAAATCTATGTATATTAGATGTGTCCAAAGTCAGAGTATAATATGAAAATATGTCTCCGAAGTCGGATGTATATCACATGTAATGCTTAGATTTAAAGTCGCCAAAGTCAGAGTATGATATGAAAATATGTCTCCAAAGTCAGATGTATATCGCACATGTCCCCGAAGTCGATGTATAACATTTAGATTTTTTAAATGACAAAATCCATGTATATCAGATGTGTCCAAATTCAGAGTATAATATGAAAATATGTCTCCGATTTCGGATATATATCACAAATAATGCTTAGACACAAAATCGCCAAAGTCAGAGTAACGTATGAAAATATGTCTCCAAAGTCAGATATATATCGCACATGTCCCCAAAGTCGATGTATAACACGTAGATCTTTAAGATGACGAAATCTATGTATATTAGATGTGGTCAAAGTCAGAGTATAATATGAAAATATGTCTCCAAAGTCAGATAAATGTCGCAAGTTATACCAAGATATAAAGTCGCCAAAGTCAGAGTATAATATGAAAATATGTCTTCAAAGTCAGATATATATCGCACATGTCTGCGAAGTCGATGTATAACATGTCGATTTTTTAGATGACAAAATCCATGTATATCGGATGTCGCACAAATCAGAGTATAATATGAAAATATTTCTCCGAAGTCGGATATATATCGCAAGTAATGCTTAGATACAAAGTCGCCAAAGTCAGAGTATAATATGAAAATATGTCTCCGATGTTGGATATATATCACAAGCAATGCTTAGATTCAAAGTCGCCAAAGTCAGAGTATGATATGAAAATATGTCTTCAAAGTCAGATATATATTGCACATGTCCTCGAAGTCGATGTATAACATGTGGATTTTTGAGATGACAAAATCTATGTATATTAGATGTGGCCAAAGTCAGAGTATAATATGAAAATATGTCTCCGAAGTCGGATGTATATCGCAAGTAATGCTTAGATTCAAAGTGGCCAAAGTCAGAGTATGATATGAAAATATGTCTTCAAAGTCAGATATATATCGCACATGTCCTCGGAGTCGATGTATAACATGTCGATTTTTGAGATGACAAAATCTATGGATATTAGATGTGGCCAAAATCAGAGTATAATATGAAAATATGTCTCCAAAATCAGATGTATATCGCACAAGTCCGCGAAATCGATGTATAACATTTAGATTTTTTAAATGACAAAATCTATGTATTTCAGATGTGTCCAAAGTCAGAGTATAATATGAAAATATGTCTCCGATGTCGGATATAACTCGCAAGTAATGCTTAGATCCGAAGTCGCCAAAGTCAGAGTATATCATGAAAATATGTCTCCAAAGTCAGATATATATCGCACATGTCCCCGAAGTCGATGTATAACATGTAGATTTTTGAGATGATAAAATCTCTGTATATCAGATGTCCTCAAAGTCAGAGTATAACATAAAAATCAAAAATTTTACTGGAAAATCAAAAATTAAACTAAAAAACTTAGTGTTATATACCTCAGGACATTTAGTAGAAGCTATATATACATAATATATATCGGCCATTTTCGAGTCCTCAAAGACCGAGTTAAACATATATATATATATATATATATATATATTTATATACCTATTGTGACTTTATTTTTCGTATGGGGGTCAAATCAAAGTGAACGTCACAAGCACCAACTGATTTTATTATATTTACGAGCATGGTAACTCAAGACTCAGAATTTAGCGTACAAGTATTAACGATTTTGATACAGATTTTTGATTTAAGTTATAGTTTAAGAATTAAATATGGAGTAACGTTTGGCTACAGTTATGGGTTTTTAATAAGAAAGTAAAGAATTAGAATCAAATTTATGAAAATTGAATATGGAATATGGTTTGAGATTAAAGTTGAGATAATAATAAAGTTTGAGTTTTGGTTTACAGTTTTGAAATTTTGACTATGTGGAGAAGTCAGTGTTACCGTGGAGCGAGACTTGAATTAGTCACCCGGTATCATCTGATGATAGAACCTAGTTCTATTCCTATGAGATTTCTTGGTAGATTGCAAAGGTCTAGCTGAAACGCTAGCGCTCCAGTGTATAAGGAATTTGACGGATGCAGATTGGGATCAGTTTTGGAGTTTTGGTTTGGCAGGCCTCAACAGTAATTTTGTGACCGTTGCTGTTGTGGAAGCCGTTTGGTCGTTTTTAATTGTTTTAGTCTGACAGGCCTCAGAGGACAAGCTATGACCACTTGTACTGCTGAGGAAGCCATAGGTCACTTAGTTTTAAGTTTTACGATCCCAGCTGACGTCTGTGCCAGGAGAGCAACTACCAAGGATATCCAAACTCAAAGTCAAGTTTAGTGAGTACGTTTGGTGAGGTATAAGCCTCCAGTTACCGATATAGTAGAGTTTGGAAATTGATTTATGGATTTAGAATACGGAGGTCAGTTATAGATAATGATAAGATTTAGTTTGAGGTTTTGGATTTTGGATTGAGAAAGAAGAAGTCGAAGGGAGACCTTCGAAGAGTACGGACGTGAGCATTCAGCTCTGGTCGCTCGAAGCGAGCAAACGTGTCCAAAAATGGAGTTACAGTTCATGGCATTGCGGAAAGCTACAGATTAAGATTATTGTTACAGAAGTATCATTTAAAACAGTGTAAAAATGTTAATCGATATTTTATTCATCAGCAATCAGGTATGAAATAATTATTATAATTATTAATAATTAATCGAGTTCGAGTCAAAGTCTTGAGATATCATACTACTGTTTTAATTAAAGAAAGATTTAAGAACTGAGAAAATTATGAGAATATTGTTACAGTTATAGTCATGTTCACGATTTATTGTTACTATTATTTTATAAAATAATTATAAGAAATATGCTCAATTATTAAACAAAATGTCGTCTAATTAACGTCGATATAAGGCCCATGTACGTTAGTTTTACTAGTTTGTTTAAGGAAATGTTCTTGAATATCGGTTTTATAATTTATCGTTCTAGTTTACGGAGTATTAGTTGATTATTATTTAGCTCTAGTAATTAATTAGTTTATTGGTGATGTATTGTTACGCATCATTAAGATGTCAATTTACTTTTTGTTAAGATTAACCTTTATTATTATTAGATTCAGTATTTTGTTATAAAGAAGAATTATTTGAACGATGCTACAGTATTTCGCTAATTGTTAAATAGAGATTTTTGAGATTATTTGGTGTTTAATGAAAATTGCCAATTCGCTGATAATCTACATGAATTTGGAATGATGTAACCCGGACCACTCCCTCTCTCCTTAAACCTACACACTGAGCGACACCATGGAATACCATAACTCTGCTTTTAGTTTTCCAGTCTCTGTTTTTGTTTTTGCTTATGTTCTGAGCATTTCAGTTTTAGTTTTCTATTTATGCGTGGTTTTGGTGATAGTTCCACAGATCAAAAATTATCCAGTTTTATTCATGCGTTGTTTTGAGATAGTTTCACAGATTAAAAATTTATCTAATTCTTAAGATTTACTGGATCGGTGATTCCAGTGATAAAAATTACCTGGTGCCATGTTAGTATTAAGACTGGAAGTTAAAGATAGAGATCGAAGTTGTAGCGCAAAATTTAGCGTATTAACGTATGCTCAGATAAATTTTGTCGTTATAAAAATGGTGCCCAGCATGGGGCCCGAAAAGCAAAAGGCCCACAACACCTAAAAGCCTTGTATCATTTGTCCATTTTTGTGTAGATTTATTTTGCAGTTTTTAGTTCTAGGTTTTTCGGTTAGAATTCGTGAATTAGGTATTTGAGTAATTTGATTTTTAAATTAAAGAATTATAAAAAAAAAATAATTCCCGCTGCAGAATATTAGTCATTATTAATCGTACAAATAAGACTATAAATTCCATTCTATTTTTAGCTTATGTCTTTTGTCTAATCCTTAGTGTCTACATGAAGAAAAATACCGATCATAAAATATTATTTTATTTTCTTTTGTTTCATTTCATTTCATTTTATTTTATTTTATTTTCTATTATTTTATCTCCAGTTTAAAATATTATTCAAGTTAGTCGAGTAAAAATAACATAAATGGGGAATAATAATATAAAAGGAATCATACTATGTACATCGAAAAGTCTCGAAGAGACAAACATAAGTAAACGATTTTGTCATAATTCTCAGTATCGAGTGTGAAAACAAACTTCTTATTGTAATACACCTAAATAATCCGCTAAAGAATGCCGATTAAAATATTCGTCTACAGTTCGAGGAACTACAACGAGTCTTTGTTAAGTACTCGAGTTACAGAGGATTAAGACGTTACTGCGTCTATAAGTTACAGTGTTGTAGTGCAAACAACAAGCTGAGGCATGTAAACCTCTCACCCCCTATGGTTTGAGGTGCAGAGTCGAAGACATCGACACGTGCCGCTACAGTTAAAGCGAGAGGCTCGCAATTCCAGAAAATCTTGGAAGTTGGCGGGGAAACGCAAGCCAGCCACACTTACCCTTAGGTGGGGTAACACTAGTAGCGAGTACTAGGGCCTCTAAGAGTCCCTAATTGGCTAAGACGCTTGGGTAGAAACTGATAACCAATTACAGACACTCAAAAGAATAGTTGGGGGCGCAACGAACATATTGACACCACCCGATAGAGTCATCCATTGTCCATCCTTCCTTGGTGATTTTTCGTGCGCTTCAGACGTGCCTGCAGTTTCTAAAAAATTTATCAAAGTTTTTTGTGCTTAATAGCGTCAATTCGTTCGTTCAATTACGTTTAATACAGTTATTAAATAATAAATTCAGCTACAGATTGAATTGAATTGAATTGAGGAGAGATATGACCCCTTTTTCGGTATAGGGCCAAGCACTCAGTTCCTTTGAACCATTGTACTCGGCCTTACTAGGTCAATCTCGTTAGATTAAAGGTTGGATGGGCAGATTAATAGATTTTGAGAATCGTAGAAATCCGCCCATACCAACCTCCAATAAATTAGGCTGAGTGCCCTCACAGATCCCCAGGACGTTTTCCCTTACATCCATTAGGGCTCTGCACCGACTCAGCAGATGAAGAGGAGTTTCGTCCTCTATATTGCATCTGGGGCACATCGAATCCTCGGTGATGCCTATAAGCTTCAGATGCTTCCTGGTAAACCAATGTCCTGTGACAAGCCCAACAATGACCCTTAGTTTAGATCTGTCGAGCTCAATGAGACTGTTACCTAGTATCTTTGATGGCCCATGAAATAGTGCCCTCGTATGTTGCATGCCTCCGGCCTCTAGCCACAGGTCCATTGGTCCAAGTGGTTTTCGATGAAGCACAGAGGTACCGGAAATGAACAGGCTGGCTCAGGATCCGCTTTGCACGCTCCTGCTCTTGCCAGTTCATTAGCAATGTCATTCCCTTTAATACCACTATGACCTGGTACCCAAACGAGATTGACATAGTTGGCCCTCACTAATTTACTAGCAAGCGCAATGCAGTCCCGTACCAGCTTCGAAGTCACCACGACAGATGTAAGTGACTTGAGAGCTGCCCGGCTATCACTGCATATGTATATGTGTTTGTTCCTGTGATTCAGCTCAAAATGTGCTTAACACAGAACCAGATCGCATATACCTCTGCTTGTAAGATAGAGGCAGTGTGCCCTAGCCTGAGAGATATCTCAGATTTGGGTCCACCGCTGTAAATCCCTGCACCTGCTCCCTCCAACCTTTTAGACCCGTCCGTAAACCAGACCCTTGGGGGACAGGATATTTTTGCCCTTTTCCTCCCATTCCTGCCTGCTCGAAAAGAGGACTTTATAGTTGGACCTGAAGTGGTAGCTACGTGAGCCATAGTCCCCTCCTCGGGACAGTCTCCTCGAGATCTCTGTTCCGTAGGATGGACGCATGTCCCGTCCTAGCACTTGACCACAGGCCAACAAAATGAAGTCTCAATGCTGTCTTCACAGCCAGAGATTCTATAGTTATATTTGGAGGAACTACGTTCAGAAGTGCCTCCATTGCTAGGGTAGGAGTCGTTTTAAACGCTCCTGTTATGCCTAGCATGGCAAGTCGATAGACCTTATTTAGTGCCTTGATGTTGACGTCCCTTCGTACCGCAGGCCACCAAACAACAGAGGCAAAAGTGATTTGGGGTATCAAAATAGCCGTGTAAATCCACTTGACTAATTTTGGCTTTAGACCCCACGTTGTGTCAAACACCCTTCTGCAGGCCCAAAAAGTGGCAGTAGCTTTTTGAGCCTGCTTCCCGATATGGCTTCTCCACGTGAGCTTACTATCTAGAGTTACTCCAAGGTGGCGTACCTCTGTTGAGAATTTCAGCTCAGTGTCGAAAATTGAAGGCGCTTTAATTTTAAGCTTCCTCTTTTTTGTGAAGAGCACCATCTCTGTCTTGTTAGGGTTAACCTTCAGAGATCTGTCGGTGCACCAACTCTGTATAAGATCGAGTGCTCTTTGCATCTTCCATCTTAACTCTACTGGGCTACTGCTTCTGATCATCAGAGCAACGTCATCCGCGTAACCCACTGCGTGTACTCCTAGCTTTTCCAGCCGTACTAGGAGCTCGTTAATGACTAATAGCCACATGAGAGGAGAGGTCACGCCCCCCTGTGGGTAGCCCCTTCTAACACGAGCCCGTACCTTAGTGTCACTAAGTTCGGTTGTCACTATTCTTGAACGAAGCATGTTATGGGCCCATTTTGTGATAGATTTCTCTATCCCAAAGCGTTCCGCCGGTTCGCAAATGGTTTCAAAGGGTGTATTGTCAAATGCCCCTTCAATGGCAATGAATACTCCCAGAACCGATTCCGTCTGTCTAAAGGCCTTTTCAACGTAGCTAACTACTTCGTGCAGAGCCGTTTCGACGTATTTACCAGCCTGGTATGCATGTTGTGAATGATGTACTGGCATACTGCTCAGCGCTTCATCTCTGATGTGTCTATTTACCATCCTTTCTAGGGGCTTTAGAAGGAAGGAAGTCAGACTTATGGACCTGAAGGATTTCACCAGGTCATAGCAGCTTTTCCCAGGTTTTGGTATAAAGACTACCCTGACCTCGCGCCAAGCCTCAGGCACATAACTTAGGGCCAGGCAGGCCCTAAAAATTTGTAGGAGGTGTTTGCGAAGTGATTCTCCACTCTCTTGTAACAGAGCCGGAAAAATCCCGTCCACCCCTGGGCTTTTGTACTTCTCAAAGTTTCCAATTGCCCATTCAATTCTGCTGGGCGTAACCACCCTCGCAGCAGTCCTCCAGTCACCTTGTCTGGTGACTGTAAAGCTCCTCTCTCTTTGATTTTCCTCCTGTCCCGTCAGTTCCGAGCCAGGGAAATGCACCTCAAAGAGATGAGCCAATATTTCTTCGTGGTTTCCTGTTCCCCTCCCATCCGGGAGGGTCAGACCACCTAGCTTAACTGTAGAACCTGAAGTAAAGATCCTGCGGAGACGGGCCACCAATGGTAGGTCCTTGATCTCCCCACAAAATTTTCTCCAGGCCTCAGCTTTCGAGACCTTAATACACTTTTTGTATTGTACTTGGTTTCGTTTTCAACGCTTTATTTAGTTGCTTCCTGGACCAGAAACGGAGCCTACCCAGCTCTGCATTCCACCATGTCACCCGCTTGCTACATTTCCTAGTTTTCAAAGGACATGCAATTACGTAGGACTGGACAATAGCCGTCTGCAAATGCTCGACCGCCTGCTCAATCCTACTGGCGGTTCTCAGGGTTCCACAAGGTTCCCCCAGCCTATTTACTAGCTCCTTCTTATAGATGAGCCAGTCCGTGGCCTTAGGGTTCCTATATGTACCCCCAGTTCCGCCATCTTTGCTGCCTTCCAACGCAAAGCTAATTCGGCGGTGATCAGAGAGGGAATCCTCATCGCTCATACGCCAATTTGCGACAAACTGTGCTATCCTTTGAGAGCCCAGCGTAATATCAATCACTTCCTGTCTCCGAGAAGTAACAGAAGTTGGCCTGGACCCCACATTTAGGATCTCTAGGCATGTGGTGGAAAGGTACTCTAGCAGTGTGGAGCCTCTTTCATTTATGTCCGAGCTGCCCCAGACCGAATGGTGTGCATTCGCATCACAACCTATCAGGAGTGGCAGCCCTCTGGACCTGCAGTATTCTACCTAGTCCGTAACTTCCTTGGTAGGTACATTAGCATCTTCATATGGGAAATAGGCAGAGCTGACAATCAGCTCCGTCCTAGCCCCCTCTATGGAGATTTTTATGGACGCCATCCAGCCCTTCGCACGATCGCTTACACCTTGGCTTGGGAAGTTGGTCCGCGACATGGCCTTGGTCCCCCTGGGCCGGTTTTTACGCCAGCCGGGTTTCCTGTAGCACATTCTGGCCAAGGCAGTCGTGGCCTGCCCACAACGTCCCTCCCGCTGGAGGTCGTCATAGGCTGCCACAACCTTCCTTGGTCGTCCCCCTATCCGCCACCTGGGGACGCGCCTGGTTGGGCACCATGTTGCCCGCGCTCTTTTACGGAGGTTAGTCAACCCGGGCAGCTACAGATAATTAATTACATAAATGAATTATTAATTAATTAATAGTAATATTAATTAATTACGAATAATTATTCAGTATAATAAATTGAGTGCTCCATTTATTATACCGATTCAATAAAGTTACAGTTTAATTTAATAATTATTCTTTAATAATTATTAGTTCAATTGTTGAAAAGCTACAGTGTGATTTATTAGTTGTTTTACAATTATTAAATCATATAATTAAAATAATTTAACAGTTACTGTTAAATAGCTACAGTTCAATTTATTATTTATTTTGAATAATTAATAAATTAAATTAATTAAGTCAATGCTACAAAAAATATTTTAGGTAGATTCAGTTTAATTGTGAATAAATCAAAGAGTCCCTACAGTAAAACAGCAAGTATTACAGAAAAACATTTTATTAGCGTTGGTAAGTCTTGAGACCAAATAATTATACCTAAAAATATTTCTCGCTGAATATTATAAGAATACTTTTCTATCTGCTGTCTACAACTTTTTCTACCCTTCATACTCTTTGTGCCTAGCTACAGAAAAAAAAAAAGGTAAAAGCTGTAAATACCAAGTATACAGTAACGCTACAGTAATAAAAGTGAGAGAGATAGGAAAAAAAAGGGCCTAAGCCGACTACCTCTCAAGTACCGGGTAAAACTTAACCCGTAGTTACAGTGAAAATTTCCTTGTCTCATAAGACATCACTACAGTATTTTCGTTCTTTATTTTTCTATTTACTATCATTTTTCTATCTAACAGAAAAGGTAGTTTATTATATACGATAAAAGTGTTTGCTCAAATGACGGACGGACGAGGAAAGTCTAGTGATCTAGGTAAACAGAAAAGACCTGGTGAACGTACAGAACGGTCTAATTCCAGTGAAGATGAAGAAGACCGGCGATTCCATTTCCAATCGCCATTAAATCTGCTGTTCAACACAGAAAGTGTTGTCGAGGATGCCGATCTAGAGACTCTAAGAGCAACCAACTAGAATCCCGATCCACCAGCAGGATTCACTCGGACGATATCCAAGATTAATCGCTACAGTCTTGACTTTGGTCAACAGACCGAGCACACGCAGCATGCGCTGCATTAAAAAGCTACAGGTCATCGCCAATCACCACGGGGTCGATCCGTGCGACACCCAGTACGGCCAAGGCCGGAAGATTATGAATTTCTGGGTGAGAACCATATGGATTACGATTCACGAGCTCCAGCATCCATACGAGCAACCGCCCTGCTGAATACGATGCATAAGTGGCATGTACAGTTTAGTGGTGCACTCGACGAGGACGTCAAGAACTTCATCATGAGATTTAATGAAGGTTTAAGTATGGTTACAATGAGAGGTAAGGATTTAAAGCCATCCCCTTCTCTCTACGTGGTGCGGCTTTGATATGGTATCGAAATCGCGTATATAGCTTCAGAAGGTGGTCTGATGAAAAAAAAGCTATAAGATCCAGATTTGCAGATCTAGATTATCAGATGTCGTTACAGAAAGAGATCTCGAATCACACGCAGGCCCGCGAAGAGCCAATAAGCCAGTATATTGCCTGCATGAATGGCTTATTTTCACGTACTGATCCGCCATGGCCAGAGGTAGAACGGATCAGATACACACATTGTAACATGCTACCATCGTTCCAGTTAGTCATTTCAGTGCATGACTGTCGTTCTATGGACGAGTTAAAGAGTCGTGCTATACGCCAAGAGCGTATAATACAGCGCGCAAATAATTATCAACCACCACCATTGCCTCACAACTCAATATGTCCCTCGTTTGCATACCAAGCCCAACTGAGACACCTACAGTAACGAAACTCTATAGGAGATAGAGCAATATTTTAATATTCAAAAAGTTCGGGGGGGGGGGGGCACTTGGGCAAAATTGCACTTTAGGGGCAAAAAGGTATCTCCAAAATTTGTGACATGAAATGTGTATGTGTGTGTGTGTGGGAGAGAGGGGTGGGGTAAAGTGGACCACCGGGGCGAAATGGTCCCTCAGATTTTTCGATGCCTCAGAAAATTAGAGGCAAAATAGTACTCCCCTAAATTTTAGCATCAAAAAAATTGTTTTTGTGTGCGGAGGGGTTTCTAGGACAAAATTGTCCTTCCATAATTTTTTGCACAAAAAAATTTTTGGAAGGAAGAAAATAGACCCTCGAGGGAAAAATAGTCCTCTACAAATTAAGTGAAAGACTTCTAAAAAAATTAAATATTTCCAAAACTTTTTCGATAAATTGTAGTAGTTGTGAAAAAATTCGATATTTTCAGAATTTTCTCGCTAATTTTCATCGCAGAACTTTCAAATTTGACGGATGCCAAGGGTTCAAGATGCTCACTAGACATTGGATACGAAAAACTACGAGATGAATCAAAGGAGCTAAAAAATGATCATTACCAAAAACTAATTGGAGCATTGTTATACGTTGCTGTAAATACAAGACCCAATATTTCCGCTGCCGTATCAATGCTGAGTCAACATATTAAAGACACAAAGGAAGTCGATTGGGTAGAACTAAAATGTGTGTGCCGATACCTGAAGTACACAATCGACTTTGAACTGAGATTAAGCAACCAACAGTCGGAGGACAACAAGCTCATTAGGTACGCAGACGCCAATTGGGCAGAGTGTAGGAGTGATCGCAAATCAAATACGGGATACGTCTTCCAACTATGCGGGGGAGCAATAAGTTGGGCATGCAAAAAGCAAAGTACGGTTGCACTTTCGATTACAGAAGCCGAATTAATAGCTTTGTGTGAAGCATTTCGTGAAGCTATATGCATAAAGAAATTGCTTGAATTCTGTGGTGAGCCTCAAAATTTGCCGATAACCCTGTATGAAGATAACCAGAGCGTCATTAATGCACTTAGAGCCACAAGTCCTACCAACCGGACAAAACATGTAGATGTACAGTATTTCTATACCAAATCGCTCCAAGATCATGGATTAGTAGATGTTCAGTATTGTCCTACGGAGTTTAATATAGCAGATGTGTTAACAAAACCTCTGCAGTCAACAAGAATCAAGCAACTCACTGAGAACATTGGTTTGAAGCTATGGATGCGAAGTGATGGTTTATTTATAAACTGATTAATGATACAATAATAAAATAAATGTAAATCGAAGGAATTAACAATAATTGAATTGAGGGGGAATGTTATTATAAGTTACAATTCTATTATTGTAGTAGTATAGAATTATAGTATTATGAATTCTTTCGCCATGCAATGACTCATTGCATCTAGCAATACCTTTACTCTGTACTTTGTAATAAGTCAGTCGTTTACAATATAGTGAGTTATAAACATCTTCGATTTTTTCGATAAACTCAACCGTTTAAGAGATATTTAAGCTGGAAATAGAAGAAATTTTTTATATTATCAGAGCAAGAACTTTTCTGTCAACTTCAAGCTCAAATATCTCTTAAACGGCTGAGTTTATCGAAAAAAATCAAAGAGACCTTTTTTATAGAGCGAGAAATTTCCAACACAATCCTGTTGAAAGCCTATGTAAATAGCTGTTTGTTGAAGAGTTATAGAATTTCAATCTGAAAACGCTATTTTTTAAATCTATCAATTTTGAGTTTCGATATCACTTAAATGGTTGGATTTAAGAAAAAAGTGTAAAAAACCTTTTTTGAAGAGCAATAAATTTCCTTCAAGAAAGTTTAGAGTGCTTAATTTTATGTCTAGGTATTGAAGAGTTATAAAATTTTAAACAAAAACGCAATTTTTTTAAAAAAATCAAACTTTGACCTTCAATATCTCTTAAACAGTTAAACGGCATTAGAATAAACTTTTTTATTTTTTTTTTTTTATCATTTTTGGATTACAAGTAAATGATTTATATCATGGCCAAGTGAGAAAATCTAATTTTGTAAATAACGGACACCCTAGCGCACACGCATCCAAGCATTTTCTATTACATTCCTACATTTCATAGTGTTACATTCGATCGTTTAGGGAGGCCGGGGGTAAGGTATTAAATTTTTTTTTTTCAGTTTTGTTTTATTTTTTGAACTGAATGCATGATATCTCAAGAATATTGTGTCAAAATTTCAAGTCGATTAGAGCCATATTGATGAAGTTGTCAGTATTTTTATACCTGTCGGTTTTTATAACTACCCGACCCAACCGCTTGTGAAGTAGCAGATTTTTCACTTGCTATACAATACCTACTGTAACCTCCCAGTTTTAATTATAGAAATTTTAATGTAAATTCAAACGTGTTTATACCTGTACTGCAAACTTTGTCAGTGTGAGGCAAGCCGATTAAATTCGCTTATAAATGTTTTATACCTGAATTTTTAGTGTTCAAAATTTTAAAGCGTTTTTTTCCACCACTTACATTTCCAAAATCCGGTGCGCATCGTAACTTAAAAATTACTGCACTGATCCTTTTGAAATTTTTAATACCATTTTTGGTTAATACCAAAATTTATTAATAATTCGTACTTTTTAATAACAAAATAAGTCAATTTTTTCGCTAAAAAATCGTGTTTTTCCCCTTAAATGTTCCAAGAAAGTGAAAAATTGAAGTTTTGAAAAATCCTCCCAGAGTTAACTGGGGAAAACTACTATCTAATGAAAAAATTTTGAACCCTTGATTTCAGATGATCCAGCACAAAGTAACGAGAGGCACCGCGATCCCACTTTTTTCTGAGGCGCGGCCGAGTAATTCATGTCATTGCCGTATTTTTCAATATTTCTTCATGAAAATTTCACAAAATATTTTTCGAACACCATACTTTTATGTACTATTGGTTCGAATAAAGCGATTTTAACTGTGTCATTACAAAAAAATTCTCAAAAAGATGTCTTTTCTTGTACGAATTAACTTTACCCCCCTCCCCCTTAAATAAAATATTTATTTAACATAATAAGTTGATTTAAATAATTTATCTATTATATTGAATATTATCTTAACCACTCAATTGGTGACCCCGACGTGATCTTTTTCTAAGAGAAGCGTCAATCAAGTGTGTGTCACAATAAAAAAAAAAAAAATTATCGCGAGTTCTTACGCTGTGTGTGACGAAGTTGTTGTCGTGTTGCCGTATTTCGGTGAAATCACGCTCTAAGTTCACTGTGAATTATTGCGAATTAAATAAGTATAACTATTTTACATTCTTATTCGTTGTGCGGTCGCATTTCTTTTATCACCGCTGGTACATTGCGGGTTATCTAAAGGACGTTCCGCCGCATCGGTGTTAATTTGAAAGATCATTAGCGCTAATTGAATTGTGATAAAAGTGTTTTTAAGTGCAATTGATTAACTGATTAGTTTATCGTTCAACTTTAGTGCGGCGTTGCGAAAAATTTTTCATCGGTTCCGTCACCGGAAATTGACGCGAAGATTAGGCCAACTATCGAGTCATCGATAATCCCTCGGTAGCACAGTACCGAGTTGAAGACATTGTTACCAGGTGATGTCAGACGTGAAAATTGACGACAATAGCGATATCAAAACTGAGTCATTAGACGAAGAAACTATAAAATCCGAATTGTTGTAGATCTAGTGTTTCGTCATTTACGTCAGCAACACTTACTACCACGGTTGCCAACATTAAAGCTCTGCAGTTTAGTGCGGAAAATCTGAAATTATAGTTTGCGCAGGTCTAAGCGCAATTTCCAACGCACCAGGTAACAACTGAGCACGTCAAATTCGACCTGGGGATACCGTTGTTCGAAGCCCGCATCGCCGCTAAAGTGCAGAATATCATAGTCAATCCTCCGGCAAACACGCCGTATGGGGACTTAAAAGTCGCACTAATAATGTGTTTCTTGAAGTCCGAGGAACCTCGCATCACGCAACTTCTCGACAAGGAACAACTAGGAGATAGAGAACAACTAGAATACCCATACAACATTTGCGACATTCATGATCAGTACTTGGAGACATTGACGATTCGATTATTAAGGCACGCTGGATGATACTCATTTCCAGCGAAATATAATTTTGCATCGAAGCTTTTAGTGATGCTTCGCTTACAGAGTTCACTGAATCCACCGATCAAATGATCGAGCGACTTTCGCTCAAACAGCAGACTTCCACTGTTACTTCAGTGCCGCAAACATTAACCGCTGAATCTAGCGAAATCGCCGCATTGCGTCACGAGGTTGCTCAGCTGACAACCGTCATGAAGAACATGGCTTGCTGCCGATCACAGTCACGACCTGGCGCACGTTCGAGAAGTGGGTCGCGAAAACGAATATCGAAAAAGTTCGAGATTTGCTAATATGATTACAAACACGGTAAAAATGCACGTACCTGTGTCCCCGGTTGTAAATGGTAGGGAAACTCAAAGAGAATTAGTAGAGGCAGCAAATGATTCTCGAACTATTTCTCGCCACCTTTTTGTACCAGACAGAGTGTTAGGGACAGAATATTTCATTGATTCCAGTTCCGATTTGTCTGTTTTTCCACATGGCTTGCTGAAATTAAGTTATACGCCGATAGTTTATCAATTGTACGCTACACGTGGCTCTATAATACAAACTTACGGGATGCATCGATGTCATTAAACCTTCCCGGGAAAAAATCAGCATGCATGATCATGCCTGAGCAGGCTTAAATCTCATGCATGATCAGGCCTGAATTTTGGCCAGGCATGACCATGCATGATTTTGCCTGAGAAGTCATGATCGTGTGTAGTCATGACCATAACTTATCACGCATGATCTTTCCTCAACACGCATATGATTTTATAATCTGTGATTTCTTCCGAGCACGTTTGGTCTTATTTAAATATTGGCTACTTTCGAAAAATACCATCAGGCATTCCCATACATGAGCACTATGGTGATTCAAAAAAAGCGAATATTTTTTTTTTTAACTTCCGACATTGAAAAGTTGGTTCTCTGGCACCTCTAAAAAATACTCACCAAGTTTGAGCTCTTAATATTAATAGGAAGATCCTCCTCATCACAGTTTTCCATTTTTTCTTTAGTACCTTATAAAAAACATCATATCTCATTATGTATAAACTTTTTAATTAAATCTTCATACATATTTTGTAGAAAATTGGATGATCTACAAAAAAGATTTGATATGTGTAAGCGATTACTTTCACCATTTCAAAGATATCCGAGATCAAAGTTTAAAGAAATTATCAAAAAAAATTTTTTTTTTTTTATTTTCTACCTGATTGAAAAATAATTATTGTCAAATGAACATGACATAGTTTTGTAGGAAAGTTGACGCTCTACAAAAAAGGTCTGATGTACTTAATTGATTACTCCAACCGTTCAAAAGATATTCGTATTCAAACCCCAATGCTTTCTGATTTCAATAATTTTTTGATAACTTTTTCAAATTTATCCATTAAATTCATGGATTCTAGAATTATTCGTAAGAATTTTAGCTTATTATAATAGAGTTAAGGTATTTACTTTATATTTAATTTTTTTTCCAAGCATATAATATTTTCTACTCAACTTTTATTAAATATTTTTTTTTGAATTTATTTTTCCTTTAAAATCATGACTTACTATTTTTAACTGGTTCTTAAAAATTTATTTCTAAATTTTTTCCCCATAAAATTAATAATTGAGTATATATATTAAATATAAAACCACAATGATTTTTCTATATTATTCCCACACGACTTTTTCCCGTTTGTAATTAACCAATTATAAACTAACTTCTTAACCTTACTCTTACAAATTTTTATGAGGTTTTTCAAAGTTGGGCGCCAAATATAACAGAGCTAAGCTGTTACTCTGGTCGTCCTTTTGTCAAGGACGCCACTGGAAGTAATAATGGCCTCCCAGAGCCGGATCTTAGATCATCATGGTCGGTGTAAATTATTTAATTGTAAGAGGAGGATGAGGAAGGATAATTTATAAATAATTTAATATTTTCAATTCACAACTTAAACTGTTATTTATTTAATTAATCTTTCGACCTTATGACCTTGATCGACCTTTATACCTTTATAAACATTATCCTTATATAAATCTTATAAGCCTTTATAACTTTTTGATGGAAAGATCAGGGTTTTTATTTATATGAAATGAAAAAGCGTATCAATCAATGTTAAATAATAAAGGTTCATTATAAATTAAGTACACTCTTGGTATAACTACCTCCGAGGAATCTCTAACACAAAGTGAGCCTCATGTTCTCTCGAAGCAAGTCGGGAGCTCTCCACGACAGCCGAGTGCGCGCTACAGCGGCGCACAGGGAAAGTGCATATAGGCGGTATTTTCAACACTCCCTTCCTACTATATGTGGTTTTCCATATTACATATATATTACTTTTAATCACATCTTACAACTAGTTTTATAAATTTTTTTATTTTTTTTTTATTTTTGAGGCGTTTGGAAGCCTTGAAGGATATATATCTTTGTACTTCTCAGCTTGGCTATAAATTTATTTATCCACTCGTTCTGTCCTTGTTTGTATCCTTTTTTTTTTCTTGCTCAGCGCCACTCGTCTATCTAGGCCATTCGTTTATATTTTACTGCTCAGATCGGTTACCTGTAAAATTTTAACTTGAATTGATTATCAGTCGTTTCACTCGTCTGGGCTCTATCAGTCGTTCTGTTAGTTATTGTTTGTGTCGTTCAAACGGTAAGGGTTTTGTAAGCAGGTCAGCAACTTGATTTTTGGATGCAATCCATCTAATCTTAACCATACCACGTTCCACACATTCTTTGACATAGTGCTCTCGTACCTCTGTCATGTGTCTCAATTTTTTCCCACCGGTCGTTTGTGCACTCGCCTCTGCAGCTTTATTATCACACCATAGCTGCATGGGATAAAATGTTTGGGTCAGGATAGGCTTTAGGGAATTGCTCATGCAATGGTGTCAACAAACAGCTGTATTATAAAACCACTCGTCGTTAAAGAACCTTTACAGTCTGCAAAGCTAGCATCTGAGAAAGCCTGCAAGTTGTCTTGTTTTGCTAAATATGTAAGCCCCAGATTAGCTGTTCCCTTTAAGCATCTAAACACTCGTTTTACCATTTTCCAGTCGTTCTCATTTGGATTGAGCTGATGTCTGCTCAAGACATTTACTGCAAATGAAATATCAGGATGCGTTACTCATGCTAAATACAATAAACTTCCTACAGCTTTTCTATACGGCATATTTACACTCGTCTCGGTCTCTCGTATCATTTCATTATTACAATTTTCCTCTCTAAGTTTTCTCTCTCTGTTAGCAACTTGAGAAGTTAATATAGGAGTTCTTTGAGGATAGGATTCGCTAAACTTAAATTTTTCAAATATTTCGTTAACATAACGATTTTGACTAAAACAAAGCATTCTCTTTTCTTTATCTATTGTAATAGAGGTTCCCAAGAGTTTCTTTGGATCGCCTAAATCGGTCATTTTAAATTCACTCATTAATCTGTCTTTTACATCGTTCAGTTTACACTCGTCGTTACTCGCAATTAGGATGTCGTCTACGTACAGTAGTAGAATTAAAAACTTTTCATCGTCTCGCCAAGTAAATAGACATGGCCCGTTATTACTATTTTCTAAACCGACATTCCGAGCAACCTCTGTGAATCTTTTGTTCCAACGCTTAGGACTTATTTTTAACCCGTATAACGCTCGTTTAAGTTTACATACTTTATCGTTCTGTTCGTTTTTATTCATTTGAGTTCCTTCCGGGATTTCCATGTAAATCTCTTCGTCAATCGTTCCATTCAGAAAAGCCGTCTTTACGTCTAATTGAGAGATCATCAAGCTATACTTATTTGCTATTGCTAGAACTGCACGCACTAAAGATAATCGCGACACCGGTGCATATTTTTCTTTTAGTTCATAAATATTTCTGTCTTTAAACCCACGAATAACTAACCTTGCTTTGAATTTAGTCACACCGTTACTTTCTATCTTTTGTTTAAACACCCATCGTGAATCAATAATGTTGGCCTTTTGATTTATATCAAAGTGGTGATTGGGAGCAAATTTGCTCACAGAGGTTATCATTTCGTTTGATTTGTGAGGGATCCTATCATACGCGGACACCGCTGCGCTTAGGACTAAATCCCACATATTTTTTGGCAGTTTTGTATCATACATATATGACCTAACTTTCTTTCGAATCGTTTGATTAAATCTTTCAGACACACCGTTGTGCTCCGGAGTATCTGGACTAAAGCATTGCAGCTCCGCGCCTAGTTTATTTGAAACTTCCCTCGTATATCCTCCCGTAAATTCTGTCCCCTGATCTGACCGGAGATAGCACACCTTCGTGTCTCTTCCTAGCAAGTTCCGTGCACTTTTCACGAATGCTTCAAGGCGCAGACCCGGGTTGGTTTTATTTTTCATCGGATATGCCATTGCAAGTCTCGAAAAGTCGTCTATAAAAACAGAAATAAATCTGTATCCTTTGGGATGTGTAGAAGGACTGATGGGCCCCATCGTACCCGAGTGTATCACTTGCAATGGTTCCGTAGCTCGTTTACGCGTCATTTTAAACGGCAATTTGTTGAATTTGGCAATCATACATACCTCACAATCTAAAATCGAATCATCAAACACCGTTCTTCGGAGCTCGTCGTTTTTCGGGAATTTCTTTTGTAGCTTTTTAAGGTAATTCATTGAGGCATGACCGAACCTAACATGCCACAGCAACGCCTTATTGTTTGTTTTTCTCTCGTTATTACTGTCGTCAACTGGCAAGTCTACCTCTGTGAACTCCGTCACCGACAATTCGTTCACGTCATGAAATTTTCGATCCCCGATAGTTGTACCGAAATTTGCATTCTCATAGGTCGGTTTCTTGCCCAAACTAAGACTTTGCGTCTTAGGTTCACTCGATTCATTCATTTCGGTTTGTTTGTCAGTCGTTCTGTCTATACTCTCAGTTTTCAATTCTTTTTCACTCTTATCCATTCGTTTGATTTCGTCTGTCATTCTTAGTTTCTTTTCGTCAGGACCCTCGCTCTCACCGTCTCCTACATCCGGACTTAAATTTGGGTTATGACTGTCGTTTGCTAACGTTTTGTCTGTTGAAGAAATATCCTATGGCCTATAGCCCACTTGTTTGACATTCAATTCACAATTTTTAGATGTATTTGCTGCAATGTAATTCTTAACCGTCCTAGGCCCGTTGTTATAATCGTCCGAATTATTTCGATCGATTACAAGTTCAATGATCCAGTATGGTTTACTATATACGCCCGTAATTAATAACTCGTTTGAACGTGGATCAAAAATATTTATTCTCTCGTTATCTAAATAAATACTCAGACCCATATCAGCGAATTCCCTCAAAGATAACAGATTATCTGACAACGCCTTAGCACAGATAACTTTTTCTAATTTTAAAGTCTGATTACTTTCTAAAATTATTTCAACGTCCCCAGCTCCGTCACTCGTCAAGTCTGCTGAAGGATTGTTGTTCGCGCATTTTATCGTCCCGCAATTTCTCTCGTTCAGAGACTTAAAAATAACTTTGGAATGTGTAAGGTGCACTGTTGCAGCTGAATCAGCCAGAAACTTAGCCACTACTATACCCTTATCCTTTTCATTCTCTCGTTTCTGATTTGTATTTAACGTGTGTGTATGATAAGTTAATGGATTATATCTCGCACCAAGCATAAATGACTCACCCTTTGCTGACTCCACGACTTTTACATTCCCATTTTTATTCTGGCCATGCTGGTTGGAGGTTTTGTGTCCGCCACGTCCTTTATAGGCTCCAAACCTGGGTTTTTTAGCCTCGCTGTTTCCTGAGTAGTCGATATTTTTTCTTTTCTGGTTCAGTCGTCTGTCGTTGACCTTTTTAAAAACTTGTGAATTTTTAAGATATTTATACCTGCCTGTTCCACTCGTTCGCCCTTTGCCACATGAACCACCACCTCGTTTCAGTCGTTCCAGTCGTTGAGGACACTCGTTCGCTTTGTGATTCGTGAATTGGTTACACTCGTAACATTTATGCATTCCTGAACCCTTCCGGGGACACTCGTAACTGAGGTGACCAATATCCGAACACTCGTAACATCTCATTTTTGGATCTCTCTTGACCATCAGTGCAGTTCCTGTTTCGGTGCTGTTCATCTGCTTTTTATTCGCCTCTGCCTGTATTAGAAACATTTTTAGTTTTTCGTAATCTAGGCCTTTGCCCGTGGCGTTTTTAGACACAAACTCTATTGACTGTACTTCCGGGACCGTGGCCATAATAGTATTGTAAAAGGTATCGCGTATTTCCAATTTGGAAAGTGCCGTTGCACCGGATATATTTCCATAGCTATGAATAATCTCTTCGAATTTCTCGCAAAATTCTGAAGAGGTTTCTTTATCAGGTGAATATTGAAGACTGTACAACTGTTTTCTAACCAATACCGTCGTTGAATTCGTTTCACATCGTTTTAATTCTTTGATTTTATTTAGTATTTCAACCGGGCATTGAAGATGAACTACTTTGGAATGATAGTTCTGATCAATTCGATTAATCGAAATGTTCAAATTTCGTTTGAGTTGTCAGTTTGTAATCACGTCGTGTACCTGAGTCTTTACTAATGATTTCTATTTTAATTGCATCTTTCACATCGTTTACTAATTTGTTTTTCACATCGTCGTTTCGTTTCGCGTTGTCAGTCTTATGGCCATCCAGTTCCCGTTGTACTAGGAATGCTACGTGATTTTCCAATTCAGTTTCACTCATAATACTTTCTTTATCACCTTCGTTATTACGCTCGTTTTTATTTACCTGAGACTTCATGTACTCTTTCAGTTGATCTACACTTATCCAAAAAATTAAAGGAACAAGAAAATTTTATAAAATTTTTAGCGATTTAGCGAAAAAAAAAAAAAACCCCCCGAATACAACGTAAAAAAAAAATGTAAAAAAAACTCTTGTTTTATCTCGTTTTTTGAAAAAAAAAATTTTTTTTTCTCTTTACCTTACATTTACCGAATAACTAACGTGAAAATGGAAGAAAATCCGAAAAAAATTAATTTTTTCATTTTGGTAATGATTACACAAATTAAGGAACAAAACTTGTTCCTTTAATTGTTTTATAAAACTTTAAGCAATCGGTCCGGAAAAACGGTTCGATGGATCAATCTGACAATTTCCAGGGTTTTTGGGGGTACATTAAGCTGTAAAATCACCTGGCAACATTATTTTTTTATCGATATTTACAAAGTAGCGATGAGTTGACTAAAAAACCAGAAAATGGCTATTTTTTGTGGGTTTTTCGAATTGATATTAAGGATGACAAAAATTTTTTTTTCAAAAAACTCGAAAATAGAGCTTGTAGGGCATTTATTCAAGTTTCTCAAACTGCCCTTTAAATTACTGTGCGACCATTATTTGCTGAGATATCGATAATCAAAGACAAAAAGATCCTTTTTCATTTGAAGGCTGATATCTCAGTGGCATCTTGTCGTATGGAGAAACAAAAAAAAGCAAATTGTAGCTGAATAAATTTCCTAAACAAGCCATGAATTGATTTTTTCGAAAAAAATTTTCCCGGCCCCGTAGACCTAAAAAACAAAACCGGAAAATTTAGAAAAATTTTGTCTCGGCCTATTTCTTATGATTCCGCAAAAACCGTGGCTCAGAAAATTATTTGGCTGGAAGATCTCAAAACTAGAAATTTCAAGCTTCAATTTGCTTTTTTTATTTTTTCGATACGATCATTTTTCACGAAAATACAGACTTCCAAAAATCGCTAAAAATTTTATAAAATTTTCTTGTTCCTTTAATTTTTTGGATAAGTGTATTCGTTTGTCTACATCTAATAGCCTCTCGTCTAATTGCTTTTGAGCAAGGCGTCGCTCGTTCGCCATGTCTTTATGCACTCGTTCTAATGTTTTCAGCGTTTCGACCGCCTTGGTCAATACTTTCGTGTGTTGATGAATCACATTGCTTATTGCTTGGAACCGTGAGTTCTAATCCCCATCCACACCGTTCTCTCGTAGTGTTTTCTGTGGGTACCCCTTTGAATCCGCTGCATTAGACTTTTCAGGGGATTTAGGAGGAGGATTTTCTGCGGATTTAAATTTACTTAGAGACAGCTTAACCGGTTCTATTTCAATTATTTTAGGTCGACCTTTACCTGGTTTAATGAGTTCTGTCTGGGTCATATCCACTCGGTCCATCGTATCCTCGTCGTTATCACTCGTTCTGTCGTTATCACCCTTTTTACTCTCATCAACACTCGTTTTGTGGCCCACGTCGTCAGTACTCTTTCGTAATTCATCGTCTCCTCCCAGCAGCTCATTTTCATCAAACTCCTCCTGCTCTCGTTGGATTAGGGGAGAGGGGGGCAGCTTTGAACAGGGGCAGCTTTGAACAACGGTAATTAAAAATAGAAAAAAAAGATCTTTCCAGCCGCGAATTTTAATTTAAGGTAGCAACACAGCTGCCAACTAGTATCCATCAAAAACTGTTTTATTTTTCGCGTTAAACCTAACTTACAATGAATAGTCGAATTTACGCTGCAATTCTAAAATATTTATTTTTTGGATGTAAGCATCTCACAGTTAAAATAATTATATATTTATAAATGTATCAAGTGTCACTTAATCTTCATGTCTTTCACTATCTAATGAAAATAAATCATTTCAATATTATTGATTTTCAATTAATTTAAATAAATTATTTAAGTCAAGTATGCTATTGGGGCAGCTTTGAACAAGATACGGGGGGCACGTTTGAACACCCGTGAAAAAATTTTCTGATATGGCCTGATATGGCTTGATTTCGGCGGTTCATATCAGGCCTGATATGGAAATTGGCCATATCAGAAAATATATGTACAGATAAGATTTGATATGTTCTGATATGGACATATCAGACTATATATAGTGAGATTAACATTGTTATCTCGGGAACTAAATTTATAGATAATTTTATAAAATTGTGTATAACTTTGTAAAGTTGTATATGCAATAATTGTCATGAAAAAAAAAAAAAAAAAAGAAAAAAAAATCCATCCAGGTCATGGGTTCGAACCCGAGTACTTCTGATTCTAAGTCTGATCTATTAACCACTCTGCCAAATCATGAACTTGAAATGTAAGGTTGATTATATCTATTTGGATAAAATTGAAACTAAGAAAATTAAAGACATCAGATAAATGATTGATTTGGTTACTTGTATTATATTCAATTGTTATTGTTTATAGAGTAACGAGACCATTAACGGTATACCCACCAGTAACGGGGCAAGAACTACTTCTTTTGGTAAAAGAAAAAAAAAAAAAGTTCAAGATTTTTTAACTTATAAGTTTTAAAAAGTATACATAAAAATTTAATAATAATTAAACTTTTTTCAATTTAAAATCTCAATTTTTTATATTTAAATTCATTACGAAAATTTGAAATTCTCTCAGAGATTTAAAAATTGATCTCGGTAGCTTATTGGAAAAATTTTTCAACAAAGTTTGTGCACTTTATACAATTTATAAATGCGGTAAATTAAAATATTTAACAGACTTCATAAGATTTTATGAACCATTATAAAATCGGTTGTTCCGAACAATGTTACGTTATTTGGTCATTTCTAAATTATTTTACCAAACGTATGTATACGGAAAACTCGAAAAAACTAGTATACGTGCCCATATCAGGGCATATCAAGCCATATCAAACCTGATCAAGATTTTTTTGACAAGCATATTAAAATATATATACCCTTATCAAGTTATATCAGGTCATATCAAGACATATAAAAAAAATTATATACAAGCATATCAAGTCAGATCAAGACATATCAAATCTGATATCGAAATATCAAGTTGATATGGACATATCAAGTTGATATGGCTTGATATGGCCAATTTTTATATCAGACTATATCAGAATATATTAAAAATTATATATGGGCATATCAGATCATATCAGGTCAGATATGAATATATCAAATTTTTTGATATGGCCATATCAGGTCATATAAGGCTTGATCAGAAAATTTTTTCACGGGCACTTATAAATCAAAGTAATTATAATTAATATATATTTTCTTTCCTTTTAATTTATTTATAAAAAAAATATATGATCCATAATCCATGGTTATTAAATAATTTTTTAATTTGAAGGCTAATTATGGTTAGAAATTATAAAAAAAAAAGCGGACAAGCAGTGATAATGAAAATGATGCATGAAAAGCTATAATCTATGTAATTCATCAGACGATGTCCCTAAGAGATGCTGCAAATGTTTATAATATTACAGCTGGTACCTTATTCCATCGCGTAAAGTAGTCAAGAAAGCAACTCAATCGAGAAACAAAAAAATTAATAAAGCTGTGACTAAATTTAAAAAAAGTTTTTAATCTTAAATATTTTATATTGATTTCTGACTTAAGATTTAGCCACGATTTCTAGTAAAAAATACTTGAGAACAATCTACGTCTAACGATTAACGTTATTAAATTGTCTCATATGCTAGATTTATTAAATTTCATTTATTAGTGCAGTTAATGATGTTAAAAATTTAATAATTATATAACTTTGTTAACTTATCATTATTACAAAGATTTTATAAATTTTAATTAAACTAATAAATGAATGGCTTAATTATGAAAAATAAGAACGGTAATAAAAACTATGAATGTAATAATAATAATTTATGTGGTTATCTTATAGATTGTTCAAACCTACCTCAGGCTTGTTCAAAGGTGCCCCCTAAGGGGGGCACCTTCGAACAAAATTACCTTTTTTTAAATTAACAATATAGTTTCAATAAAGCACTTTTTTTTAATTAACTAAGGTGCATTATGAAAGATAAATAATCAATGTATTAATTCAAACATAAAAGATATTATATAATTCATCACATTAAAAGTAATAAATAAATAAGTTAAAAGTGTTCAAAGGTGCCCCCCTCTCCCCTACTGTCCGAGGCATCAATGGTGTTTTGCCATTCCAACTGCCCACCCACTCGTTTAGGGCTTTCCATTGGTCAAGAAGGTTTTGTCTGAAATATAATTGTACATATTAAGTTTGTGTTTTATTTCAAAAACACAGATGCTCTGGACATTATCTCTAACCCGATTTGCCGAACACAAGCATCACCAAGTTGAGATGAGTCTGACTGTGTGTATCCGAACACAAGATATCACACAATCAGGCCCTAGTCCCCTGCACAGTAGGCCCGAGCACAGCACTGACCACCGTACAGGTGACCCAACGAGATATGATTTCTTTAATTAAGAGAAATCTTTCGGGTCTGTTCAGATTTCTTTCGAAACCAGTACTGTCTCGAGACTTGTTTTGTTATCTTGTAGGTATTATGTAACAGCAAAACTTTGGATACGCGCCCACCTGCTTTATACTTGACTTGCATCTGAGTCATGAGAATAACGTTATTTCCTTTTATTGTCACCTCCACCTTTTCATCGGGGTGGTTTTCATCGAGCCTGAACACGCTCTTCAACTTGCTTACAATGCACTTGAACTTGAAATTAACGTACATTTCGTTTACGTCATCTTCTTTCACAGCTGTTTGGTTAAATAAGATATTAATATTATTTCAAATATATTGTCACTCGTATCAATCACATCGTCAATTGTTTATTTTATTTTAACTTTGAAAGAAATAAAATCAATACATGTATTTTTATTTTATTTTATTTTCTTTTATTTATTTTATTCGTTTGTTTATTCCTTTGTTCGATAAAGTTTCTTTTTATTTTAATTTTAGAATTTTATTTGGTTAGCCAACCGTTTCTCAGAAAGGAAAGAAAAAAAACACTCTTCTCGCTTGTTCAACACAAAGACCTCTCTTTGTCACACCTCGTCTATCTCTCTCTTTCTTTCTCTCGTCACTCGTATACACGTGTATATGTCTTTGTCTCACTGGACTCCCGGTTTCCCACGCAACAACCCACGCTACTCCATCCCTTTCTTTCAACTAATTTATTAAAATGTTACACTCGTTACTATAAGCTTATATTTTCGCATCTTAAGAAACGAACAATGACTACAAATTATGACCACTCGTCTTTCTCAATGTCACTGTTAATTTTCTTTGGGATGCATGTACTTGCCTGTCGTATGGTCCACGCCGTCCGCATCGTGTGCCGACATCTCTTTTCCTTCACCTGTCGAGCTCACTTAAAACACACTTTTTTTTTTTATTTAATTGGCGCAGTGGAATAGTGCTGTCACCATAACCTGATGGAGAGGTGAGGGTTTTTATTTAGATGAAATGAAAAAGCGTATCAATCAATGTTAAATAATAAAGGTTTATTATAAGTTAAGTACACTCTTGGTATAACTACTTTCGAGGAGTCTCTAACACAAAGTGAGCCTCGTGTTTTCTCGAGGCAAGTCGGGAGCTCTCCGCGACAGCCGAGTGCGCGCTACAGCGACGCACAGGGAAAGTAAATATAGGCGATATTTTCAACACTTTTATAAACCTTATATCTTTATATCTTTATCAAACCTATGTCTTTATAAACTTTATATTTTATTTACCCGCAATAATTTCACTTAAACCTATTTTAATTAATTGACCCGCAATATTTTCTTAAACCTAATTTAATTATCAACCCGCAATATTTTCTTTAATAAAAATTTAGCCAACTACCTTTGGCAATTACAGACATTCACACACACAATTATTAAAAATCGCTTAACCTTCGCGATACTTAATCACTAAATTTTCCATTAAAATCTTTATTATTTCACTCACACACTCACTCAGTCCCCTGGACTTTATATTCACACACACTGAATTTTTATAATCTATTTTCTCGCAATAAATAAATTAATTAATTTGAAGAGTTTAAAGAATTATTAATTAATTTATTAATTGATTTTAATCTCCCTTTAATTATTATTATTCCTTTTTCACTTCTATCACTAATTACCTTAGCTCCAAAATTTCGAAACTTTTTACTCAGTAATTTAGGGACGCGTTTTTTTTCTTACTCAACTCGAAGTTACGCCATCACAATCTATTCGTTTTTCTCACGTGACCTGTTTCAGGTGCTCTTTATCACAACAATTCTTCCTATTTTCTTTACTTAATTCCTTTAACTATTTACTTGATTTAATTGATTATTTGTAGTTCATTATGTTATGTCAGAAATTGACATAAATGAATGTTTGGTGGGTATTCGGCCCAAGAATTAATCTGCACATGTTTGAATTTTAATTTTATAATTTGGATATTATCAAATTGAACATTTGTAGATTTTACTTAATATTTTAATTTTAAACAACACGTGTGGACAGAAGAGAGCGAGACCCTTTTTGTTACTCAGGCCCAAAATTTTCTTATCAGCCCCTCCATATTCGTTACCTTGGTCGACGCACGCCTCATTCTTCCCACTAAGATTTTCCTTAATAGCTATTTTGTTGTTCGCGTGGCTCATTATATGTTGTAAAATTTTTCGAACAAAAAAAAATTGTTTTGAAAATTATAAAAATTAATCGGACGTAACAATTAATTCAATTTTTACTTATTTAATTATTTTACCGGTGACTTTGACCGTGGACCTTTTACAACTTTTTACCCGAGACAATTTACTATCAATTTTGTTTATAATTGTTTTATTCATTTTGTTATTAAATTTACTTATAATTAATTAATTTTACGACTAGTAATTATGACTAGATTTTACGGTTTCCGGTACGTGAGGTACACGACCTACCTGGAAACTTCTAGAATATTTCCGGCTACCTGCCTGGAAATATTTGACCACGTAATAGCTCCGGCAACCTGCCTGAAGTTTATCAATTAATTATTTTATATAGTTCGATCCCGGGTTTAATTTATTAATTTTCGATTTGTGAAATTAATTATTTAATTGACGAGTTATAATTTTGGACGCTAAGACGCAACGCTACCAGACGTATACTAAGTATTTAATAAAATTTTCCGGCTTACCGCCTGGAATAAATTTTATAAATTCAATCAACTTGAAAAAAAATTATATTATTATTATTTGAAATTTTTTATCATGTGAAATTAGTGTTTTTGACGAGTTTTTGACAGGTATCTACCTGCTCGAATGTGCTCGAAAGTGTTCCGAAAGTGCATCGAAAGAGCTCCGAAAAATACTTCCAAGGAACTTCTACAATCAAACACTCCAGACCCTTTCCTCGTCGTGTCTTAGTCCTGGTCTCGTCCTGGTAATTGCCCTTGTAAAATTTTCCGGTCTCGTCGTTGTCGCGTCACAGTACTCTCTTCCTCTCTCTCTCTCTCTCTCTCTCTTTCTCTCTCTCTCTCTCCCTCTCTCTCTCTCTCTATCTCTGTAAGTACATAAGCATACAACTTTTTTTCGCTCCGTTTTTTGAATATATTTCTGCTGGTTTTTGCCTCCGGGCATTTTCTGTTTCAGAATAGTTGCAAGCCCAAAATTGCAAGCTACAAGCTGATATATAAAGTTTCTACTTGTGCCTTGTGGTTTGCTCATAAATTAATTAAATAAAATTAAAAGGAACTTCAAACATTGAAGAGGTTAGATTATTAGTGCATTGTGTTGAAGTGGCAGCCTATAGATCGTAGATCGATATCACTAACGCCAGCGCTTGGTAAATAACTTACACTAGTTTGCTACCCATTGCGATGTAAGGAAATATCGCTATTATCGACTGTTACTATTACCATAGCGGTATCGTTCGAAAGTAAAGTAAAGTGGTAATATCAAGTTGTTTGTAAACACGTATGTTATGTAGTTCTTCGTGTTACTTGTTGCAAATTATCAGGCAATATTGATAAACTGCTTCTAGACTTTTATTTAAAACTCTCAGACTTACTGATACAGCAGTGTCCGTGTTATGCCATTAGTGTCTGATATATGTACTAAATGCAAGAGACCTGTCAAATCGTCTGTTACTTGTAATATTTGCAAACAGCACTTTCACCCAGGTTGTGCGCGGGATTACATCAAAAATAGGCCACTCACTGATTGCTGCAGGAAACATTTGAACTATCTCCTAGAAAGTCTGGACACAAAAGAAATTGCAGCAAAAAGAAGATTAACCTCGCTAAAATCACTCAGTTCAAATACTTCGTCAATTTCAAGCTTCAAATCGGCAACTTCATCTCCATCTGTTTGTGCGTCCATAGTTCGTGGTTCAACCTCATCTTTGAAATCGCCAAGTACGCCAAATACACTGTTATCTCCTAGTGTTGATTCAGTGTTTCAGTCACCTATCGCATCGCCAACAATGGATAAGTTACCTTCAAATTGGTCTGAAAAATCCCTAGATGATAAGATGACAGCTATGATGGAGCAATTTTTGTCATCCAACATCTCAGTAAATAAGAAACTTGAAGATCTTAGTACCCAGATTGTGGATCTAAAAGTCTCACAAGCTTCTACTATGGCTGATCTATCTGAAGTTAGGGATAATGTGAAAGTTAATGCTGAGACAATTTCTAAGTTAAATTCGGATTTTGAAAAGTTAAAGGAAGAAAGTGAAGCCAACACAAGTTCCATACACAAAACACTGGCAAATCTTGGAAATTCACTTACCCTTGTAAATAGATCGACACCGTCTGCTTTATTTACACTAAACAGTGCGTCTGAATTAGTAATTTCAGGTATTCCTGACTCAGTAGATAAAAGTATGTCGCCTACTGAAATTTCGTCTGCTATTTTGACTAGCCTTAAATTGCCAGAATTGGTCGGTGATATTTTGAGTGTTCGAAAGTTTGAAAACAAAAACAAGCCAAAGCTCACTCAAAACAAGTCTATTCTTCACTCTTATTTAGTAAATCTAAAGTCTTCACAGATCCGAAATTTTATTATTGATACAAAGCGTAAGTCAAAAAATCTTTCAGCCAACGCTGTTTTTCCAGCTCATATTGATCAAACTGATAGAGGTATGATCTATATAAATGAATTTTTGCTACCGGAGACTTACAAATTGTTGCTAAGAACAAAGGAGAAAGCATCAGCTAAAAAGTTTAAGTTTGTCTGGACGAGAAGTGGGCAAGTCTTTGCAAAAAAGAAATAAGCTTCTGAAAGACTTGTGATAACGTGTGATTCAGATCTTGACAAGCTTGATTGACGGTCTGCTGATTCAACTGGCAACTTTATTCGCGATGTATCTTCACCTTTAAATATACTCAGTCTAAACATAAATAGTCTTGTTGGTCATTTAGCTCAATTCTTGGGTTTGGTTAGTCAAACTAAGCCCCATATTATCATTCTTACTGAAACTTGGCTAAAACCCTCGTTGGACAATAGTATCTTTTTACTTGATGACTATGTTGCCATACGAAGAGATCGAATCCTAAAGCATCCAGATACTGATCGTTTTATTCAAGGAGGTGGAGTAACTTGTCTTGTTCATAAGTCCATGAAAGTAAAGGTGTTGCACATGTCAACTTCTGATCATTTAAACCAACCTGAGTACCTGATAGTTGATATTACCCTAGTTTCTGGATCTCATCTTTTACTATCCTGTATCTACCGAAGACCAAAAGGGCTCTTTCTAAATGAATTCTTTGACATCTACTCCAGACTTTCCCTAAACTATAACAATATTATTATTGCCGGTGATTTAAATTGTAACTTGCTTGAAGACAGCTATACTGCGATTCACCTAAAAAATTTCATAATAGAGTCGTCACTGTATTGTGTTCCATATGGCGCCACCTTCCATAAGAACAACACTGACTCATGGTTAGATGTAATACTGCTGGACAAGGAGATCAAATTAGGCTCGTTCACTAAATCAAAATCTCCGTTTATTGACGGTCACGATTTTTTATTTTGCCAGTATAAGCTGGATAATTTAAAACCAGCACTGAAGAAAATTACTTATAAAAACTTGAAAAATTGTGACCATCAAGCCTTGTCAAATCTACTAATGAATTCTTTAAAAATCGATAGTACTGTGTTTGATAACTTGGATCCAGATGAATTGTTGAGTTTTTTCTTAACTGAAGTTTTATATTCCTTGGAATTGTATGCACCTCTACTTACCAAAAAGGTTTCACGTAAAAGCAATCCTTGGTTTACCAGAGAATTTAAAATGAAGTGTAAGGAACGTGATGAAGTTTATAGGCGAGCAAAACGAAGCCGAGATCCGAATTTGCTTGCTTCTTACAAATTAATAAGGAAAAAATTAAAAACTGAGTTAAATCATGCACGTGAAGATTATTTGAAAATAGCTCTCTCAAATCTGCCACATGATTCGACTGTTTGGAGTAAACTGAAGCACCTCGGACTCATAAAATCGAATCTTTCATCACCACTAAATTTCTTTGATGCAGTTGATCTAAATGAGTTCTACGCAAATATAGTTAGGAAACATCCACCTTGCAGCCTTGACTTCATAAACTCTTTGCCTGAAAATTATACCAAAAAAGTTGGTTGCTCATTTAACTGGTCTATAATTGATATTGTTGACGTCACAAAAGCCCTGCATCTTACCTTGTTGAAATCAAAAGGGAAAAGTCCAGACGGGATAGATTTGAGGTGGCTGAAAGATCACTTTTCGCAAACTTCACCTTTTCTGACAGCTCTATTCAACAGGTCTCTCGACACTTGTATGTTCCCAGATGCCTGGAAAGTCATCTACGTAGTACCTTTAAATAAGGTTACATCACCTAAATCACCATCAGATACTCGACCAATTGCAAACTTGTCTCATCTGGCCAAAGTCTTCGAAAGAATAATTGCAAACCAGGTGACAACTTATTTAGAAAACAATGAGTAGCTTGATCCTTTTCAATCAGGGTTCAGAAAACATCATAGCACGCAGTCAGCACTGATAATGCTTACTGACGATATCAGAAAGGCAATGGATAAGAATCAATTAACTATTCTGATCTTATTTGATTTGAGCAAGGCATTTGACTACGTGGATCCTAAAGCTATCATGATTGCTCTCTTTGAACTTGGTTTTTCTATGGAGGTGATACATTGGTTCTGTTCTTATTTATCAAATAGATCGCAATCAGTATTGAATGAGCATGGAATTCCGAATGAATTATTAAAAACCTCATCTGGAGTCCCTCAATGATCCGTCCTTGGACCCATCTTGTTTTTAATAGTCATGAATTCAGTGGTTAGGTGGATAACCTTCTGCAAACATGGTCTATTTGCTGATGACATATACATCTACCTGCACTTTTTTGGTTATTAATCTGAGGAAGCGGTCAGGCAAATCACTATTGATGCTCATGCAATCTCAAGATGGGCAAGAGAACATGGATTACAACTGAATCTGTCGAAAACCAAGGCTATGATTTTGGGAGCCAGCAGCAAACTAAGGCAAATGCAAACTTAGGAAGTACCTCCTATTGTACTTGATGGTGTAATTATACCATATGTAGACTCGGCAAGATGTTTAGGAGTACATATAAGTCGCTGCTTGTCTTGGAACGATCACGTCTCGCAGTCAGTCAACAAAGCAAACTCGGCTCTTCATAGCCTCAAAGTCCGAAAGAACATATTTTCTACTCAAATTAGAAAGTTGTTAGTATCAGCTACCATCCTACCTCTAATTGATTATTGTACTAGTGTGCTTGTTGACTGCACTTCCGAGAATAATCTTAAACTACAACGTGCAATAAATTCCTCGATAAGGTTTATCTTCAATCTACGAAAAGATGAGCATATTACCCCGCATCGTCGTGAGTTAGGCTGGTTGTCTGTCAAATATCGTAGACTTTATTTCATGGTTTGCTACTTCTACAAGCTATTGGATATTGGCAAACCTGGATACCGGCGCGATTCATTCATTGAAGAGACTGATGTTAGACGCTCAAATAGGTTGTTGGCAAAAAAGCACATCTCCTTTAAAATGCCTAATTTCACAACCACATATTTCGGAAAGTCTTTCTTGGTAATAATGATAAGAACATGGGAGGAATTACCTGGTGACATAGTAAATTCGAGTAGTCTGCAAGTGTTCAAAAATAAAGCTTTTGATTATTTCTTAAACTTAGATAATTGAAATGAAATAAAAATTAATATTAATAAAATCAAATTAAAATTATGAATTTGCCAGTTGAATCAAGATTTATATGTACCTTTTATTATATATTAGTATCTATATTATTGTTTATGTGCTTATCATGTATCTAAAATTGCCAATAGGCCTGTGCCTTGGCATAAATAAATCAATCAATCAATCTCTCTCTCTGTAAGTACTACATACACGTTTTTATATCGCTCTGTTTAAAGTGTTGTGATTCTGCAGTTTTCTGCCTTCGGGCGTTTTGTGTTTCAGATCACTGCATGCGCAAATTGCAGGTCTCGTTTTTGTTACATAAATCGACGTAATTTGAGGCCTGTAAAATTATCAAATTAATTATTTTCATCGTCAAAATTGGTATTGAGGTTAGTGGGCTCTTAGTGTAATTCTTTGCCACGGTGAGTTGTCAGCGCTATCATCTCAGTCCCGTCTAGAAAAAGCCTAGTAACTTTTCGAGCAGGAGGTTGGCCGCGCTGTGATATCGGCGGTTTGAGTGATATCGTGGCGCTATCTACTGGTTCTCCTCTGCATGACTGTGTGTAGCTGATTTCATTATCGATTATGGATCCAGGCGGAGATTAGAGCTTTAGAATTCCTGCATTACCGGTGGCTCCCTCTGATTCCGACTCTTCACTTTCGTCAGGTTCCAAAAGACCACTTGATCCTGGTGATAAATACACTGATCCTCCACTTAAAAAACGAGTAGGACGCAAACTGACGCTGGATACTGTGCTCGTTGGGATTGATCGCATAACTACTAAACTCAGTAGTCATAGTGCATTGCTCAAGGACATTCCAGTTATCAAAGCACAGCTGGATAGTTATAATACTGACATAGTAGAGCTAAAACAATCAACTTCTCAGCTTGCCGCTGACAATTTGGAACTTAAACAATCCTTAGTTAGTGTCACAAATCGTCTCAACGCCCTGGAGCTGAAAGTTGCTGACTCGACTGGCTCCTCAGCTGGAAATAATGCTAGTGAACTTGCTTTACTGACCACTGCAACTAATGTTAACACCACAAACATACTAAAGGCCTTGAAAACAAGCTCTGGTGCCAATGAGATTGTCATTACGGGTTTCCCGGATATTGAATGCTTCTCTGATCATCGCAAATGGGTGCGCGCTGTTTTTGCAATTTTGGGGTCGGAAATACCTGATGATGTCATTCTGGACACCAGAATACTGAAGAAAAATAATGCTACAGCCAGTGATACTGTTCCTACACCTGCTCCCAGCAGTGGTAATGTTCATCAAACTCGAAGACGTCTTACTATAGCAGTGAAGCTTGCTTCCCCAGGTATTGTGATCAAGATAATCAATTCAAAGAAGAAATTTGGCACTCTCAGGTGATCTATGATTAAATCTAACTTTGCTTCACTTTTCAACGATGGTATGGACAATCTTAAAGACGACTTTAATATCTATGTCAATGAATTGCTTTCTAGCAAAACCTTCAAGTTGCTTGGAGAAACTAAAAAATTACTGAAACCGCTTGGGTACAAATACATTTGGACCAAACATGATTCTGTGATTCAAAAGTGTGGTCTGTGGTCAAAAAGGAGGCTGGTGCGCTAATCCAAATCATCTCTAGTCAAGCCGATCTGCTACGCTTCAAACAACAACCCAACACTACAGCATAGGTAGAAGCGACATCTTCAAGTCACTGCTGCAAGATCACATCCCACAAAGTAAATTGTGACAATGGTACAACTACTCTTAGAGCTTGCTGTCTTGATGCAAACTCCTTGAGAGCGCATATGGATGTTTTGTTGCAGTTTCTGGATTCAAACTTATTACAGCATCTCATCGTCATTACTGAAACTTGGCTGGCTGATACAATACCTGATACAGTCGTCAAAATAACAAATTACAACATCATTCGAAATGACCGGAACACTCATGGAGGCGGAGTCGCTATATACTTTCATGATTCTTTAAACTTATCTGTCATCCATAAACCTCCGATTATTTGGACGGGTCAACCTGGTGTTCCAGAGTACATCTTATGCAAACTACTTGTAAAGAAAGCAGCTCCTGTTCTGGTTGCGGCCGTCTATCGTCCACCTCATGCCCCGTTCACAGCAAATACTGACCTAGCTTCCACACTTGCTGCAGCCGTGGATGGTTTTAGTCACAAAATCATTCTAGGAGACTTCAATGCTGACCAGCTTCAACAGAGCTTTGACGCTCAATACGTCAAATCATTCATCAGTAACAGCTCACTCAAGTTGGTTGATCATGGGGTTACTCATGTAACGAAGCAATCTGAAACGTGGCTCGACCTGTGCATTGTTGATAGTGAAGATCATATAACAAACTGGGGTAAATCGGACAGGCCATTTGGAGCAGGGCACTACCTGATATATATTGAGATGCAGCTAGCTGGACAAATCACAACATGCAAGCGAATTGTCACTCAACATCTAAACAACCTATCGTCGCCGGCAGCTACAACAGCACTTTCATGCCAGGACTTTACGCAGATATTATCGTCTGAGCTTTCGGTTGATTAGTTAGCAGACTCATTTACCAGTAGATTCCTTTCACACGTTGACTATTTTTCTCCTTGTCGCCAAGTCACCATTGATTTTTCAAGAATTATGCCTTGGATAACGCCAGAGTTACATGTTTCTGAACGCAAGGTTCCAAAAATATACAATTATTTTCAACGTAATAGATCTCATCGAGATTTGCTGCTTTATCGGTATGAACGGGACCTGCACAGAGCGAAGCTTCGTGATGCCAGGATTTGCTACTATAGAAATAAGCTGAATGGTCTGTCTGCAGGTGCTATGTGGAAGGAACTTGGCAAGCTTGGACTTCTCAAGGATAATAGCCCTAAACCTCTGGCTGTTGATCCCGTCGAGCTTCGCAAAGCATTTGTCAACTTCTCCAGGCGTGGAGTCTTAGATGAACTGCCACTTACTCCACCTACAGGTAAGATTGGTGAGCACCCTGAGTTTGTCATTGGTGAAGTTACTTCTGACACAGTAAAACAAGCAATCATGTCCATCAAATTTGACGCAGTCGGCGCTGACGGTATTTCGAAGAAGATGGTAGTAGAATCTCTTCCTGCTATACTTGGACCCATTACTGAACTGCTAAACAAGTTAATACGGGACTCTACGTTCCCCGACATCTGGAAAAAAGCTATAATCGTTCCTATAAATAAAGTTCAAACACCTTCCAAAGTTACTGATTATCGGCCTATCGCTCTCCTACCTTTTCTTGGCAAGGTACTTGAAAAGATAGTCTTTCAACAAGCTGTAAAGTACCTCACCGAGTATGAACTGCTTGACCCGTTTCAGTGTGGCTTTAGGAAGGGGCACAGCACTCAACTGCTCTGTTAAAACTTGTCAACGATGTCCGCTTTAACATGGGCAAACGCATGGTCACCTTCTTACTACTATTTGACTTCTCAAAAGCATTCGACACTGTCGATCCATTGCTACTCATTCAGAAGCTTATCATGATTGGTTTTTCTGAGCCAGCTGCTACATGGGTTTCCTCCTACCTAACTGGGCATTTTCAGGCAGTCAAAGATCCTGATGGGAATTAAACCGACTGGATGCACACTGACATAGGAGTCCCTCAAGGCTCTATACTGGATCCATTACTCTTCTCATTATTTGTAAATGGCATTGGATTGTGCATTCGGTTCTGTAGGCGCTTGCTGTATGCAGATGACCTGCAAATATATCTTGCCTGCTACCCACACGAGCTCGAACACTGTGTACAGAAGTTGAATTCTGACATAGCTAGTATTAAAAACTGGGTAGTCAAAAATCGGCTACAACTTAACCTGGGAAAGACAATGGCTATCTTGATGGGCACAAGGTCCTTTATCAATGATATTGACCCTTCACACATTAGCCTGGGCTGTGATGGAATTGATATTCCTATTGTTTCTAGCGTTCGTAATCTTGGTGCCATCATTGACTCCAAGTTGACCTTCGAGGATCATGTCAAGCATGTAACCGGCAAGGTGAATACATCCCTGTACAAGCTATACAACCTGCGTCACATTACTGATACGAACATGCGCAAAACATTAGTAAATGCACTCATACAGCCACACATCAACTACTGTTCAGCAGTAATATATGGCCTGGGCTCTGTACTTGATGGTAAGCTCCAACGTCTAGCCAATAAAGGTATTCGCTTCGTGCTGGGCCTGCCCTGGGATGCCCACATAACGCAGGCCAGAAAAGACTTAAACTGGCTCACTGTCCGCAGAGCTAGAGCTCGAAGTATGCTGAACATCACCTGGGCGGTGATCTACGAACATACTCCTTCGTATCTTGCTGAACTTATATCTATATACACAGCTGCTCGTGCACTGCGTAATCAAAGTGCTGGAATTACTTTGACGATTCCAAACTACCGGACGAGCTCATATAAAGCGGCCTTTGCAGTAACAGCACCCTACCTCTGGAACAGCCTGCCTGACGGCGTTAAACTTGCACGTGATTTTGCCACTTTCAAGTCAAATCTGTTTATTTGGCTCTTTAATTCAGACGACGATGACTTGGTGACTTGAGTTACTGATTAGCCAGTGTTTTCTTAATCGCACAGGCAAACCGTACAAATTGATTGCTATTAGAAATTACAACACATTTATTTATTAACTACTCACACGTATTAATTCATTTATTTGCAATATTGTAGTACAATTCTTACAACACGTTATAATGTAAAAATGGTCTTCTAATTACTCATATCGTGAAGCTACTGCTTTCCCCTAATGTAAATTTTTGTTTAACCAATTGAACAATAAACAACCAATCTAATCTAATCTAATCTCTCTCTGAGTATTGTGTGTCACGTAAATTTTTGCTCTGTGTTCAAGAACTATTTACTGTGTTGTGTGTCCTCGGGCGTTTTTCTTTTGCAGATCACTGCTAGCTAATATTGCAGGCCTTGCTTTATAGTGGTTTGTTCCGGTGATAAGGCTTGTAATAATCAATTATTCAATTAATTAAGTTCTGAGGAGTCACTTTGAGGTTACTTTCTGTCTCACTTTCGCCTGCCACCTCTCTCTCGGACACGTAACGCATGTGCTGTGAGTACCCATTAGTTTGGCTTGGGACTGGGCGTTGCTATCTGTGTATTTGCCTACACTGACTCGGAATTGCATGCTAGTGACACCACACTACCTTTCATGGATAACACTGACAATCTGATTCGTGGTTTACCACCTGCTTCACCTTCTGGTTCTGATTCGTCATCCGAATCTACTGATTCTCGCAAGAGAACTCGAGCGATGGATGAAAAGGGCATGGATCCGCCACCTAAAAAACCTGCTGCGAGCAGGATCACCCTTGCTGCTGTCATGTCAGGCATAAATGCTATAAATTCTACTCTCAAGGAGGACGGCTCGCTACTTAAAGATGTACCTGACATCAAAGCCAATCTTGAAAAATTCTCAGTTGACATCACCGATCTGAAACAGACTACTGAAAGGCTTCAAACTGATAACGTCACTACCAAAGAATCTGTTGCTGATGTCATGAGTAGGCTTCAAAAGCTGGAAGCAGCTAGCTGCAGCGCTGGTACCTCGACTGCCCAACATGATAATGAACTGACCCTTCTCACTACCATCACAAACAGCAACACGATCAACCTTCAAAAGACCCTACACACAAACTCAAACTGCCTGGAATTTGTGATATTTGGATTTCCTACCTGCTGTCTTAGTCATGACCAAGCGCAGTTATTACGCCTTGTAAACTCTATACTTACAGTACTAAATGTTCAATTGGAACCAAGTGAAATTGTCAGTGTGAGATTTCTGTCCAAACATAATACTCCTGCTGAGTCATCTTCTGGAACTTCTGGCAGCTCAGCGACCGAAAACCTAAGCCGTACCTCTATTGCTATTAAATGCTCCAAGCAGGCCACTGTTTTTACGATGATTTCGGCTAAGAAGAAGCATGGTGTACTAAACTGGTGCTTTTCAAAAACACAACCTAATGTTGTCTCTTCTCTCGCCACTATGCCTTCTAACAACTTTAACGTATATGTTAATGAGCTCCTTTCCAGCAGAACGTTTAAACTGCTTGGTGAAACGAAGAAAGCGTTAAAATCAGCTGGCTTCAAATATATAAGGTCCAGAAATCACGCTGTACTGGTCAAGAATGACGAACATTCTCTTATACAGGTCGTTACTTCTACTGGGGATATAACCAAGATACTTGAGGGTCATTCTAGAAACAATTTAAACTAATCTGTCGTCCATCACCTAATTTCATCAGCAGCTTATACACAATTGATACTAGTGCATCACTTCGAGTTTGTCATCTGAATGCCAATTCTCTTAGAGTGCATCTTGATGCCATTTCTCTTAGAGCACACCTTGATGAACTGCGGCTCTTCCTGGCTTCCAACAGTCTTTACCATATTATCGCAATCACTGAAACTTGGCTTGGAAATCATATTCCTGACTCCGTTATCAGTCTACCAGGTTACAATCTAGTTAGAAACGATCGCAATATACATGGGGGTGGCATCGCTTTATACTATCATGAATCTTTACACTTAAAAGTCATTCTCAACCCTGTGATTAACTGGACTGGTCAACCTGGAGTACCAGAATATATAACTTGTGCCCTTTACCCGAAGAGGGCGTTACCTATATTTATTGCTGTTGTTTATTGGCCTCCACATGCACCGTTTGGTGACCTTGCCACTACTCTTGGAACTGTCTTTGATGGGTATAGTCAGAAACTAATTCTTGGAGACTTAAATGCTGATCAGTTCAGTGCAGGACCTGATGCTGAATATATAAGGTCCTTTATGGCTGCAAACTCTTTTATCCAGTCAAATGGACAACCGAACTGCAGGAGACTTTCAAGTCACCTTAATGCGCTCTACTCTGCTACTTTGTTGGTGCAACCTAAAGTCAATGCTGACTGGGTAATATTCACCAACGCATCCGAAATTGGTATTAGAGCCGTTTTACAACATAGGGTGGATAACTTTTGATCTGTGGAATTATCTCTAAAACCACACAAAACTAAAAACTAAAACTAAAACGCCTTGAACTTATAAGCAAAAACAAAAACAGAATACCGGTATACCATTGTGTCTTTCAGTGTATAAGTTTATGGAGCGAGGGAGTGGTCTGGGTCAAAGCATTCAAATTCATGTAAATTATCAACGGATTTCCAACTTTTATTTAACAAATATAATCTAAAATCTCTATTTAACAATAAATAAAATACTGTAACATAATACAAAAAATTTTACTCTACACTAAAATACTGAATCTATCAACCCTAAATTAATGTTAACGGAGAGACAAATTACATTTTAAAGATGCCTATCGATACTTAATAAATTAATTGGCTGTAACTTCAAAAAAATCGTAAAACTAACGTACATGAGTCTCATACTGAATTTAATTATATAACAGTTAGACTAAGATTGACACATAGTGTCGCTACTAATTTATTAAATTAATATTTATAACAAATTGTGAACGTGATCCTGAACTATAACAATATTCTTAATTAAAGTCTCCTTTAATTAAAACAGTAGCATAATACCTCAAGAGTCTGACTTAAACTCGGTTAATTAATAATAATTATAATAATTATTCGGAGTGTCTAAAGATACCGAAAAAAACCTGTGTTTGGAATGGCCTATCGTGTGGCACGCTTATCCCTTATTCTATCCTACCTATTTCTATACACTTATCCACGTTGATGATGATTTCATTCCTTGTAAATGATGAAAAGAATATCGAGTAACATCGTACACTATTTAAATAATACTTTGGTTGCAATAATCTAAACCATGTAGCTTTCCGCGATGCCATGATGCTGTAGCGGCATGCTCGAAAGACTAATGGCGAATGCTCTGGTCAATGCATTTCGAAGGACTGTCTTCAACTTTCTAAATTTATAATCAAAAACCCAAAACTAAACCTAATAGTTATCTATAACTGACCTCTACACTCTGATTCATAAATCAAGCTCGAACTCGGCTGTATCAGTAATTGGAGGTTTGTCCTCACCAAAGGTACTCACTAACCTAAATTTAAGTATGGATATACTTGGTAATTGCTCTCCTGGAACAAACTTCAGCTGGGATTATAAAACTTATTAACTAAGCGACCTGTGACATTCTTAAAGGTATAAGAGGGTATGCCCAGTCCTCTGAGGCCTGTCAGACTAAAACAAGTATGAATGACCAAACGGCTTCTACAGCAGCAATAGTCACAAAATTACGTTGATGACTGCCAAACAAAAGCTAAAAAAAATGATCCCTGTCTGCATGCATCAAATTCCGTATACACTGGAGTACTAGCATCTCAGCTAAACCTCTGTAATCTACCCAGAAGTCTCAGAGGGATAGAGCGTAGTTCTATCATCAGATGATATCAGGTGACTAATTAAAGTCCCGCTCCACGGTAACAGTGACTTGTCCACATACTCAAAATACTAAAACTGTAAATCAAAACTCAAACTTTCTCATATTCCAAACTTCAATCTTAAACAAATTCTCTATTAAATTTTCATATATCTAATTCTTTATTCATATTTTTCAACAACAACCTATGATTGTAGCTATCATTGAATTGAATTGAATTGAATTGAATTGAATTTAACCGGGCACTCAGCTTGTGTTAGCCATTGTACCCGGGCCCATTGAGGACAATTTTTATAGTTGTCGGAGAGGATTGCGGTCCTGGTGATCATTGTTATTAAGCCTAGCCTCTTTGCCAGTCCACCTAACAATAAACTTAGCAAGCCCACTGTCCTTCCGACAACTATATATACTTTTAACTATTTCAGATACTATTGTTTGTGAGTTGATAAGTGGAGGAGACATAGTTTTTATTTCAGTGATTCCCCGCCCCGAGTCTAAGGAAACACGTCGCGGGACACAGCCGCTGTCAGTAGTCCCCACTAGTTCAGGAAGAACCGGGACCTGGCATTAGCTAAGCCCACCGTCGTACTCCCGTCGCTATGAGTCCTAGCCGCCAGCTGCCGTGGCCATCTTACGTCGTGTCCTTGTCGTCGGGGGGTCTTGTCGACCGAAATTATGTCACCTGGGAAGTTAATGTGGATGTATTATGGTCCATCCTACAGAGCCCACTGTGTAAGATAAGGCACTTATACAATGGAGGACGCCTGTTATCCAAGGGCAACGTTGGTGGTGGAGGACTCCCTCTATTATTGCTTTGACACGTTGGCTTACACCAAAGCTAGAGGTTCTGCGAATGTTTATGGACCTCCGCCGCCATCAATGCTCGGCCGATACAGGTGTTCTTCTTCGATAAGAAGCCCCACCCGCTAGCCTAGTCATAGAGGCAGCAGAGTCCTGCAGATTCGATCGAGTTTTTGTGTTCCGCCATCATTTTTGTAATGAAGTCGACGCCACTTCCACTCGCTCGAAAAATCGTCGGTATTTCACCACCAGGGAGCTGCCAATGTAATGCACATAAATAGTATTGTGAAAATAAAATTCATTGGTGCATGCCGGAATCGAACCTGGTCCAACGCTGTGGTAAGCAAGTACCTTGTTCGATAGGCTATTGCCAGCCCCACGTAGCTATGATTACTCAATATCTAAATCTCAATTTATAACTATAATCGAATTCTGTATTAAAGATCGTTTCTAACTGCTATGTAAATTATAAGTCTTGAGTTGCCATACTCGTAGATACAACAAAGTTTGTTGGTGCTTGTGACGCTCACTTCAATTTGTCCCCTATACGAAAAAAACGTCACAATATATACCTGTAGATATGTCGATGTATACACTCATGTTCAAAATTATGGAACAGAAAAATTAAAACAATTTTTTGCAAGACTGTAACTTTGTGAAAAACAATCGTATCGAGATTAAAAAAAAAAAAAGTATTTTTGAACTTGAAATTTTGAGTTTTAGTGCATTTTGATCAAAAATTTTTCAGATCTACGACTGTTGTGAAATCATCAGGAATACCGTGAGACACAAAATTTTCTAAATTTTTTCCTTTTTTTTTCAAAGTCTACGAGCGGTGGAAATATTTTTTTAGTTAAATCAATACATAGGTCGGTTAGCAAATTTTTTCAGCTTCACTTTGCATTTTTTTAAGAGGTTCGTACGACATCTTATCGCAAAGATATCAGCCTTCAAACGAAAAATTATCTTTTTGGTTTTGATCATTGATATTTCAGACACCAATCATTGCACAGTAAATTGGAAGACAGCATTAAGCCTCGAATAAAATCTCTACAAGATCCTTTTATCATTTTTTGGGAATTTTTTTAACTTCCCGCTAAGAAAATTATTAATTTTCAAAAATTCGGGAAGTTATTGGTTTCACCCCGATTTTCAAAAATCGAGTTTTCATCAGATGTCAACGTTTTGAGGTCCTAGGAAGCTATTCTGACTATTTTCAGTAATATGCCCCAGTGTGTGTGTGTGTGTGTTTGTGTGTGTGTGGATGTAAACTCTTAATATCTTTTTAATGAGTTGACCGATTTAAATGTTTGAGGTGGCAATCAAAAGAGTTCGTTGGCTGTCATCGATCAATTTCAAAATCTAATTAGCACAAAAATGCAATAAAACGCGTTGATTGCCGCCTCAACTATCTCAATCGGTTAATTCATTCGTAAGATATCGTGGGAGAAAGAAATGCTAAAAAACGGTTTTTTCCGAAAATAATGGCATACAATAGTATTTTCGAGCTCGAAGAGCTCGAAAATGTGTTCGCAACAATGTTTTCGAGTTCAAGGAGCTTAAAAAAAAAATTTTGATCAAAAAAAACAAATATAAATTTTTTTGCTTTGACTCTATATGACATTTTTTGGAAAATTTTTTTAAGCATTTTTGATAGTTTGAATTTTTACAGATCAAGGTCAGAAATAATTTTTTTCGAGCTCTTCGAACTAAAAAAAAACCAATGCATCAAAGTGCATTTTTAAGCTTGAAAAATTTGAAAATTCATTCACGGTATTGTTTTCGAGTTCGAAGAGCTCTGAAACAGTGGGAAGTATTGAGGCTGACTGACAAGCTTAACGGCTCTTTAGGTTTTTACATGTTGTCACCATGCTTCAGTAGCTGTTTGTATAATCACTGATTGCAATGAATATCTTCAAGTTACTAATAGATAATTTTAATGAATTCATACTTAGGGCGCCGCAGGACCACCCGGAGAGCGAGGACCAGCTGGACCCAAAGGTTCTAAAGGCGATAAAGGCGATCTTGGGATGACAGGTCTAGAGGGAACACAGGGTCAAAAAGGTGAACCTGGCCGAGATGGAAACCCAGGTGAAAAAGGAAATGAAGGGGCACCTGGACCACCTGGAAAATCGGATGAGTTCTCCCCTCATGATGTAAGGATTAATTTCTTAGTCATATTTATAGTTTTTCAATTTTAATTTGGCGATGTTCTATATGCTATAGTAGTAGAGTAAATTAAAAAATTTCATTTATAATAAACAATACCCGGGAAAAAAAATTCATGTCTGACCGTATATGATCATATATGAGTAATTATATATGATCATGTATGAAAATTGGCCATGCCTGATCATATATGATTAGATATGATCATATACGATTAGATATGATCATATATGATTAGATATGATCATATATATGATTACATATAGGTTTGACAAAAATTATTCAAACTAAAAAAATAATGTTTTCATTTTATTGTTCATTAACATTCATTGAAATTTATTTATATATGGCTATTGTTCACTTCTTATCAATTTTTCTATCGATGAAAAAATATTCAGTGTTTTTCTGGGATTCGAACCTGGATCCTTCTGCGTATCAGTTGAAGATTGTACTACGCTGCCAAACCATGGGCTTAATAATCAAGACTATTCAATAGATTTATATATATCTTAGAAACGTCAACATACATTACGTTTATATTGATATTTTATACGGTATCCGAAAAATTTAAGTTTTCTAATGCGGAATAAAAATTAAATTTAAACTTAAGGTTTCATTTTTTTACTTCCCGCGCAGAAAATTGAAAATTTTCAAAATTAAAGAAAGTTATTGATTTTAAACCCATTTTCGAAAATTGAGCTTTCAACATATTTCGACGTTTTGAGATCCTAGGAAACTATTCTGTCTAATTTTAGGGTGATGTATGTATGTACCTATGTACGTTCGTACGTAAATATCCTATAACTTTTGAACGGATCAACCGATTTAGACTCAGTTTTTCTATTATTGTAAAAATTCGTATGTCTCTTCATATATTTTCGTTCCTGACCATACCTGATCTTACACGAGTTGAGCATCACGTAAAATTTTTTTGTTCGTTCATATATGATCATACATGACCATATAGAATCTTATATGGATTGTATATCGGTTAAAAACTTTTTATGTGTCTTCATATATGTTCATATATGTCTATATATGATCATGTATGATCTAATATGGATTGAATATCGAGTAAAAATACTTTATGTTATATCATATGTGATCTTACATGACCATTTATGATCTTATACGATTTGTGTATAAATTAGAATAAATTTCTTTGCCTTTATATATGGTCATATATGAACATGTATGACTCTTATATAAACATATATGAATCATATATGATCATATATGGCCATATATGATCTTATATGGACCGGATATTGAGTAAAAATACTTTAGGTTGTATCATATATGATCATACATGACCAAATAGGATCGTATATGAACATGTATGACTCATATACCAACATGAATGAATCATATATGATTATATATGATTCATATATGATCTTATGTAATCATATCTAATTATATATGGCCAGATATGAATTTTTTTTCCCGGGTAACTATAAATCAATAAAAGTGTTCACGAATAAGATATAAATAATTCATTAATAATTTGGAGCTGAAATAGATGGTATTATATTTGGCTTCTCAACTTGTGAGACAAAATATGTTTAAATTGCCAGGTTGATGTCATAAGCGTGTCAGTAGACCCCAGCTGTGTCTGCTGTTGACCATCTTTTATTTTATGAAATATATTTCATAGACTTACCGTGGTGTAGATTGCGGGCTTCATAATTCGGCCCAAACCATCTTTTTTTTACGTAACTTCTCCGCCTCTGATTGTGCGTAGTCGTCTCTGCCACTGGCCTTGAAAGGAGCTTTAGTATAAAACCCGTGTAACGGGTAAAATTGGTTTATTAAATTTATTACAGCAATTGTTAAAACAACGAATAAAAACTGGTTTAATTAAATATTCGAATTAATCAATAAACAAATTAGAAACAACTACCCCTTTACTCAGATTTACTCGCTGGAGTCCATGGTTGAAGGGATTTCAAATTAGACACAGATTTTAAACAAAAGAGAACAAATCTTGATTTAGACATTTATTTTTTACACAGAGATTGGCTTAGAGCCCTTTTCTACTACGTTTACAAACAAATAATGATACAATAATTAACAATAAAAACGGTTACGCGGTCACTCAGCGACTTTCCCGTGGCGTAAACTCATACACACACACAATCTCGCGGGCGAAACCCCGGTTCTATCCCTCTCCGGGTACCTTGAGATGTCTGGTCAACTTTCCTCTCAGCCCTACACGAGTTTCCCCTCTAAGAGGGTGAGCGGATGGTCTCCGTCGAACCCCTACCTACAATAGACTGTTTCAAATTAGGGGTCTATTTTTATTTTTTTGATGAACATTGAAAAATCTGAAGGGTATCTTAAAATACGGTGATAGTTAAAATTTAAGCTCTTAATATTGATATTTAGAGGTGGCTAATGATAATTTTCGATTTTTCATTTAGTAACATGGCAAAAAATACATTACTTCCAAAAAAATCAAGATACAAAAAACCTCTCCTTAAATATTTTGTAGCAAATTTACTAATCTACAAAAAACGTCTTTTATGATTTTTGCATAAATTAAACCATTCACAAGATATCCGACGTCAAAGTTTGATACAATTCGAAGAACTTGTTTTTGCTCGTTCTGAATTTGATACCATGTCAACTGATGAGAATTCAGAAATTCTCAAAACAGTTTTATCAGAAGAAATTGAACACTCGACAAAAGAAGTATCTTATCATATTTTGATAAATTCATCGGTTTCAAAGTTATTGGAGTTCGGTCAAGTTAGAGTAAATTTCGAAATCTTTTTACTTTTCTGGTGAAACTATTGGACTAATCATAAAATGTCATAGAATCTTTTTTATAGGCAATTTTATTTCCTACAAATTATCTCTGATAAATTTTTTTTGAATTCTGTTTTCTCTTCTAGTTATTTCTATTTTAATGCCAAGCTCTTAAAATCGATCAGAACACTTTTTTCAAAGAGCTTGGCATTAAAATGGAAATAACTTGAGTCCCGATTTCTGGTTTTACTGTTTGTGACTGCATCTATGGCAATAAATTTTATATAGTTTTGGATGTTTACATCAATCTTTCATTCTCACACTCGATCATTATCACTCAACTAGTCTCCGGTTTCAAGGTAGTAGAAAAGAGCGTCTAAAAGAATTCGATTAACTATAGGAACAGAAAATTTATAAGTGAAAAGGAAACCAGTTATTTTGGCCATGACAGGCGTTAAATACTGTACAAACAAAAAAAATAATGTGCTAGCCCTGTTATGGGGGTGGCCCAATCTCAACCCGGTTCTCCGGGGGGCTATGGCCAATAGGGCCTTTTTGGCCATAGCCCGGGTTATACAGAGCGGTATCAGGGGTTCATCTAATTCCGTCTCAGTTTGTTCAAGTCAGTTTTCACGCGGCCAATAATATTGACTTTTTTTTGGCATAAAATTAGGATGAGGCTAGGAATAATCTGTATAGCCGGTAACAGTACTCAGGTAGACTATCAGATCACTGGTGTCAGCGCTCTTCAATGTAAAGGTGGTTTTTTAATGATAACTACTACGTATGTTATCCACGAGTCACGGTCATTCTCTTATCGCAAGAGATTTCCGTTACATTTTTGGCGGTGAAAAGAAATAATTTAGCCAACAAAGTAACGAAATATCAATTTATTCACGATTCTAAGGAGCTTTAAACCGTTTACTCTTACCATGGCAAATAAATAATTTGACACTTCAAAAAAAAAAATACTGAAATTTTTATTTAAATATAATTAAAGCCAGAACGTAATAATGGCAAAAAATGTAAGAAAGATTGTTAAAGAACGTAAAATTTTCTACAGACGTTTTTAATCTTCCGGAATTGTACCTTCCTTATCCGTAGTCGTAATTTAATGCTTAAAATTGAGCTGTAATCTTCCGGTGCACCAACGACGTGCCGCCACCAAATTTGCGATTCAAGATAATTTTTAACTTCCCGCTATGAAAATTTTCAAAATTTGGGTTATTGTTTTTATCCTGATTTTCGAAAATCGAGTTTTTAACGGATGCCGACGTTTTCAGGTCCTAGGAAGCTATACCGATCATTTCTAGAATGATGCTTGTGCATGCATTTCATATCATATGGTCAGGTAAATTTATGTCTTTTTCCCCGGATAAATAATCATATAATGTAGTAAAATGTGTTTAAAATCAAACCAACATTCCGTCTTTATAATCTTTTTCGATGACCACGTGATGTAATGCAATTTGTTCTTCAGTTTAACCGATATTACCTAAAAAAAAATACAAAAAAAAACTTTTTTAATTTTTTTTTCGGATAATCATAAATAAAAATTTAAAGAACGCTCGTTTATGAAGTATTTTCGATGTGTTGCATTTTTTAAGTTTAATATAAGATTTATCGTTTTCGAGTTGAAGAACATCTAAGTAATCAAAGCTATTGTCGAATCGAAAATGTTGCAAATTACGCTTTCGAGCTATTTGAGCTTGAAAACAGTGAAAAATTTTGTGGCCGGCCCGCAGAGTCAACCGATTTACAGATAGTTTTCACTTTTTTTGAGTTTCTGAGGCGAGAAAGCCCGGGAAAAAAAAATTATATATAATTAGATATAATCATATATAATTATATAAAATTCTATATAATTTTATATAATTTTGTATAATTTTATATGATTATATCTAATTTTTAAAAAATTTTTATGTTTAATTGTATATAAAAATATATAATTATATATAAATATATATAATTATATAAATTCATATATAGTCTTATATAACTATATATATTTATATATAATGATATAAATCTTTCTAATTTAATTATATAAAAATATGTATAATCATATATTTTTATATATAATTTTATATAAATATATATAATTATATTATTTTATATATAATCATACATATTTATACATTCGGTCGAAAATTTTTTATATAATTTTATATAATTATATAAAATTTTATATAATTGAGGTGTAAGAAATTCTATCTAATGGGAATTTCTAAGTCAATAATATTAAGATGTGCAGGTAGAATCATAACATTTTTTGAAATAATTTAGATATGATCAAATAATGTAAGATTATTTGGAAGAACTGATTTAACAATGATTTATAACATTTTATAAAGTCTATAAAATTGTTTTAATTTACCGCATTCATAAATGTTATAAAGTATGCAAACTTTTTTCAAATTTCTTAGAAATACATTAACAAGACCAAAAGTAGGATGATACTAAAAAAATTTTGAAAATTCAACAAAGAATTAAGTTATAAAAAACTGTTATATAAAATTAAAAATATTTTAGTTAAGTTAAAAAAATTTTAACTTCTGATTTTTTTTAATTTACCAAAAGAAGTAATTATCGCCCCACTATTAGTGGGTATATACCGCTAATGGTCTCTTTACTCTATGAAAAATAATATAATTTACTACAATGCTAATAACAAAATTAATCATTTATTGATGTCTTTGATTTTCTCAAGTTCATTTGAATTCAAATAAAAACAGTTAATCAACCACTATTGTCAAGTGATTGATATAGCACTGTGGATAACAGCTCAGACTTCGGATCAAAAGGTCCCGGGTTCGAGTCCACGCGCAGGCGGGATTTTTTTTTTTTTTTTTTTTTCATGACCATTATTGTATATATGACTTTATAAAGTGATATATAATTATATATAATTATATAAAATTATATATAATTATATAAAATTAGATCAAACCAAAACTCATATCTAATTTTATCTAAGCATTTATATAAAATTTTATATAATTATATATAAATTTTTTTTCCCGGGAGTGTCGTGACAGAAAGTAAATGTTCATATTGTTCACTGTTATTCCTGAAACAAACATAATTATGGGCCGCTTTCAATGACATTAGTTAGACAGTACCTATGGACCGAAACGGTCCGTATCTCGGAGATGCAGATCTCGAAAAAAATTTTTTTTTTCTACTTTTTTTGAGATGTTTCAGCGAGATTGCGTCATAGCAAATAATGTTGACAGTTATTTCTCAAACAAATATAGATATGGACTACATCCGATGGCAATAGTCAGATGGCGGCCATAGTCCAAAACTGTCAGTATCTCTGAGATTAAAGTATGACCCAGCGAGAACTTTTATTTTCCAGAATAGATTGACTTTAAACCATTTCTACATTAACCGTTGGCGTAAAAATAAGTGAAATAAATGCAATCCGTGGTCTAAAAAAGTTTTCAGGTGGCCCAAGATAAGTTACGGCACCTCATGGCGGCTTACAACACAAAAGTGGCCCTCTGAGCGTTCGACTTAGTACGAACATTTCTTTCCGTGGACACGAAAATAAGTAAAATTAATGCAATTCGCTGTTAAAAGAAATTTTTGGCTCGCCCGGGACGAGTCACAGCATCTCAGAGTGGCTTACAATACAAAAGTGGCCCTTTGAGGGGTCAATCCAGCACTAACTTTTTTTCTAAGGATCGATTGTCTTTAAATCGTTGCCACATCATCTGTCGGCGCGAAAATGAGTGGAATAAATGCAATTCATGGTTTAAAGAAGTATTCAGGTGGCTCAAGATTAGTCACTGCATCTCACAGCGGCTCATTTAATTCTATATGAATGTCTGCATAGGAACCATCAAACGCTAAATATGGGTGAAAATTGCCATCTCAGCCACTTTCTCATACTTAAAATGCTTAATTATTGTTCTCTAATTACTGTTAACTGCTATTGACTTGAAGTTGATTATATTTCGAATGTAATGAATAACTTCTTATTAATAAAAATATTTTTATTATTATGATTTATCTCTATTTATTTCAAATTTTTTAATACAAATTTTATACTTCGGATACGTTTTTTTTTCGTTTTTTAAGATATATGTTAGGTGGCACACCTATTTCTCTCCGAACGGTAGCATTAATCGACTATAATTATTTATGATTTTTTAATGCAGCCTCTTTGGATTCCACGAAGCATTTCTCGAGTAAGTATAAGAATGTTGTAAGTATAAGCAAACGATGAAAAAGAATCAAGATTTAACTAATTAATACATGACAAGTAATCAAGTTCTGCATGGAAAAATGCTTCATAAATTGGCGTGCACGCCTTTCTATTGATTATCCAGATGGTTCTTGCGCACATATACTATTTATCCTTTCTGCAATATTTTAGGAGGTAGTAGGGATACAATTCAAAAAAATAATAATACATTATACTAACTATAACTAGATCATATCAGGTAAATTACTGACAGAAACAGGTTATCACTGCCCGATAATAATGTGTTCTACAGAACTCCGTTACACGAGTGGATACTAAATTAACGTAGCTGTTTTCATCCAGCTGCAAACTCTTTCTTTGTTACTGCGTCTACTCCTAAAAAATTTGTACCACAGTTCAAGTATAGGGTATTTAAGGTGCCTCTTCGACTTATAAATTTTCAGAAAGCTGTGACGAATGCGTCAGTAGAGTAATTGGTGCCAATAAGTCCGATATGTATAATGGATGTAGCTAGGCACACAAAAACAGTAATCGATCATTTGTAAGAGAGTTACTTACTCCCTCCAATAAACTTACTCTTCATGACATTGTCAGCATATGAACTTGTGATTTTATTGATTCATTGATACTAGCTATAATCTTGCGTCATGGCAAGTATTTTAGTTTCTGTTTCTGGAACTCAAGTATTTGTACTCTTGAATTAGGGCGCAATAGCTAGATTTGACAATCTTTCACACCACCATATGAAGGTAGATATCATGACACCAATTAACATAACAAATACTACGTTGCGGAATGTTGGAGAAAGCCAACCACTATTTCAGTGGAAAAGCTTAGTCGGTCTATGAAGCAAATGCGATCGACACGGTTAACTCGCAGACAAGTAAAAGCACAGTTGACGTTACCTAAAAGGCAGAGTCTAGTCCAATATTTAAATAAGTTCACGTGATTCAAAAGATTTCTTCCTTATTGGAAGTTTTTTAACAAATTGATTATTCACCATAGTATTGCATTTATTTACCTTTTTATTTATTCATACAGTTTGTAAATATTTTTTCTCACCTCCGGGCGGAAAGCGTCAACTTTCGTCCCGCTGTGCAAAACGAAGATGCCGCTTTCCGCCTCCGTCGAGGAGAAAAATAGTATACACACCTAGGAGTTTTAATAATTTTAAAAATATAATATAAAAAAAAAAAATTACAATTGATATTTTATTCTTTAAATTATAAAAATGACTATAACTCGGAAACTATGGACTTTAGCGGCTTGACTCATAGGACTTTTTTTGAAGGGAATAAAATTTCCTATAACATTCTCATTAGCGATTTTAGTGTACTTTCATTGGTTTACGTTCTGCAAGCCAATAAAGGTCAATTTCATAGGAAAAATGAGTTCCGCAGCGGACACAAGTGAAACAGCTAGAATAATAGCTAAGTTACTAAGGGCACTTTTGAAGAACACCAAATGCCCGACAATTTGCGACCAAGCCCGTGTTGATATCATGAAATGCAGCTGAGTATTAGAAAGTTAAAAAAAAGTAATTTAATTTACGTGTATTTTAAATGGGAAATCTTTGAAATCAAATAGTAAGTACTTAGCATTGGAATTAAGAGCTCATATTTGGTGAGAATTTTTGTTTTTCGATGTAGATTGAGATTTTACTTGAGCACTTAAAAAAAAAAAAACTTTTGCGGAAATGAATCACCCTAATATATATATACACTGATAAAAAAAAATACTATTTTCCAAACAAGAGTTTCTTGGTTCAAGAAATCCGTTCAAAATATTTATTTTTGTTATTATATGAATTTGTTATCACATTGTGAGTAAACAAAAGAATAGCTTTACTTGAATTAACTAAAAATTATTTCCTTTAATTCTATGAAATTCTTGAGACAAAATTATGTATTCTTGAAAATTATCAAGAATATATGTTCTTGAATCAAGTAAATGTTTTTGATTAAAGTATTTTTTTGCTCAGTGTATTTATATATACAATATAACGCGCCTTGTCATCACGATGATTGAACCAAAAATGATAACTCAATTCTGTAAAAAGTATCTCAAAATTTGAACGATTAGCTTTAATTTTCACTATAGTACTTGATTTTATGAAACATCTTTTCTAACAATTAGATGATATTGAAAATTTCACAAAAAATAAAGAAAGCTTATCTTTGCAGCTTGGTCTTCTAATAACTTCTAATTGAAAGACATAACTCATTGCCTTGAAATTCCTACTTAAGCTTACAAAAAAAGTATTAATTACACTACTGTAGCTTTGTTGTATTTACATAAGAAATCTACCTTTCCATTTCGGGTAAGGCCGGAAGGCTCTTTTTTATAATTATCATCGAGGTCGACAAATATCGTTTTTATAAAATTTCATATGAGTTCATGGAGTTTTTTTTAATTTTGTAAAAATCCATCACGAAAACTTACGAACTCTTTACAGGCATTTCACTCTAAATACATCAATTAAGCATAAGAATTGAACTCTCGTGATGTGAACAGTAAGCAACGTTCAGGACTACCAGCCAAGCGGAGCCGTGTTCGAACTCAGCAGAGGCCCGGAATTTTTTCATCATTTACTGCTATCAAATCTTGTTTCTGAATTCGTAATGCGTTCGCGTGGTGATAATCAAATCAAAAATTCGGTATTTTATTTAATTTTTTTTTTTTCAAAAATATTTTTTTCGGATTGATGATTTTGACATGACCCATATATCATACTGAAGTCATGAAATGTCAAACAGACATCACATTTACGTCATGTAGACGTCATTACTTTTATATCCTAATCTTACGTAAAAAAGTGTGAAATAATGAGTCACACCTGAATCATTTATGTCTTATATCTTACGTAAATGATGACAGCGTAACGTGACTCTAACGTCAAATTTACGTCAATGTGTTTACTGGGTATTAAAGCATGCAGTTTATAATTACTATATCAATAATAACATGATTTATAATCCTTATTTCTATTACAATCAATAACAATATATTACATGAATTAGAGCTTAGCTAAATTTAATTCAGCAATAAACAATATTATTGTTCATTTTTAGTGAAATTATAACAGTCAATATATATGAATCTTTAAATTAAGGATTGTTTTTAACATTGCAGTTACATTGTTTATCATTAATAATGAGTTGTTTAATTTTACATTTTTTAATGTTGACGAATGAAGAATTAATCGTTAAAGAATCAGTCTCTCCATTTTCAAGTTGTCTTTTATTTCAACGTTTGTTGCTGGTTTCCCATTCCCGTGAAAAAATTTTCTGATATGGCCTGATATGGCTTGATTTCGGCGGTTCATATCAGGCCTGATATGGACATTGGCCATATCAGAAAATATATGTACAGATAAGATTTGATATGTTCTGATATGGACATATCAGACTATATATAGTGAGATTAACATTGTTATCTCGGGAACTAAATTTATAAATAATTTTATAAAATTGTGAATAACTTTGTAAAGTTGTATGTGCAATAATTGTCATGAAAAAAAAAAAAAAAAAAAAAGAAAAAAAAAATCCATCCAGGTCATGGGTTTGAACCCGAGTACTTCTGATTCTAAGTCTGATCTATTAACCACTCTGCCAAATCATAAACTTGAAATGTAAGGTTGATTATATCTATTTGGATAAAATTGAAACTAAGAAATTTAAAGACATCAGATAAATGATTGATTTGGTTACTTGTATTATATTCAATTGTTATTGTTTATAGAGTAACGAGACCATTAACGGTATACCCACCAGTAACGGGACAAGAACTACTTCTTTTGGTAAAAGAAAAAAAAAAAAGTTCAAGATTTTTTAACTTATAAGTTTTAAAAAAGTATACATAAAAATTTAATAATAATTAAACTTTTTTCAATTTAAAATCTCAATTTTTTATACTTAAATTCATTACAAAAATTTGAAATTCTCTCAGAGATTTAAAAATTGATTTCGTTAGCTTATTGGAAAAATTTTTCAACATAGTTTGTGCACTTTATACAATTTATAAATGCGGTAAATTAAAATATTTAACAGACTTCATAAGATTTTATGAACCATTATAAAATCGGTTGTTCCGAACAATGTTACGTTATTTGGTCATTTCTAAATTATTTTACCAAACGTATGTATACGGAAAACTCGAAAAAACTAGTATACGTACCCATATCAGGGCATATCAAGCCATATCAAACCTGATCAAGATTTTTTTGACAAGCATATTAAAATCTATATACCCTTATCAAGTTATATCAGGTCATATCAAGACATATAAAAAAATTATATACAAGCATATCAAGTCAGATCAAGACATATCAAATCTGATATCGACATATCAAGTTGATATGGACATATCAAGTTGATATGGCTTGATATGGCCAATTTTTATATCAGACTATATCAGAATATATTAAAAATTATATATGGGCATATCAGATCATATCAGGTCAGATATGAATATATCAAATTTTTTGATATGGCCATATCAGGTCATATAAGGTTTGATCAGAAAATTTTTTCACGGGTTTTCATTTTTTTCTCGCGTGCTTATCACAATTAAAATTTTGAATTTCTCGGAAATGATGTTTGTCACCTGAATTAATTGTAAGTGATAATTTTGATGTCGATTTTTTTTTTGGTTTGATGTGCGTTGGTATCTCAGAATCATGCTTAGTGAGCAGTAATGGAGTTAAATTTTCATCTAATTCAGGAATTCCATCGAATTCACATCCCCAAAGAAGTTCACCATTATCAGAATCAGGCGTTAAAAGATGTTTTGTGGCCGTATGCTTTTTTAAGTTTATCTGGTGGCATCTTCATGGTGAAGACGAATCCCGGAAAAAATAGACCTGGAAAAAATCGACCGGAAAAAATAGACCCTACAATAATATATTTGAAACAAATTTTATTAATGAATTTGAACAAAGTCTTAAATCCAATAACATTTTTCATTGATACCATCTAAACTTCATTAATTCCATTGATTTAGTCTTATTAAAAAATTTTTATTTTATCCAACAAACAAGTTTTTTAACCTTATAATACATGGTTATCGTTTAATAGGACATAAATACACAGTTATTATTTTACGAATAATATTTTTATGATACTGCTTATTTAATTAACTTATTTTATGTGTGTCTAATCAAAAAAATGTACCCACACATAAAAAGGTGTGAAAAGTAGCGTCTTCTTTTACGAATTTTGTGTGTGCAATTACAAACATATACCCACATATAAAAAAATGTCGAAAGTGGCACTAGGTCCCTGAACCCTACCGAGGCTTCACCCCTGGACCTCCTGATTGAGATACCCAGTTTTTACGGAAAAAAAAAAAAAAAAAAAAAAAAACGAAGAGATTTTTTTCTCTTTTCTTATGTTTTTTTAATTAATTTTCGGGATGAACTTTCTTGGTCCTAAAAAGCGTCACACCGTGTGTTTTGTCGGGAGTATTTTGGTTTGTGGGTATTTCAGCATCGGGTATTTTTTCGTAGGTATTTTGCCGTGAGTGATTTGTCTTCGGGTCAAAGGTCGAGTTACCGAGTTCCGAATCGATAGACATTGAAAGACATAATACCATCCAATTGTAAGGCCGAGTATGAAGTTCCTTATGAAATCGGTGGTCAGCTGATAAGTTGATTTGCCGGGTCTTTTTTTCCGGATCTATTTTTTCCGGGTCTATTTTTTCTGAAAATATTTTTTTCCGAAGTCAATTTTTACTGGATCGTTTTTTTCCGGGTCTTTTTTTTGCGGGTCTATTTTTCCGGATCTATTTTTTTCTGGGTCTATTTTACCGGGTCTATTTTTTCAGATTACCGGTGAAGACAGAACTTGATTGGTGGTAGATGCAGAAGGGGTTTCTTGGTCAGAAGAAATCATTTGCTGATAGATTTGTCGTCGATTTGTTAAGGAATGTCTGATATATCCTTCTGCCACGGTATTTGATCGCCACCCACCAAGTTGTTTGATAGCTGTTAAATTTGCACCAGAGTTAAAGTAACTTTTGACTGTATGGAAATTATATAATAACCCATTAAACACATGACCTTATTTTGACGTCATACGTAGGTCATAGGAGTTTCACGGCATTTTATGTAAATTTGATGTCAATCAGACGTTCTACATGACTTTAATATGATGTAAAAACTTGACATCATATTGATGTAAGCATGACTCTTGCATGACGTCACAGTTATGACTTATGTGTTACGTACGCTTGACATAAAATCTACATCGCATTGTTACGTAGTAATAAAGCCATTATTGTATATCATAAGGACGTAATTTAAAAATCATATATTTATATCAGTAGCAAAGTCACGGTTAAACGTAATATGGATGTCACTTTTAAATTATATCTTTATGAAAAATGTGCGAATATACAATGTGGATCTGGTGGTGGCGAGGTTGTTAAGCAATTAAAAATTACACACTTTTTATGGATTAAATAAATTAACAATTTATTTACACTTTGTACAAAATTATTGTGAGAAATAATTATAATTAGTGAATTCAACTCAAATTAATATACGCGATAGAGAATGCGACTAGATATACAATTCACGTATAAAATGACACGTGGTCAAAGCGATTTTAAGAGCGGGAAATTAATTATAATATAATTATAAATAATTATTAATCAATTTACTCTCAGTAAATAGCAGCCTTAATTTACTGACTAAATAAAGAGAGAAATTAGCAGAGCGATTCAGATTTAATTAACACAAGTAATTATTAAGCGGGTTCAAGCACGAGGTTACCGAGGTAAAAGCACGTTGTAGAATAGATCAATCAATGGCGGAAAAAGCAGTCCTCAACGGTTTCCTTGTGACGTCAGAGCGATAGACCAATTAGAAAATTAATAACAGATGCTAACTAATTTTCAGCCAATAGCGAAAATCCACGTAGCGAGTTGAGATCTTGAGCCAATGAGAGTGTTTCACGTCGCAACTCTTTTATTCAAAGTTGGAACTAATTGATTTAAATGATGGAATTTTCTCATTGGCCAAGATCTCGCGCGTAAGTTCAAATAGCGATAGTGCTGCCGACCTATTGGTGAGACTCGGCGTTCGCAGGTGGAAGCGAATTGTGTCTTGACTGAACACTTTACATCACTGACAAGTCAGTATTTTACGCAATGCTGATGTAATTTCTGAGTCATAGTGTTTTTATCATCTATTTATTAAAATAAAACAACCATAGAACGAATTTTCAAAAATGTGTAAATGTGTAAAAATAACAACTAAATGTCGAACATTTTTGGGGCCAAAGTAATCGATAAACTCGATAATATATTTCAGACGTTTTAGATTAAAACATTAGCGTCAGCATCAAAAAATTAACTTTATTTTTTTAAATAATATACCGAAAATATTATTGAGAATGACAAAAAAAATGTAACGACAGCTTAAACTCTTTTGATATTAAGATTGTAAAGTTTTGTATTGCAATTTCTCAATCGATTAAATTTCATACAATTTTGTGGAATTATTTAATGTTTCGCAAAATGTTATATAAGATTTTTTAAATTTCACATCACAACAGAAAATTAAAAAATTTGAAGAAACTTAATAAAATGTTTTATAATTTTTTACAATTATCATTTATAAGTTCATGGAGTTTTTTCTAAATTTTGTAACAATCTATTACAAAAACTTATGAACTCTGTCTTTACCGGCATTTCACTCTAAATACATCCATCAAGCACAAGACTAGAACTCTCGTGATGTGACCAGTGAGCAGCGTTCAGGACTGCCAGCCAAGAGGAGCCGTGTTCGAGTCCAGCAGACACCCAGGATTTTTCATAATTTACTGCTATCAAATCTTGTTTCTGAATTCGTAATGCGTTCGCACGGTAATAATCAAATCAAAAATTTGGTATTTAATTTTTTTTTTTTTTTTTTAAATATTTTTTCAGGACTGATGATTGTGACATCACCCACATGTCATACTAACGTCATAGAATGTCACACAGACATCATATTTACGTCATGTATACGTCATTAGTTTTACATCATAATCTTACGTAAAAAAGTGCGTAATAATGAGTCACACCTGACTCATTCATGACATATATCTTACGTAAACCATGACATAGCGTAACCTCACTCTCACGTCACATTTACGTAAATGTGTTTACTGGTAAATCATTAAGAATAAATTTAAATAGTAAAATTATATAATGTATATATGTGTATAAACCGATAGTGGGTAGTTAAGAGTTAGTAGATATATGAAACACTAGTTCATTCCAAATCTTATTGTAAAATGAGAAATAGTTTTTGCTTATTTAATTTATAAAATAGATTGAATCAAAGTTATAATTTTTTTCAGTTTACAAAAATATATGTTAAGTACTTTGTTTTTGTTTGAGTACGTACTTTTAATTCCACTACTATTTACTCCATCTACAAGCCCTCAGAAATTTAACAATTTGCTAACATTAAGTAATCATAAAAATGTTCAAGTTGTTAACATAAAGATAACATTCTGAATCTTGTATGTCAACATAAAAACGTTGTCAATCGGTTAGCTTTTTGGTACCAAAAAATTAATTGCTATTTGTCAATAAAACGTAACAAAGTTTTATCGAAATGTTGTCAAAATGTAGACAAATTGTCATCATAAAGTTATCTTTTTAGAATATAAAAAAGTTAACTCTTTGCCCGGCAATAGTGGTAAAGGTTGTTGGAAAAAATCGCCTTCTTACATCGCAAAACAAATGACAATATTTTTATTGTTAACTTTTTCAATCCAAAAAAGTTAACATTTGGCCACTTGGGATAGAATTACGTTATATTTGAATAACTCTCGCCAGTCGATCACAAGCCGACACGATTTCAAAACGTAACAATATTTTCAGAAAACGGAAATAACGTTATTCCTAAGACAAAAAATTATACAGTTTCTAAATTTTTATTTTTATAACTTTGTTCGCTCTGGCAGAGAAACTCGATGCTTTTCTATAGGATTTGATCGGAAATTTCTGATTGAATCTTAATAGAGTGAATCGGAAATTTCCGAAAAATGTATTATTTTTAAATTAAAAACTATAGAATCCCATTCAAATTTTATGGAAATCATTCGGTTTCAATCGAAAAATAGTAACGAAGTAAAAATATTATTTTTCGATTGGAATCGATTCATTCCGATTAAACTCAACCAGATCCCAATCGGATTTCAACCGGAATTCTTAACAAAGACCTTTTTTATGCAATAAATTTTGTTGAAAGAAAACGTAGTGTCTAAAAACACAGAAAAAAACTTGTGTTCAGAATAGCCAACCGTGTGGCCCGTTATCTTACCGCACGCTAATCTCTTATTCTATCTAACCTATTTCTGTACAGTTATACGTGTCGTGAAGAAAATAGGGAATCTTTATTCTTTAACAAATTCTTATATTTTATTAATAAATACTAAAGTTATGAGTATTTTAACAGGATGGGATTACAATGAGACCCGGGTTACCAGGTCAAAAAGGCGATACCGGTTCTCCAGGTACTTCTGGATTGAGAGGTGAACCTGGTATACCTGGTTCTAAAGGTATGAAAGGTGAAGTAGGCCAAAAAGGAGCAAAAGGAGAACATGGTAAAGAAGGAGCTCGAGGAGTTCAAGGTTACAAAGGTGAACCTGGTGCACCAGGAATAGCAGGACTTCCTGGAGCCTCCGGCGAAAATGGAAAACCTGCTGAGAAAGGTGAAAAAGGTGATATTGGTCCAGAAGGAAAACCAGGTGCCCCCGGCCCGCCCGGATTACCTGGAGCTGCGAAAATCAATGGAAGCAACTTAGGTAATATCTTACCTTATACCACAAAGATAATTTTGAACAGTTTTTAACCAATGAAATTAAAGTTTCAGGAATGAAAGGTGATAAAGGTGACCAAGGTATTCGTGGGTATAAGGGAGAAATTGGACATAAAGGTGAAAAAGGTGAAAAAGGGAATCCTGGAGCCACAGGTATACCTGGTGTTAACGGTGTACAAGGACCTCAAGGGGATAAAGGTGAGCCCGGAAAAGATGGATCTTCAGGAATACCAGGTACTCCGGGAGTCAAAGGTGAAAAAGGAGATAGAGGACCACCAGGAATAACTGCATTTGCTGGGGCCGGAGAATATGTGACCATTAAGGGAGAAAAAGGTACTGAAGGTAAGAGAGGAAGAAGAGGACGGCCAGGTGCACCTGGTCCGATGGGACCACCCGGCAAACCAGGGAATACTGGGGAAGTAGGACTTCCAGGATGGTCGGTAAGTCTTCTGAAAAATTACTAGGTTTTGAGAATACCTAAAGGTATGCAAATTCATAAAATTAAATATCAGTAAAAATTGATGCATTCAGGGTTGTCTTTGTCATATCCGGCGATTGATTTTGAATAGAGTAGATCAATATCTCTTTAGTAGCGAAAAAATATAGTCGATAGGATAGAGGTCTGGACTAACGACATGGGAAGTCATGGAAAGAAAAATGAATCCCTTTTCGTTTAATTATTTATGTACGTTTGTTTTCGAAAAGGCTCGATTCTTCCCCCTGGCTCTGGTGTCTTCCCTGCTTCTATGACGAAGTTGGCTTAGAGTAAAAGATGGACGGAGTCTTATATTATTTTTGAGTAAAAAATTTGTTCGTTGGTAAATTAAATCCTTTATTTGATCACGAATTTATGTGTCTCTTTAATTGTTCCGAAGAACGCTTGAGCAACGAATTTAACAAATGTAGAAATATGAGATAAAAATAATTTATTTAAGATATCACAATACGGCAAGATACGGCTAGACGAATATTCACAACACGACGGGAGAAATAAGTCGGCCTAGCACTTACGGTAGCATGTTATCATAAATAATAGAATTTACTAAATCTAGTAGTTGAACATTCGATAGATAGATAAAACTTCAGCACAAAACGACCCAGAGGTACAAATTACGTGACTGGTATCACTATTGAACCACAAACTACCCTTTGCTATACCTTCGAAGACGGATACAGGCAAACGGTATACGGGCCTATCGACGACCGATTCACGCAGGTCAAAGGATGCAGAATTACTGCTTTTGTTCAACGACTAAGACCTCGAGCTACAGTGCCCAAGTGTTTTTATATTTTTAATTAAATTTTGATGGTGAGTAATTTTTAATGTCATTGGTGAAAATGACCTTTGATTCCTTTTATCGATTGTTTATTGGTCCGTTGTTATTTGCATTATCTTGGTCAACGCGAAGAGGCAAATGTCGTTCTTTGCTTGTGCTGCGTTTTTTCAATTAAAAAAAAAAAAAAAGGTGTAGGCTACTCTACCTTTTTATTTAAATTTGGCATTTAATAATAATAATAATAATAATAATAATAATAATAATAATAATAATAATAATAATAATAATAACAATAATAATAATAATAATAATAATAATAATAATAATAATAATAATAATAATAATAATAATAATAATAATAATAATAATCATAGGGGAGTATACACGGGATGTCGGCATGGCTTTTGGGTTGGACAAGTGCGTGGTTGTTAATCTGATGAAGGGTAAGTGCTCTGATTTGCGCGAAGATATCGAGTTAGTAGATGGGAGCGTCATTGATCACCTTGACGCCGGAGAGTTGTACAAATATCTTGGGATTGACGGGAGTCCTATGCAGGACGTCTCAAAAATCGAAACGACTCTCTGCAGTGAGTATGTGCAGAGACTCCAGAAAATCGGGTCATCAAAGCTTTCCGGAAAAAACAAAGTCTCTGCAACGAACATGCTTGCTGTACTCCCTTACTCTTTCGGTGTCCTTAAATGGGCCCGAAAAGAGCTTAGAGACCTCGATATCAAGACACACAAAGTCATCAATATGAATCGGAGCATGCACCCTGAGTCTTCAGTCGCCAGATTATCCCTTCCCCGGCACATCGGAGAGAGAGGTCTACAGAGCTTCGAGTGTTTCCATGATCGTTTGATTTTGGGTTTAACAAACGAAGTTGTCAATTTCACAGCAGATGAAAATGACTTCTTTATGCAAATTGTTCATATTCATGAGAATGCGTAAAAGGGAGCGTTTTTATATAAAGCAGCAATGTACGCGGCAAAATCCTTTGGTCTTGGAAGAGTAAACCCGCTTATTGGACTCCCTAAGGAGGAATTTAAGACGGTCATCAGGAACGCTGAGCAACAAAAACTGCTCAGTACGCATATGGACAAGTCCATGCACAGCGTGTTCTTTAAACACGCACGTCAACATGGCTTGTCCACCCAGCTGACGTTTTCCTTCCTTAAGTCAGCTGGCCTGATGTCCGAGACTGAAGGATATATTTTTGTCTGCTAAGATGGTGTTATCAACACTCTCGAAAACCATGCTAAAGTGCTCCAGATGCAGCTACTTGACACACTGTGTAGGATGTGTAAGCAACATCCTGAGACACTTATGCATCTTTTGTCAGCATGTCCTGTGCTGGCAAGAAATGCATACGTCTAGCGTCACAATGCTGCTCTGCGAGTACTTTATTACCATCTTAGACACAAGCACGGTATCGATAAAACACCAGTGCTGCCTTATCTGCCAGGAGATATTCCGCAAGTTGTTGAGAATGACCGTTGCCGTATTTATTGGAACGTGCCATTCGTAGCAACGTGGAAGATCGACCACAATAAACCTGATATTGTGTTCTTCGATAAAACCGCTCATAACATTTATGTTATTGAGTTCTCAGCTCCAGCTGAATATAACATCACGGTTAAAAAAGTGCACAAACACAAGATATATCAGGATCTCCTATTTGAAATTGGCAAACTTTACTCAGGCTACCGTGTCAAGCTTGTCGTACTCATTATTAGCGTTCTAGGAGGCATGAAACAGACTTTTGTGTCTGCATTGGCTTAAATCCCAACTGGTTTATCGCAGGTTGAGTTTTTCGCATCACGGATGCAAAAAGCTGTAGTTCTCGGATCCCTCCGTCTCCTAAGGCAACGAAACTTGACCTGCTGCGCATGCTGATCATCTTTTTGATGGAGTATCACAGCAATAACGATTTGGCGCTCAGGTGAGGCCCTCGGTAGAGTTGGACTACCGGGGATAACCCCCTGAGCATTTAACTTAAGAAGAAATAATAACAATAATAATTTCTAAAAAATGTAGGATAGACGTAACATCTCCATATTTATGGTGGTTTTTACTAAAATAGGCAATTTGAAGTCAGTAATATATATGATAACGGATTAATCGCGTACACTTTTGTGTTTATAAGTTTAGCTTTTACATTTTTGTTTCAAATAATACACCTGCACTCATGCCATAAATTAAAAGAACAGAAAAAATTTAAAAATATTTGAGTGAGTTTTGCGAGACTGTAACTTTGTGAAAAATAATTGTATCGGGATTTTAAAAAAAGCGTTTTATAGCTTGAAATCTCTAGTTTCAGAGCATTTTCATCGCAATTTTTTTAGAGCTTCAACTATTGCAAAAACATGAGAAATACCGTGAGACAACAATTTTCTAAATTTTTTTTTTCTTGGAGAGAGTCCACGGGTTGCGAAAAAATTTTTTCAACTAAACTAATGCATAAGTCATTTAGCAAATTCATTCAGCTTCACTTTGGCTTTTTTTTAACTTCGTAGGATGATTTATCGCAAAGATATCAGCATTCAAATAAAAAGTGATCTTTCTGCCTTTAATCATCGATATTTTAGGTACCAATAATCGCACAGAAAATTTGACAGCAGCATTAAGAACTTGAATAAACCCCCTACAAGACCCTTTTATTATTTGTTGAAAAAAAGAATTTTTTTTATTTTTAAAACCCACTAGAAGTAAGTACAAAAAAATGACTTTTTTTTTTACTATTAGTAAATCAACTCCAACTCTGTAAATATTGATGAATACAATAATGTTGCGAGGGATTTTTTTAACTCAGTGTACACCCAATAACCCAGTAAATTTTCGAATCGATCTATTGAACCGTTTTTGAGGGATGATCGATCAAAGTTTTGCTAAGCAATTAAAGGAACAAATTTTGTTCCTTAATTAGGTAATGATCATCAAAATGAAAAAATAATTTTTTTTTTACTTTTTAACTTCCCGCTAAGAAAATCGACGATTTTCGAAAATTTCGGGAAGTTATTGTTTTCACCCCGATTTTCGAAAATCGAGTTTTCATCAGATGTCGACGTTTTGAGGGCCTAGGAAGCTATTCTGACTATTTTTGGAATGATGTCCGAGTGTGTGTATGTATGTGTGTGTGTGTGTGTGTGTGTGTGTGTGTGTGTGTATGTATGTAAACTCTTTGTAACTTTTGAACCAATGAACCGATTCGGATGTTTAAGGCGGCAATTGAAAGAGCTTGTTGGCCATCAACTTTCCTGAAAATTTCAGATCATTTGATCAAATAGACTCGAAAATATCTGCGAATTACGAAAAAAAAAAATTTTTGTTTTTAGTTTTTTATTGATTTCTCAGAAACGACTCATACGATCGACTTCAAAATCTGAACAGCTCTAGTACTCAAAAAAACGCGTCAATTGCCACCTCAAACATCAAAATCGGATAATCCATTCGAGAGTTATCGCGGGAGAAAGAAATGGTGAAAAACGGTTTTTTCTAAATATTTTCGAAACGACTGATGCGATCGATTTCAAATTTTTATCAGCTCTAGAATTCAATAAATCGCGCCGATTGCCACCTCAAACATCAACATCGATCAATTAGTTCGAAAGATATCGGCATTGAAAAGTTAAAAAAATAACATTTTATGTTATTTTTTCTGGATAAATCATAATATAACCTACAAAAATGTGTCTGAAGTCATACTAAGTCATCCTTTATATGGTTACTTTCAATACATAATGTCATCGAACTTGGTTTTTAGTTTAAATCATAATATAAACAATAAAATCGATAAAACGTAGTTTTCAATATTTTTCCCGGATATTTCATATTTGATTGTATCTCACATGAGTCAACACTCATTTAAGTCTTCATTTGAATCCCTGGCATTAATTTCTGCCTGAATACACTTATTTTATTGAACATAATCAGGGATTAAATTTTAAAAACCACTTCATTAACCATTCTTGATTCTTAAATTTCCAAACTTCAGCATAACAGGCAACTTGTTAGAGCTTGAAAAGATCGTAAAAAAACAACCGCATATGAAAGCATTTTCGAGCTCGAAGAGCTCGAAAATATATCTACACCAATGTTTTCGAGGTCTTTGAGGTCGAAAACAGTGGGAAGTTTTGGGGCTGGCCCGCAGGGCCAACCGACGCCCAGATTTTTTTTTATTCTTGCATTGGTTACTCAGTAAATTTCTTACTCAGTAAATATAAGGGAAAGAGAAAAAAACGAATAATTTCCAAATAATGTCAAAAAGAATCAAAGAAAACAAAAAAATTGAAACTTTTTTCTCGTTGTTGATAATTTTTTTTGCAAAAATCACTAAAAAATTTCTAGAATGTTCCTGTTCCTTCAATTCGTAGCATAATTGTATTCAAAAATAACAATTACAAAAATTAACATTTTAACGGATATTACTTTTTACCTTCCTGCTTTGAAAATCAACTATTTTCACAAAATGTGAAAAGTTATTGTTTTAAACCAGATTGCAACAAACCAATTTTCTATCAGATGTCGACGTTTTGGAGTTCTAGGAAGCAATTCTAACTATTTTCAAAGTGATTTCCAAGTTCTTATGTGTGTGTGTGTGTGTGTGTGTGTGTTTGTGTGTGTGTGTGTGTGCGTGTGTGTGTGTGTGTGGGAGGGAGGCGTGAAATAGTAAGCCTCCTCTAAGTTATAAAAAGATACGCAGACAGACTTGCGGCGTCCATCAGGACAATAATAGGAATTGAGAGCAATACAATAAGAGAATTTCCATGGTGTTTCGAACCATTAAGTTCGGGGGATCTATTGTTGACACAAGGTTGCTCAAAACGCGGAGTTGTGACGTGACCACTGCCCAGGAACAGTGTAACCACTAACTTATGACTTAATCGATTTATGCAACTATTTACACTGGAGATAATAAAGAAATATTTACATCGAATTTAAGGTCTAAGATGACAGTTATTTATTTCGTACTATGCACTCGACTAACGAGACACTAACTTTCCAACTATATACATAAGGTACAACTTGATATCATGATATAATCATTAGGCACCAAGCCAGAAGAACAGTATTATTGAAATACGACTTAAATAATTAGTATGAATTTAATCTCTATAGATTATTCGCAGTGTTACGAGCAGTTTTAAAAAACGTGTAGTACGTGTAGCACAATAACTAAAAGTTAGTAGCTTCTCTTCAAAGCGTGATCTCGTTACTAGATCACAGTTCACTAACTGCGTATAGTGCCTCGGGAATCGCGCCGGTCCTCATTTGCTGGTATTTCTGCAGCTGTGTTGAGCGAGCTCACGCTCTGTTGCTTGATAAATAAATCAATTCAGTTGATATGGCTTCACCCTCAGAGATGACGCCACATAGGCTCAACTGGACCAAAGGTTGTACTTGTGAGTCAATTAAGGAGCTCTGAGATGGTGCATTACACCTCATCGGAATAATAAAGACTTTGCCCACAACGTAGTAATGAGAGTCTGGGTGTTAATGTGAATGACTTTGGATCGTTACACTATTTTCGGCCTCTTGATTGTCGCGACGTCGGCTAACTAATTCAATTTTACTCTTGAACGACAGTTTTACGAGCTTTACCCAAAGGTCTGGCAACGCTTGATTTACAATCAACTCATTCGCAATGTCAAGTGGATGCTCATATATTACCTCGTATTATCACTCAAGTTCTATCAACAGTGGTGAGTATCCAAGACTGACCACACTAACAAACTGGAGATAGCAAATTCAGAATTTCTAAAACCAAGCCCAATTGACATCCTCATCGGTGCAGACAATTTCAGAAGCATACTCAAATCATCTTGTTTAGTCATAAGGGGCCATCTGAACCTATAGCCATGTATGTGATTTTTGGATGAGCAGTTCTGGGTCAAGCATGATCAGACTCTCACTCAAAACCTTTACGAGCTCTTCATCTGACCAGCAACGACGAGTTGGAAAAGACTCTCACGAAATGTTAGGTACAGGAGGAAACACCAACCACATCAAAAACACGTTTCAACTTAGCTGAGTCAGAATGTGGAGGGCATTTTAAAACAACTCATTCTTAAGATGCCTCAGGCTGCTATATTGTACGACTAAGTCACAGCTCAGACGTCTCACTGGTGCGTAATTCCAAATTAACAACACAACGATACCTTCAACGTCTTCTCAAACGACTCTCCTCTGATGCAATTCTCAAGGAGCTCTACCTCAAGTTCCTCCAAGAATATGATCTCGGGCATATGGTTGTTGTACCATTAGATGTTCCAGGACCTTCTCATGTATATTGCCTCCCTCATCATGGGGTATTACATGAGCAGAGCACTTCGACCAAACTTAGAGTAGTATTCAATGGGTCTAGCAGAACGTCATATCAAGCCTCACTTAATGACACTATGCACACCGGTCCAAAGACTCAATCTGACATCTTCGACGTATTGCTGTATATTAGACAACACAGATACATCTTCATTACGGACTTCATCAAGAGCTCCATCAAATTAAAGTCCAGAAAGATGATTGGGACCTTCAGCGTATACTCTGGTTAGACAAAGACTAACATTCGATCATATTATAACGGTTAATTAATTTATTTATTGCTGTTATATGCTACACAGTTCTACTCACTCTCACACAACCGAATTCTCTTAACGCTAAACACATACCACACAGTTCCCAACCGATTTATCAGGGATGGAAACTCACGGAGATCTGAACGCGCAAAAGTGTAAATTCTACGCCAGTCCCCAGGACTAGCAGCGTATTACTCCGTATCCCTGACCAACATGTAAATCGACCGGATTCTCGCCATGTACGGATAAGGGCCTGATCTTGTACTTTATTTATTGTGCTACAGAATTACAGCGAGGTTGGCGTATCCACCTCAACTCCAGCTACTGCTTACTCGTAACTTAGCAATTAATAAATCTTTTTATAGTAGAGTTAAGTGATATTGCCTCAGCTCTAACTATTTTCCTCCAAACTCTCCAACAACTCGCCACCCTGGACTGCCGTAACCTGAGTTGACTAGTCCTAGGACGCTAGGTCATGCCTTGACTGCCAACGTAGCGGAATTTACGGCTTAATTCTAATTTATAATAGAGGGTAGTTGGTGTGTCCGCCTCTCTAATACCTTTGGTCGAGCAGAGCTTCACCTTCGGTAATTTTGCTCAGCACAAAACTGAGCTTTTCCAGCTCCTGTTGCCTTTTTTAAAGTCAAAATTAACCAGGAAGGGCTTTCCCCTACTATTCCAAGACTAACATTTTCATTGGAGAATCATTCCTTTTCAATTTTCCCAATTCTTATTCGTATTCTTATTTTAGGTGGTGGCTAATGACTATATTCAATTGAGATTACATATAGTGTGTGACTGACGACACTCAACAACCTGGGTAATCAGTCGACTCATGCCTTAAGGCGCCCTATGACAATATCAACTAACCACTAATATATGGTACACGGTCAGCTCTAAATCTTGCTTGTCGCATCCTGAAGCAATTAGTAGCTGACGAAGGCTATAACTATCCACTTGCAGTGGATATGATTCTCAAAGAAGGTTACGTTAATGACATTTCAGGTGGTGCAGAAAGTCTTGAGCAACTCAAGACAATTGTGCCTCGTCAATGTAAGCTCTCAGATCTCACCATCGCAGATGCTCACTCAAGAGCTCTTTGTGGCAGAACTCAGTTGACTCTCTCTCTTATCAGAAACTTGCTGGATCATCGGTGGCGGAGCTTCAGTGAAGTCATTTATTCAGAGGTGTCTCGTGTGCGCTTGAATACATGAGGCTCGAGCTCAACGACTCATGGCTGCACTTCTGGCTTCTCGGGTAACACCATCGCTAGTATTCGAGAATACTGGAGTAGATTATGCAGGCTCCATTTCATTGAAAACGTTTCAAGAACGAGGTGTAAAGAGCTTCAAAGGCTGGATCGCAGTATTTGTATGAGACTACAACTATCTCAGACTACTCAGCAGAAGGATTCCTCATAGCATTTAGACGTTTTACCAGCCGTCGTAGACTCTGCAAGACACTCAGAAGTGATTGCAGCACAAATTTCAAAGGTGCTAACGCTATTCTCAAGGACATTGAGAAAATCGGCAAAGGAATTTTAAAAGCTTCAACGTATTCTCGCCAAAGATAGCATCAAATGGATGGCCAATCGAACTAGTGCACCTCACATGAGTGGAAAGTGGGAAGCAGTGGTCAAGTTCGTTAGACATCATCTTCAACGAACCATCTCAGACACTCTCCTCAGTTTCAAAAATTTTTCCACTCTCCTCGCTCAAGTAGAAGAGTAAGATCACGTCAAGTGGACCCCCCATTTTCCACTTGATCATGAAAATTAAGTTTATGTATTTTTTTCTTATGTAGTCACTATGAAAAATTAAACCCTCAAACGATTTTTCAAAATTTTCATTTTAACAACAATTTTTTTCACAATGAAAATTTTAAGTACTTTTAATTAAAAAATAGATTCCAAAACAACCGCTAAAGATAAATTAATGAAATTTTCAGGATTTATTGTCAAATATCTGTATTTTATAAAAATATTGATAGCTTGAAATAATTTATTTATTATCCTATTGTTAATTAACTTTTAAGTAAACAAATGAAAATTTCATTGACTTCTCAGTCAACAAATGAAGTTTTTTTTCATGGGTTACATGCATTATTTATTAAAGTTTAAGATCCCGAAAGAAAATTTCACTGCCCGCGATTAGTTCAAACAATATGAATTTATTTATCACCGCGCGCCGATCGCTGAACGCTCTCAATACAGTGCGCGGCCGAGCTTCTCAGGCTCTATTGCAGCTTTGGTCCGTCATAATTCAAAGTAATATTTAAAAATATTATAACTGAACAAATTTTTTTTTTTTTCTTAACAATATCATGAATAATACAACAAAATAATTTTTTATTATTAAACTGAAACAGGGAAAACTAACTAATAATTAAACTTAATTATTAATTAATAATAATTTTTATTTTTTTAATAATTTTTAAATTATTATTAAGTAATTATAGATACATTAATTATTCATTAAACAATAATCAGGAGAAACTAACTAATAATTGAACAATTAAACTTAATTATTAGTTAGTTTCTCCTGATTATTGTTTAATGAATAATTAATGTATCTATAATTACTTAATAATAATTTAAAAATTATTAAAAAAATAAAAATTATTATTAATTAATAATTAAGTTTAATTATTAGTTAGTTTTCCCTGTTTCAGTTTAATAATAAAAAATTATTTTGTTGTATTATTCATGATATTGTTAAGAAAAAAAAAAAAATTTGTTCAGTTATAATATTTTTAAATATTACTTTGAATTATGACGGACCAAAGCTGCAATAGAGCCTGAGAAGCTCGGCCGCGCACTGTATTGAGAGCGTTCAGCGATCGGCGCGCGGTGATAAATAAATTCATATTGTTTGAACTAATCGCGGGCAGTGAAATTTTCTTTCGGGATCTTAAACTTTAATAAATAATGCATGTAACCCATGAAAAAAAACTTCATTTGTTGACTGAGAAGTCAATGAAATTTTCATTTGTTTACTTAAAAGTTAATTAACAATAGGATAATAAATAAATTATTTCAAGCTATCAATATTTTTATAAAATACAGATATTTGACAATAAATCCTGAAAATTTCATTAATTTATCTTTAGCGGTTGTTTTGGAATCTATTTTTTAATTAAAAGTACTTAAAATTTTCATTGTAAAAAAAATTGTTGTTAAAATGAAAATTTTGAAAAATCGTTTGAGGGTTTAATTTTTCATAGTGACTACATAAGAAAAAAATACATAAACTTAATTTTCATGATCAAGTGGAAAATGGGGGGTCCACTTGACGTGATCTTACTCAGAAGCTGTGCTCAATTCACGACCTCTTAGTAATCTCTCAGATGATCCTGAAGATATCTTTGCTTTAACTCCAGGTCATTTCATTCGTGGAGAGACCTTGACTATAAAACCAGAACCATCTCTATCATCCGTATCAGAATCAAGACTGTCTCATTTACAAAGAATTCAAGAAAGATTTCAATGATTCTGGGATAGATGGTCAACGGAGTGTCTTCTAACTCATTAGTCGGTCTTTGAATGGCAGGACGTTTAAAATCATATTCAAGTAGCTCGTTAGTACTTTTCACCGACGAGCGGTTTCCAGCATCTGAAGGTCTCTCGCTCGTGTAATTAAGCTCCATCCGGGTAGTAATGGATTGTGTCAGTAGTAACAGTCAAAACCACCACCTTAACTCTAACTTGACCGATTGTTAAGCTCACCCTTCTGCCAATCTCTCCTTATCAAGATGACTCGCTGGAAGAAAATTCGAATTCCTCACATAGTTGCGAAATTTAAAAAGATGTAAAATTCATCAAATAATCATAAACAATAATTATGCCAATGACAACAAAAAAACAAATAACAAAGTTGAGACAAAAAAAAAATACAACGAATATTAATTAGTAATAATTTTAATTATTTTTTAATATTATCGTTTATAGTTTTTTATTATTTGAATATTCTATTCTTAATCTTAATGTTTGTAAATTGAATTAAATAAAGAAATCTTGAGTTAAAATAACCGTTATTTCATTTTACAGTATGTGATAATTATTTTTCTGCTTTAAAAAAAATCGTATGAAATAATTATTCCGGTTAGTACAAAAAAATTAAAAAGACAATGATCGATCGTTGAAACATTAAAAATTAACTTTCTTAGGTGGGGGACTCCGCCCTAAATCCACCGTCATTGGCTTCACCCCCAGTCCTTAATTTTTTTGTGGTAATTTTGTTAACTTTATTAACAATATATTATTTTTATCATCATCGAACTTTCGATCCTGGTGGGATAAAAAATGGTATACGTTACACGAGAGGGTAGTAAGACATTGCATCCGGTGTTATTGTCACCCTGATCTTACTCGGGTGACATTCAAAGTGGGTTGCAATGTCTTCCTTCCCTCCCAAGTAATGTAATGTACTAGTACGAAAATTTTCTTGCCCAGTAACAGGTGCTCTTTTATTTACTCACTACTCGCCTGGCAAAAGTTTTCTAATTTTTCGGCGGTGAATATCATACTGATAGTAATCTTAGACACCAGAAAGCACTGTAACTTTTTTTTTATGTTCTAAAAATCTATTTTCTCTCATACTCTACAGAAAGAAAGATAACAAATCATTGAGTTAATCAATGGATTGTAAATCAATTCGAGATTCCCAAAGTTTCTTACTAACAGCATAAAAACGATCTAAGATCACAATCTAAATTATGACTAGTGTCACTGTTTCTAATTGCTGTAATCTTTGTTTCGATCTTATAGCTTCAGATTGTGTACTTGGTTTCTCGTCATTGCTTCCTGCAATAAAGTACAATGCTTAAATTGTTGTACACCAATCTTTTTCTACATCATAATATGCATCTTGTTAAGCAGATCAATGAGTTTGAGAAAGAATTATGAGTCTTAAATAAGTATGTTGCACCAGAACCTCTCCACGATGTGTACATATTGTTAAAAAATTATACAGTTCTTGGAAGTAGAAAAAAATCAACTCCTTCAGATACAGATTCAGCTGCACTAGTGCCTATTAAATTTATCGAATGGGTAGGCCAAGAAACGGAATTTGCTAGAGTAAATATACCAATAGATGGATAGCCCCCAATAGATGGACGAATATTATTTTAATAACCAATTAAATAAAATTTAAGAATGAAAACGTAAAACGATAAATTTTTTTTTTCAACTATATATATTTCTGATGCTAGAAAATAATTTTCTTTCGATTTAATATATGTTATAATCATAAAAAAAATTAATTTTATTCAACGTGACGACGTTTTGCTTCAAAAGCGCCACCACGACTAAGCATGGAACAGACAATCGGTAAACTATATTTGTTATATAGTTTGATTAGCGAGACTTTGCGCTTCGGCTTTTTACCCCCACCATCAAAGCGCAATATCTTAGGTATTAAATTTAGATGGGGGTAAAAACCGAAAATATCCGAAACGCAAACTCTCGCTGATCCAACTATAACTAATATAAATAAATAGTATAATAAGATATGCTTATATGATTGTGTTCGTATTTCATTAACAATTTTATTAATTTTACAATTTACTAATAAATTAAAAAATATTTAAGAAAATTTGCCGTCCATCTATTGAAGTCAAATTTCTAACCATAACTCAATAGATGGACATTGCATTGATCTGGTAAATTTTGAATTTTTTAATTTCCCGCTAAGAAAATCGACGATTTTCGAAAATTTCGGGAAGTTATTGTTTTCACCCCGATTTTCGAAAATCGAGTTTTCATCAGATGTCGACGTTTTGAGGGCCTAGGAAGCTATTCTGACTATTTTTGGAATGATGTCCGAGTGTGTGTATGTATGTGTGTGTGTGTGTGTGTGTGTGTGTGTGTGTGTGTGTGTGTGTATGTATGTAAACTCTTTGTAACTTTTGAACCAATGAACCGATTCGGATGTTTAAGGCGGCAATTGAAAGAGCTTGTTGGCCATCAACTTTCCTGAAAATTTCAGATCATTTGATCAAATAGACTCGAAAATATCTGCGAATTACGAAAAAAAAAAAATTTTTGTTTTTAGTTTTTTATTGATTTCTCAGAAACGACTCATACGATCGACTTCAAAATCTGAACAGCTCTAGTACTCAAAAAAACGCGTCAATTGCCACCTCAAACATCAAAATCGGATAATTCATTCGAGAGTTATCGCGGGAGAAAGAAATGGTGAAAAACGATTTTTTCTAAATATTTTCAAAACCATTTAAACATAGTGGAAACCTAAAGCATGCAAACCTTCTCAATAAGATCATTTATAGATAAATTAAGAAAAATATAGATAGCCCGAACTGGGAATTGAACCCAGACCATGTCGGTATCGCGCCAAGTGCTCTACCAGTTGAGCTATCCGGCACTATACTATATTCCGTTCAATTTGATCTATCACTTATTGAGCCACACCGTCCATCGTACGGTATTACACCATTTAAACATAGTGGAAACCTAAAGCATGCAAACCTTCTCAATAAGACAATTTATAGATAAATTAAGAAAAATATAGATAGCCCGAACTGGGAATCGAACCCAGACCATGTCGGTATCGCGCCGAGTGCTCTACCAGTTGAGCTATCCGGCACTATACTGAAGCGATCGATTTCAAATTTTAATCAGCTCTAGAATTCAATAAAACGCGCCGATTGTTACCTCAAACGTCGAAATCGATTGATTAGTTCGAAAGATATCAGCGTTGAAAAATTAAAAAAATAATATTTTATGTTATTTTTCCCGGATAAATCATAATATAACCTACTAAACTGTGTCTGAAGTCATACCAACTCATCTTTTATATGGTTACTTTCGATACATTATGTCATCGAACTTGGTTTTTAGTTTAAATCATAGTAACAACAATGAAATCGATAAAACGTAGTTTTCAATATTTCTCCCGGATATTTCATATTTGATTGTTTCTCACATGAGTCAAAACTAATTTAAATCTTGATTTGAATCTCTGGCATTAATTTCTGCCTGAATACACTTATTTTATTGAACATAATCAGGGATTAAATTTTAAAAACCGCTTCATTAACAATTCTTGATTCTTATGTAAATTTTTAAACTTCAGCATAACAGGCAACATGTTAGAGCTTGAGAAGATCGTAAAAAAACAATCGCATGCGATAGCATTTTCGAGCTCGAAGAGCTCGAAAATATATCTACACTAATGTTTTCGAGCTCTTTGAGGTCGAAAACAGCAGGAAGTTTTGGGGCTGGCCTGCAGGGCCAACCGACGCCCAGATTTTTTTTTCAACTTTTTTAAGGAGTACCTCATTTTGCCCGCTAAAAATAAAAATTTCATGTTAACTAAAGTTTACCACATAGCAATAACTAATTAAATGAAAATTATTGATATTAATCGTATAGTCGGTAGACGGTTATGCCCTGGTCTTCTCTATATACATATATATAGATACATGTAAAGTTGATAATTTTACTATTAAATTAAAATTTAAGCCAGGCTGAGGCATTGGCCAATGGTCAGCTGCCAAGGCTTAGCTTGACAAAAATTAAACTATCGGACCCAGCCTCGGCCGATCCTTGGGCCAATGGTCAGCAGCCAAGGCTCAATTTGACAAAAATTAAACTATCGGGCCTGGCCCTGGCCGAGGCTCGGGCCGATGGTCACTGCCCAAGGCTCGGCTTAATTTAATGAAACCATTGGACCAAGTCTCGGCCTAGACCTGGGCCAATGGTCAGCTGCCGAAGCTTGGCAAGTGACAACAGGGCCAAGACTCGGCCTATTGTTAGCCTTGGCGATTCTTACCTGGGGTGTAATCATAAACAAAAAAATACTAGCCCTGGCGGTCCTGATTCACCGTGATACAGTGAATCACGGTAAATCACGCTAATAGGGTGAAATTACGGTGATTCACGGTAATTTACGGTGATTCACTGCGATTCACGGAGATTCACGGTGAATCAGCGTGAAATTACGATGAATCACCGTAAATTACTGTGAATGTGTGCATGATATCACGGTGAGCTTTCACGGTGATTGACGTCTTTTCACGGTGAATCACGGTGATATTCTATAATCAAACTATGGAGATTTACCGTGGTTTGAAATGAAATTTTGTAAAATTTTGCTGCCCCATTGAGATTTCATAATGTATCGCCTTTTTAAATTCCCACTAAGAAAATCGACGATTTTCAAAAATTTCGGGAAAGTATTGTTTTCAGCCCGATTTTCGAAAATCGAGTTTTCATCAGATGTCGACGTTTTGAGGTCCCCGGAAGCTATTCTAACTGCTGTCAGAATGATGTCAGAGTGTGTGTGTGTGTGTGTGTGTGTGTGTGTGTGTGTGTGTGTGTGTGTGTGTGTGTGTGTGTGTGTGTGTGTGTGAATGTAAACCTCTCATATCTTTTTAATGAATGAACCGACTTACATTTTCAACTTCCCGCTAAGAAAATTGCAAATTTTCAAAAATTCGGGAAGTTATTGGTTTCAGTCCAATTTGTGAAAATCGAAATTCCAACAGATGTCGACGTTTTGAGGTCCTAGGAAGCTATACTGACTAATTTCACGATGATGTCCGAGTGTATGTATGTATGTATGTACGTACGTACGTATGTAAATATTCTGTAACTTTTGAACGGATGAATCGATTTTGAACTTTAAGGTGTCATTCGACGCGGCTTTTTATTTACTATAAACACTGAAAATTTGAGCTTAATTGGTCGGGTACGCTCGGAGATATTTCAAAAATAAAATTTCTTCAAAAATGTTTTTTTTTTTAATAACTTGTAATGTGATTGATGGATTGATTCCAAAATCAACTGGGCTCTGAAATTTCATAAGCCGTGTCGAATGTCACCTCAACCATTAAAATCGGTTTATTTGTTCGAGAGAAACCGTTAACTTAAGAATTAAAAAAAAAATTTTTTTTAGTATTTTGAAAATTTCTCAAAAACGACTCGATAAATCAATTTCAAAATTAGATCAGTTGTAGAACTCAATAAAACGCGTCGATTGCCACCTTAAACGTCTCAATCGGTTTATTCGTTCGAGAGATATCGTCGTAGAAAAAATGATAAAAAACGTTAATTTTCGAAAATAAACGCATACAAAAGTATTTTCGAGCTCGAAGAGCTCAAAAATGTATCCACAACAATTTTTCGAGCTCAAGGAGCTCGAAATGGGCGGGAAGTTTTGGGGCTGGCCCACAGGGTCAACCGACAGACCGATTTTTTTTTTTTTTTCATAACATTCAAATGAAATGGCTTGTTAACATAAACTAATTTATTTATTTATTTATTTTTAACTTCCCGCTAAGAAAATCGATGATTTTGAAAAATTTCAGGATGTTATTGTTTTTACCCCGATTTGCGAAAATCTAAATTTCATTAGATATCGGCGTTTTGAGGTCTTAAGAAGCTGTTTGGATGGTTGAGGCAGCAATCGAAAGAACTAGTTGGCCATCAACTTTTCTGAGAATTTCAGAACGTTTGATCAAGAAGACTCGAAAATATTGGCGAAGTACAGAAAAAAAAAATTTTTATTTTTTAGTTTTTGATTTATTTCTTAGAAATGACCCATACGATCGACTTCAAAATCCAATCAGCTCTAAAACTTGATAAAACGCGTCGATTGCCGCTTAGCCATCTCAAGTAGATAATTTGTTCGAGAGTTATCGTGGGAAATAGAAATGGTAAAAAACGGTTTTTTGTGAATACATTTGAAACAACTGAATTAAACAATTCTAAAATCTGATCAGCTTTAAAGCTTATTAAAACGCGTGGATTGCCACCTCAACCATCGAAATCGGGTCATTTGTCTGAGAGTTATCGCAGGAGAAAGAAACGATAAAAAAACAGTTTTTTGCGAATATCTTTAAAATAACTGAACCAAACACGATTTCAAAATCTGATCAGCTTTAGGCTTTATCAAACCGGGTCAATTGCCTTTTTAAACATAAAAATCAAATTATTTGTCAATGAAATATTGTGGGAGAAAAAATGTTAAAAAACGGTTTTTTTCCAAAAGCTCCTTAAGCTCGAAAACAGCGGGAAGATTTAGGACTGGCCCACAGGGCCAACCGACGTCCAGATTTCTTCTTTTAATATAAATAAAATGTAAGTGAAATAATTAATTATTTGTAAATATTTCCCTTATTAAGAAAAATGATTTAACCCATGCCATATAAATCATTAACTAATACAGTTTAATTCAGAATTTTTACTATCCTTAATTTTGTGTATAGTATTTTGGATAAATTCTAAACATTTTTCAACAATTTCATCATTTGACGCACACATTATAAAATTACAGTAAGCTGATCGATATGAGCAATGTCAAACGTAGAATCTACATTGATACCAAAGTACTTCGGACTGCGCCTCAGTAGAAAAGTGTTCTACTACTTTACTTGAAATCAGTAATATAATTCTTTCATGAATTGTTCATGATAGTAGGATGAATAGCTACTACCAACGTGTACGTACGACTTTAAAAGTTCGAATAAGAATGGATCGAATCCAGCAAAAAGCTCTTCTGAAAAAATCACCGTTATAGAAATCTCCAATTCTTTCGGAATATCCTCGAAATGGCAATCCTCTGATTGCTAGTGATTTAATAATCACTATCATTCCGTATAGTACTTTTCTTCTAGTTCAAAATTTCTTTAATCAATAACCCCACTCCAAGCATGGTCCTTTTCATCCACATTATGAAATTTTAATCCACCTCGTCCTAAATCTCCATTATCATTTTTAAATCTACATTATCTTATGCTCATGCAGGCTTTCAAAACATACATTATCGATTCCATGTCCCTACTTTATATTTTCCTCCTACTTACTCCAAGCAAGGTCCTCTGTATCCACATCAGCAGTCTTATATTCCCCATCCATCATACAAGTCCATTACATTGTCAACCAGTGTTCGGCAAAAAAAAAATTTCATTATTAATTATTTAATTAAAAAAAAAAAATAATAATTGATGTAATTATAACTAATTTTTCAATAAATTGATAATAATTCAACACAAAAAAAAATTAACGAATTTAATTAAAATTTATGCATAGATATATTATTAATTGAAAAAAATATTATAACTTATTGAAGATCGATTACTAATTACAAAAAAAATCTATCTTTTAAATTATGATTTTACGAACTCATTCGAAACTTGGAAATTAGAAAAAAAAATTTTCGAATTTTTAACAAAAATTAGAAAAATGTACCGGCTAATTATTTAATACCCAAACAATTAACAATACATACAAAGCATTAATAATTTTTTTTTTCTAATTAGAAAAATTTGTTCGCTAATTAATAATTTTTTTCAAAAAATTAGCAAAAATTTTCAGCAAATTATTAATTTTTTTTTTAAATTAGAATTTATTTTCAGCTAATTACTAATTTTTCTAAAAAAAATAGAATTTATTTTCAGCTAATCACTAATTTTTTTAAAAATTAGTATTTATTTTCAACTAATTACTAATTTTTCTAAAAAAATTAGAATTTATTTTCAGCTAATTACTAATTTTTTTTAAAAAATTAGAATTTATTTTTGGCTAATTACTAATTTTTTTTGAAGAATTTAAACTTATTTTCTGCTAATTATTAACTTATCAGACAAATAAGGAGTTTTTTTCTGTTCATTGTTTAGTTTTTCTGAAAAATAAGACATTTGTTTGCATTGAGAAGTAATAAACTTTCGCAAATAATTTGAAATTTCTTCCGCGTACTATTAACCCTGCTTAGAAAATCCGATAGATTCTTATAGCTGTATGTATAAGGCCCTATACTTAACTATAGCACTTCTCATAGAACTCATTCATTCTTATAAAATCTCTATGGAAATTTATGAGAATCTACTGGACTCTATGAGATTTTCTGAACAGGGAATCTTCCACTTGGAATTAAGTATTTCCTTCTGTAATAACAAGAACAAATTTCCATATTGCGTTGGTATTTCCTATTCTGTTTAATATGTCTTTATCAAAATGAATTATTATAATAGTTGAAAAATATTAGGATTGATGATGGCAAGTCAGATTTAAAGTATTTTAATATCTAATAATAAATAAATTATTTTTCCAGTTGTTAAAATCCTTAGAAGAAATAACAGATTTGAATTACAACTTTTCCAATAAAATTGATAAAGATATCAAATATTTTTCTTTTTAGATATTTTAATTTATTTTTTTATTTATTTTTATTTTTAAATATTTTTTATATTAAATATTTTTATTTATTAGAGATAGGAAAATTTTTCTATCGACTATAAAATTTGATCCTCCACATTATCATTAAAGGATTAAATTAATGAAAATAAAATTATTTACTGATTTAAAATTCAAATTCAACTTGAAAGGAATTTGGTCATAATTTTTTATGGTAATCTACTTTAGTCGTATGTATATTTCGTTTCATATAAATTAAATTATAATTTCATATTGGAATTTTTACTAACGTAAATGTTTTTCTACGAATTAGCACGGATTAGTAACAAATAATTTTTAATATTTGAAGTAATTAGTAATTAGTAACAAATAATTTTTTGAGTAATTTGTAATTGGTAACAAATAATTTGTAATTTTTTAAAGTAATTAGTAATTAGTAATAAATAATTTTCAATTTTTTTAAGTAATTAATAACTAGTAACAAATAATTTCTAATTTTCGGAGTAACTAGTAATTAGTAATGAATTATTAATGTGATCCTAATTTTAAAGAAAATTAAAATTATTAAAAAAAAAATTATCTAATTGCTTTTCAATTGAATAATTATCAGATATGAGTATGAAATTTTTCTAAAAATTAGAAATTTTTGTGAACAAAGTGATAAATACTCTGTTAATTATTAATTATAAAATCAATAATTGTTGAATTTTTTTGCAATTAAAATTTTTTTTTTAGATAATTTTAATTTTTGGTTTAATTTAAATTATCAATACCAAAATTTTTTATTTCAAGATATTTAATAAAACAAGTTAAAAAAATACTAATTTTTTGAAAAAATTCGTAATAATTTTTCATAAATTAATAAATAGTTGAAAAATTAATTATTTAAGCGAAAAGTAGTGATGAAAATACTATTTTTGCCCAACCCTGTTATCAACCACCACTAAGAAGCCCCATCTGTCGGTAACCCCCCTTCCAGAGATAAACCCTAATAGCCACACCTTGCTTGGCAAGTTCTGCAGAGAAATATATTCGGCCAACTGAACGACAAGTTTCGGGCTAGCCTTGGCTGGGTAATACTTGGGTGTAAGTTGATGCAAATCAACTGCCGTCATCTGAATGTCATTTGACAGAAAAAATTGTCGTCAATTTGAAATGAAACTTTCAATCAACTTAACGTCATTGTCTGACAGTAACACTTGAAATCAAATGGAATTCAAGTTACAGACAATCTACTGTCAACTCAACCACATCTGTTTGCTCTTCAACATTTGATTTTAAGTTGGCTTCCGGAAACGGCCGTAGCTTGAAGTTAACTTTCGGTTATGGCGGCGATCAGGGAAACAAGTAGCACAATTTTGACTGACATTGAAGAAGATACCCTAGTCCATTTATTTACCATGGTATTGCCGGTCTCTGTTGCTAGAGTGGTAGCCCCCCTCTCCAACGCCTTTTGTCTACAGTTTGGTACGACAAGATGTGGGGACGCACGCAGTGGGTTTCAAATTCAAATTTGGAATTAGAAAATAGAATAATTAAATTGAAATGGAAAAATGATACAAGCATTAAATTATTATTAAATGCTACGTGACAATTAAACTCCCACTCCGTCACGGTCATTGATTATTTTGAATTTAATAACTTTATTGATCCGATCTCAATTGTCATATAATATCGTAAAGATAATGGCATATAGATCGCGAATTAACTATCAATTAATCAAAATTTTATAAATTATTTATAATATTCAGAGTACGTCTAATAATTTCAAGGCAATTAGGTTGGACTTGCTCTAATGCGCTAGTATTATATCGTTAGAAAAAGAAATGAAATAGAGACGAGATAGATAGGTGGAAAATTTTCAGTCTCTCTCTTTTCCCATCAGTGACTTAAATTAAAAATTGAAAACAATAATTAAATACATATCATTCATTCAATAACAAAATACAACGGAAACAAAACACTACATATCTTGAACTGTACATCTTAATCTATTAATAATAATTAAATATTTAGATATTATCAATTACAAACGATATGTTTTTTTAATTATAATGCTACTATTTGTAGAGCAATATACACAAGGTAGGTCCATTGGTCACTTTTCCTTTTACAATCATTGTCCTTGATATATTTATTGGTAAAAATTATAATTATAGGGTCGACCAGGAACTCCTGGAATACCAGGAAACATGGGACCCAAAGGAGAAAAAGGAGAAGCCGGTGCGCCAAGTCCTTACAGCAACACAGCAGGGGTGAGCATCCATTATACTCCAGAAAATTAAATTTATTCTCAGCAAATTAGAATAAAACCATTGGATAGATAATCCGATGTATATATATATATATATATATATATATATATATATATATATATATATATATATATATATATATATATCAAGGTGTCCGTTATTTCCCGAATCAGATTTTTTTACTTGGCCATGACATAAATCATTTATTTCTGGGCAAAAAATGATTGAAAAAAAGAAAAAATTTAATGCCAGTACCGTTTCACTTTGCCTAAATAATGATACTTTCTAACGTAATTGAGATGAAAAAAATGTAATTATTCGCTTAAAAATAAACGTAATGCTATAATCAATCAAAATTTTTGTATGAAAGTTACCGTCCTTCAAAAATTGTTTCTTGTGTTTTATTTTATTAGTGAATTCAACCACTTCAGAGATATTATAACTCAAAGTTCGATTTGTTCAAATAATTGGCGATTTTGTTTAAAATTTTTATCACTCTTTAACACATGAATACGAAATTAAGCACAATCAATTTTTTTGTAGGAATTTTTTTGCTCTTTAAAAAAGGATTGTTACGCTTTTTTTGTACATCTAGCCATTTAGGTAAAATTGAAGCTAAAAATTTGATATATTTGAAAAATAATGTTTATCGTTTGAAATCCTTTAACTCCTTAGCAAAGGGATACATACCTACGCAATAAACTTGTTTTGTCAGAAATTTACGGTTCTACGAAAAAGATCGCAAGTCAGCGTCTTCGGTGTCTGGTTGTGTTGCTGAGTTCAATTACTAACAAATAATTCAAGATTTTGTCTTGTATTAATGACAGATAAATACTCTTTCCTACCAATAGAACAGTTTTTCGGTTGTTTACTCAAAAATGAGTTTAGTTTCTTAAACAACAATAATACAACAGCATGATTCAAAATGATTCAAAGCAAAGTACTATAAAGTAGTAATATAAAATCTTTAATTTATAAAGTTCTCTTTTATTCCACACGACCCACGGTGGAGTGTGGTTGGTGTCAAATAGCCGTTATGGCCCTTCGATGGTGAAAAAAACTGAAAACAAAATAATACCGGAAACGAAATTCCCGCTCGGAGATATTTCAAATCTCCATTGAACACTCAGCTCTGCTCAGGATGGGTTAGACAACCTAGTTGGACGCCAATTCGTGTACCTCCACGAACAAATTAAATTCATGCAAATAATCATAACCACTTGTAAGTAATATGTAATATTCCCAAAAATAATAATAACCACTGGTAAATAATATATAATATTTGCAAATAATAATCAGTAATTGCTGATAAGATAACTCATAATTAATTTATAGGCACAATATTTCTACTGCACTGATAATACTAATAAGTTGTATATAATAACAAATAATAATCAGAAATAATAATAATCAATTACGTATGTAACGCATACACAAGAAAAATTAATACATAAACTCATAAGTAATTATTGGAAACCCAGTAAACTAGTTGTCACCATACAATTCGTTATAACCATGAAATAACATTTAATACGTATAAATAATAATGAACAATAACCAAATATTTATCTCAATCAATAATTGGCAAAGATAAAAATAATACTAAGTAATTTCCCTTATTGATTCATTATCCTCTGGGTTCAATAATTACGCATTTCATCATATGCGTACGGAAAATTGAATAGCCAACAGATACATGTCTACTAGCATTAGTTCTTTTGAAAACTAACTCTCACGTTGTGCTAGCACTTTTCAGGGCTAGTCGATTAGACCTCCGGGTCTTTCGTAAGACTATTCATCTAGACCAGTGGTTCTTTTGAGGGCCATCATTGAAACTCTCATAGACATTTCAAGCTCAAATGTACAAAACTCAACGGTCTATTCCAAGACCAAACCGGCCTTTTTCAAGGCCACCAAATTTCTAACGTAAAGAATTCACTTCAATACAAAGCTTTCCCACCGGCAGGCTACTCATTCAACAAATGCCAACTGTTGCGTTGACGCGCATGCGTCAACCAACCAAAATAATCATAAGCATATAAATAAAATGCATAATTATTTTCCCGGCACTCTAAAAATCCAATTATATGCTTACCTTAATCAGCAAATTTTTCTTATTCCACAGTAATTTAAACCTAAGAATTTTAGTACCACTAAAATATGAAAAGTTTTTTACAACAGACAATGCACATATTTCAACAGTGATCTTAGAATTTAACTTATCATCCTTAGCAACACTAAATTACTATCATAAAAAATATAATACACGAAGTAGACAAAACCCTTTAACAAATAATCAGCAATTTTCAGCTAATACAATAACATTACAAAAAGAATTTGACCAACCACTGAACAATCTATAGTCATCGGTGATCACCTCAAAACCTAATTTAATTTCTCCTGCTGTTGTAATTGATCACAATTCAATATCCAATCAGCCATTCTGAATAATCAAATTAACACTAGTGTCAGCTTTATGAACAACAAAACGAAAAAAAAATTGATCAAATATTGATCAATCAACAATCATCAACAGTCATCTCACAGATTGGTTTACTCCTGCTATGAAAACTATTAAACAAACGTCAACCACACATAACACGCAATTATCAATGATATTAGTACCAATTACTCGTACAATATTATCAAAACAATTTGATGTAGTGTCACCTGCTACTGCTACTCGTCAATATAAAAATTCGACCCCCGAGCTGCCCTCTATCTTTGATTTGGATTAAATAATTAGTGTTAGAGCAGCTCGGAAAGTAGATAATCTTTTAGGAGATGAACAAGCGGATAATGGCTTGTTGGGAACCTGAAAGAAAACAGTGGAGGATTCCTTTACATAGGGTATGAGAAGAAGTTGCATCCCACCAATTATTTTAAGCAACCATGTTGTCCACAGCTGAGAGTCTGGTACCACGGCGAGCCAATTTCCAAACCCACTGGGACCAGAGTCTCTTTATTTCCTGAGATGGTAGCAGTGCTTGGCCCAAAAGAAGTTGAACTCGTGGTGGCTGGAGGTGAGGCACCTACTTGCATTGCATGCCTAATGGGTAAGCTAATGTGAGCTTTGCTCATATTTTGCTTTTATAATATTGCAGCGACTGGTATCTTAAATTAATATTACTTATGCACTACAATAATAACACACTTATATTAGAAATAAGAACATCACAATTAACAGCAGTAAAAGAAAGGCAAAGAGATATAGTTTATTGATATACAGATGTATGCTGTTTTGCTGTCAATATAAGACTGACTGACTTTAGTCGCGCATCTATAAAACAAGAGAAGAAGGCATTTGTTTTCTAGTTATTCAAATATTTCAAAACATCAATTTCACATTAGTTACAATATTATGGTAGAAGGTAGTGAATACGCAGCGCGTGTATGCCCAAAAGGGCGAAGAAACGGCCTCCCGTCGAACGAAGGTGGACTTCGGTCCCGTTACATTAATTAATTATAAAAATTCGACCCCGCGCTGCTCTTTATTCTGATTTGGCTTAAATAATCAGAGTGACTAAAGGCTCGGAAAGTAGAAAGGGACTGAACAAGTGGACAATAGATTATTTGACCCCGAAAGATCACAAATGGATGAAACTCTTTCTAGAGTATTAAAAGTTGCGTCTCACCACTTATTCATAAACAACCTGTTAACCAGCGCTGGGAGATTGGTCCACGAGGGGCCCTTCCAAGCTCACTTCAGTTATCGTTCACCTTAGTCGTCAATCTGTTATATTTACCGGCTAAGGGTGCCGTCTGAGGTGGAGGTAGGGAGGCCTTGCAACACGTGTATACACAAAAGGGCGCGGAAACGGACTCCCGCAAAACAGAGTCGGACTTCAGTTCCGTTACATTAATTAAATTATGAAGATTCGACAACAAATGATCAACGATTTTCAATGAATACAACAACCGTACCAGTGTCTCTGACAACAGCATAAAAAGAACTCAGCTAACCACTGAACAATCTACAATCATCAGCAATTACTTCGAAACCTTATTGAATTTCTCCTGCTACTACAGCTAATCACAGTTTAAAATTCAACGAGCAATTCTCAACAAGAAGTTTACTAATGATTGCTCTACTTAATGCCAGCCTCTTCATTAAAAGAAAATCTCAATTATACTTAAAAAACGTAGTCAAGAATTATCACCAAAATTTGTTTCAAAATCAAAAAATTAATTACTGATACCTAGAAAAGAAACATGGATGTCCTTCAACGATTGAAATTAGTAGAAAAAGTTCCTAATTACAATCAATTTCTCTGATAATGAAACCGGATGCTACCTTTTATCAATGACAAGCATATTGCTTAACGTAAAGTCACATTTTCCAATCAGCGAGGGAAGCAAAAAGTGGGAAAAACCTTTTTTTAGGAGTGATAAATTTCCTACAAGAAAGTTCAAAGACCACAATTGTATGTTTTTGTGTTAGAGTAATAAAATTTCAAACAAAATCTCTAATTTTTTCAACAATTCAAGCTTTGTGCTTCAACATGTTTTAAACAGTCGGATTCAAAAAAAAAAAAAAAACACAAGAGACCTTTTTTCAAAAGCGTCGAATTTTCTACGAACATATGTATTAGTGATCGCTGTACATTGATTTTCAGCAAGAAATAAAATTCTTTTCATTGTGCTTGAACGGAAAAGTATTATTTTTTGTACTTTTTAACTTCCCGCTAAAAAAATTTAAAATTTTCAAAAACTTGGGAAGTTATTAGTATCTGTATGATTTTCGAAAACCGAATTTCTAACAGATCTTGACGTTTTGACATTCTGGGGAGCTATTCTGACTAATTTCAAGATGATGTCCAAGTGTATATATGTGTGTAAGTACGTACGTACGTATTTATGCAAATATTCTATACCTACTGAACGCATTTAAATCTTTATTTTGATCACTGAATTTTATTTTTGCCTCAACACATTTACTTTATTGAACATAATCGGGAATAAAAATTTAAAAACCACTTGTTAATTGATGGATTCAGATTCTTAAATCTTCAAACTTTAACATAAAACGTAATTTGATAGAGCTTGAAAAGCTCAAAGAAAAACAATTGCATGTAAAAGCATTTTCGATCTCGGAGAGCTCGAAAATAGATACAAACTGATGTTTTCGAGTTCAAGGAGCTCGAACAGCGGGACGTTTTGGGGCTAACTCGCAGAGCCAATCGATGTCCAAATTTTGGGATCACAAATAAATGACAAATCATTGCCCAGTAGAAACTAATTTGGGAAATAACGGACACCCTAATACATGTGGAATATAACGCGGCTTATAGGCGTCGTAGTTTTGTGGACACGATGGCGTCTACAATTTTATACAGATTTGAATAAAGCAAGTTCAAAGATGAATTAAATCGGTTAGTTGTGGGTATTGAAAGTTTTTCAAATTAAAAAAGAACGTTTTGTGTCAATTTTCCTTCAAATAGCTTATTTCAAATCAAAAGCGATAGCTTATTTTTGTTAAAGGTACCTTAAAACTCATGAAATCAGATTTCATTATTGTTACTCAACTCTCCATTTTAATAATTTCTTGGATCAAATTAATGATTTCGAAAAGTATTGAAAATTTTGATATGGCTTTAACTCTCAATATCTTCTGAATAATACATCACAGAATAATTCCGTCAATAACATCTTGTAACTAATGAAGTAATCTCCAAATTATGTAATTACGACTTAATCTAAAAATGATAGTTTATTCACTGTGACATTCTAACACAACTAGATAATTAATCTCAAATGTTGAGCATTGTGGTCTTGATCGTGCTAACAATTTTGAATGGATCTAAATGAAACTTGATACACATATCTTTTGGTTGAATAGTTTGTTCAATTTTGAAAATAACCTACATCAGTTAATTAGTTTGAAAGCTGTAGCTGTTCAAAATTTTTCAGCTTTAAAAAGCAGATTAAATCATTAGTCGCTGATTTATCGATAATTAGCTCCGATCTTTTGGTCTTCACTGTTTTATATGAAGGCTTATAAGCTTGAGATCTATAAAAAATTTCCAAACAAATTTTTTCCCCATGAACTTTCATCTGAAAGGTTAAATAGATGATTCAATATTGAGAAATCTACTTTTATTTAGGCTGCCAATTGGCTTTTATTTATATATTTGTTAACATAATTACAGCTGAAAGGAGATAAGGGATTGGATGGATTACCTGGAATACCTGGCAAAGATGGTCAAACAGGGCCACCGGGACCTCCTGGTCCTCCTGGTTTGTCTCTTGTTGGTCAAAAAGGCGAGCCAGGAATCAGCAGAAGTCATGTTTATGGGGATAACGATTATTATAGATCGCATCAAGGTATATTTTTCCGTATTATAACCTTCTATTGCAAGATTATGTTCACTGTGATCCCAATAAGCTAAAACTTAATCTTACACTCCCTATTATCTTGCGCAGAATCTGAATAAAAAATCGAAATCAATTTTAAAACATTGTTCCGATAATCTTATTCTTTTAAGATGCTTTTTTAAGAAAAAAATGTATTATCGTTTTTTATACTATAGCATAACGTTTAAAGTAATCCTTGGAGGTTTTGAATCACGGTGGAATCACCGTGAAAACACGATGGAATCTCGGTAAGTCCACCGTGGTTGCACGGTGGCTTTGTGCCATTTTACCACCGTGTATACGCGGTGTACCCACCATGTGACCACTGTGATTAGACGGTGTCCCCACCATGGTTCCATGATGTATCCACAAATTTTATTACAGAAATAAAAAACAATCTCACCAACTTGTAGGCTTGATCCCGAGACTTATGAATGCAAAATCTGATTTATTATCCACTGTGCCGAATCTCACACTTGATGAGGTTGATTGTATTTACTTAGATAAAATTGAACTTAAGAAAATTAAAGACATCAAATAAGTGATTGATTTCCTCATTTCTATTATATTCGACTGTCGCGATACTTGGGTATCGCGGTAGTCTCGCATCAGGTCGGTGAGCAACAGAGGGCAGCACACGCTGCTCACACGTCTCATCCGATATTGTTATTATAATTATTTTGTTTACATGTAAGATTTTGTTTTAATTACGGTGTTAATATTACTTTTCCGATTTATTAGGTATAAATTATGTCTGAATCAGGAAATTTCACTGTTAATTTAAGCATATAATTCGATTTTTGTAGCGCTGGGAGAAATAATTGCGCATTTCATTTATATCTTATGATTATTTTGGCTGGTTGACGCGTGCGCGTCGACGCAACAGTTGGCAGTAATAAATTTATTTATCATAAATAAATTTATATGTTTTGTGACTTAACCACGGGCTGATTTATCATTAAATCGTGATAATAAGTAATTATGAAAGGGACAGTTGGTGATTTGACATCGGGAACGGGTTGAATTATACAGCTCAAGTCAGGTATTTTGTTCCAATTCTGTTAAAAATAACATATGACTGATATATATCTCTACTGGTCGAAGTGAGATATATGGCAAAATGATGTCGGCCGAGGTGCCGGCATGAGATTCACGTCCTGCCATGGTCAGATGTGGGATAGTCTCTGTAAGAGTAGCGTGTGTGCTCTTATTGATAAGGAATGTTATACATTTGACGCTATTTGGTATTTTGAGGAAATAATATAAAACCATTGGCATTATTTGCGTATGATTGGTGAAGTAATGAAGGAAATACATTTAACGTATTAGATTTTCAACCAAGGAAGTTGATTAATTACGTAAACTGTAAGCACCTTTGAACTAATACATTAGTGTGATTTTGTTCCCGCGTTGGTGACCATCTGTCTATCTCATAAGTAATTGAGTATTAGTAGTTTCCATAAGCATATTATGGAATGAGTGATTATTGTTCCCAGTGGATAGTAATGCAATAAGTAAAATTATTCAGTATTATTTTATCATTACCAAATATTGGTTGTGATAAATATTTGGTTATTTTTCATTATTATTTATACGCATTAATAATTCTTTCATTATTAGTACAAGTTATATGAGATAAATATTCGATGGGGTTTCAATAATTACTTATGATTTTATGTATTATTTCTTGGTATTGATTATAATATGCGTTACGTATTTAATTGATTATTATTAATTCTTGATCATTATTTGTTATTACTTACAAGTTACTATTACTGCGGTAAGTTGTCGATTGCCCACGAGAGCAAAGTTGAGCGTACGAACGAAATGAGTGCGCTCATTTGCTCGTGTGGGTAATCGGCAATACTGCATGAATTGAACATACTTTTTTTTATTATTAATGCGATGTGAGTACTACTTTAGTGCTCGCTGTTTTATTCTCCAAGTAGCTTTTTGCTGGTTCAACTGTTGCCACGACATTTTTGTCGGTTATACGATAATCTGCATAAAACAAGTAAATTTGCGTGCGACAAGCTTACTTGTCACACTCAAATTTACTTATCGTACGCATATAATCGTATAACGCACACAAATATCGTGGAAACAGTTGAATGGGCAAACAGCTATTTGGCGAACAAAAGAGCGTGCACCAAGACAGCACTTATATCGCTTGAATAATAAAATAGTATATTGTACAACTAGTGCGGTAAGTTATCGATTGCCCACGAGTGCCAAGTTGAGCGCACGAACGAAGTGAGTGCGCTCATTTGCTCGTGTGGGTAATCGGCAATACCACACGAATTGAACACAATTTTTTTTATCATGAATGCGATATGAGTACTATTTTGGTGCTCGCTGTTTTGTTCTCCAAGTAGCTTTTGCTGATTCAACTGTTATCGCGACATTTTTGTGGGATAAACGATAATCTACGTGTGACTAGAAGTAAATTTGCGTGCGACAAGTTTACTTGTCACACTCAAATTTACTTGTCGCACGCAGATAATCGTATAACGCACACAAATGTAGTGGAAACAGTTGAATGGGCAAACAGCTATTTGGTGAACAAAAGAGCGTGCGCCAAGATAGCACTTATATCGCATTCATGATAAAAAATATTATAAACAATTGGCGAATATTGTTTTGCGAGTATAAATTATTAATTTTATAGAACATTTAATTTTATTATTTAAATATAACTGAGAAAACACATGGTCACCAACCCCGCATTTATTTAATTTTTATTACTTAATTAATAGCTATCTTTTTCTTGCTACTCCCCTTCCTAACCTGAAACTGCTCCCTCATCCTTTGATTTATTTTCATTTTCATTTGATTTGAGTTTAATTTGTTTGTGGAGGTGCACGAACTAGCGCCCAACTAGAATTTCAAACCCAGCCTGATAAGAGCTGTGTGCCCAGTGGAAATTTGGAGCATCTCCAACCGGGATTTCTGTTTCGTTTATAATTTATTCCAGAGTTTTCACCATCGGAGGGCCATAACGGCTATTTGACACTAACTACACTCCGCCGTGGGTAGTGTGAAATAGTAGTAAACGTTATACAATTATATTATTGCTTATATGGTAACGAGGCTAATAGTGATATACCCCTCAATAACGAGGCAATGACTACTTGTTCAAATTATGATAATATAACTAAATTAATAATTTTATTCAGGAAAAATTTAAATAAAAAAAAAATAATAATAACATATGTAACGTAAATAGAGAATGTGTAATGCGATCAGATCAAATGTGATTTTTTTATGTCACTTACGACAATCAGGTGCTTGAATATTTGGTGATGATGTAACTTTTTGGACTTTTTAATAATTTGTGGTATCTGTTTAAAAAATCTCATAGCAAGATTCTTACAAATTCTATAGAAGTTTTATGAAAATGAATGAGTTCTATGAGAAAGTGATACAGTAAAGTATAGTCTTATAACTACAGCTATGAAAATCTATCACTTACATTTAGCAGAGGTAACTTCGTAAACTCACTGAAGATATGTAGTAGCTTTGTTGACAGTGTAAATAATGGATCCAGTGAACACAGCCAGATACGATAAATGAAATGAATAACATGCACGCTGTAAAAATTTTATGATGAAGATTATATTAAATTAAAACAATACACTGAGGATTGTATGATTGAATTTGTACTAAACTTATCATTAGGCTCGCCCGATTAAGTTCTGTAACATAAAAATTTCTTAATACTCGATTAAACTCAACAAAATTACACCTAACTTTTTACTCAATAAAATTACTCAATTACTCAAACTCAAATTACACAAAATCGGGCTACGTTACACTTCGCCCACCGGTCACTCCGCTCATTTCCTCCAGATCCTGACGGGCGCCAGCTGACTTTTATTTCCCCGGTATCGGCAACCAGTCTAAACATACACGTAAATTCAAATCTAAATCCTTCGGAGATGAGAGAAATGAACGGTGGTAACGGCATGTCCTGGTATGCTCAGTATGCTAGGTTGTGGAGAGAGGGTCGCGGTTTTTATGACGCAGAAGAAGTCGATTAATTACATTAAATTAAAACAAAATAAAGAAAAGAAAAACTGAATAAAGTACCATAAAGATGACGCGGAGGGCCCGAACGGCCCGCAGTTGAGTACTCTCGATCCATCGAACAAATTAATACCTGAGTATGACATCGGGAACCTCTCGTGGGCGATGAATCACAAAACTTAACACACTTCCAGATAAATAATAAAAAAAACATAAAATAAATAATGCGGTAAATCGAAACGACAAAAATCAAGATAAACAGCTTCAAGAGCACAATACCCAGAGCCATAAGCTCCAAAAAAACGAGATCAGTCAAGGGTGTGGTCGAGGCCTATCTTGGTGGCTCTCCGACTCACCACCACTCGCTCCAAAACTCCAAACTCGACTACCAGGTCTACTCCTACTCGAGTGAGTCCAAATCTCAACTCTCTCGCGCCATGGTCTTCCCTCAACTACTCTTTTTCAGTCTCCCACTCCATTCACTCGCACGCTCTACTACTTTCAGTCACTCTCACATTGTCGCTTCTTCATCCATTCTTCCCCTATCACATACAAGCTGTGAATTCACGGGCCTTCCCGTAATGTCGCTCCCCCTGATATCCGAAATTAGCAAACCTTGGCTTCCTCAAGTATCCCGGGAAAAAAAATTTAGATCTATTCAGATCAAATTAGATCTGATGTTTCAGATCTGAACAGATCTGCATTTTGGCCAGATCTGTTTAGATCAAATTGGATCCCCGTGAAAAAATTTTCTGATCAAGCCTTATATGACCTGATATGGCCATATCAAAAAATTTGATATATTCATATCTGACCTGATATGATCTGATATGCCCATATATAATTTTTAATATATTCTGATATAGTCTGATATAAAAATTGGCCATATCAAGCTATATCAACTTGATATGTCCATATCAACTTGATATGTCGATATCAGATTTGATATGTCTTGATCTAACTTGATATGCTTGTATATAATTTTTTTTTATATGTCTTGATATGACCTGATATAACTTGATAAGGGTATATATATTTTAATATGCTTGTCAAAAAAAATCTTGATCAGGTTTGATATGGCTTGATATGCCCTGATATGGGCACGTATACGTTTTTTCGAGTTTTCCGTATACATACGTTTGGTAAAATAATTTAGAAATGACCAAATAACGTAACATTGTTCGGAACAACCGATTTTATAATGATTCATAAAATCTTATGAAGTCTGTTAAATATTTTAATTTACCGCATTTATAAATTGTATAAAGTGCACAAACTTTGTTGAAAAATTTTTCCAATAAGCTGACGAGATCAATTTTTAAATCTCTGAGAGAATTTCAAATTTTCGTAATGAATTTAAATATAAAAAATTGAGATTTTAAATTGAAAAAAGTTTAATTATTATTAAATTCTTATGTATATTTTTTTAAAACTGATAAGTTTAAAAATCTTGAACTTTTTTTTTTTACTTTTACCAAAAGAAGTAGTTCTTGCCCCGTTACTGGTGGGCATACCGTTAATGGTCTCGTTACTCTATAAACAATAACAATTGAATATAATACAAGTAACCAAATCAATAATTTATCTGATGTCTTTAATTTTCTTAGTTTCAATTTTATCCAAATAGATATAATCAACCTTACATTTCAAGTTCATGATTTGGCAGAGTGGTTAATAGATCAGACTTTGAATCAGAAGTACTCGGGTTCGAACCCATGACCTGGATGGATTTTTTTTTTCTTTTTTTTTTTTTTATTTTTTCATGACAATTATTGCATATACAACTTTACAAAGTTATACACAATTTTATAAAATTATCTATAAATTTAGTTCCCGAGATAACAATGTTAATCTCACTATATATAGTTTGATATGTCCATATCAGAACATATAAAATCTTATCTGTACATATATTTTCTGATATGGCCAATTTCCATATCAGGCCTGATATGAACCGCCGAAATCAAGCCATATCAGGCCATATCAGAAAATTTTTTCACGGGTCTACTCTGATCAGAATAGATCTACTTGGATTTGAACAGATCAAGGTAAATAAAAAACACTCTTAGATCTGCTCAGATAAAATTTGACTTTATTCGCTAGATCTCAATAGATCTGTTTTTTTATCTCTATCCTAATTAAGATTGATATGTGTGACTAAAAATATATTAAATATATCACAATAATGTAAAATATATAGGATTGAAGCCATTAAAATTAAAAGTATACGTTTCATATTCCATATGAGATCAGCTTTATCTTCTCCTTTAAATGATACAATTGAAATTTAACTTGATAAAGATTTATAATGAAGATCACTCTTCTCCAAACAATACAAATTAACATATAATTAAGAAGATACTAATTTACATAAAACAAAATATCCAATAGTTATTGATCTCGACGATAATATAAAATGAGCATAAGTAATAAAATATTATCATAAATTAGACTGATTGTTTGTTAAATAAAAATGATTATAATCAGTACTAAACATTTTGCATAAATATAAAGGATCACTTTTTTATAAACAATAATGAAAGTAATCTCATTTTAAGATACATAAAGAATTTTTCCTTAAAGTATTTTATACTTATTTACCCACGAAAGTCATGTAACGATGTATATGAAGTACCTATATGAATATCGGATAATATCGATGGTAGATTATTATCAAGTTTATATTTTCTATAGTAAAAAAATTATTAGCTGAATAAACAACAAAATATATTTATTTTAATTACGATAGACTTTTTACAATTATCAACATTTAGGTAAATGTGTCAAAATTCAGCTAGTTAATCTTATAATTAAAAAATTATGTGAAAAAATATTTCTTTACAATCTGTACAGACCTAATCTGATCAGAGCAGATCTGAACTTTTTTTCCCGAGAGAAAGATATATCAGCTCAGGTCTGGTTTGATCCGTACAGGTCCAATTAGATCTATTTATATTTACTTCATAAATTGATCGTTTAATTAATATTGATCGATTTTGATCTGACTAGATCTAGGTTGATCTAACTTGATCTAGGTTGATCTGACTTGATTAGATTTGATCAGGGTAGATCTGGACTATTTTTCCCCAAAGAAAAATGTCATATCTGATCAGATCTAGTTTGATCTGAACAGATCAAATCAGATCTACTCTGATCTGGGTTAAGTATAAATTATGATCAAATTTGATCTGAGCTGATCTAATTTGATCAGAACAGATCTTAATTTTTTTTCTCCCGGGATTGAAAACGAGGCCTGCCATTCCCAAATAAACGTAAATATACCCTTGCTAACTCCGGGTACCAACGTGAAGGGGCGGCGACATCTCAGTCGCTCCTCCACGATCACCACGTCAACCCCAAGGGCTAAGCCTATATCTAGTCTTCATTACTGATCGGGAGGCACGTTGTCTTGGCCACTATCCGCGACACAGCTAGACATCCTCCGTTAAATCCACGCTCAACCACACAGACGCTCCAAAAATAGACAACGTAACGTACACGTACTCGTACTCTCAACACACTTAACTCACCGCACACATGCTTCATACTCTCAACTCACTCTCTACCACAACTAACTCGACTCACGTACTGGCTCTATCTCTCTCTCTCTCTCTCTCTCTCTCTATCACTCAGACTCACACTTACTCCACCTTCAATTTCATCTCTTCGGCAATGTAGCGTCACAGTTCATAGTGAGCTCTGGAAGTAGAATAAAGAATTCGCTAGATTTCTCCAGTCCTACTTTCCTCAATTATTGAAGATCGTAGCCAGGACTTAGATCCCCGAGCTCACTCTAACTCGCACTTTTGTATTCTAAATTTGATGAGGTCGTATATGTCAAGCTACCGTCTATAACAAAATAACATTAAGATCTAATGCGCCTCTTGCAGAGCCCAGGGTAAAGTAAAGAGATAACAAAACACGCAAATAGTACAAAATAAGCAAGGTAAATGGCCTTATGGCTTTCTTTATTTTACGCCTGATTTTTGAGTTCAAAATTCAAAATGTGCTGTTACAACAGCTTTTTGTTACAGTTTCTTACTTTTCTTTCAATATGCTTAGGAAATACAAATTTCTTTGAAAAATCATCACGAGTTGCTTGGCCTATTTTATTTATGTATTTATATAAATAATAGCCATGTAGAAGGGTGAAAGCTCAACATTACCTGTCATAAGCTATTTTTTTGATATTCGATATTTTAGACTCAATTTCACCATTTATCTCAGAGTAAAAAGCTATTTAAACTATGAATATTATTTAATGCAGGTAGTGGTATTGGAGAAATAAAATATGTCCATGAAAGTACGACAAAAATTGTTCCTGGTGCTGTATCATTCCAAAATACGGAGACGATGATAAAGGTACACGTAGAATAAATCATTACAAATCTACCAACAATGAATTTTTTTTGAATTGCAGTATTGTTTTCTCTTCTTTTTATTTATAGATGTCAACGATAAGTCCAGTTGGTACATTAGCTTATATTATTGACGAGGAAGCATTATTGGTTCGAGTTAGTAACGGATGGCAATACATCGCGGTAATATTTTCCAACTATCTTGAAAGTATTTATTTCAATATTTTCTCTGAAATTTATCTTTATGAATTTCAGCTTGGATCTCTTCTCCCTATATCAGCATCCCCTCAAGTGACCACAAAACCTCCACCATCACACCCTCCATTTGAAGCTTCGAATCTTATCAACCAAGTACCTATAAAAGTGGACAGTAAAGGGGTCAGTATTTTAATTAATTATGTACATACTGTGTAACTCAAGTCTTGAAAAATTTTAAACTACATCACAAATATATTTTCAATTCGGCTCCCTTCACTCGAAAAATACAATTTTATTTTTTCCTATGAAAAACGAAACATATCACTGTAAATCGAAGTCTTTTAATTCAAAACACCTAAGTATATTATTTCCATTTAAGGTAATTTGGTAGCCGCATTCCGAAGTCAAAACAGTATCAAAATTATTTGTTTTTTTTTTTTTTTTTTTTGACTTCAATCATTAAAATGAAGTTCATAATAATTTAAGATAATTTATAATTATATTTTATAAGCTATAATTAATATGCAGAAACAAATAATATTTTTTTTTTTAATTACATAAATTGTTTTGACTGCAACTAAACAGTACCAACAGTTGTTATTTCATGAAAATTGGTACTTCTGTTTACACTAGTTTTTTTGACAGTTTGACTATGGAATCTCGGTGAATACACCGTGGAATCAGGGTGGGTACACCGTGTAACCATCGTGGAAACACCATGTAACCACCGTGTATACACGCTGATAAAATGGCACAAACCCACCCTGGATCCACCATGATTCCACCGTGTTTCAACTCCCAGGGTGTTTCCAGGCTGATTCAAAACCGTCAGGGATGCGTAGTAAATATAACCTTATAATCCCGGTAAATTTTTGACAGTTCATCATAATACGATAAATGTAACATACACACAATTTAATAAGAAAAAAAATTGTTAAATAAATAATTAAATCGGTGATCCCGTGAAAAATGAATCATACATGGCCATGTATGAATGCTCCATGCATGGCCATGTATGAAAATTGGCCAGACATGGCCATACATGACCATGTATGACCATATATGACCATACATGGCCACGTATGGCTATACATGGCTTGATACGGCCATATATGACTATGTATAGAAATTTTAACTAAATTAAAAAAAAAATTAAATAAATTTTTTTTTTTTTTTTAATTATTTTGGTGATGCAGAGATTATCAGATATGCGAATAATTGAATTCCTAATCGAAATGGAAATTTTTAATTCAGAGAAAAAACGCTAGACTTATTAATAAACGCACCCGCTTTAGTAGGATTCGAACCCGGGACCTTCCGCACGAAAGACTGACATTTTGACGACTAGGCTATGCGACCGACAGTTACAACAAAGTTTAGTTGTGCTACTTAAGGTTCAAAGAATATAATCATTTTCGAAAAAGCGAAATATAATCATCAATATGCTGTTAGTGATATCAAAAAAATTTCTGATTTTTTTAACACTGCAACATACTGTTTATAAGTAATTGTAATAGTCGAAAAATTAATCATACATGGCCATGCATGACCATACATGGAGCATATATAGCCATACATAGACATATATGAACCATACAAGGCCATGTATGACTGTATATGGCCATGCATGACTGTATTTAAAAAGTTTGTATGCCCACGTATGACAATATATGAACCAGATACAGCTACGCATGGTCAAGTATGATTCATTTATTACAGGACGAGAGTTCATAGCGTGCATTTCAGTGAAAAATGAATCATACATGGCCATACATGGAGCATATATGACCATACATGGACAAACTAACTTTTTTAATACAGTCATACATGGCCATATATGAACCATACAAGGCCATGTATGGCCATACATGGTTTTGTATGACTGTATATGGCCATGCATGACTGTATTAAAAAAGTTTGTATGCCCATGTATGGCCATATATGCTTCATGCATGGCCATATATGCTCCATGTATGAGCCATATACGGCCATTCATGGCCATGTATTATTCATTTTTCACGGGATAGTATAGCACAGATCAGCCAAGTTAATAAATTCTTATTATTTTAGTGACAAAAAATTAATTTTACACAATTTATTGTTACTATTGGAACAGTGATAATTAGTAATATATAGTTGATCTCTTTAACTATTGAATTTATATTTATTTATCAATCTAATACCCCATACACATCAAATAAATATTTATTTTTATTTATAATTGTAAATAATATACTAATCTTTACATCTAATAATTTTTTAATTTATAAAAAATGTTAATTATTTTTTGTTTGATTTTAATAATTGAAATATAAACTTTCCCGTAACTTTTACACATCTTATCTTATTAATGATAAGTATTTATTATTATTATTATTATTCATTTAACTCTTTGGTTTGTATTTATTACCAGTCCAGTATTTAACGAACATCATATAAATATATGTTTATTCCTTGAATGTTAACAATAATTTAAATTTCACGCGCACAGCAGAACCGCCATTTTTTCCCTAGTATAAATAAGAGGGGTGCAGAATAAGTTACAAAACAAAGACAGAAATCTTTCTGTCACACAAAAAAATTAATTTAAAAAAAACCATGAGGTAAATTGTTTCGAAATTTGGTAGATATTTTAAACATTATATCGTAGACTGAATAGTTTTTTTGCCTAGGTTAACTGTGCCATTATTTTACATATTATCAACTTCCTGTTAAGTTGAATAAAGACAGCCATAAGAGCCCATGTATTTTCACGAAAGTTTAATTAATTATATTTTTTAAACGGTATGGTAAAAAATTCTGGTTTATCGTTTTTAAGGGCTTTAAAATATAATCTTTGAAATTATCTCAATTAAAGTAAGGGTTAACTGTTGGAGGTTTGACTACCAAATTACCTTAAATACATTGTAATTACTTTCTAGACATTTGCGAATGTGTAGAAAGTGACTACCATGTATTTAAATGGCAACAAAGTATTTAAATGTTTTAAATTAAAACATTTCGATTTACAGTGTATTTGACCATATATAATGATCCGTATGTGGTCATGTATAGAATCTAGCGATTAATGGACATTCATGACATAACATGGTCATACATTGTAAAATATACTTACTAATATGTGTATAGTTGGATTAGCGAGAGTTTGCGTTTCGGATATTTTCGGTTTTTACCCCCACCATCTAAATTTAATACCTAAGACATTTTGTCTAGATGGTGGGGGTAAAAACCCGAAGCGCAAACTCTCGCTAATCTAACTATATATAATAGACTGCTTTAAAAAAAACGACTCACAAACATCATGGCAATTAGGCATATACCTTAAGTTACAGTATTTGACTTATGAGTGAATACACAGAATGGCAAGTAATATATGTAAAATAAGTGCAGTATAGCACGAATCTAGAAAAAACGTAATGATAACCTGAAAAACAAGCACTATCCAAAAAACGGGTAATTACCCGGATTTTGGCAGCACTGCTCCGGTCTCCGGGAGACCCTACTTTACCACCTCTATTTTGCAGCCTAGGCCGCAAAATGCCCCTTGACTGTACTCTGATAGCCAGGGTTTCTCGTCCAAAAGTTGGTATTTATTAGTTTGCGACCAACTTGAAGACAAGCCGCCGACAACTTTAGCATTTGCAACTTTTGCCTACAAGTTACCGCCAACTTTCTGAGAAAGATGACGCCATTATGGAGCTGCAACTGGAATGTAGGTTTCTGAGAAAATTGAAGACAACTTTCCGTCAACTTATGGATTGCCAACTTCTGGCCATCAACTTTCTCAGAAAGTGACTATCAACTTTGGAAGTATCAACTTTTGCGGCCAACTTGGTGTCTAGTTGCGGCTATAAGTTTCACGCCAGTTTCTCGCCAACTTGGCTATCAGGGTACGTTTCCTTTACAACCGAACGAAAATGAAATAGGCTGTAGAAAAAAGAATCACATTCTAGCTTACCGACCGAAGGTTTTTCAATTCAACTACTATAGTCGTCCCGGAGAAAGCTTGGAATTTTTTCCCACTATTATTTTTTCCCCCTATATTATAATATTCTAAAAAAGATATTCTGCGCATGTACAAATCTGAATATTATGGTAGAGGTGGAATAATTGTGGTAAGGCAAAATCCCAAATTTTCATTGGGACGACTATATTGAGTGGTGGCGCTAATTGTCTCTCTGCTTGCAGTTTATTGCAAAGGAGATCCAATGTTATTAGAATAACGACGCTATTTCACTAATAACTAACACACCCCTAGCGGTTTTGGTGCCACCGTGGGAACTCGGAAAAAACTCGACAGATACTCGGTGTTTCGAAGGAGTTTCGACAGTGTTTTCGCGGTATAAACGTGGCGTTTCGTGTGCAATTACGATACGGAGTTTTGTCCGTGTTTTTGAAGAGTTTTGCCAGTTTTCTCTTGGAGTTTAGATGGTGTTTACTTGGAGTTTCGTCGGTATTATCGTGAAGTTTTCTTAGTGTTTTATCGGAGTTCTTTGGGTGTTTCCTTCTAGTTTAGTCGGAGTTTCTACAGATTCTAGCGCTTTTAGCGCCACCGTAGAAATTCGGAAAAAACTCGAGCGAAACTGACTGTGACGTCGAAGTTTTGACGGTGTTTTCATGGCAGTAACGCGGTATTTTTGTATATAGTTACGACACGGAGTTTTCGCGGAGTTTAGTTGGTGTTTTTACTGACTTTCGTTGGTTTTCTCTCAGAGTTTTATTGGTGTTCTCTTGGAGTTTCGTCGGTATCATCACGCAGTTTTCTTGGTGTTTTGTGGGAGTTTTTAACGTGTTTCTTTGTAGTTTACTGAGAGTTTTTACGGATTCTCGCGCTTTTAGGGCCACCGTAAGAATTCGGAAAAAACTCGATTAAAACTAGGTACACCAAGGGAGTTTTGACGGCATTTTCATGGTAGACACGAAGTATTTTTGTGTTCAGTTACGACACGGAGTTTTGTCGGTGTTCTTGCTGAATTTCGTAGGTGTTCTTTTGGAGTTTCATCGGTGTTTTCGCGGAGTAGAGTTTGGGCTTGCTCGGAATTTCTATGGTAGTTTCTCATGGTTTTTGCGGAGTATATTGAGGGTTTTTTCGTCATTTTGGTAGTGGTAACTTAGAGTTTGTGAGGCATACTCATGGCATTTTGAAATAAAAAACTTGAACATTTACACTATCGGTGGTGTGAACGTTCTAATTCACTCAGCCTAAAAGTTAACACTATGCGTTGTGTGACTTTTACACCGGCAGTGTTGAAAATTTTAACACCAAATCATTCACACCACACCGTGGACTTCAAATTTTTTACGACTGCCTGCTAAAGTCCCTCAATGGAAATTGACCCCCGAAGAATGAGAATTTAGCGCCGCCTGGTGGCAAAAACATGAACTAAAAAAACAAAATTTTTTTTTAGCCGTTATAAATGTAATCAAGACCTTCCAGGTGGCTGAGATGCTCTATAAACGCCTAAATTCGATAAGCAACGAGATCTGAAAGGATATTTTTCGATTTCTTATGTAAATACCAATGACACAAACGTATGGACAAATTCGAAATAGAATTTTATTAACATTGGTGGGTTAAAAGTGGGAAAAGATAAAATTTGCCATATATATATATATATGTTTTGAATAAGCTCAACATTAAAAGATTAGCATTATTGACCCTAAGAAGGATTCTAGCTAACGCAATTAATATTTCTCAGGGTGAAATAAACGCAATTTAAAATGTTTTCTAAAAAAGTATTAAGAAACGGGTCGGCGTCAATATAATTGTTACCCTTTCCTCCGAAAACAGTTCGAATTCCAGCAACTCACTTTATTCCAGGCTTAATAAATTAAAGTAATGATTTTACCCCCACAAAATTATAGTTCAAAGGTAGCTGTAAGAAGGTTCATACTGTTTGGGGGCAAAGAGGCCCCCCTCCAAAAAATGATAATTTTTTTTTTGTTTTCATCGTTAAGAACCTATTTCTATTTCTTGAAAACTATTTTTATTATTAGGGTTGGAGGGGGGCATAAAGGGGTAGGGTAGACAAAACGGGGTACCCCCAAAATTTTATAAAAAAAAAATTTTTTTTTTTTTGTCTAATTACTATAGATCCGACACATTTGCACATTTTTACCCCTACACATGACACCAGGGGCAAAATGGACTAGCCGAAAATTATGAAAAAATTATTCTTTTAAATTTTTATGTCAAATTAAAAAAATTTAATATATTAATACATTTTTCATTTGATTTTCTATATCTTGGGGAAATCTAGCTACTAAAAATATTCAAAAATAATATTTTATTTTTTAATTGATAAAATTTTTAAAATAATCTGTAATCTAAAAAATCAAGAAACACATTATTTGGGTTCTAAATAATGACAAATAAGAAATAAAAATTTTTTTTTTATTAAAAAACAATTAGTAATTAAGTTAATTGAGGAGGAACGATTTAGTACACCTAAAAAATTTTTTTTTGAGTATTTTAAAACCAAAAATAGTTGTCGAGAGAAAGAAATACATTCTTAATGATAAAAACAATTAAAAAAAAAAAAAATATTATCATTTTTTGAAGGGGAGCCTCTTTGCCTCACTAAAAAAAAATTTTCTGCCGTTGAATCCACCAATGATGTAAAATGTAATTTTTCTTGAGGTATATTACATTTAATAAATTTAATTTAATGAAATTTAATAAACTTTCAGAAATTTTTAAGCTTTTATTAAGGGTACCCCATTTTGCATTAATAAAAAAACCATTCTATATTTCTTATTTGTCATAATTTTTAACCCAGAAAACGTGTTTTTCAATTTTATAGATTATAGATAGTTTTACTTAATTTAAAGAATGTATTAACTAAAAAGAAAATTTTTATTTTTTAATATTTTTAGTGACCAAATTTGCCTGAGACATAGAGAATGACCCGAAAAATATTAAAAAATCATTTTTTCAAAATTTTCGGCTCATCCGTTTTGCCCCAGGTATCCTAATACGTAAATGTATCGGACTTATAGTAATTAGTTTTTTTATTTTATTATTTATTTTAAATTAAATACAGGAATCGTAGAGGTAAGTGATTTAGACATATTTAATAATTGCGAGCGATTTTGCTACAGCTGCTGATGATTATATGATGAACACTTACTTGTAATTATTAATTTAATTCTTAAAGAAATATAAATTTATTCGAGTTCAATACTCTAATTAATATGTCGAAGTAATCTACGACTTGATAAGGACAGATTGTTAGGCAAAAAAATCTATGAGTATGCCAAAGTGACGATTGATATTATGAAAAATAATTATTTAGTGAAAATGAAACTCACTAAGCAGAAGTTTTTTCTCTGTCAAATTTTTTATATTTGGAAGTATGGGTTGTGGGTACTCATTCTAGAGGAAATCACTTAGTTTAATAAAAGGGATGGTTCATTTTATTATCAATTTATTTGCGTTTGATACTCTCATTAGTATGTCGAAGTGATCTACGACTTTGTGAGAACCGATTGTTAGGCAAAAAATGTATAAGTATCCTTAAGTGACTATTGATATTATTTAAAATAATTATTGAGTGAAAATGGAACTTACTGAGCAGACATTTTTTTTTTTTTTTTTTTTTTTTTGTCAAATTTTTTATATTCAGAAGTATGGGTTGTGGGTACTCATTCTAGAGGAAATCAGTTAGTTAGATGACAGGGATGGTTCATTTTATTATAAATTTATTCGTGTTCAATACTTTAATTAATATGACTTAGTGATCTACTACTTGATGAGATTAGATTATTAGGCAAAAAATGTATAGCTATCCTTAAGTGACTATTGATATTATTATAAATAATTATTGAGTGAAAATGAAACTTACTAAGCAGAATTTTTTTTTTTTATTTGTGTAAAATTTTTTACAATCAGAAGTATCTGTCACTTTGTCTGTTTGTCGGTATGTGCGAAAATGTATGTGTGTGTGTGTGTGTGTATGCTTAAGAGTTTATTAGCGGCTGTATGTATATTATTAAGTTTCTTCCCAGTAGAAACGGGTTTTCCCGTCTTTTACTGATTTACAGATCCTCTTCCCTATTATCTGTTCATTTTCTATAACACGGCACATTTCTTCTTCAACTTTCCTTGCGTCTTCTTTTTTTATGATTGCCCACCGTTCTTTCCCTTTATAAATAGATTTTTTTAATGTTATCTTCATAGTGTCGTCATTCTGGTTCAATTTTTCTTCTTTAGATTGGACATAGTTCCTCCAATCTTCTTCGTCACGTACTTTTTTCGCCACTATATTAATCGATAAGAAAAATTATGATAAAAAACTGAAAGTCGAATCCGTACAAAACAATTTGAGTGCCAATCGATCATTCGGCTATAGAAATGCGAGTGAGGATTATCACCTTTGCTTCGTTTGTGCGCGTACTGTGTAATTTTAGGAGTATCTGTGTACGTCTGCATGCGCATGTATGTATTGCATAGTTGTTAGTGTTTGTTTGTGTGAATGTAGCATAGTAATACACTGAAACAAAAATAGGCGTTGCATCAGGATGCAGGCCTGTGGGAGCAACAGGACGAAATCCTGTTGAAGCAACAGGATTTTTCCTGTGGACTTAATAGAATAAGGAACACGTTTTATGTACCAATAATTTTAGTCAACATAATAAAATTTCAAAATTGGAAAAAAAAAATTCAAATTTTGCACGAAAAGTCCAATATCGAAAAAAAAAAATCAACTTCGAAAATAATTTTATTCCACTTAATTTTTTTTCTAAGTTTTGAAATTTCATTATACGGACAAAAAATTAGTACTTTAAACTTGTCCCTTATCCTATGGATTCCACACGAAAAATCCTGTTGCTGCAACAGGACTGCGTCCTCTTGCAGTGCCTATTTTTTTTTTCTGTGTAGGTGCATGCGTTATATAGTTGCAAATGTGCGTGCTATTTACTTGTGCATGTGCGAGGATGAGTTGTGTGTGTGTGTGTGTGTGTGTGTGTGTCTGTGTGTTGTCTGCAAGTGCGATAATCCTTACTCGCTCGTATATGGAACACCACATTTTATCCGCTCAAACTGGAAATGACCCATAGCGAAATGTGCCACTTCCTAGACTTTGTGCATAAATAACTATAATACGTACATTCATCAAAATTAGTCAAGTTGGAACACATTTTGACCAGATCCATCGGCTTTGTTAGCCCTCTTTCGTATTTTCCAAGCTCGGCGTCCAAAATCGAATTCTTCAATTTGTCCGAGCGTTGGATGCGTTGATTTTTATTTAAAGTAATGAAGCTTTCATATTCGTTATAGATTCTTTCTTGATATCTCATTAACGAATCTAAAATATCAAGTAAGATAAAACACAGAGCACGCGTATGTATGTATGTGTATTAAAGTATTTCATATTTAGGCGATATTTTTTTTTTTCTGTCCTAACTGAAAAACTAATAATTAGTAGAAAAAAAAAAAATATATATTCTCGCTTAAAAAAAAAGTATAACTCAATCAAAGGCTTAGCTTATCGAAAAATTCGATTTCCCAATTTAATAACATGGGAAAAAAAATTTTTTAGTTTGGAATTTTTTACCTTGGCAATGGCTCATTACATGGATAAGCCTGGCATACCTTTCTCTAAAGAATTTAACGCTCTACAAAAAACGTCTCTTATCATTTTTTGATAAATCTATCTGTTTAAAAGTTATTGGAGCCCGAAGTCAAGTTAGAGTAAATTCCGAGATCTTTTTACTTCTCCAGCGAAACTATCGGACTTATCATAAAATGCCTTAGGATCTTTTTTGTAGACAATGTTATTTCCTACAAATTATCTTTGATTAATTTTTTGAAAATTCTGCATTGTTATCTAGTTATTTCTATTTTAATACCAAGCTCTTAAAATTGATGAGAACACTTTTTTTTAGGAGCTTGGCATTAAAATAGAAATAACTAGATAACAATGCAGAATTTCAAAAAAATTGATCGAAGATAATTTGTAGGAAATAAAATGATGTACAAAAAGATCCTATGAAATTTTGTGATGAGTCCCATAGTTTTGCTGAAAAAATAAGAAGATCTGGAAATTTACTCTAAGTCGACTTTGAGCTCTAATAAGTTTTGAATAGATGGATTTATTGAAAAATGATAAGAGACGTTTTTTGTAGAGCATGAAATTCCCTAAAAAAATGTGTCCTGGGTTTATTCGTACAATGAGCCACTGCCGAGGTAAAAAATTGCATTCTAAAATAATTTTTTTTCTCATGTTATTTAAACGGGAAATCGAATTTTCCGATGCACTAAAGCCCTAATTGACTTAAAAATTTTTTTTTAAGCGCGAATATTTTAATTTTTTTGATAAAAATTATTACTTTTTCAGGTAAGACAGAAAAAAAAATATCGCCTAAATATGAAATACCTAAATGTGTATGGATGTGTGTGTAGGTATGTGTGTTGTGTAGTTGTGATGTATGTTGGTTTAGTAGTGCGCATGTATGTGTTGCTTGGTTGTAGATGTTTGGTGTGTAAAGTCGATGTACTTATAAACGTTCGCTTTTGCAAGTATGTAATATACTGTTGCAGGTGTGTTTTTTTTCTATTTTGTGAATAATTATGTCAAAAAAATTTTTTTCTGATTTTTTAATTCAGCAATCTTGTAAGAAATTAAATTCTCTACAAAAAAGGTCCTAGTATCATACACATTAAAGTTAATAGAAAAAAAGTTATGGAGGTTGAAACTTAAGGGGAAATATCGAATTTTTAAAATGGGAAAATGAAATTTTTTTTTTCATTTTTTCTTTAATTCTACAAAACTATATTATAATTGATATCGAAAATTGAGGTTTCTTGTATTTATGTTCTTTAGGTTTATAATCCTTCAAAAATTATATTAGACTACAAAATTTTTTCTAAATAATTTAATTTTTCTTAACTTATGAACTCAGCTCTGTAACTTTCTTTCTATGGGTTTTATTAAAACGACTCTAAGGACCATTTTCGTAGATAATTCAATCCTCTATAAGAACTTTAATTGCAAAATAATAAAAAAAAAAAATCTTGCTAGTTAACGAATAAAAAAAAAATTTTTTCCCCCTGAGTTTCAACTTCTATAAATTTTTTTCTATTAACTTTAAGCGTATGACACAAGATACCTTTTTTGTAGAGAATTAAATTTCCTACATGATGGCTGAATTCAAAGATCGGAAAAAAAATTTTTTGACATAATTATTTACAAAATAGAAAAAGCGATTTTTAAAAATTTATTTTAAATGGGAAAGGGGATCCCCCCCCCCCCTCCTGTGCGCCAGCTCAATTTCCGAGATATAGAGCTGAAACTTTAGGAGAATTTTTTTTTTTCATTAAAGTAACTTTTGCGATACATTTAATTATAATAAAAAATTTTTTTTTCTGACAGTCTAATATATACATTAGGGTGGTTAAAAAAAAATTAAATTTTTTTTTCTCGCTCTTACCCCCTGAAACGTTAGTGGTTGCCGAGAAAAAAATTCTCCAAAAATATGAACTTTCTAGCTCAACTGTAAGAGGTCGCCATTTTTATTTTAATTTCCCATCTAATTAAGATGTAAAAATTTACTTTTTCACGAAAAGTGTAATTATTCGTAAGCTGCTTAAAATTTATCAAATTTATACAAAAATCTTTAAAGCTGATTCCTCAAGCTTTCTCAAAACCTTATGAAAAGTGATAATTATCACAAGTAAAACGCCCATTGTAGCTATCTGAATAGTATCGATTTTTTATTTCAAAAGGAAATTGTTAATTTTCATTTTATTTTTTTTCTAGCTTCAATTGGCGATACTTATGACTTATCATAGGGTTTTGGAAAGCTTGAGGAATTAGCTTTAAAGATCTTTATATAAATTTGAAAAATATTGAGCAGCTTACGAGTAATTACATTTTTTGTAAAAAAGTAAATTTTTACATGTTAATTAGATGGGAAATTAAAATTAAAATAGCGACCTCTTAGAGTTGAGCTAAAGAGTCCATCTTTTGAGAGAATTTTTTCTTGGCAACCACTAACGTTTCAGGGGTAAGAACGAAAAAAAATAATTTAATTTTTTTTGAACCATCCTAATACATATATATTAGGGTGTCCCAAAAAAAAAAAATATTTTTTTTTAACCTGTTATGAGCTCAAAAGTTACTTTATATTATAAAAAAAAAAACCTCACTAAATTTCAGCCAGATATCTTGAAAATTAAGCTATTACAAACGGGGGTCCCCTTTCCCATTTAAAATACACGTAAAAATTTTAAATTTTAGTTTTTTGTTATTAAGACTATGAAAAAAATTTTTTTTTGAATTCCACTTGCTGTAATTTTGTAGGAAATTAAATTCTCTACAAAAAAGTGATGATGCATCATGTACGTCAAACGAACTGGGAAAAAGTTACGGGGCTTCAAAGACCGACAAAAATTCAGTTCCCTCAGTGTTAAATTTTTTTTTTATTTTTATTGTATCAAAAAATTTTTTTTTCAAATTTTGACAAGCACAGTCTTGTAGAAAATTTAATTTCCTACAAAAAGTATCTGATATCATATATACGTCAAAGGAATGAGGAAAAAGTTACAGGGCTTTAAATGACAACGAAAAATGAAGTTCACTTTTCATTCACATTTAAGTTGAAAAAAAAACAAATAATTTTTAAAGTTCATTTTTCGTTGTCATTTAAAGCCCTGTAACTTTTTCCTCATTCATTTGAAGTATATATAATATCAGATACTTTTTGTAGGAAATTAAATTTTCTACAAGACTGTGCTTATCAAAATTTGAAAAAAAAAATTTTTGGTAGAATAAAAATAAAAAGTAATAAAAAAAAATTTAACACTGAGGAAACTAAATTTTTGTCGATCTTTGAAGCCCCGTAACTTTTTTCCAGTTCGTTTGACGTACATAATGCATAATCACTTTTTTGTATAGAATTTAATTTCCTACAAAATTATTCTAGGTAGAATTTAAAAAAAAATTTTTTTTCATTGTCTTAATAACGAAAAACTAAAATGAAAAATTTTTTACGTGTATTTTAAATGGGAAAGGGGATCCCCCTTTGTGATAGCTCAATTTTCAAAATATCTGGCTGAAATTTAGTTAGGATTAACGTATATATGTATCCTATTGTTGTAGTGTGTACCTGCGTATGTGAGGTGTGCGTGTGAGTGTGTGTGAGTGTTCGTGTGAGTTTATGTACGTGTAAATGTGTTTTTGAATTTAGGAGAGTAATCTACTGATCGATTAGTTAATTACACTTACGCACAAAATCCCACGGTGCTGGATGATCTCCGAAAAAAGAATTCATAGTTCTATTTCCGGATTCAGAGCCATTGTTAGTCCTCCTGACACTCTTATGGAGTGACCATTCAGTGGGCGGCCTTAAAACCAGCCATTGTCGCATAAAATATTTGAAAAAATTAAACATGCGCAAATAAAGAGAGCAGTTCGTTTCATCATTGGCAACAGTATTATAAATAATCATGAAAGTGTCAAGAATATCCTCAGCTTTCAAATAAGCGAGAGCCATTATCAAGTTGAGAATATCCTTGACCTTACTATTTTGCTCTCTCTCGTAAGCACTTGTGTTGACGGATTCCTTTTTTAAAGCTCCTTTTTTTTGAGCATTTTTCATAATAGCCTAAAATAGATGAACATTAAACACATACTAAAAATTAAAAACATGATTGTAAAATTTGATACAGGATATATATACTTCAAGCATAAGAAGCACAAAATATTTATTTTATCATAGATTAATCCGCGTTCGGTATTCTAATTAGTATGTTTATGTTTATGTTTATGTTTATGTTTATTTGATCGTGAAATTGTGTCCCCTAACGACCTTGACGTACTAATCTATGACTTGATGAGTACTTATTGTTAGCGATAAAATGTACTAGCAGCTTTGATGACTATTAGTATTATTAGAAATTTAGAGCGATCATAAAGCACCCTCAGCGCTTTCGCGCTTGAGGTGTGCAATACTTATTGAATCATACTAAAGTATTAAAGCAGTAGGAATAATGTTTTCATATTTTTTTTTTTTTTTTTTTTTTTTTCACTCAAAAGTATAGGTTGCGGGTACTCATTTTAGAGGAAATTAATTAGTTAAGAAACTGACATCATTCATTTTATCATAAATTTATTCGCGTTCGAAGTACTTATTTTCTGAGATAATATTGTATTTGTTATTTAGCTAAAAAAAAAGTTAGTAAAAGCCAATACTGTATTACTTGTCACTAGCAATAATTAAAATAATTTCTCACTTGACAAAAGTGAAAATAACAATTTTTTATTGTTACGTTCTCGACAGTCGAGCGAAGAGCGTTTCGGGTGGCCAGTTCAAAGTCAGTGTGGACAATTGGGCTGACTTTTTGAAATTGGGGACACAAGTCATCGACAATTTTTTCGAAAACAGATTCATAAGCCTCTGTAGACTTACGTTCCATGAGAACAAAAAATACTGGAACTGCCTATAAGGAACAAGAATTGAAAATATTAATTCCTACAAAGCCATTTTGTCTAATTGAAGAATAAAGTGTGTGTGTGTGTGGGGGGGGGTATGTGTGTGTGTGTGTGCGTATGCTGTACAGTTGCAAGTGCGTCCGTATAAGTCGTATAATTATAGTTTATCAGTGCTTGAGCTTGTATGATTACTATAATTAGGGGTGTATGTGTGTATGTTAGTGCACCCGAATGTTTGGTTTTAGATGCAAAAGTGAGTGTAAATATTAGGGTATGCCGTAATATGACAAATTTTTTTTGGTACCACTAGCTTCTAACTTACAGAAAGGTAAAATAAGATGCCTGTAAAAATTAGAGCTTGATATTAAAATGAAAATAACTAGAAAACAATGCGGAATTTAAAAAAATTTTATCTGAGATAATTTGTTGGTAATGAAATTGTCTAAAAAAAAATTACATGAAATGTTATGTGAGTCTGATAGTTTCGCCGGAATAGTAAAAAAATCTCAAAATTAACTATCAATTTGAGTTTAAGCTCAAATAATTTTTAAGCAAATAGATTTATCAAAAAATTATGAGATACTTTTTTTGTAGCGCGTTAAATTCTTTACAAATAACTTTCTGGGCTTATCAGTACAATGAGCCATAGTCAAGGTATAAAATTCTAAACTTAGAATTGTTTTTCCCATGTTATTTAAATGGGAAATAGAAAATCAAGATGAGCGACCTGTTACTTTCAATATGAAAGGCTCCAATTTCAACTGCCATTGTATTTTACCTTCCTGTAAATATAGAAGCTGGTGGTTAAGAAAAAAATGACTTAAAATGGCACACCCTTCTAAATATATAGAAGAGGGCCGGGCAAAACGAGATACTTAAGTAAATACTAAGTTTTCGAGGACTCAAATACACTAAATCTTTTTTTTTTATGATCATCAAAATAAATAGAAAAAAATTTTTAGTTGGAGTTGAAAAAAAAAATTTCCTTTAAAAAAACAGACCTTCAAGTAGAGCTTAAAATTAAATAGAAAAATGTGCCCTGAGCTTATTTGTACAATACGCCATTACCAAGATAAAGAACTCAAAACTATAAATTTTTTTTCTCCAGTGTTATTTTAATGGAAGATAGAAAATCGCAATCAGGGAGCAGTTAATAATGATATTAAGGGCTTAAATTGTAACTGGCGTCTTCTTCTATCCTACTGAGACTTCAGAGTGTGGATCCTTGAAAAAAAAAAAAAAAAAAAAAAATCCTAATCTACTTACATAATTGGCCTTAAAAATTTGCAGCACCATTAACTGGCGAATTTTAATGCCTTTTGGCAAAATGTTGAATGTTGAATCAAGGCAGAATTCTTCATTTTTGCTGCTAAATTTAAAAATAGACTTAACAAATTCGGCGTCATGCAGAATGACAGATGTTGAGTCATCCTTAGCCTTAACAATGTCTGCCTTGAATTGCCCTTTATAATATTGCAGTAGATGGATCCAATGTTCGGCAATCAAGTGGGCCCCGAATTCTTCTAGACTTTGAGGAATCGGTGGTTGTATGAGGCTTCGATGATGTCTCATTGTCCGACATTTCGCCTCATACGACAGTGGGGTCAAATCAGGGTAGCTATTTATTTAATTGAAATGTGATCATAAATACTGTGCCCACGAAAACATACACACAAACATACATACGTACAGACATACATACATACATGCATTGTCGATTTATACGTACATCAATACGTACAGACAGACTATATTTTTGTAAAATTTTTTTTTTTTTTTTTTTATTGAAAAAAAATATTTTAAGCACAAATAGACTATTTCCGTACCTATATAACCCATGGACTTCAAATTTATTAAACAAAAAAATTTATTTAGCTGATATAACTAGTATTATTGTAATTTTGATTTTAAACGCAACATAATCTATTGGCCTAAAAGAGATTTAATAAACAAATTTTTTAAATTCATTTTAGTTTAGAAAAATAAAATTTTTTCTGTAGCAAATTTTTATTCAGATGGTCCATTATGCCCCAGATATCACAGATCAGCCTAAAATATCTTTAAAACATCAAAACGTACCATGATTTGACCGAAAATGAAAAAAAAAAATTTTACCAAATTTTTGAGGGGGACCGCCGTGCCCCGGGGGCCTTAGCATCCATGTCTCCTTTACATACGTAATTACATGCATACTTGCATGCATAGTCTATTCATACGTCCATCAATGCATACAGACAGACACACCTCGATTCATACATATAAACATACATACGTACATACGTACATACGAACATATATACATACGTAAACGCTGTATAAAACTGATACCAACCTTTTCAGTGTTTCGTCGAATGCTTTCCGCAGATTGCGCTTATCCGGGTTCTGAGCCGCAGCCACAAGATCTTTATGAAATTTATTTTTTATATCGATTTCATTATCAGGCTCATGATTGTGCGCCTGCCCATTTTGCACAAAATTGCCGAGAAGATCAATTGTCGCTTTCACGAGACAATTGTCGTCTTGTGCGTGGGGTCGACGTCGACGAATACATTCGATCTCCCTAGCATATGAAAAATAAATAAATAAACGAATGTACTCAAAATTCGATCCGCGCTTTAAGATAATTTTTGGAGAAAAGAAAAAGATAGATTACACAAATTAAAGACTTACTTGACTGGTTCGTCGTTGAGCAAACGATACCGCCCTTTTGATACGAACGTGAAACCATTAAAAGTTTTGCGTTCGTTGAATTTTTGAGTCAAAGCTAATTGAACCTCTTTCGAGATATTTTTAGCCATGACAAAAAAAAAAAAAATAAACACTAACAAGTAACAAATATACAACAATATTTATAAAAACTATGGAATTAACAATAAATAAAATTAAAAAAAATAAAATAATAAAATCACAATGCGGATAAAAAAACACGTCAATTTGATTCAATGTATCGTTGCACTTTTTAATCGTAGAAGTAATGAATCTTTCGTTACGAATAAACAAAAAAACAAAAAAAAAAAATAAACAAAAAAAAATGAAAAAAATGAATATTGGATACATTTAAATTCGGTAGTATCACCGTTCATTGTTTTTATCTTTAAGTCCAATGATAATTCAGTCATGATTTATTAACAAATTAAAATTCATTCGAGAATCAATTTATTCAAAATTTATAGGAAATTTTGTAGAAAAAAAAAATTTCCACATTTTTTGATTGATTCTATCGAAGCTACGATTATCTTATGTTAATTAACTAAATTTTATAAAAAAAAATATACACTACCTAAATTTGAAAAAGTAAAGAATTTGTAATTAAAACATGATAAAATTGAAAATATAATGGAAAAAAAATTTCTGGTGAATTACCTTGGTTTTCACTCAATAACTATTTTTAATAATATCAATAATCATTTTAGAAGACTTCTACATTTTACGCCAAACGATCTGTTCTAATCGTGTCATAGATCACTACAACATACTAATTAGAATATCAAACGCGAATAAGTTTATAGTAAAATGAATCATCCCATTCATCTAACTAACTGATTTCCTCTAAAATGAGTACCCACAACCCATACTTCCAAATGTAAAAAAATTTGACAAAAAAAAAAAAAAAATAAAAGTTCTGCTCAGTAAATTACATTTTCACTCAATAATTATTCAAAATAATATCAATAGTCACTTTGGGAGACTTATAGATTTTTTTGCCTAACAATCTGATCTCATCAAGTCGTACATCACTACGTCATATTAATTAGAGTATCAAACGCAAATAAATTAATAATAAAATTAATCATCCCTGTCATTTAACTAACCGATTTCCTCTAGATTGAGTACCCACAACCCATACTTCCAAATACAAAAAAATTGACACAGAAAAAAAAAATTCTGCTTAGAAAGTTTCATTTTCACTTAATAATTATTTTTAATAATATCAAACATCACTTTGGGAGACTCATAGATTTTTTTGCCTAGCAATCTGATCTCATCAAGTAGTAGATCACTACGTCATATTAATTAGAGTATCGAACACGAATGAATTGATAATAAAATGAACCATCCCTGTCATCTAACTAACTGATTCCCTCTAAAATGAGTACCCACAACCCATACTTCCAAATGTAAAAAAATTTGACAAAAAAAAAAAAGTTCTGCTCAGTAAATTACATTTTTACTCAATAATTATTCAAAATAATATCAATAGTCACTTTGGGATACTCATAGATTTTTTTGCCTAACAATCTGATCTGATCAAGTAGTAGATCACTACGTCATATTAATTAGAGTATCAAACGCAAATAAATTAATAATAAAATTAATCATCCCTATCATTTAACTAACCGATTTCCTCTAGATTGAGTACCCACAACCCGTACTTCCAAATACAAAAAATTTGACACAGAAAAAAAACATTCTGCTTAGAAAGTTTCATTTTCACTTAGTAATTATTTTTAATAATATCAAACATCACTTTGGGAGACTCATAGATTTTTTTGCCTAGCAATCTGATCTCATCAAGTAGTAGATCACTACGTCATATTAATTAGAGTATCAAACGCAAATAAATTGATAATAAAATTAATCATCACTGTCATTTAACTAACCGATTTCCTCTAGATTGAGTACCCACAACCCATACTTCCAAATGTAAAAAAATTTGACAAAAAAAAAAAAAAAAAAAAAAAGAAAAAAGTTCTGCTCAGTAAATTACATTTTCACTCAATAACTATTCAAAATAATATCAATAGTCACTTTGGCATACTCATAGATTTTTTTACCTAACAATCTGTCCTTATCAAGTCGTAGATTACTTCGACATATTAATTAGAGTATTGAACTCGAATAAATTTATATTTCTTTAAGAATTAAATTAATAATTACAATTACGTGTCCATCATATAAACATAAGCAGCTGTAGCGCAATTGCTCGCAATTATTAAATATTTTTAAATCACTTACCTTAACGATTCCTTAATTTCATTTGAACTATTCCGAATTTCACCTGTGAGATCAATGAGTAAATAAGGCGGGCTAATTAAAGCGGGTTTATTAGCAAACGGTGAGACTTTCTCATTACCAAAACTTTTGGTCAAATCTTTAAAAGTCAAATTCTGACTTAAAACGATAAAACCTAAGAGACAAGAAGGAGCACTTGTTGGATTGAGAGCAAAAACGAAAGGATCGAATTTTCTTGTCCCCGAAAGTTTGATAAAAATGTTCGGAATTAAATTTTAGCCTTCACATATCGTGCTAAAGATGCCATAAGGGCGTATATAAAAGTATACACCCTTATCGCACCGGCGAACCATAATGGCTCCTCCCTAAGAAAACAGTAGAGGAGACCAGTGCGAGGAGGTCCTCTGGGGTAAACAGCTCCCTCCCGCCCCCAAATTTTATAAAAAAAAAATTTTATTTGTTTTCGTTAAATTACTATGTCCGATACATTTACGTATTAGGATACCTGGGGCAAAACGGATGAGCCGAAAATTTTGAAAAAATGATTTTTTAATATTTTTCGGGTCATTCTCTATGTCTCAGGCAAATTTGGTCACTAAAAATATTAAAAAATAAAAATTTTCTTTTTAGTTAATACATTCTTTAAATTAAGTAAAACTATCTATAATCTATAAAATTGAAAAACACGTTTTCTGGGTTAAAAATTATGACAAATAAGAAATATAGAATGGTTTTTTTTATTAATGCAAAATGGGGTACCCTTAATAAAAGCTTAAAAATTTCTGAAAGTTTATTAAATTTCATTAAATTAAATTTATTAAATGTAATATACCTCAAGAAAAATTACATTTTACATCATTGGTGGATTCAACGGCAGAAAATTTTTTTTTAGTGAGGCAAAGAGGCTCCCCTTCAAAAAATGATAATATTTTTTTTTTTAATTGTTTTTATCATTAAGAATGTATTTCTTTCTCTCGACAACTATTTTTGGTTTTAAAATACTCAAAAAAAAATTTTTTAGGTGTACTAAATCGTTCCTCCTCAATTAACTTAATTACTAATTGTTTTTTAATAAAAAAAAAAATTTTTATTTCTTATTTGTCATTATTTAGAACCCAAATAATGTGTTTCTTGATTTTTTAGATTACAGATTATTTTAAAAATTTTATCAATTAAAAAATAAAATATTATTTTTGAATATTTTTAGTAGCTAGATTTCCCCAAGATATAGAAAATCAAATGAAAAATGTATTAATATATTAAATTTTTTTAATTTGACATAAAAATTTAAAAGAATAATTTTTTCATAATTTTCGGCTAGTCCATTTTGCCCCTGGTGTCATGTGTAGGAGTAAAAATGTGCAAATGTGTCGGATCTATAGTAATTAGACAAAAAAAAAAAAAATTTTTTTTTTATAAAATTTTGGGGTACCCCGTTTTGTCTACCCTACCCCTTTATGCCCCCCTCCAACCCTAATAATAAAAATAGTTTTCAAGAAATAGAAATAGGTTCTTAACGATGAAAACAAAAAAAAAATTATCATTTTTTGGAGGGGGCCTCTTTGCCCCCAAACAGTATGAACCTTCTTACAGCTACCTTTGAACTATAATTTTGTGGGGGTAAAATCATTACTTTAATTTATTAAGCCTGGAATAAAGTGAGTTGCTGGAATTCGAACTGTTTTCGGAGGAAAGGGTAACAATTATATTGACGCCGACCCGTTTCTTAATACTTTTTTAGAAAACATTTTAAATTGCGTTTATTTCACCCTGAGAAATATTAATTGCGTTAGCTAGAATCCTTCTTAGGGTCAATAATGCTAATCTTTTAATGTTGAGCTTATTCAAAACATATATATATATATATGGCAAATTTTATCTTTTCCCACTTTTAACCCACCAATGTTAATAAAATTCTATTTCGAATTTGTCCATACGTTTGTGTCATTGGTATTTACATAAGAAATCGAAAAATATCCTTTCAGATCTCGTTGCTTATCGAATTTAGGCGTTTATAGAGCATCTCAGCCACCTGGAAGGTCTTGATTACATTTATAACGGCTAAAAAAAAATTTTGTTTTTTTAGTTCATGTTTTTGCCACCAGGCGGCGCTAAATTCTCATTCTTCGGGGGTCAATTTCCATTGAGGGACTTTAGCAGGCAGTCTTTTTTACATTGTTTAGATGTCATTAACAATTTAAAGTTTTAGGTTATACGTTAGAATATTAAAATGATAATTATAATTATAAAATCAAACTAATGCGTAGATGAATTTACTAAATTAACATAAATATATAGTAGAGTAGAGATTAATATAAATAAATCAATTTCATTTAATTAAAAAAATTCATACAAATTTATTTAAGAAATAATATTAAATAAATTAATATAATCAAATTACAAGTTTAAATTCAATTAATTACTTTTATTATAAAATTAACAATTGTTAAATATTAATTTTTAATAAAAGTAATGAAATACTTTAAACCATTTGAATAGTTTAAAGTTTTAATGACAGTTACTATTCACTTATAGCTACAATTTAATATTATCACTTATTAATTATCATCATTAATTAATTCACATTATAAAATAAACAATTTAAAATAAATATTTGTTCTGATCGCCCACAGTTGAATTTCCACGATAGTATCAAGTCTTTTATACCTTTGGAAATATTAATTTTCACAGAATTGTTATTTATGGTATTACTTGTTAATCACGATAATAAACTATTTATTACACTAATTTAGCATAGTAATAAATTATATATAAACGAATTCGTATAAAATTATTTGTATTATATAGTTATTATTATGTTTAATTACACAACACTTTACTTAGCAAAGTTTTATCATGAATTTGAGGTTATTTAGTACATTATGTAAATGTACCTTGACAACGACAGTACATAGGTGTAAGCAATGTTTTATCAGGGTATCACTTCTAAGTCATCGATTATTCTTTAATCAAATAAATTATTTAATATAAACCAATGTGATGAAAATTTAATTAAAAAATAGATTTACTCATAATTACAGACATATGCATTCTATAATTTATACTTTATTCTTATGTTAAATAAATTTTTCAATTAAAAAACAAAATATCATTTACTTTGAAATAACGTTTTTCATAATCAAATTCTACTATACACTACATGATATACTTAATACCGTTGGATAGCCGCGAATCTATCAAAAAATTTCAAGAATATATCGATCGTACACTCTCAAAACTCCGCAAAAACTCCATCAAAACTCCGTGTCAAAGCCGTTAAAACTCCGACGATACACCGACGAAACTCCGTGAAAACCCTTACAAAACCCCGGAGAAACACCGACAAAACTCCAAGTGTCAAAGCCGCTAAAACTCCGATGACACACCGACGAAACTCCGTAAAAATCCTAACAAAATTCCAGAGAAACACCGACAAAACTTCACGAAAACACCGGCGAAACACCGACGAAAGTCCAAAAAAATACAGTGGAAACTCCGGGCGAACACCAACCAAACTCGAAGAAAACACGAGAGAAATCTTGTCTCGTAACTGCACAAGAAACGCCGCCCGTATACCATCAAAACACCGTCGTAACTCCGTCGATACACTGTGGAAACACTGTAAGGGAGTTAACACCGTCGAAACGCCGTGTTTGCACCACGTTTCTACGGTGTCGTCAAAACCGCTAGGGACATTGTAGTCCAGTGATCAGTGTGTCTTTTATTACAGTATTTGAAATATTTATTAAATAATTAATAACTGTTTTTCTGTAAGTGATAGAAAGTAAAAAATGATTAATGAACCTTTAAGTAATCGCCCGGATAAAAAAAATTATATATAATTATATATAATTATGCATAATTATATATGAAAAATGGCCCTATATAATTATATATAATTACATATAACTATATATAATTATATATAACTATATATAATTATATATAACTATATATAATTATGTAGAACTATATATAATTGAATTCCTATGCAATTTGTTAAATAAACTGTGAATTTTTGTATAAGAAGGCTCTACGCTTTTTATTTAAATCGTTTTTTTTTTTAAAGTCCAAGTTTAATTTCTAAGAAAAATTATTTATGGAAACATTGATAATAAATATTTTTGTCATTATGTAATATAGAATGTACTATATTACCATCAAAAAAGGTATTTGTCACTCTGCCAAATAACGGAGGCGTACCCGGGCCAAAATAGTCTCAAGTTTCGTATTTAACAGTTCTGAAATAAGTTTCTTACTAGAGACACACTACAAGTGGTGGGCGCGATCTCGTGGCGAGCTCCGAACTACTTCCACTGCTGCTTATAGCACCGGTGACTTCCCTCTCCTACATACATATATATATTGGGGTGTCCCAAAAAAAAACAAATACTTTTTTTTTAAACTCTTATGAGCCCAAAAGTTACTTTATATTATAAAAAAAAACTTCACCTAATTTTAGCCAGATATCTTTAGACTTGAACTACCACAAAGGGGGTCCCCTTTCCCATTTAAAATACACACGAAAATTTTTCAGTTTAGTTTTTAGTTATTAAGACTATAAAAAATTTTTTTTAATTTCACCTGGTATAATTTCGTAGGAAATAAAATTCTCTACAAAAAGTGCTGATGCAATTTGGACATCAAACAAACTGGGAAAAAGTGACGGGGCGTCAAACATCGACAAAAATTTAGTTTCCTCAGTATTAAATTATTTTTTGTTGTTTTTTTAAAAATTCTATCGAAATTTTTTATTCAAATAATGACAAGCACGGTCTTGTAGCGAATTTAATTTCCTACAGAAAGTATCCGGTATTATATATACGTCAAATGAATGCGAAAAAAGTTAAAGGGTTTTAAATATCAATGAAAAATCAAGTTCACTTTTCGTTGATATTTAAGTTCAGAAAATTGATATTTTTTAAACTTGTTTTTTCGTTGACATTTAAATCTCTGTAACTTTTTTTTCATTCATTTAATGTATGTATGATATCAAATACTTTTTGTAGGAAATTAAATTTCCTACAAGACTGTGCTTGTCATTATGTGAAAAAATTTTTTTTGATCGAATAAAAATTAAAAATAACAAAAAATAATTTGAGGAGACTAAATTTCTGTCGATCTTTGAAGCCCCGTGCCTTTTCCAGTTTGTTTGACGTACATAATGCATAATCACTTTTTTGTAGAGAATTGATTTTCTACAAAATGATACCAGGTTGAATTTAAAAAAAAATTTTTTTCACAGTCTTACTGACGAAAAATTAAAATGAAAAGTTTTCGCGTGTACTTTAAATGGAAAAGGGGGCCCCCATTTGTGATAACTCAATTTAAAAGATCTTTGGCTGAAATTTAGTGAGAATTTTTTTAGTAATATAAAGTAACTTTTGAGCTCATAAGAGGTTAAAAAAAAAAAAAAACAAATTTTTTTTTTTTGTGGTATCCAAAAATAAAAGTATAAATAAAAATGACAATTTTGGTACCACTCCAGGCTCCTAATGGTATTAAGATTTGTCTCAATCAATTTTTCTATTTTCCGTTTGAATAACACGAAAAAAAAAAAAAAATTTTTTTTTTTAATTTTTTAGCTCACAAAGCAATCAACGGATTTTTATGCACAATAAATGTTTTCGTAGGAAATTGAACGCTCTACAAAAAAAGTCACACATAATTTTTTGATAAATCCCACTGTTCAAAAGTTATTTAAGCTTCAAGTCAAATTTATAGCAAATTTAGAGATTTTTTTACTTTTCTGGTGAATTTCGAAAAACTTTGTTCGTAATAATTTGTAAGGAATAAAATTATCTACAAAACGAATCCTACGATATTTTTTGATAAGACCGTTATATCCACCGGAAAAGTAAAAAAATCTCAAAATTTGCTATAAATTTGACTTGAAGCTTAAATAACTTTTGAACAGTGGTATTTATCAAAAAATGATAAGAGACTTTTTCTGTAGAGCGTTCAATTTCGTACGAAATCATTTATGGTGCATAAAAATCCGTTGATTGGTTTGTGAGCTAGAAAATTAAAAAAAAAAAATATTTTTTTTTTTTTTAAACAATCATATTTACATATATATCTTCACTCCCAAGTTACTTTTCTCTATTTTCTATTTTTGTATAGAATTATATATGATTCATATAGAATTATATATTTTTATATATAATTATATATAATCATCTGAGATTTTTCTTAGCGTTCTATATAATTGTATATAATCTTGTAAAATTATATATAAGTGTATATAATTATATATAATTATATATAATTCTATATGAATCATATATAATTCTATATAAATCATATATAATTATATAGAATTATATATGATTATATTGAATTATATATAATTTTTTTTACCCGGGCGCTTACGCATGTATGAATTATGAGTAAATATAAAATTTTTGAGGTTGCGCATCTATCAAATTGAATTTTCTCAACAATAATGACAAAAAAATATTGTATGTCATATGGCCGCTCAGTGGCGATTCAGACAATCTCGATTTTATAATATTCGTTTTATGTTTGTGACGCTATTTCACAAAAACGAGTGTAACAACTATCCTCGCCTTTACCTCGGACGTTATATTTATACTCGTTATCGCAAATTCATGCCACAGACTTCAGACTCATATCGCAACATCGAGATTGTTGGTAACTCGCCACTTTGCGGCCTTATGACGTAAATATCTATTTTCAACTTCCCGATAAGAGAATCGATGATTTTGAAGAATTTCGAGAAGTTATTGTTTTCACCCCAATTTTCGAAAATTTAGTTTTTATCAGATGATGACGATTTTTTATCAAAATTTCACTTTTTTTGTGATCTCCATACTTTGTAACGATGAATTATAACAATGTGAGTATTTTTCTTATTGAAATTTGATTCTCTACAAACAAGGTCCTTTAAAGAAATCATGTCAAATTCAAATTTTCAGAGATACCCTAGTAGAAATGAAATCGAGTTTTTGTCTTGTAACTGGCCAGTTTTACTAGACTTAAACCAGAAACTGGCTAGTGAGATATCGAGTTTTTTTCAAGTAACTGACCAGTTTTACTAAAGATCCAAGAGAAACATGGCGGCTATGAAAAAACTGTCACTTTAAAATTTTAGGTTTTGAGGTTATCAAAATTAACAATTCCTCGGAAAAATAAAACGATTTTCTAAAAAATACCTAGACAAATTCAAAATTAATTCAAATTAATGTATCTTTCTCCAAATTACTTCAAAAATTTATATGCGATAGATAAATCTAACCTGAAGTATAGATATAAATATAGATCAATAAATAAATATTGGCCCGCATTGACAGACATTAAAAATTAATTAATTTAATTAAATAAATTATAACTTATAATAAAAATAATGATTGACAAACAAAATTATTTACAAAATTTATTTATTGAGCCTTTAATTGACTTAAAAAATCAAAGTTTAATTTATAAATGTTAAACTAAGGGCCGGCAACATCATTATATTTTAAAAATAAATGTAATCATTAAATCGTACTTTCAAAAATTAACTATAATTAAAATTTTATTATTAATTATTAATAATGGATAATATTTTTTCTTTTTAATTATTCCTTTTTTTCGATTTCCTCCTTCCCAGTTTTTAATAATTTATCTAAAAGACAATTTACAATATTTGTTTCTATTGCCCATAGTCGCAATTCACTTATTGTATTCATTTTTTTCATTGATTCCATTTTTTTATGTGTATATTAATTATTTATCATAAAATTATTTACATATTAACGTACACATTAAAAAATAGAGGTTAAGCAGAAAAAAAATAAACACAATCATACACACCAGTACAGAAAATATATTAGTATGACCAATGTGTAAGCCTTAGTTGTCGGTGGCGGGGTTTCTAGTTTTTAGCCGGGATCGCTGGCCAGTTACTGGTCTGAAATCGAGTAAAGTCTATATTATTTCTATTAGGGTAATGACAATTTTATGTCGAAATTTTACGTTTTTTGCTTTATCCATACATTTACCGATAAATTGAAGTAGTTTCAGTATGTTTCTTATTGGAAATTTTATTCTTCACAAAAAAGGTTCTCTGAAGAAATAATATGGAATCGAAATTTTTCAAAATAATGGCCATTATATCAAAGATAGTAATGCTTTTTAATATTTTTATATTTTTAAGGGGTGTGTGAATACTCGAAACTTCGAATTATTCGAGGCGAATCAAAACGAACAATTGGATTCAAGATTCACCTCGAGGATTCGAAAGATTCGAATAGTTCGCCCTTGCGACCTTCAACCCACTCTGGAAACACTCTGGAAATATTCTGGTAACTCGATGCAACCATACGGGCTCCAGAGTATTTCCAGAACGGTTTTGTCCCCTTTTCTGACAGTGAATCCAGAGTATTTCCAGAGTGGATACGGAGTAAATCTAAAGTGTTTCCAGAAAGTATCCAGAGTGGATACATACTGACACCGTTATGCATCCACATTGAATACAAACTGATACCAGAGTGTTTCCAGAATGTTTCCAGAGTGGGATCAGAGTGAATACATACTCAAACCAGAGAGTATTAAGAGTAAATAAATACTGAAAAAAAAAAATTTACTGAAATATATTATTTTTAGAATATTGAACAGAATTTATTGAATACAAAAATCAATTTTTTTCATTACCTGAAACGTATTTTATGTTTCTGGATTGTAAAAACAATTTTTTCAAGAAAACAAAAATATTTGACATTATTATCACAATGTAATATAGCATCTGCTATATAACCATCGAAACAGGCACGTCATTCTATCAAATAACAGAGAAGTACCCGTGGCATAATTATTTTCAAGTATAGTATATAAGAACTCTGAAATACCTATCTAACCAGGAACAGGACAATAATAGGTTGGGCGCGATGTAGTGGCGAACACTGAACTACTTTCACGACTGCTTAGCACCGGTGACTTTCTCCTCTTCCACATATATCTTGTTACGTCTAACATGTAAATATTCATATACAGTCTCTTATTTTGAGTCAAAACACTTAAGTCCTTTACTCGGGTGACGGAGACCTCGTCATTACGGTGATGAGTATGAAATAGTAATCAATGTAAGGAATTACTCTAAAGAAATCGTAATAAAAAGAACTTGAACTTACAATTGTTTATGTAAATTTTTATTCAGCTTCCGTTGTATAATTATATTGTTGTTGTTGATTGAAAGAACGCTGTTATTACAAATCGTAACCACGTAGAGATTCGACGTTCGATTCCTATTTGATTTTTACCCCTAGGTTGGTTTCGCGAATTAATAGTAACTGGAGACTTGTCAACCTCGCAGATTAATTTCTTAAAACCAACACGCGATGAAAAAAAAAAAAAAATTATCTTGACGGAAGTTAAGCTCGACTGAGATTTATTCAAGACTGAAGATTTTAGACTAATAAACCGCGAGTTTATATAGACCAAAGTCGAGGGGAAGTCTTTTTAAGTCATGGTCTGTGCCCCTGCTCTTGTACAAAAAGAATTGCAAGTTGTATTAGCATCTAGTTTTCTTTTTAGGTTTCTGGTGACTTCTGAGTAGTCTTCCTCTTGTGATTCATTTCTGCACGTGCAGTAGCTGAGGCTAAATAAAGGTTAAATCAAGGTGAAGAAAAGAAGAGAAAAAATATAATTGATATTTAAATTATCTCTTCTAATTATTCAATGTTCGAGTTGCACTTTTCATATTTTTATTCCAGATACAAGTTATCTGATAGATTTGGCATCCCCTTGGAAAGGTAAGAAATCATATAATTGTGTGCAAAAAGGTTCCGAAAACGATCACTTTGGTTGATTAAATATAGACGTCCTTGATGACACGCATCATTTCGGCTTAACCTTCAAGTCGACAAATGAAGGAGTGTCGTCTAAAGGGTACCGCTCGGTACCAAAGATGGTAGAAGAGTTGTTGGTTCTCCACAAGAGTACATGAAGTGGTGAAGAAAAAAAGTCCTAAAGCCGCGGGGTGACTACCGGTCATGGTCGGGAGCCAATAGAACAAGAGAATCGTTTGGTAATTAAAATGAGGGCACTTGGTTGGTCAAATAATAGCCTTGTCCGTGCTGGCACAACGGCACGCGTCATCTTGTCTTGACCTCCAGGTTGACAGATAGAAGGGTGACATCTTGAGGGGTACTGCTTAGCACCAGAGGTGGTAGGGGAGTCGCTCGTAATTAAAACGGATGCTCTTGGTGTGATGTCAGGACCGATGTGTTTTAGTGTTTATTACCATAATAATAATATCCGTATCGTTACCATTAGTAAATAAAAATAAAACCCGAACATGAAAGAACGTACACAGATCTCACCGATCTAGCTCCCACTGCTGCGCGTGTTGCTCCCTCCGTCCTGGAGTGGGGCTGCTGTGGTGACAATATCACTATTTATGTACCGTAATTAATTCTTATATCGGAGTACGATGAAGTTTGATATTTGGATTTCTGTGTTCTCCACTCTAGTCATAACATAATTACTCTGTATGCATCAATACATCTATATATATATATACGTGTGCATACTGAGTTAGCTATTATATTTTAAGTTCCTTTTGTTATATGATCAGTTATATATTAGCTGACCATGATAAATATATATCTTTTTATATCGCGTTACAGATGCCATAAGGGCGTATACCTGCAAAATATACCGCTGAAAAATCATAAGGGCGTATAAAATTTTTTTTTTCGCAATCAGACGTAATTATGTTCTATAAGTATAATAGAAACAAAACAAATTTTTTTTTCAAAAATCAAATTTTTTTTATACGCTCTTATGGCTACCGAGATTGGTATCGGGAGCCATAAGGGCGTATAAATGAAATTTAGTTTTTGAAACCAACGTGATTGTGACCTTAGAGAATTATAATGATAAAAAAACGTTTGAACTTAGGGAAAATTTTTGGTTTGTTGAAAAAAAAAAAAAAATTTCTAAGTATAAAAAAGAATAAAATTAAGAAAAAAATTTTTGTTTTAGTATTATATTTTTAGAACATAACTACGTCGATTCCTGAAAAGTAAACTTTTATTATACGCCTTTATGGCTCCCGGTACCAGTCTCGGGAGCCATAAGGGCGTATAAAAAAAATTTAATTTTTGAAAAATAATTTTTTTTGTCTCTACTATACTTATAGAATATAATTTCATCAATTCCTAAAAAAAAATTTTTTATACGCCCTTATGGCATCTGTAACGCGATATACATATACACGGATATTCCTTAATTAGTTTTTATATTATTATACGAATTTCCGTATATCTATAATATATATATATTAGACTGTTTCAAATTGGGGGACTATTTTTTTTTTTGATGAACATTGAAAAATCGAAAGGGTATCTTAAAATATGGTGACAGTTAAAATTTGAGCTCTTAATATTGATATTTAGAGGTGGCTATTTGTAATTTTCGATTTTTCATTTAGAAACATGGTAAAAAATAGATAACTTCCGAAAAAATCAAGATACAAAAAATCTCTTCTCAACTATTTTGTAGGAAATTTACTGATCTACAAAAAAGGTCTTTTATGATTTTTGCATAACTTCAACCATTCACAAGATATCCGACGTCAAAGTTTAATAAAATTCAAAGAACTTGTTTTTGCTCGTTTTGAATTTTATACCATGTCAACCAATGAGAATTCAGAAATTTTCGATATAGTTTTTTTAAAGGAAATTGAATGCTCTACAAAAAAAGTCTCTTATTATTTTTTGATAAATCCATCTCTTCGAAAGTTATTAGAGCTCGAAGTAAAGTTGGAGATCTTTTTACTTTTCCGGTGAAACTATCGGACTAATCATAAAATGTCGTAGAATCTTTTTTGTGGGCAATTTTATTTCTCACAAATTACCTCTGATAAATTTTTTTTAAATTCTGCATTCTCTTCTAGTTATTTCCATTTAAATGCCAAGCTCCTAAAAAAAGTGTTCTGATCGATTTTAAGAGCTCGACATTAAAATGGAAATAACTAGAATAGAATGCAGAATTCGGAAAAAATTTATCAGAGATAATTTGTAGGAAATAAAACTGTCTACAAAAAAGATTCTATGACATTTCATGATTTGTCCGATAGTTTCACCGAAAAAGTAAAAAGATCTCGAAATTTACTATAGCTTGACTTCAAGCTCCAATAACTTTTGAACAGATGGATTTATCAAAAAACGATAAGAGACTTTTTTTGTAGAGCGTTCAAGTTCCTACAAAAAATTGTATTGAAAATTTCTGAATTCTCATTGGTTGGCATGGTATAAAATTCAGAGCGAGCAAAAACAAGTTCTTTGAATTTTATCAAACTTTGACGTCGGATATCTTGTGAATGGTTGAATTCATGAAAAAATCATAAAGGACCTTTTTTGTAGATCAGTAAATTTCTTACAAAATAGTTGAGAAGAGATTTTTTGTATCTTGATTTTTTCGGAAGTTATCTATTTTTTACCATGTTTCTAAATGAAAAATCGAAAATTACAAATAGCCACCTCTAAATATCAATATTAAGAGCTCAAATTTTAACTGTCACCATATTTTAAGATACCCTTTCGATTTTTCAATGTTCATCAAAAAAAAAAAATAGTCCCCCAATTTGAAACAGTCTAATATATATATATATATATTAGGGTGGCGCAAAAAAAACGACTATTTTTTTTCTTTCGATCTCGCATGAAAATTTGTTGGTTTACGATGTTTCAAGAAGCCTCTGCAAAAATCAGCTCGATAAAAAATTTTCAAGAAGTCGCTCACGAATTTTGAAAATATCAAAAATAATCGAAATTCGAATTTTTTATTTCAAAATTTTTTTTTTCTCATAGCAGCAATAGTTAATATTTGTCAAATCATGACTATGCTGAAAATTTGAGCCCAAAATTCAAATATTTGAACCGCGCTCAAGAATTTTGAATATTAACTGATAATATGTAACTAATAGTTCAAATTAGTTGTATTTTTTTATAACTCAATTATTGCCATTTCAGTAAAATAAAACTCTTGCAGAACCAAAAATATTGTTTTGTATAAGCAAAAAAACCTATAAATTGAATTAAAAAATAATAATTATCGAAATAAAAAAATTTTTTAACATACCACGTTTTTAAAACGAACTAAAAAGTATAAAATAATATTTGTCAATCTCATGAAGATTTGAAACCACATACAAATTCCGAACTTCTAACAGACAGCCCTGAAAATTTATAGTTGTGAATTTTAAATAGTTATGAAAATTCTTGTAAGATTTAAAACGAAAAACGTGGGGCGCATGCAATATATAACTATAAGAAGTGTAGAGAAGAGCTGTCAATGGAAAACTTACAAATCAGTCCATATTGTTTGCAATGCATTAGACTTCCCGATGAAAAAAGTTTTTGTCTAATCATATATAATTATGCATAATCATCTATATATGATTGGATCCAAAAATTGGCCAGGTCTAATTATATATAATCAGATCTGTTTATACATGATCATGCATGAATGAATATAGTCATTTTTAGAATCTCATTTCGAATACCTTTAAGTTATTAATTAAGTAATTTAATTAGGATTTATTGTTTTCATTAATATAAATATTGATTAAATTTAAATAAAAAAAAAAAAAAAAATTACTATTCGTTGACCACCACTTTACTACGAGGTCACCCATCCAATCAATGACCTACGCCGATGCTGCTTAACTTTAGTGATCGCTGGATTGTAGTCTGATCCTCTAGTCTGTTATGAACTTACAATAAAGGAAAGTTTATGGCATTACTTGACTCAAATAATCAAGTCAATACATCATACGTAAATAATGCACCTAATAATGAATTTGATTTTGTACATAAATGACAATAGAATTCATTAGATACATATAATCAAATCTATTTATCTATAAACTTATAAATATTCGTATATAAATCGATATCGATTAATACTTTTAAATTGCTGCCGAAACCTTTGAACATTTTTTAAGTATTGGGGATTTAAGTTTATTTGATAGTTGACAAAATAAAAATTTAATAACATTTATATTAAAAAATTGTCATATTATGTAATATATATATATATATATATATAACTACATATAACTTTATATCAGTCATGTCTGATCAGATCCAATCATATATAAACTTATGCACGACCATACATGAATTTATATTAGCCATGTCTGATCAGATCTAATTATATATGGATTTGTATCAGTCATGTCTAATCAGATCTAATTATGTATAGACTTATATATAATTAGATCTGATCATATATAGACTTATATATGGTTATATATGGAGTTATACCAGCCAAGTATGAACATATCTAATTATATATAGACTCATATATAATCAGATCTGGTCAGATCTAATTATATATAGACTTATATATAATTAGATCTGATCATATATAGACTTATATATGGGCTAATAACAGCCAGGTATGATCAGATCTAATTATGCATGGGGTCATATATAATTATATATAATTATATATGACCCCATATATAATCATGCATGATTATATATAACTTCATATATGATTATATATAATCATATATGATTATATATATGAACATATATAATCATATATAATTAGACAAAAACTTTTTTCATCGGGTTGTTAGTTGAACTATTAATGTATCAATTATCTGTTGCATGCGCCCCACGTTTTTCGTTTTAAATCTTACAAGTATTTTCATAACTATTAAAAATTTACAACTATAAATTTTCAGGACTGTCTGTTAGAAGTTCGGAATTTGTATGTGGTTTCAAATCTTTATGAGATTGACAAATATTATTTTATGCTTTTTAATTCGTTTTAAAAACGTGGTATATTAAAAATTTTTTTTATTTCGATAATTATTTTCTGCTTTTTAGTATTGTGTGAGTGAAATTTTGAAATCGATTTTAAAAGCCTGAATAAGATAATAACGAAGACATGCGACAAATTTCAGGTTTATATCAGTTTTTTTCACTTAATCAAATCTGAAATAGAAAATCGCTATTTCTACCTACCAATATATCAAACTCATTTTTTATAAGATTTATACTTCAAAATATTAAAACAAATCAAAGCCAGATTCTTTTTAGCTGAAAATTTTGAATATATGACTCTATTCATGGTGCTAAAGGTCCTAGTCGTCACATTCTTTCCATCTCCTTCATTGTATTTTCATTACACGGTGTTTGTTTCTCTGTCATCCAGTTGTGAGCTATATTCAAGAATAAAACTCATCCAGAAATTAATTTTAAATTAATTATAAAAAATTCGTACTGAACAGACAAACAAACAAATATGAATTTTTTATTCGATTTTTTTCATTTGTTTCTGTTTTTTTCATTTTTTTCTTCCTCTTCTAGTGCTTCTCCTTCTCATTTTAAAAAAATTTTTTTTTCATTTTCTTGCATTGTCATCTGATTTTGAGCATTGTTCCAAATTTCAAGTCTCTAGCTCATCGAGAAGTTACTTTAAAATCAATTACAAAATTCCACCCGAACAGACATACATAAAAGCAAGTTAATGAAAACGTGATAAAAAAGGATGTAAAAAACTCATTATTTCTATTACTCGGGTAATATTTTTGTTTACTGTGATGCCAATTGATGGTGAAAAAATCGATGTTTTATTTTTAATATTTAAAGGTCGCTCGAAGACGTCTAGAAGACAGCACTCGAAAACATTCAAAATTCTTGAGCGAGGTTTAAATATTTAAATTTTGGGCTTAAATTTTCAGCGTAGTCATGATTTCACAAATATAAACTATTGCTGCCACGAGAAAGAAAAAAATTTGAAGTAAAAAATTCGAATTTCGATCATTTTTGATATTTTCAAAATTCGTGAGCGACCTCTTAAAAATTTTTTATCGAGCTGATTTTTGCAGAGGCTTCTTAAAACATCGTAAACCAACAAATTTTCATAAGAGACTCCAAAAAAAAACATAGTCGGTTTTTTTGCGCTACCCTAATATATATATATATATATATATATATATATATATATATATATATATATATATATATATATATATATATATATATATATATATATATATATATATATATCTTCTTATGGTATCCAAAAATTTAGAGTATAACTACGGAAAAGAATTTGGTACTAATCCGAGCTCTTAATAGAGATATTAAGGTTTGCCTCAATCCATTTTTCTATTTTCCATTGAAATAACACGGGAAAAAAAATTTTTTTTTTTTAGAATTTTCTAGCTCACAAACCAATTGACGGATCTTTATGCCCAGTAAATCTTTTTATAGGAAATTAAACGCTCTACAAAAAAGCCCTCTATCATTTTTTGATAAATCCCACTGTTCAAGAGTTATTAAAGCTTCAAATCAAATTTATAGTAAATTTTTAGATTTCTTACTTTTCCGGCGAAAGTATCAGTCTTATCAAAAAATGTCTTGAAAACATTTTCGTAGATAATTTCATTCCTTCTAAATTGTTCCGAATAAAGTTTTTCGAAATTCCGCATTGTTCACAAGTTATTTGCATTTCAATGTCAAGCTCTTCAAAAGTATAGATTTCTGATGGATTCTAGTTAAAACAAAATTTGAATCGTTGATTTGAGAAACCCCATACCCGACTAGAAATTTTTGTGTGATTCCTATTGGGTCCTTATGGGGTTGCCCTATAGGGACCGCACACAGGCATGTAACGCAAAGACCTATTGGGCCCTTCCTGGGCAGTCCCAGTTATGTCCCAATAGGGAAATCCCCAAGAGATCCCACTAGCGTATCCTTATTAAAAAAAAAATTAAATTGGGAAAGAAAATTTCAATTTGATCCGAAATGTGATTTAATGAATGAAGAACATTATTAGAGTGAGATTACATGAATTTAATTAATGAAAAAATCCCGGCGACGGCTGGGCTTGAACCTGCATCCTTCCGATCCAAAGTCTTTGACGCTATCCACTGCGCTGATCCACGTATATGATCGCGATGGTGTAAATAGTATATTTATTCCCGACTAGAAATTACCCCCAAGCATACATTGGGACCCCATTGGTCACTGATGGGGCAAGCCCGATAGGGTTATCTCTATTGGGATTTGATTGGGAACATACACGGTAAGAAATGCATGGCGTTCAACACCATGCTGGTATGGTCTCCAGACAGATACTAAAACAGCATGTGAAATATTCCAATACAGTATTGTAGCGAGTCCCAGAAGTATGGCGTTATTTACTATACTGTATAGTACTGGAGCTATTGTATTGCTCACACGTATGCATAGCAAGCACGGCGAAACAGCATAGCCCTGAGATCCATACTACAATGCCGAGGGCACAATGTTACTAGTTTTTTCCGCCATAATTTTGGGCGTGTCGATCAATGTATTGTATCGTATTACCGCCAAAACTGTATAGATGTCGTTAGAATAGGTTTATCGGCCAGAAGCATTGTGGATACGGCAACGCAGTATGGGCCTGACGGCCATACTGACATTGCGGCATCTGCGAGAACTATCGCCAATGTTACTATTCTCGCAATGGTAGAATCACCTATGCATACAATTTTACAACGTATAAAAATCTCCGATACCATACAGTATGGCGTTCACGCTTATACTGGCATAGTGATATCCGCAAAATATTTCTTACCGTGTATAGGGTAAACCCAACATTAAAATAAAAAATTGCGATTGGGTTTACCCAATTGGGATAGGATTGGAAACATGTTGGGTTAACCCAATGCTAAAATTAATGACTCGGCAATGGGTTTGCTCGATTGGGATATTTTTGGGAACTTGTTGGGGCGACCCAACGTCAAAATTAATAATTTGCTGTTGGGCTTACCCGATTGGGAAATAATTGGGAACCTGTTGGGAAAACCCAATGCTAAAATTAATGATTCGACAATGGGTTTGCCCGATTGGGAAATAATTGGGAACTTGTTAGGATGATCCAACGTCAAAATTAATAACTAGCTGTTGGTCTTACCCAATTGGGGAATAATTGGGATCACGTTAGGAAAACTAAACATGAAATTTATAAAAAAAAAATTTTTACTTCTAAAAATTAAAAATAATTTTTAAATGCAAAATATTTACGTTTTATTCTGTATTTTAACATGAAAACGAAAAAAAAAAAAAACTGATTAAACTTTAATAATATAGAAAAAAACTTAACAACAGTAAAACGTATTTTTAATCACTTGCAGATTATAAATTTAATTATAAACTTAAAAAAAAAACTAAAACTTTAAGGGAAAAATAATCCATATGAAATATCTACTAACTTTCTTATGCTCATATATTATTATATGTAAAGATAAAAATCGAATAGTTGTGTATGTTAACACCAATGATGCACGTGGCGACAAAATCTTGTGACTATAATACGAGCGTAGACAAGTTCAGACAGGTCCGCGCATAAAACAAATAACTAGTGGACAAAAACCCATATACACATGACTCTTGCATTGGAAAACGTTCTAAGTAACTCATCAAGGCGTAATTTTTTGACATCTTTACAGTTACAATACCGTGCATTATAATTGATAGAATTAATAATAAAGAAAGTGCTAGTGCAGTGCAATATAATTAATCAAAATAATATTAAAGTGCTAGTATAGTGAATATAGGTTATAAAAATTGTGTCTTGTGCAAAGTGAGAATTTGTGAAATAATTAATTTTTTTTGTGAGCTAACACTATTGTAAATTAACAGTCATAACGAAAATTGAATAAATAAAAAAAAAATTGTACTAGAATGAGAGGATTTAAATAAAATTTATTTAACCAAATTTTTCTTATGTTGGGATTTTAGTGGGATTTTATTGGGTTGGCCTAAAGTTTCTGTAGGGTGAACCCAATTGAAACCCTATAGAGTGTGCCTAATTGGGAAACAGTTGGGTATACCCAATTGGGACCCAATAGGGATGACCCGATTGGGATCATCTTGGGCTATGCGTTACAACCCAACGTTGGGTTCCCAATTGGGAACCCAATTGGATTCCAATAGGTCTTACAATTTTTTTTCTAGTCGGGTTATGACACCATAGAATAACTGATGAACATATAAAAAATCCGTGATGCAATGATCGCCGTACTCTTTGTATAAATATAGGGGGGCAAAACGGGGTACTTAAGGAATATTAAATTTTCGGGGACTCAAATACGTTGAATCTTTTTCTTTTTACGATATTCGAAGAGTATAGAAAAAAATTAAAACAGCTACACTTGAAATTAAGTAAACGTATACTTACGTACGAAATTAATTATACGACTTCTAATTTCACTGAAATTATGCATCTTTCTAGCCAGATATTTTGTGCAATAAATTTTCATGTAAAATCGTAAATAGGGTGCACCCGATAATTTTTTTTTTTTTGAAATTGAGTATTCCCTGTATAGTCCCACATGAAACCCAACGAGGAAAAAGTGACTATAAAATTTTTTTTTAAGTCGGGTTTTCCCACCTAAGTTATATACAAAACCCAATGGGGAAAAATGACAATAGTTTTTTTTTTATATTTTCAAGGTGGCCACAAAGAAATGATTTTAAAATTTCCTGATATTTCCCGGTTTTCCAGTAAAGTTTTTCACATTTTTCCTTGATTTAGAAATTTTATTTATGTTATTAGATATTTGAAGTTTTTATTATATTTTCATTTTCAATAATTACATCTGATAATTAAATCATGTAAAAAACCGTAAAAAATGGCAATAAAATAATTTAAAATTGCCTACTTTTGATTATTCGAAGTTAAAAATGTATAAGTTACAATATTTAATAAAAAATTTTATAATTCAAATAAATTCAAAATACACTGGTTACAAAAATTAAGAGATACTAAAAAAATTTCAAATTTTTTAGTAATTTTCAGCAGTTTGTAATGCAAAGGAAAATGGTCGTACGACAAAAACAAAAAGTCAAACTGTAGCTCCAAGTGTCTAGTTTTCTGATCTGGTCTTAAAATTTTTTTTACTATGCACGGTTCCGGAGCAACCAAAAATCAATCATAATCATCGAAAAAAGTTTATTGAAGCTCGAAGACCATTTTTAAGACAAGCAAAAATTTAGTGAATTTATTTTTCGATAGTTTTCTTAGAATTTCTCCGGGACCGCAAAAAAAGTTTTAAAACCAGATTGAAAACTAGACACATGAAGTACAATTTGCCTTTTTTGTTTTTGTCGTACGATCATTTTCCTTTGAGTTACAAATTGTTGAAAATCACTTTAAAATTTTTAAAGTTTTTTTAATATCCCTTAATTTTTAAAACTAGTGTATTATTGAAAATTTTTTAAATTTTGAACTGTCACAATTTAATTTCCGAATACTTTTCGAAATTCCCTGACATTTCCATGATATTTCCCGTTTGCATTAAATTCCCGGATAATTCCCAAAATTCCCGGTTTTCCAGGTTTGTGGCCACCCTGATTTTCTCGTTCGGTTTTCCCACTTAGGTCTCACACAGAACCCAATGGGAAAAAAAGAATGTTATTTTTTATTTTCACGTTGGGCTTTCCCACTTATTTCCCACACAGAACCCAATGGGAAAAAATGGCTATAATTTTTTTATTTTCCCGGTGGGTTCTCCCACTAAGATCCCCCACAAGCCCCTATAAGATAAAACTTACAATAATTTAATTTATTTTCGATTAGGATTTCCCAATTGGGTTTTTATTGGGTCCTCATATGGATTTCCCTATTGGGCATGCCCTATTGGAACCCAATGAGGTCCACATGTATACTCTGGGCGATCCCACGATACTTTCTAGTCGGGTAAGTCATCATTTTTTCGAGATTGAGTTTTTTGCATTTTTGTGTTCTTTGGATATCCCTCCATCAAAATCAATCAAAATATACATCAAATCAGCATTTAAAGTTCAACCATGCGGGTGATAAATATCTCATTTAGTTGAGAAACCCCATAAGTCAATGACTAATGGGGTTTCTCAAATAAACATGCAATTTTAGATTTATAGAAATTATTTTTTTTTTGTTTTTTCACAGAATAATATTTTTTAAGTACAAAAAATAATTTTGAATTAAAATTGGCGCCTAAAAAAATTAATGATTATTATTATAATTTACGTATATTACAGTTCCAATACACATTTTGTACTTTATTTTATAAATATAATAAATAATTGACGGAGAAAAATTGAAAAATTAACGATTTTATAACTATTTTTTCCGTTTTGTTGAGAAACCCCATAAGTCAATCAACTCTTAATCATTATTATTAATCGTAGTAATTAACAATAAAATTTTGAATCATCGAATCTTTTTTAGGGGTGCTAACATTACTATTATTCATTATTGGTTTATGATTTTTATGCTAATGTATCTCAGAAAAATGTTTTTTGCTTCTCCTGAAAAATTTACTATTTTTGACTTATGGCGTTTCTCAAATAAACGATTCATTTAGTTAGAACAACTGATTTCATTTGAATGTTATGAAAAAAATAAAAAAAAAAAAAAAATTTGAAAATTTAGCAGATAAATTCCATGTCCATCTACTGGGTTAAGGTTAGAAATTTGTCTCCAATAGACAGACCCCGGGAAAAAAAATTTAGATCTATTCAGATCAAATTAGATATGATGTTTCAGATCTGAACAGATCTGCATTTTGGCCAGATCTGGTTAGATCAAATTAGATCTACTCTGATCAGAATAGATCTGCTTGGATCTGAACAGCCCTGATTAAAAATACTCATTGGGAGGGATTGAAAAAGATGAGAATTGAATACTTTTGAATACTTTCTATACCCCAACATTTTCATCTGGACATAAAATTAATACTTTTCAATCCCAAAATAATATGAGAATTTCTAAACTTCCGAGGAATTGAAAAAGATTCAAAAGAATTGATATTTTTAATCTTTCTGAATACTTTTCAATACCAAAATAATATCACATTTCGGGTCATGTGTGGGATTGAAAGGATTTCAAATGAATTGAAATTTTTGAATCTTTTCCAATCCTTCTCAATACCAAAATAATATCACATTTCGGCACGCAAAAAAATGAATTGTAAAAATTAGTAATTGATTACTAAAAATTTAGAATGTGATCACAATTTAATATCATTTCAAACAGTAATTTCGTGATTTTATTGAATATATTATAATAATCTCAATTTAAATATTTAAATTTCAAGTTTATATGTAAATAAATCATGTTACAAGTCATAGAAATTACTGTTTGCTAGATAAAAAAATGAAGTTATAATAATTTAACGTTTCAGCTTCAACATTCGATGTTTGGAACATTTAAGTTTATAGTAAAAAAGTAAAAAAACATTCAGTATGATAAATAAAATTTTCAATGTCGAACAATTGATTTTATGTACAACGGTATATAATTATTACTTTCTTCAAATTGTCAAAAAGTATATTTTAAGCGCATCAGTTTTTATAGTTTGAAACAATAAAATTTAACTTGTGTTTGTAAGCTTTTAATGTATGTGAAAGAATTAACCCAAAGTATTACTGATGCGCGGCTATATCTATATGGCAAGATGGCGTATTTTATCATTTCAAACAATAAAATTTAAAGACCAAGAGTGACTATTTTTTTTTTCATATCAATATATTTTAGAGAATCATTCTCATACTTTTTCGCTTTCAATATTATATTATTTATGAACTACCTTCTTTGATGCGGGTTTATTGTTCAAACAATAAAAATGAATTGAAAATCCGAATAAAATTTATCATTTATTTTTTTGCGTGGGGTCACGTGTGGGATTGAAAAGAATTCGAATGAATTGAAATTTTTTAATCTTTTTTAATCCTTCTCAATACCTAAATAATTCCATATTGGAAGGTATTGAAATGATAAAAGATTGAATTCTTTTCAATACTTTTGAATTCCATTTTAAGAATTATAAAGTATTCAAATGATCCAAATTTCAATTCCATTCAATACTTTTCAATACCTCTGTAGGAATTGAAAAGGATCGAAAAAATTTTCAATCCCTCCCAATGAGTTTTTTTAATCAGGGAGATCAAGGTAAATAAAAAACACTCTTAGATCTGCTCAGATCAAATTTGATTTAATTCGCTAGATCTCGATAGATCTGTTTTTTTATCTCTATCCTAATTAAGATTGATATGTGTGACTAAAAATATATCAAATATATCACAATAATATAAAACATATAGGATTGAAGCCATTAAAATTAAAAGTAAATGTTTCATATTCCATATGAGATTAGCTTCATCTTCTCCTTTAAATGATAGGGGAGAGGTGCTGCAGTTGTAACAAGGGGCAGTTGTAACACTCAGTGAAAAACTATTAGAAAAACTAAAAATTATTATTATTCTTTTTTTAACTTGTTCAAAATAGTAAATTATTGATTAGATCAAAGTTTCAGTTATTAATCTTGTTCCGGTATTAAAATATTGAGGACGTTTGAAAATACGCGTGAAAACTTTTTTTTGTACGCTTTACAATTTTTTTAATAACAAATTTGTTTTCTAATGTTATGATGTGAGACTTGCATTCATACTTCAAGGGACATATCAAGAGTATTGTATTATCGAATTTAATATCAATTTACTGATTTTTGTTATTGTAATTAGATTTTTATTAACAATTCTGCGTGAGGGTCAGTTGTAACACTTGAACGAGTAGCGATTGTAACACTCAGAGTCATGTATGGAATCTGCGCAAACTGGATGCGCCACAAATCTACTCTGGAATAGTGTAGTTTTAATATTTATGAATGTTTATTAATTTATATTAAAGATACAAATATCTGTGCTACTTTAAGTTTAAATACTTGACTCTAAGAGTTAATTAAGTATAATAGTATGTATTAAGACTGAATAATAAAAGCAATTTGGTGAAAAATATCTGTTTCGTTCCGTGTTACAACTGCCCCTGCACTGTGTTACAACTGCAGCCCACGCACGCTGCCATCTTGGCCCCTGACTTTAGTTAAATAAATTGATTTTTTAATAAGTTAACATTTACTTTTTACTAATTAACCAAGTCGGTCACATACAAGATACTATCAGCTAACTTTCTAACAGTTTTTAAGTTTAATATCTTAAAAAAAACAAATGGAATCGAAAAAATAAAATTTTTTGTTACAACTGCAGCACCTCTCCCCTACAACTGAAATTTAACTCGATAAAAATTCATAATGAAGATCACTCTTCTCCAAGCAATACAAATTAACATATAATTAAGAAGATACTAATTTAAATAAAACAAAATATCCAATTGTTATTGATCTCGACGGTAATATAAAATGAGTATAAGTAATGAAATATTGTCATAAATTAGACTGATTGTTTGTTAAATAAAAATGATTATAATCAATACGAAACATTTTGCATAAATATAAAGGGTCTCTTTTCTATAAACAATAATGAAAATAATCTCATTTTAAGATACATAAAAAATTTTTCCTTAAAGTATTTTATACTTATTTACCCAAGAAAGTCATGTAACGATGTATATGAAGTACCTATATGAATATCAGATAAAATCGATAGTAGATTATTATCATGTTTATATTTTCTATAATAAAAAAATTATTAGCTGAATAAACAAGAAAATGTATTTATTTTAATTACGATAGACTTTTTACAATTATCAACATTTAGGTAAATGTGTCAAAATTCAGCTAGTTAATCTTATAATTAAAAAATAATGTGAAGAAATATTTCTTCATAATCTGTACTGATCTAATCTGATCAGAGCAGATCTGAACTTTTTTTCCGAGAAAAAGTTATATTAGCTCAGATCTGATTTGATCGGTACAGGTCCAATTAGATCTATTTACATTTACTTCATAAATTGGTCGTTTAATCGATGTTGATCTATTTTGATCTGACTAGATCTAGGTTGATCTGACTTGATTAGATTTGATCAGGGCAGATCTGGACTATTTTTCCCCAAAGACAAATGTCATATCTGATCAGATCTAGTTTGATCTGAACAGATCAAATCAGATCTACTCTGATCTGGGTTCAGTATAAATTATGATCAATTTTCTTAAATATTTCTAAATTTATAAGTAAATTATTAAATTAATAAAATTGTTAATGAAATACGAACTCAATCATATGAACATATCTTATTATATTATTTATTTATATTAGTTATAACAAATATAGCCTACCGGTTATTTGTCACATGCTTAGTAGTGGTGGCGCCTTTGGAGCAAAACGTCGTCGCGTCAAATAAAAGTAATTTTTTTTTATGATTATAACATGTATTAAATTGAAAAAAAATTATTTTCTAGCATCAAAAATATATAGAGTTGAAAAAAAAATTTAATATGTTACATTTTCATTCCTAAAATTCATTTCATCGGTTATTAAAATAATATTCGTCTATCTATTAAGGGATATCCATTTATTGGTGTATTTACTCTACTCTGAGATATTTAAGAAATATGGAAAAAAAAAAATTTTTTTTCTTTCGTTTTTTTGGATATTTCGAAAACTGTAAGATCGATCAATTCCAAAATCTCATCATCTCTAAAACTCGATAAAATGCGTCGATTTCTACATCAACCGTCTCAATCAGGTAATCCGTTCGAGAGATATCGTCAACGGAATAATAAATGTAAAATCGATATCTGCTTTTTTCATTGAATAACATCGTCTTAATAACAATGTCTTCTTCTTTATGTAAGTCATTGGAAGTGAATACTTATAAATCGTCATGTCCGCTCGTACCACGATATACTTACACAATATAGATATAACGTACCACGGAAATACTTATTTTTAAACAAATTATTGAACATAATTGTGAATAAACATATAAAAATCGCTTATTCATTAATTATTTTGGATTCTAAATTTTTAAACTTTAAAATGAGACGTAACCCTTTTCAGCTTCAAAATCTCATAAAAAATGGGAAACAAAAGATATTTTCAAGTTTTAGAGGAGTCGTTAGGTCCACCCAGATGCCCGTACACATATACTAGACATGGCTTCAATATGCCTGGTTATGCGCCCGCATCTGCTTGCAGTTGCCCGCAGCTGTCCTCATCTTCCGCGATGATTCAAGGACGAAAGCCAAAGTTTCGTCCCTGAAGTGAGTAAATTTTCCTAAATATTAAATTTTTTTTTTTTTCTCTAAGAGCTCCTCTAAAAGATCGAAAATGTATTTATACTAATGTTTTCGAGCTCTTAGAACTCGAAAACAGCGAGAAGTTTTCGGGCTGGCCCGCAGGACCAACCGATGCCCAGATTTTTTATTTCTTGTAGTGCTAGACACAACTTTTTTTAAAAGCATAAAAAGTACTTTTAAGCTCCAAGAGCTCAAAAATGTATTACGATAAAGATTTCGAGATCCTTAATCTCAAAAACAACGGGAAACTGTAGTGCTGGCCCTCAAGACCAAATGTTTTTCAGATTATCGTTTATTTAATCCATATACTTCATTGTTTAATTCCCTAAACTACATCTTTATCTTTCAGTTTTCATTTGTCACATTTGCTAATACTAATTGAAATTGTTAGTATAATCATATTAATAAATATTAATCTATGTTGGTATCAACACCACATGTTAAAAATGTGCAATTTAACGTTTCCAAAAATTTTCTGATTAATACGCTAACCATTCAAATTTTTAACTCTCTAATACAAAATTTTAAATGCAGCAATGGTACCCTAAGAAGGTAAAGTTATTGTTACACTAAAATAATTAATGATATCACCTATATACAGCAAATAAACATTTTTTAAAAATGGGTATTGTAATGAGCAATATATACAAATTATAGCTGCGCCTTGCTGCCCTCAATGAACCAACTACTGGCGATATGCACGGGTTAAGTGGAGCTGATTTTGCTTGCTATCGACAAGCAAGACGGGCTGGATTAAAAGGAACATTTAGAGCATTTTTGAGTTCAAGATTACAAAATTTGGATAGCATAGTAAGATCGAATGATCGAGATTTACCAATCGTAAATATAAAAGGAGATGTTTTATTTAATTCGTGGAAAGAGATGTTTAGTGGAAATGGAGCATACTTTTCTTCTAATCCAAGAATATACAGTTTCAATGGCAAAAATATTCTTACTGACTTTACTTGGTGAGTTTTATTAACCATCTACACATTATAATTCTAAAAAAAAAATTTAATTATGTGTCATGACACATTGTGTCGTGCACGATTGGAGATCGTGATGGGCGTAGGTACAAGTTTTGTATAAAATGTATTAAATAAAAGGGTACTTATATTGATCAAGGTCCAGTTCGCATGCCTGGCCACCGTTGACCAAATGCTCAAGTTAATCTATTTTATATTGTAATCGCGTCCACACAATATTGTTAAAGACAATATTAATAACCTGATACAATTTTCAATCTATGATGTGATTGATTTAATTTCACAATCAAACTTCGATTGGTAAGCGTAAGATTATGTACTCCCTATTGTGAACTATCGGTCTGAGCGGTTACATAGATAGAAAAATAAGGGATAAAGAAAGATGGGCTGCTGAAAAGCCTCGTGAAGCTAGTACCCTAGTAGCAATGGAATTAGGCAAGATTTTTTGGCAAGATACTTGGAGAAGCACTTTGTAAAGAATTGGACAATTATCGACCAAGAGACTTGATCAAGATTCCTTATCCAGACTAGCAGCAGACTTGTGCCAGTCTGTGACCAGATTCTTGGCCCAGAGGCTTGATATAGACTTGTGCAAGAAACACAAAAGACGACGAGCGCGCACCTACTTCCCTTTTTTTTACTTGAATGTGAGAAGAATAGTATTGCCGTGGTTCTCATTTGTAGTCTAGCCAACAACTTTAAAAATGTTATTTTTTTACAATTACGCACTAAGTTTGTAGTAATGTCTAGAAAAATTGATTTCCAGAATTTTCTAGCACTTAAAAATTTTGGAAGTTTTTTTAATAGATTAAAATAAATAATTAAAATTATAAATAATGGGAATATATGACAGAGTGTTTAGCTTGCCAAGTCTGGTCGCACCTAGTATTATAGACGAATATAAGGGCGCCACTGGAAGATGGACTCGGCCTTCCAGAATCGGATGTTATAGGATTTTATTTTTAATTAATTAATTTTAATTAATATATTTCTCAGAGTCGTTTGTAATATTTTGTGAGAGAGGTGAGGAATGGAAAAATAACTGAACTAAAGTTAATCAAAATTTTATTATCTTAAGCATCTTGCTTTATTTAATTAACCAATAATTTTCTTATGACAAACTAATAGACTTATAACAAACTAATAATCTTATGACAAACTAAATTCCTCGTCCCCTGGACGGTATTACTTATGACAAACTAATTATCTCGTCCCCTGGACGGTTTCTTATGGCAAACTAAATATCTCGTCCCCTGGACGGTTTCACACACACACACCTACAATTATTAACCTCGTCCCCTGGACGGAAAACCTTAAAATAGTCCCCTGGACATTAACCTTAACCTATAACCTCGTCCCCTGGACGGTAAACCTTAATATTAATTTAAAAGCATCCCCAGGATGTATGTTTGCTTATAACTAAGATGTCCCCTGGACATCACAGACACAGTTAAAATTTACTTAAATTCACTTGACTCTACTTTGTACTCAAATTTTATTTTTTTCTCAATGACATCATTACTTTTACTTAATATTCAACTTAATTTCTCAATATAATATTTCAATACTAAATTTTTAATTCTTATTACTTTCCACTGATTTATTTATTTAATTCACTTTATATCATTAATTAATTAATTTTGGTTTATTTTAATTATTAATTAATTTATCCACTGATAAATCTTATTCACATTTGTCTTCAAAATTTTATATTATTAATTTATTCATTTTCATAGTTATGATTATCACATATTTTAATACTCAATTTAATTTACTGGCAAAATAATCCGTTTTTGGTTTTTACTCGATAACAATTTTACCGTAATCTTTTCTAGCGTCTTTTGATTTTTTTGATCTATTAATTTATACTTATTTTAAAAATTACTTTAAAATTATTTCAAGACTAAATTTACGACTAGAATTACGTTTAGAATTGACTAGAACATTTGGCCCGGGAAATGGCGTCACGAGGCCTGAATTTACGATTTTTAAGACACGGATAAATTATTCAAAGCGGCCAACAGGCCTGGGATACTTTAGTAATTTACTGGATTTGAATTTAATTTATTTATCGGACAATTGACACGAAAATTTATTTCATTCCAGCCGAGAGGCCTCGAATTTAATAAATTGAGAGCTACTAATATAATTTTACTGAACCCGCAGAAAGATGTTAAGTAATTTATTTATAATTAATTCGGCCCTCTAATAATAAGAGGCCTTAACTGATTATAAATTTTACCTTTTACAATTTCCCAACAGGAATAAAGCGTTGTATCGCTGGTCCTCCTGGTGGTATTGCTTTTGGTCTCGGATCTCTCTCTCTCTCTCTCTCTCTCTCTCTCTTGGCTCGGTTATTCTCCTCGCTCTCTTTCTCTGGTTCTCTAATAATCTGTCAATGTTCAGTACGTATTAGCCAATGTAATTAATTAGTAATTAAAGTAATTATCGGCCCTGAGGCCTTATAATCAATTTACAAGTTAAATTAAATAATTAATCATCGCCTCGTTCCACATGAAGCGGACGTAGACTTAGATATTTACCTTTATTTAACTGCGTCTGGTCAGTTTCGCCGTCTGGTCAACTCTGATGTTTTCACGTTCCACAGTCCATTATATTCTTTCACTCCCGTTCATCACTCCGGAAACCTATTCCCACTTTCTTAGACTAAGGGAATGACGAATGAACGGGCCGTAGTGATCCATGCGACACCCGGTGACTAGTCGCAACACTAACTCGCAACTTACGAGGTCATTGGCCGGTTATCGGCGGGAACGAAATTCAAATTCAAATTATTTAATTATTCATACTAATTATTTTACCCTGTTACAAATAGAATTCCGAGAGTTGTGATAATTTTAGAGGAAATTGCTTCTTCTTCAATAATCGTTTTTTAATTTTACGCTTCCTCTATTAATTTTTTAGTTATTGCTAATAATCACAGTCTCTCGTTTTTTCTATTTCATTTCGACTTGTAAAATTGCTATTTTTATTTGTAAAAAAAAAAATGTCTTGTAAAATTTATTGATGAATTTAATAAGCTGTCACTCGTATTTTGAAAAACTAGATTCATTTTCTACAGAGAACTCACTTCTTGACTACATTATTGGAAATAAACTAATGTAAAATGAGAACCGCCACTCTATAAGATAGTCCCAAAGTTTAGCAATAGATGGCCCCAGATTTCTTGCCAAATTCTTGACAAATTCTAGCTACAGTCTGGCTCAGTTCTTGACCAATAACCTTGGTCAAGAATCTGGACCAATTCTTGTACAATTCTTGATCTAAAATCTTGATCTAAAATACAAAAGAGACACAAATGGTAATATTTAAAAAAGTCAATGTAAAATAAAGTGTTTCATGCATATGGTTTACAATTAGCTCCACAAAATATTATAAAATACCAAATAATTGTTACAATGTCAAAACTTTCCCTAAACAGATTTAGGTGAGGTGTCAGATTTTGCAGCAGTAACACAGAACACTTATTTACGACGCGCTTTCGTGGTTATAGAATATGATTCTAATTGATATATTTATTGATTGTTGTATGATTCGTTGCATCAATTGATTTATTTATCTTCGTAGTTAAAATATAGTTTGTTATAATCTCTTCTAGTCCTTCTACCGCTATTCTTGAGGCTGGATACAAAACCAGGTCGATTAGATTTTTCAACGAGTATTTATGTAATTTGATGCGAGAAAACCGATTTCGATAATTAAAAAGTTCTACGGTGGTCCAGTTTTATGTTATAAACAATTTAATTGTTTAAACTTGAATTACACGAAAACTATAATTGATAGCTCTCAAATTATGACAAACTTCTGTCGAGGTCGAGAATTTTTATTCATATTTTTTAATATATTTATTATATTGATATTCCTAGAAGAAATGAAATCGAGGTTTTGTCTAGTAACTGGCCAGTTTTACTAGACTTAAACCAGAAACTGGCCAGTGAAATATCTAGTTTCCCGTGAAAAATGAATCATACATGGCCATGCATGGCCGTATATGGCTCATATATGAAGCATATATGGCCATGCATGGCCATGATTGATTCATTTTTCACCGGAATGCACGCCTCGAACGCGCGTCCTATGATAAATTAATCATACTTGACCATGCATAGCCGTATATGGTTCATATATGGTCGTACGTGGGCATACAAACTTATTCAATACAGTCATACAAAACCATGTATGACCATACATGGCCTTGTATGGTTCATATATGTCCATGTATGGCCATATATGCTCCATGTATGGTCATGCATGGCCATGTATGATTAATTTTTCGACTATTACAATTACTTATAAACAGGATGTTGTAGTGTTAAAAAAATAGGAAATTTTTTTAATATCACTAACAGCATGTTGATGATTATATTTTGCTTTTTCGAAAGTGATTATATTCTTTGAACCTTACGTAGCACAACTAAACTTTGTTGTAACTGTCGGTCGCATAGCCTAGTCGTCAAAGCGTCAGCCTCTCGTACGGAAAGTCCCGGGTTCGAATCCTACTAAAGCGGATGCGGTTATTAATAAGTTTTTCCTGTACGCCTTAGTTGTAGGTGGCGGGATTTCTAGTTTGTAGCCGAAATCTCTGGCCAACTACTGGTCTGATATCGAGTAAAGTCTCAATTATTTCTACTAGGGATTTAATTTATATTATTACTTTTGGAGCATTACCTTTATGCAAAAGAATATTAAAATTGATTTTTAAAAATATTTTATGTAATTATTACAATAAAATTTTTAAATCTTCTAAATGAATCCAATTGATATTAAACTTTACTATTGCACACCTCAAGCGCGAAAGCGCTGAGGGTGCTTTATGATCGCTCTAAATTTTTAGACTCATTCACACACAATAAATTATCTCTAGAATTGTTCAATTACGCTAAAATGGGTTAAATTTTGTACCAACACAAAGACAATTTATATAAGAATAACTTCGAACCAATATTAAGTCGATTAATTATTCCATTAATTAAATATAAATTATTTTAATCCCAGTGACACGAGTTGTCAATTGTCGTGTACGAAACTTAGTAAAGCAAATAACTCTCGATAGAAACAATTAATCGGTCTAATTTATTGTTTATTATTGCACTCCTCAAGCGCGAATGCGCTGTGTGTGCCTTATTGTCGAAATTATTTTTTCGACTAATTTACTCATGTTAAATCAGCGCTATTTTTTTGTAATTACCCTAAAATGAGTTAAATCGTATATAAGTACAAAGATAATTTAATACGAAATAATTTGGGACCGGTGTTAAGTTGATTCATTATTTGATTGATTTAAAAAAAATTATTTGAATCAAGAATTCAGTGCTGTCAGTTGTTACGTGCGAATCTTCGGAAACACGATAACTCCCGATAGACACCATTAAACGGCCTAACTTTTTTTTTATTGTCTTTGTATTTCTTATCACAAGAACCCTTATGAAAATCACTATCTGAATCCTTTTGGTTTTATTGTAATTAATTAAAGACTTAAAACTGATTATTCGTGAAAAATTTAACTGCTATTTTTACTGTTGTTATTATTTTTTTCATTGTTTCTCTCTATTAACTAGTGGTGGCAGCACTAGCGTTACAATATGTTTGAAAAAAAGAGCGAAATCTAAGACAAAGGGCGGGATATTAGAAAAAAATGTTAGTAAAAAAATATTAAACTGAAAATAAGAAATAAAAAAATCAAATTGATAATTTCTAAGTTGAATAAAAATCCAGAATAAAGAAAAGTACATTAATAGTATATAATAAAAGTAGTGATTAAAAATAAAATGAGCGACTGAGGTGTGCACTTTTGGATTTTCCAACATTTTTTATTGTACTTTTGATCACAAGAACACTATTGAAAATTACTGTCTGAATCCTTGTAGTTTAATTGTAATTAATTAAAAATGTAAAACTGATTATTCACGAAAAGTTTAGCGGCCATTTTTATTTTTACTATTGCTACTATGACAAAAGTAAATTTTTTTTCTTTTCTTCTCTTCATTAACTACTGGCAGCAGCACTTGCGTAAAATAGTAGGTTTGAAAAAACGAGCGACATTTACAACAAAAATGCGGGATATTTATACAAAATTTTAATGAAAAAAAAAATTAAACTGGAATTAAGAAATACATGTAAAAAAATCGAATTAATCATTCAAAAGCTGCATGAAAATTCATAATAAAAAAAAATAGAGCGATCATAAAGCACCCTCAGCACTTTCGCGCTTGAGGTGTGCAATAAAAGTAATGTTTAAAACTAAAATAAGCGATTGAGGTGTGCAATTTTGGATTCACCAACATTTTTTAATATTTATAATTCATGTGGTAAGTAAAAATCAAATTGATGTAATCAGTATTATCCATTTTTATTAATACTAATTATTATGATTATTATTTTATTTTTAGTTTAATGCTCAGGGGGTTATCCCCGGTAGTCCGGCTCTACCGAGGGCCTCACCTGAGCGCCAAATCGTTACTGCTGCGATGCTTCATCAACAAGATGATCAGCATGCGCAGCAGGTCAAGTTTCGTTGCCTTAGTAGACGGAGGGATCCGAGAATGACAGCTTTTTGCATCCGCGATGCTAAAAACTCAACTTGCGCTGAACAAGTTGGAATTTTAGCCAATGCAGACACAAAAGTCTGTTTCATCCCTCCTAGAACGCCAACAATGAGTACAAGTTTGACACGGTAGCCTGGGTAAAGTTTGCCAGTTTCAAATAAGAGATCCTGATATATCTCGTGTTTGTGCTCTTCTTTAATCGTGATGTTATACTCAGCCGAAGCTGAAAACTCGATAACATAAATGTTATGAGCGGTTTTATCGAAGAGCACAATATCAAGTTTAATGTGGTCTATTTTCCGCGTTGTTGCGAATGGCACGTTCCAATCAATACGGCAACGGTCATTCTCAACAACTTGCGGAATATCTCCTGGCAGATAAGGCAGCAATGGTGTTTTATCAATACCGTGCGTGTGTCTAAGATGGTAACAAAGTACTCGCAGAGCAGCATTGTGACACTGAATGTGTGCATTTCGTACAAACACAGGACATGCTGACAAGAGATGCATAAGCGCCTCAGGATGTTGCTTACAAACCCTACACAAAGTGTCAGTCAGCTGCATCTGGAGCACTTTAGCACGGTATTCGAGAGTGTTGATAACACTATCTTGGCAGGCAAAAATATACCCTTCAGTCTCGGACATCAGGCCAGCTGACTTAAGGATAGAAAACGTCAGCTTGGCAGACAAGCCATCATCACGTACGTGTTTAAAGAACACGCTGTGCATGGACTTGTCTATATGTGTACTGAGCAGTTATTGTTGCTCAGCGTTCCTAATGACCCTCTTGAATTCCTCCTTTGAGAGGTCAATAAGAGGGCTTACTCTTCCAAGACCAAGGGATTTAGCCGCGTACGTTGCTGCCTTATATAAGAACGCTCCCTTATGCTCATTCTCACGACGATGAACAATTTGCATAAGGAAGTCGTCATCATCTGCAGTGAAATTGATAACTTCGTATATTATACCCAAAACTAAACGATCGTGTAGACACTCCAAGCTCTGTAGATCTCTCCCTTCGTTGTGCCGGGAAAGGTATAATCTGGTGACCGAAGACTTAGGGTGCATGCTCCGATTCATATTCATGACTTTGCGTGTCTTGATATCGAGGTCTCTGAGTTTTTTTCGGGCCCATTTAAGAAAACCGAAAGTGTACAGGAGTACCGGGACAGCAGGAGCATATACCTTCAGATCATCCATGTAGAGTAAGTGGGTGATCGAATACTTCCGATCAGTTGGTGGGCCCACTGAGTATCCACGAGTGCGGCGTAGCGTAACAGATATTGGCAGCAATGAGATGCAAAACAGCAGAGGGCTCAGAGAATCTCCCTGAAAGACTCCTCGTTTGTACTGTACAACTTCGATTACACGATTGTCGTTGCCACATGAAATGTGGAACCGTGTTCGCCAAAGTTGCATCGTACACTGAATGCATCCCACTGTATTACAATTGACCCCAAGGCATTTGAGCAAAAAGAGAATAAGCTCATGAGATGTTGAGTCGAATTCCTTGCGGTAGTCAATCCATGCCATTGACAGGTTGCGCTGATAGTAGATCGCGTCTTGAATGACACAACGATCTGCTAGCAGATTCTCTTTGCAACCTGATAGGCCTCTTTTACTGCCACGTTGTTCGTATATCTGCTGCCATGTTGTGGGTCTATCTCCTGCAGAATGCGATTATTCAAGATTTTGGTGTAAATCTTATAAACCGCATTCAAACAGGTGATAAGCCTGTAGCTTTTCGGGTCAGACAAGTCACCTTTCTTCGGGATGAGCACGTTTTGCCCTTCTACAAGCCAGCATGGAATTGGTTCATTAGCTCTGATGGTCGCTGTAAAAATCCGAGCCAGATGACTATGGGTAGAAGTTAGTTTCTTCCACCAAAACAAGTTTATGCCATCTGGACCCGGAGCAGCTCAGTTTCTACCATTATTCAGAGCTGGAGATAAGAGAAAGGAAGCAGCATCATAGACAGCTTGATTGATGGTGAGCAAAGTAGAGTCTTCCTGAATTCGAGCAGATAGTTCGTGGTTTTCCGTGTCAAGTAGGTGTTTTTGGTAATGAATCTTCTTTGGGATACATGCTTGCCGTGTGTCAAAATCATTGTCGGTGTCTTCGGAAGAACGGTGTCTCTCCTGATGTAGCTGTACTGGAAAAGACAGACAGTGAGATAACCGTCTATTAGTTCACAGTGATCTTCGTGTTCGCCGGAGATGAGAGGCATAATCACGTAGATGTTGTTGTGAAAAATAGCTATGGTTAGGGTGCATATCGCTCCAGAAAGCATGCATCCTAGCCATGTAGCCTCTCCGCTCCGGTTCACTGTTATTATAGCACATCAGGAGATCGGCTCGTAATTCCTCCGTCCACCTAAATGCAGTCCGTTGTTCACCAAGGTCGTCATCTATCGGAATCTCGGTGCTCCGCCCAGCTAGTGGGTTGCCCTCATCCAAGAAGGGCAGGTTGTGGGGAGCACTTCTGGGTTCAGAATCGTCTTGAACTTAGATATACTTTACATTAGGGAGTTAACTGAATGCAAAGGTTGTGCGGTTGGTAGGTCAGCAGGTCGAAGGCTGACCTACATTGCCCATGATGCGCCACGGGGTAAACAAAATCCCCGCTGGCCGCACAACATGCACTGTCGGCATTATTATTGTTATAATTATAATTATTATTTACTACTAATATTATTATTTAATTGATTGATTTTACATTTCATTAAAGTAATAATTGTAAGCAGAGGGAACGGCATTCGAATTTAGACGCATGTACACTTCACTCGCTGTAGATGCGCGCGCAATTTTCAGCCAAACGGACCGGGCAAAAAAATTGTATTTTTTGAAACACTATATCTTAATAACTAATAGAAATAGACGAAAAATAATTCAGGCATTATTTGTTTATCTTGATTCAAAGAAGCTAATTTCGTCATTTTTTAAGAGCTATCAGTTATAGTTCTCTTGTAATTTAAGTTTAAACAATTAAATTGTTTATAGAAAAAACTGGACCATTGTAGAAGTTTTTAATAATCAAAATCGGTTTTCTCGCATCATAAACACTCGTTGAAAAATCTAATCGACCTGATTCTGCATACAGTAATAAGAATAACGGCGAAAGGACTAATTGATTGTTTTATATACCCGAAATCATTGGAAAACGAGTCTAAAAACAACCGATCGATGAAAATAATATTGGTATCTGTTTAGATAATTATAGTATTGAACTACAGCTCTACAATACAGACTTTTATGACTTATTAAAATTTTTAGAACTTGATAAGTTTATATTTTAAGCTATAGAAGATTCTCTTCAATTTTATCTTACAATTTTGAATAAAATATACTTTATAGATAATTATATAAGATAAAATATAATTTTTTTAATTTTACATAACTCTACGAGAATAATTATTTATAACTATGCCTTGATAATATATTACACATAGAAAATTATAAGTCTTACACGAAGGTGAAATGAAATATCAGGGTCGGTAATTTAAAGTTATGCCTGATCATATTTTTAGTTCACGTATGTTCTTGCATGATTAATCATAACTATACGTGGACGAACGAAATTATGCAAAGTTATTAATGATTATGCCTGAATACTTTTATTAAAAAAAAAAACATACACGAGGACCGATTCAAGAATAGAAATCAAATATAGATTTCAGTATTTCTACTACAGTTTTATTTTAGATGATTTTAGAAGAACATTTTTTTTTTATATAGAAAAAAGTTTTACCCTTACTATAACGTAGAAAAATGAGTTCAAATTGAATATTTAACAATAACATTAAGAAATACTTCATTTGCTATTTTCTCTTTTCCATTTAAATAACGCAGAGAATTTATTTTTTGCTATTAAAATTGTTCCTTCATAACTGCGATACATTATAAAGATATAGTTTTAAAAATTTATGAAGAAATACAATGCAATCCCGTGAAAGAAACACAAAATAAGACAAAATATGAAAAATAATGTGAGAGAGTTTAATTTAACTTAGTATTATTATGATTTTTACTTGTATCACTTTACGTGTTTTACAAGACTGACTCTGCTTCTACCTTCAAATTCTACACTTTTTTTTTTCTACATCCAAATTCTCCACTTTTTCAATGTTCTACCACTTAATTTTTGCGGCTGTGACCCGACTTATGCTTGTGACTGTACTGCATCATTACAGTTTTCGGTTTGAGTGAAGCTCCAGAGGTCGATAAAATTCCCGTTTCACCGATCACTGGATCTTCATCCCGCACCTAACGATCAGAGACCTTCGTTCGAGCCCGACGTTCGGCTAAACGATCACCCAGCCAAGTTGTAACCCTGCTCGATACTACTTAACTTCCGTGATCGCCCGAGCCGCGTGCGTACCGAACGGCTGCCTCAGCCACTTTTAATTTAAATTAGTATTTTAATCGCTTATTCTTTCATCCCGTGAAAAAATTTTCTGATCAAGCTATATATGACCTGATATGGCCATATGAGAAAATTTGATACATCCATATCTGACCTGATATGATCTGATATGCCCATATATAATTTTTGATATAGTCTGATATAAAAATTGGCCATATCAAGCCATATCAACTTAATATATCCGTATCAACTTGATATATCCGTATTCTCAGCCATTTGAAATTGGGATATGTCATGGATATGAAAAACCCAAAAGTGTTGACAGCACGACCTCCGTAAACTGATTTCTTTAAGATCTCTTAAAAAATGTTATCCTTTGACGTCTAACCGATGAGCTCTTAAAGATATCCTCAGATGGCGCGTAAGAGGCTTTTCTGATATCTTTCTGTTATCTTCGGGATAATTATATTTCGGATGTCAGATCAGAAAAATGTTATCTTTAAGAGCTCTGTATGTCATCTTTTTGCCGGATGGGAAGTGAATAAATTGTAAACCTGAACTCTCTTTCCGACCGCCCGCAGCTATCAAACCTTGATTAAACGAAACTATTTGTGACGATTAAAACTGTTTTAATCGTTTTAAATCGTCATGAATTGTCAATTTATGATTAAAGAGGATTAAAAACGATTAAAATTTCAAATCGTTATGAATCGTCTTTAATCTTCATGTGAAACCAAAAATTGCAATATTATTTTACGATTAAAGGTCTTTAATTGTTATCGTCTTTAATTGTTAAATAATGTTACAATGTCTGGTCTCGTATGAAGATTAAAGACGATTAGTGACGATTTAAAATTTCAAATCGTCATGAATCGTCTTTAATCATAAAATAATATTACAATTTCTGGTTCCGCATGACGATTGAAAACAATGTATGACGATTTGAAATTTTAATCGTCATTAATCGTTTTTAATCGTAAATTAATAAATCGTCTTTTGACGATTAGAGACGATTAAATCTGAAAAACCATGACGATTATGACGATTAAAGATGAATAATAATAATTAAATTTTTAATCGTTTTTAATTGTCACAAATCGTTTTGTTTAATCAGGGAAACTACGGTTTTAAAGAAGACCAACTAGTTAATAACTTCGAGAGTTTTGCTCTGATCGACTTCAAATTTGGAGACTATATTCTCAAAGTGTGTAGCTATAAGAAAACAAAAAAAATCGATTTTTAGCCTTTACCCTCCCTCCCCTTAAAGAACAAAACTTGTTCCTGTGATAGTGCTGATTGGTGTGCTGGTTTAATTCAAAGTTCTTGAAACTCCTTGCTTGGATCATTTCTATCATTTTCTGTCCAAAAACATTGAATTTCTTGAGCATAATCATGTGCAGAACTTTAAAAAACGATCTTTATTAATTATTTTTAACTTCTCGAATTCGCGGAAATCAATACGAAACGTAGCTTCTTTCGAGTTCGAAGAGATCGAAAATACTTATGCATGGAAAAGTATTGACGAGCTCAAAAAGTTCGAATATGTATTAACAATAATTTTTTCGAGCTCGAGCTCGAAAACAGTGGGAAATTTTGGGATTGGCCCGCAGGAGTCAATCTTTTTTCAGATTTTTTTCATATATTTTATATTTCAAAGTTGTGATCTAATACGAATGTACTTATATACACTCTTTATCGTGATTTCTAACATTTAATTCTGTCGAAATTTGTGCTTTTGTTAAGAATAATAGTACACAAAAACTTAAAGCTGCATGTTATTATTTTTTTTTTAATTTTCATGGTTTAACCCTTCGTCTGTCACGCTATCAGCGCAGTGCCGCAATATTTATTAAAAGATTATTAAAAAAAAAAAATAACTTTTCTAGTCTTTTGAAATTTTAAGTTCTTCTATTATACTTTTTAGTATTGAATTATCAATGATAATTATTTTTTCGACATTTTAAATATTTAAAAAATAATTTTTTTGTTGGAAAACCTGAGAAACGCGGCGATTTGTCGCTGACGCGAGTAAACTCGGATGTTGAATTTGTTCGGACTTTCTGCACAGTGTCGCCAGTTACCACTGATGGCTTGATTCCAACTCATTCAATTCGTCTCTTTTTTTTATATTTTTATTTAATACAAAGTTTTTATTTTAATAAAAAAATTCTAAAAACAATTACAATTGTCTAGTCGTATAAGCTCGTGTGGTTTGCACTTAAAAAAATCATAATTATGATACTTGCAACACCGCAATATTAAATACATTGCGGCGGAACGCTGCGGCGCGATGAACGAAGGGTGACGAGACCACGCGACGGACGGAGAGTTAAGGAAAGACATAACTTTCATTCATCTCGAAGAGCTTAAAAAACAAGTATACCCAAAAGTGTCTTTGAGCTCAAAGAGCTCGAAAATGTATTCATAATGAGGTTTTCGGACTCAAAAATAACAGAAAGTTGTGGGGCTGACCACGAAAGACACCTGTTACATTCTGGCTTTTCCACTTATGGAACAGAATAATTTTAAAAATACCAGGTTGACGTCATTAGGGTATCGAAAGATCCCAGATATGTCAGGTCGTCGATTATTTGATTCTAATTATTTATTTATCTAATTTTGGCGATTTCCACTATCTTATGACCCGGTCTCCAAATTATTTAAGAGGATGCGGGATTTTTAAGGATCCTGGACAGCCAGTAACAGCGCTCAGGTAGATTACTAGGTCACCAGTGCTAGCGTTCCTAATAACAGGACAGGAGGTGAGGACCGCCGGTATCAGCGTTTCCCAATGTAAAGGGTGAAACCTTAGGGCGCCAAATGGCACCCCAAAATTAAGGGTTAATTGATTTAAAATTAATTGTGGAGTTTGTTTTATGGAGTGCAGAGCAGAGGTTCAAGCTTTAGGAGCTCTCTCCAAAGACTGACTGTATATTAATTATAAACATATAATAATGCAACAGAGTTGACTTTCTTATCGTAACCGATTTCTGTTACATCGGATAAAATTAATTCATTAAAAATAATTAATTTAATTCAATCGATAAAATATTACGAGGACGTAACACACCCATTAGGGCTGACAATAGCCTATCGAACAAGGTACTTGCTTACCACAGCGTTGGACCAGGTTCAATTCCAGCATGCACCAATGAATTTTATTTTCACAATACTATTTATGTGCATTACATTGGCAGCTCCCTGGTGGTGGAATACCAACGATTTTTCGAGCGAGAGAAAGTGGCGCCAACTTCATTACAAAATGATAGCGGAACACAAAAACTCGATCAAATCTGCAGTATTCTGTTGCCTCTATGACTAGGCTAGCGGATGGGGCTTCTTATCAAAGAAGAACACCTATATCGGCCGAGCATTGCTGGCAGCGGAGGCCCATAAACATTCGCAGAACCTCTAGCTTTGGTGTAAGCCAACGTATCAAAGCAATAATAGAGGGAGTCCTCCACTACCAACGTTGCCCTTGGATAACAGGCATCCTCCATTGTATAAGTGCCTTATCTTACACAGTGGACTCTGTAGGATGGACCATAAAACACCCACATTAAGTTCCTAGGAGACATAATTTCGGATGACAAAACCCCCCGCGACGGGAGTACGACGGTGGGCTTAGCTAATGCCAGGTCCCGGTTCTTCCTGAACTAGTGAGGACTACTGACAGCGGCTATGTCCCGCGACGTGTTTCCTTAGACTCGGGGCGGGGAATCACCGAAATAAAAACTATGTCTCCTCCACTTATCAACTCACAAACAATAGTATCTACAATAATTAAAATTATATATAGTTGTCGGAAGGATAGTGGGCTTGCTAAGTTGATTGTTAGGTGGACTTGCAAAAAAAATGCAAGGCCTAATAACGATGATCATCAGGGCCCGCAACACTCTCCGATAACTATAAAAATTGTTCTCAATGGACCCGGGTACAATGGCTAACACAAGCTGAGTGATCTGTTAAATTCAATTCAATTCAATTCAACACGCCCATTTTTCAGATTTTTTTTTCTTTTACAGGGAATAACCTTTTTGCATGCATACTGTACTTTGATTGATCATATTAAATTTACTGATGACGAATAAGTTTCATGTGATTAATATATTTTTCAGGCAAAAAAAAGTGATTTGGCATGGTTCCCACAAATTCGGTGATCGTGCTATGGATACCTACTGTGATGCCTGGAACTCGGATAGTTCTGATCGATATGGATTAAGCTCTTCAATTACAAGAGGTCAACTATTGGAACAATCTCGATATTCATGCGATAATAAGTTTGCTTTATTATGTATAGAAGTAACTAGTGAAATAATGAGAAAGCGACGAAGTTCGAAAAATAGTATGAATAATGCTCATAAAGAATTCTCAGAAGAAGAGTATTTAGAATATCTCGATTATGTCATGAAAAATTAATTTTTTTTTACTATAAGTCTTCTAATATTTTGGATATCGTGATAAGCTATCCTAGCGGATTCGTCAAGCCGGTTATACGGGACTGAATTTAGGCTTCGGTTGAAATCAAGTTTTGACAGGACTTATAAATTTTAAAACCCATTTTGAACTGAAAGTAGAAGTTTCATTGTGTGAATAACAATGTTGAATAAAACTATAATTAAACCAGCTTATTTTTAATTTCTAAATTGTAAGTAAACTCCAAAGTGTTTCAAACAAAAGAATATTTCTAGCTTTCTCTAGAAAATGTGTTAACCCGTTTAAAATTGTGTTAATTTTTAGTTCAAGCAAGGCTAAAATAGTGTTTATTCCAAGTTTTAATACCTGTTTATGTTGAGTTTAATTCTAGTTTAGTCTAAGTAAAGTTTTAAATTAGTTTATTTGCTGTAATCATTACTGTGAAAGAAAAATTTTTTCAGTTTAAAGTAGCTCTATTTTCGGTTCTTCAATTTCTGTTTAATAGTCTTTTATTTCTAGTGTTCTTATTCTGACAAATAGTTTAGAATCGGTTTGATAAGACTTTAATTCAGGTTTGGTTTCAAAAGGGTTTCGAACCTGTTTTTATGCAATCCCTGCCTCAGAAGTTCAATTTACGCGTGTTAGATTACGGTAGACAAACGACGAATTCCTAATGCCTAAATTATATCACTTTATTATTTTATCCGGCACTATAATAGAAAACCTTATTGCATGATCTACACTCCCGGGAAAAACGAATTATATATAGCCATATATAAATACGACATAAATGGCCATATATGGAAATTGGCGATATATAACGATATTTAATTTTATACGGCCATATATAGCTTGATATGACCATATATGACTTGATATGACTATGTAAAGAAATTTTAACTAAAATTAAAAAAAAAATTTTTTTTTTTAAATTATTTTGGCAATGCAGAGATTATCAGATCTGCGAATAATTGAACTCCTAATCGAATTGGAAATTTTTAATTCAGAGAAAAAACGCTAAACTTATAAATGACCACACCCGCTTCAGTAGGATTTGAACCCGAGACCTTTCGCACGAGAGACCGACGCGTTGACGACTAGGTTATGCGACCGACAGTGACAACGAAGTTTAGTTGTGCTACGTAAGATTACAAGAGTATAATCACTTTCGAAAAAGTAAAATATAATGATATTATTTGATTAATTGTTGTTGTTATAACAGTAAAAATTGGTTGATTGATATTCGATGTGTATGATATCGAGATGTATGAAATTTTTATGTTCACTTTTATGTATGGCCATGTATTATTATATATACCTATATATAGTTATATATATTCATAAATAGAAACAATCGAAAACTATATATTCCCACCCGTGAAAAATGAATCATACATGGCCATGTATGAATGCTCCATGCATGGTCATGCATGGCTATACATGGCTTGATACGGCCATATATGACTTGATATGAATATATATAGAAATTTTAACTAAATTAAAAAAAAAAATTTTTAATTTTTGTTTTTTTTTTAGTTATTTTGGCGATGCAGAGATTATCAGATATGTGAATAATTGAATTCCTAATCGAAATGGAAATTTTTAATTCAGAGAAAAAACGCTAGACTTATTAATAACCACACTAGCTTTAGTAGGATTCGAACCCGGGACTTTCCGTACGAGAGACCGACGCTTTGACGACTAGGCTATGCGACCGACAGTTACAACAAAGTTTAGTTGTGCTACGTAAGGTTCAAAGAATATAATCACTTTCGAAAAAGCAAAATATAATCATCAATATGATGTTATTGATATCAAAAAAATTTCCTATTTTTTTAACACTACAACATCCTGTTTTTAAGTAATTATAATAGTCGAAAAACTAATCATACATGGCCATGCATGACCATACATGGAGCATATATGGCCATACATGAACATATATGAACCATACAAGGCCATGTATGACTGTATATGGCCATGCATGACTGCACGGAAAAAAATAGTATGTGAAAGTGACAGATATGGGAATGTTAAAATGACATGGATAGAATTTGTTAGATTTACAGATAAAAACTGTCAAATTCACAAAAATAATTTGTAAAAAGTTGATTACCAAGTTATATAAAATTTACAAACCCAATTTCATTCTTAAATAAGAGAATCTGTTGATCAATTAAGATTGAAGCTTTTTTACATCGATTAAACATAAATGGATGAGGGGGGGGGCAAAAGGGGATAGGGTAGGCAAAACAGGGTACCCCCCAAATTTGATGAAAAAACAAATTTTTTTTTTCGTCTATTTACTATATATCCGATATATTTGCGCACTTTAAGTCCTACGAATGACACCTGGGGCATAATGGACCAGCCGAAAAAATTTAAAAAAATGATTCTTTTAAATTTTTATCGTCAAATCAAAAGAAATTTAATATATTTCCGCAATTTTAGTCCTACCTATAAAACCTGGGGCAAAATGGATCAGCCGAAAGTTTTGAAAAATAATCCTTTCATATTTTTATCGTTCAATTGAGAAAAAATAATATGTCAATTCATTTTTCGGCTGATTTTCAAAAAAAAAATTTATCATTTTTTGGAGGGGGGTCTCTCTACCTCACAAAAAAAAATTTTTCTGCCTTCGTATTCACCAATGATGTAAAATGTAAATTTGATTATCGTTCAGAAATTTTTTTTTTCAACTATTTTAAAGGGTACCCCATTTTGCCTGCCAGAAATGAAAATTTAACTTTGTAACGGCAGCTAAAAATTTTGTCTATTTCCCTTGATTATCATTAAAAAAAAACGATTTGGCGTATTTTAATTCTTGAAAATTTAGTATTGGCATAGCCCCCCCCCCCCCGCCCCTATATGTATCTTAATGCTTTTTACTTGCTATTGTTTGGAGATTTGGACAATCATTTTATATGAATGCCTAATTTTTTTAGTGAAAACTTCAATTTTTAGAATATTTTTTGATGAACTGTTCACATTTTACGGAATGTAAAATTTTTACTCATTAATAACAATTTCAATTATTGTTCTAATATAAATTCCACACTTTTTTTTTCTGAATTTTGCATTTTTTTAATGTTATTATTACAGTTTCAAATTAACAGTTTCCACAATGTGGAAATAACATTTCCAAATTTGTTAAATTGACATTTTTGGGTTGACAGCGGTAAATCCGTCAATTTGACAGTTTTATCTGTTATTTTGACAGAGTCATTTTTTCCGTGTGTATTGAAAAAGTTTGTATGCCTACGTATGACCATATATGAACCATATACGGCTATGCATGGTCAAGTATAATTCATTTATCACAGGACAAGCGTTCGAGGCGTGCATTCCGGTGAAAAATGAATCATACATGGCCATGTATGGCCGTATATGGCTCATATATGAAGCATATATGGCCATACATAGAGCATACATGGCCATACATAGAGCATACATGGCCATACATAGAGCATATATGACCATGCATGGACATACCAACTTTTTTAATACAGTCATATATGGCCATATATGAATCATACAAGGCCATGTATGGCCATACATGGTGTTGTATGACTGTATATGGCCATGCATGACTGAATTAAAAAAGTTTGTATGCCCATGTATGGCTATACATGAAGCATGTATGGCCATATATGCTCCATGCATGGCCATATATGCTTCATGTATGCGCCGTATACGGCCATGCATGGCCATATATGATTCATTTTTCGAGGACATGCATTGTTATATATGTTCGGATAAAGTTACACGTGGTCATATATAGAATTTGAGATGCATAAAATTTTCATGTTCACTTTTATGTATGCCCATATATTATTATATATACCTATATATAGTTATATATATCCATATATAGAAACAATCGAAAATTATATATTCCCATGCATTGTTATATACGTCATATATATGGACATATATGATCTATATATGACCATATATAATTCGTTTTTCCCGGGCTATTATTCCACTAGCTTACAAATATTATGGTTAGTTTTGGTTATGTACACTCTCTAAAGAATGAAATTTCTTTTACCGACTGACGTAATGACTATTTGCTCGAGATTACTAGTGGGGACTCTTGAGGACTTGCGCACTCTATGTATGCTCGTTGTCATTAATGCCTGGTCTCTTGTCTGATTAAGATCCTATAGTCTGGGGGGCCATTAATGACAACGAATGTACCACGCATTAACCTCTGCTAATTTTTTCAATCGTGCAATATACGTGTAGTATTAGTTATGAATTAAATATAATTTTCTCTATAAATTGAACTTTTGAATCATGCATTGCATAAAATATTCTATATTATTTGTCTGATAAATGACAATTCTGGAATAATGGGCTCTTTCCAGAATTCGCCACTGGTTGTGTTGTGTCTGTATCACAAGCATGGAGACTAGAGTAGACTACTCTAGTCTCCATGGTCACAAGTCACAAGAAAACTCATGAGAATTTTATCGTCCTCACTTAGTCGCTTCACGCGGGTGCTAAAATCTTCCCTCATTCACTTATGACCTAGCACAACCTGTCGGCTCATTTTGGAACCAACCCTTGCCGAAACAGAGAAGTTTTCTCTCTGGCCGAAATCTGTTACTGTCAGAACCAATGATTCATACCGTCCATGGTTACAAGCGTACCAACAGAAAACTCTATGCAAGAAATTTCTATGCTCAGATATCTCTCTGTAGTAAATTACTGGTCGGCATAATTGTAATTAAAGGCAATTATATTACAAGATATTTCGATGTGAAAATTATTCTATGCAGGATATTTCTATGCAGGATATCTCTATGCAAGATATCGCTAAGTCAGATATCTCTATGTAAGATATTTCTATGCAGGACATTTGTATGTCGAACAAATATATGTAAAACTATGGATTCAAGAGTAAATATACAAAAATACAATTTCATTCATTAACACTGTAAAAGAATTTTCTAAGCTCACATACTTCAAAAATTTTAGTTTCAATCGTATAATATTTTCATAAATTTAATGAATAAACAATGTGTTTATAAATTATATTATAAAATTATAACATATATTATAAGGTAATATTATGAAGTAATAAAATGAATTCTAGGGATATGCAAATCGCGTTTGAATCGAATCGAATATAAACACTACGAAATTCGAATTTCCGAATTATTTGAATATTTAAGAATTATCCGAAAATTTTCGTACAAGTTGTAGCTATTCAAATTACTCGATCCAAATCAATTTCTTGCAATTTCAAAATTTTAATAAAATGATGACAAACGGCATTTTTAAAGTCAACTTTTGAAAAATATATCTTAAAGTTACTGAAAAATTTTAACAGATAACTATTTGGGAATAAGTAAAAGTTGCCATCTTAATACTAACCATTTGTTATCCGAAAATGTTAACTGAATGTTGACTCTTTTTTGTTATTTAAAAAAATAACATTGTCAAAATAAGTTATCAACGTTTTGTTAACTTTTCGATGAACATTGCGCTATAGTTTAATAAAAGCTTTATTTTGACAACTGGCAACTAAAAAATGCTGCCATTGGTTATAACACTTTTCTATGTCACTTTTTTATGACTTATGATCTTATTTACACTGCCAGTTTTTAATGTTTTCATTCGCGTGATCAACATGTCGATCGTTATGCATCAAAATTTGCTTAAGAAAATAATGAACGCCTCAAAATAACTTAACTACATGTACATGTAAATTAAATAATCAATTATTTAAAATAAGTTTAAATATTTAAGCTATATTATGCATATATTTGTATAAACCGATGGTGGGCAATTAAGAGTTAGTAGATGATTAAAACACTGGTGCATTCCGTATCTTATCGTAAAGTGAGAAATCGTTTTTGCTGATAAAAAAAAAAAGTTAACATTAGGCCACTTAGGATACCCTTTAACTCTATGTTAACGCTTGCTTACTGTCGTAAAGAAAATATAAAGTTTCATAAAATTAGTTTTTCAAATATTGGCGCTTCAAATAATACGCGCAGAACCAGTGCGCATCTTCATCTGCGCAGGCGTGAAGAAAAATTTTCAAAGAAAGTACCCAGGAGTATAAGGTGACGCGCGTAATTGTTTTTTAAAAGAATTACATGACAACGCATTCAATTATTTATTGTTTGTCAAAACTTCATCGTTAATGTTATCGATTTCGATAATGTAAGCCTCAATAAAAAAAAATACTTCACTATTTATAATTTTTTTAAACTGAGATCTATGTGTTGAAGGTATTTTATTATGGAGAAATATAATTAGACATGTATTTGTCTAGCATAGAAATCTGCCACATAGAAATGTCCTGCATAAAGATATCCTGCATAGAGATGTCCTGCATAGAGATATCCTGCAACAGAAATATCTTACATAGATTTATCATGCATAGGTATGTCCTACATAGAGATGTCCTGCAATAGAAATGTTCTGCATAGAAAAATTTTAACATAGATTTATCTTATAACATAATTGTCCTTCATATAACTATGTTACCAAGAAATTTACTGCAGGGAGTTATCGCAGCATAGACTTGTCAGTTGGTACGCTTGTAACCATGGACGGTATGAATCACTGGTTCTAACTGTATTCCTGATTAAAATATTTCATTGAAAAGAATTAGAACTAATTTAATACTTTTGAATTCATTTTAATTGTCGAAGTTATATTAAAAATAATTTTATTCATTCTCATTCATTTTCATTCTCAAAGCCAGGTGAAAGCCCCTATACCCGCTCAGTATCATTAGTCGCTTACTTTAACTGTTTAATGCGTTTTTTGTCATTTTCATAAAAAAAAAATTTCAACTAAAAAAATTATTATTGATAAATAATTATTTGTGAATCTAAATATATTAAAATATAATGTATCAAATTATTTTATGATAGATTATAAATTTAAATTAAGTGACTGTTTTCAAAACATTTCGCTAGATTAAATTTAGTTAGCGTCAAATTTTTTTTTTAAAATTGTTATAACTATATCGTATTAAATATATTTTTAAAATTCATGAAATTTCATGTTATGAAAATATATACCATAATATATTTTCCAAATCAATAAACTTATCATAGTTAAATTTATATTGTCTTTGAGCGACTATACGGCCATGTGTTGATCGAGTAATCGTACATCGCAACTTTTAGTGAGCGACTATGGGTACACTCAAGGATCTTCAAAAAATTAATAATAATTAATTATTAACATTATTCTTCAAACTAAAATTCCCTGATTAAAAGAAACGATTTGAAACGATTTGCAATGTTAAATGCCCATAAAAAGGGCGATTCAAAAGTATTCAAAGTATTCGAAAGTATTAAAAAGTATTTAAAATGTTTTTGCATGACTCATGATGCGAAGCATCAGAGTGTGCTTTACGATCGAAAATTTTTTTTCGCCTCACTTCGGCAACTATTTCAATTATTATATCTTTGTTGATACACGGAATTAAGATATGTTGCACACCATTTTGAAGATAATTTAATGGAGATTAATTCCATACTTTTCAAAAATTTATTAAAGTTCACGGAAAAAAAAATATTGCGCTTATCGCTCACCAACGGAGAGCGACAGTTGTATCGTGATTAGTACTAAATTGTTACTTGATTTTCACTACATATACATCAATATGAATGAAACACTAGATACTTATTATAATGATCCTACGGATTGTGAATATACTTAAATGTATAGTGATCGTCAGTTAACGTATCCATATCATACCAAAACGGATCGTGATTATCGCTATCTACTTCTCAAGCGCCACCACTCATAACCAAATTATTTAGTAAAAAATTTACATCAATTATTTACGTATATTCTATTCCTTGATTACATTTCTTCATATTAAATAATAATTTTTTATTGCGCTTATTAGAATTATTAACATGTAATTATTAATTCCAACTAAAAATAAAATTGTAATGAAGTTAAAGTTAAAAATTCATCTATTTTAACCTCAAATGTCTTTATGATTTCCTCAAATGATCTTATGATTTCGGGATCCGCCTGGATCGCGATAATCACGATCCAATAGACCAAGACTTTCCGTATACAACGTATAACCAACCGAGGAGAGTGAATATCACGATACCGTTGAGTGATGAGCGCAATATTTTTTTTTCCGTGTTCAATAAAAACCGAAAAAACATCAAAATAGTTTAAAAAAATTTCCTGTCCGTCAAGTATGAATCCCGTATACACGATAACTTGCGAAAAAATCCAGTAATTGAATCAGATTTTTTTTTTAAAAATTCTTTGAAAAATTTGTAGATCCCCTATTGAAAATGGCTAGGTAACTCAGTGTCGTTTAATTACAATTAATAAAAGAATAAAAAGGCTGTATAACTATACATATATATATTAGACTGTGTCAAAATCAGTTTTTTTTTTTTTTTTTCGATTGGACCGATTTTTTAAGTTTCTTCAATATAAAAAAAAAATTCTCCTAAAGTTTGAGCTCAATATCTCAAAAATTGAGCTGGCGCAAAGGGGGGTCTCCTTTCCCATTTAAATAACATGGTAAAATTTTTTTTTTTTTTATTTTTAAAATAATGACATGAAGAAATTTTTTTTTTCAATTTTGCTTTTGACTATCTTATAGGAAATTTAATTCTCTACAAAATTGTCCACGTCCATTTTTTTTCTAAACTGAACAGGAACGAAGTTACAGAGGCCGAAGAGGAGAAAAAAAATAATTAATCAATTAATAACAGAAAAAAATTTCTTATTTTAACTTATCAATTAATTAACTCAATATTCTTCGTTATTCACCGAAAATTTTTGAATTCAACATTATTTCGAAATAATAACAAAACAAAATTTAGAGTAAAACAGGAATTAATTACAATTTATTCAATAAATATACTAATTGTAATTAATTTCTGTTTTACTCTAAATTTTGTTTTGTTATTATTTCGAAATAATGTTGAATTCAAAAATTTTCGGTGAATAACGAAGAATATTGAGTTAATTAATTGATAATTTAAAATAAGAAATTTTTTTCTGTTATTAATTTTGATTAATTATTTTTTTTCTCCTCTTCGGCTCTCTGTAACTTCGTTCCTGTTCAGTTTAGAAAAAAAATGGACATGGACAATTTTGTAGAGAATTAAATTTCCTATAAGATAGTCAAAAGCAAAATTGAAAAAAAATTTTTCTTCATGTCGTTATTTTAAAAATAAAAAAAAAAAAAATTTTACCATGTTATTTAAATGGGAAAGGAGACCCCCCTTTGCGCCAGCTCAATTTTTGAGATATTGAGCTCAAACTTTAGGAGAATTTTTTTTTTATATTGAAGAAACTTAAAAGATCGGTCCAATCGAAAAAAAAAAAAAAAACTTATTTTGACACAGTCTAATATATATATCTTACGTAAAATTAACATGGATGGTGATATATCTATACATTATACGTTTATTTATTCCACCAGAGGCGCTTGCACATTACCGTTCTAGTACCCTGATTAAAAAAAAGTATTTGACAGGGTTAAAAAGATTGAAATTTTAGGATTTCCAGTATTTAGCAGGATTAGAAAGTATTAAAATTTTAATCCTTTTGAATCCTGTCAAGTACTTTTTAATACTTTTTTTTAATCAGGGTACAGCTGTTTTTTTTTTGTGTTATTGCTAATTGGTAAGCCCGAATTTTTTCAATTCAATTCTTTTTTTTTATATGTTTTTATTAACATATATTTTTTTTGTTATTAATCGAGATATTTTAAGAAAGTTCTTTTATAATTATAAAAAATTACTAATATAATTGAAAAAAAAAAAAAAAACAACAACAACAAATTTTATTGACAGAAAATTGTATGCATTTAAAATTTATTCGTGCTTCCCGCCATTTCTTTATTATTATTTTATTAGTTCATAATAAATGAGTATTATGAGTCGTGCACTTTTGGATTTTCCAAATTTTTTTTTAATCGTTTCAAATCGTTTCCTTTAATAATGGTTTCATTCTAATATTTAAAACTATAAAAGAAAATTTAATGTTTCATTTTATTTATTAATTTATATTGAGCGTGTTCAGCCGCTCAGTACTGAGTATACTGAGTAAGTTAGTCAGTATACTGAGTTAAGTTTTCGGCCTGGACACTTTTCAGATTCTAAGGAACCTACGTCTTGCCGCCATTTTACTGAGTAAACCTTTCTATACCTCTAGACGCGCGTGCGTTTATAAATGTAAACAAAATAAGAAAGAATTGAGTGCAAAATTTATACGCTTTATAAAAAATTAATTAACCATTGAAAAATGGAACAGTCCAATTACTTTATTAAGCGCTAAATTATTTATATCATCAAAAGGATCATATGACATTTCGTCGACTAAAATATTATTTATAATATTATCCATTATAATTCACTATATTAGATCTTTAATTGTAAATAATACTGTCAACAAACAAGATATAAATATGAATAAATAGGTTATGGCTCTTTCAACTCAGTCAGTGTGTCCAAGCAGAAAACATACTATACTTAGACGGTCAGGACAAAATTTCTTTTAGTCTGACTAACTTACTCAGTATACTCAGTACTGAGTTCGGCTGAACACGCTCATTGAATGATTTTCACTCGAGTGAAAAGTGAGTGGGTGTAGGGGCTTTTACCTTAGTGTGATTAAGTATGGACGTGAATTAATAATTTTGGATTTTTAATTCATTTCATTCGGTGAATAATACTAAATTTCTGGCTTTTTTAATAATTAGAAGAAATTAAAATGAATTCATGACGTTCAATTCATTTGAATTTTTTTTTAATCATTGGTAAAGTCAGAAATTCAAATATTATTTACCGATTGAAATGAATTCAGAAGAATTCAAAATTTTTAATGCATTTTAATTTTTTTTTAATTCTCTATGAGACCAGAAATTTAAGATTTAGTTATTGAAAAGAATTTAGGTGAATTGGTTTCATCGACGCGGAAAATAAATTGAAGAATTGAAAATATTCATATTTCATCTTTTTCAATTCCTTTTAATGAATTTTTTTAATCAGGGATATTCAACGTATATCATAAATAGTTATTTTCGCACATTTTTATCGTTTGATAAGAATTTATAACGCGATTTTTCAAATCCACTGGGGTATCTTGAAGTCAATAAGCTTTTCTTTAAAGTTTTAAATATATTAATACTATTTCAATATTTTATAAGTTGAAAGTTCAACTGATTCCTGGTGAACATGATTTCTTAAATTTTGTATCTATAATTACTTAAAAAATTGTTATTTATATTCATGAAAAGATTGTAGTCATAATGTATATTCAATAAAACTTTATATAAATCTACATATTTATCATCATATTTTAAATCATCGACTCTCTACAAATTGTGATTATAAAATTATAAATTAAAACAAAAGGATTTGATCAAAATTTGTGATATTCATTTTTTTTTTTTTTTTTACACGGAAAAAAATGAACTATAGAAATTGAGAACGACAAGTAATATACATAATGATAATGTGATTATACATAATGATAAGGTGATCCCTGGGGGACGACTACGATGCCACACTGTATAAATCAGAAAAATAGCTTAGTCATATCATATTAATATTTATAATAAACACAAATAGGTCGTTCTTTTCTATAAAACTAAAATAAACACCATTATCATAAATATTAATCTTATATATTTAACTGTCTTATATTTTATACTTTTATGTCGATTGTTTTACATATTATCCCTGTTTAGAAAATCTCATAGAATCCAATAGATTCTTATACATTCCTATAAGGTAAAAGACCCTGTTGTTGACCATGACCCTGTTTCTGACCTTTTCAACTTTTTTCTAACTTACTTAAAAAACTATAACTTTAATGAGAAAATTGATTTTTTCTTAATTTATAATAATCTATTTTGAGCCTAATTAATGACAATTTAAAAAACATAAAAATTATTAACTGAATAAAAAAAAAATGATTTAGTCGTAAGTGGCTGAGGAAGCCATTTTTTAAAAGTAGTCTAAACAGCTGACATTGAAAGGTTCGACAATTGAATCTGTGCACTAATTATCATGTCAGTAAAAAAATTCAATTAAAAATGTATGGATAGATCAATATTTAATTAAAATTTATTTTAATATACGTATAAAACATATTAAAATGAGTTTTGTTGCTAAAATTTGAGGGTCAATAACTAGGCTCAATTTGAAAGGTGTGATGAAGTTGTTGACCCTCACACTCTAACCTACTACGAACGAGGTTATCTATTTAATTACATGTCTATAAAATGTAAAAATAACAATATTCATAATTTTATTAAATTTTTTTTTAACATTTTTTATAATACAGGTATAAATTGACATTTAATATTCATTTTTATAAATAAAAGATTATATTTAGATCTTGAAAGTATATTTTTGGAGTGATGAATTGGAGGAAAAAAAAAAATAAACCAAAGTAGTTTTAACAAATGATTTTAATTTTTTCATTTCTGTAGTGTTTTATAGCATGATTAATTATTTATATTTTAAATATTTAAAAAAACTATGTATTCGTTATAAAAAATATTTCATTTATTCATCTAAACAACAATTTTAGTTTATTCAAACTTAGTAAGTACTTCATAATCATGGCTTAATGTGAGGGTCAGAAACCAGGCCATTGTGAGGGTCAGAAACTGCGACCTGAAGAATTCTGACGGTCAGAAACTGGGTCACCTGAAGTCAATTTTTAAAACCTTAATTTAAATTATTAATCAATTCAAATAATTATTTTACGCGTAAGACTTTATTTGACAAATCCTAAACTAGTTGATAAAATTTCTTTTTTCTCATTAAGTTAAATCTTACATTAACTATTATAGTATAACCTCAACTAGCACTCTTAAAAAGTCAGAAACTGGGCCCCTTACCTTAGAGATTTTTTAAGAATGAATGAGTTCTATGAGAAGTGCTATAGTTAAGTATAGGGCCTTATACATCCAGCTATAAGAATCTATCGGATTTTTTAAGCAGGGATAGTTATAATTTTGGTTTTCTTATAATAAAGTTTTAATATATTAATTTCACTTGGAAAATGTATTTTAAAAATCTCCCTTCCTACTTAAATGCTCAATTTTTATCCAATGTTCTTTTTTATAGTTTTTTTTTATTAATTACAAGTTTTGTAATATAGATTGACAAATTGTGAGGTTTCAAATTTTTCTTTTTTGAAAAGAAAATTTACCTGTAAAAAAAAAAAAAAAAGCCCATTCGGCAGCCGAAATGGAAGTAGATTTCTCATTTGATTATTTCAACCTCTCAAATAAACGTTAATAGCAAAATAAATTTTTTTTTCGACATTCTTAGATTCTTAAGGTTACAAATTAAAAAAAAATTGTCAAACAGTTTAAAATTGAAAGCGAAAAATTTGAGAACTAAAATTAGAAAATTAAGTAAATTATCGGAATAACAAAAATTGAAGTTAAAGAGAATCTATTTATCTACGAATAAGAATTCTGTGATTTTTACTATAGGATTAATAGTTAATACAAAATTAAATAAAATGATTTGACTTGAAATTTCAATTATGATAGATTTAAGTGTCATACTTGAAATCAGTTGTAAACACTGTCAATAAAAAAAAAATTGAATTTGCACACTTGAATTGAAATACTTAGATTTTATGAGTTTTACACAGCAATCCCTGATTAAAAATACTCATTGGGAGGGATTGAAAAAGATGAGAATTGAATACTTTTGAATACTTTCTATACCCCAACATTTTCATCTGGACACAAAATGAATACTTTTCAGTCCCAAAATAATATGAGAATTTCTAAACTTCCGAGGAATTGAAAAAGATTCAAAAGAATTGATATTTTTAATCTTTCTGAATACTTTTCAATACCAAAATAATATCACATTTCGGGTCATGTGTGGGATTGAAAGGAATTCAAATGAATTGAAATTTTTGAATCTTTTCCAATCCTTCTCAATACCTAAATAATATCACATTTCGGATCAAGTGTGGGATTAAAAGGAATTCAACTGAATTGAAATTTTTGAATCTTTTCCAATCCTTCTCAATACCTAAATAGTCCGATATTTCGGATCGAGTGTGGGATTGAAAGGAATTCAAATGAATTGAAATTTTTGGATCTTTTCCAATCCTTCTCAATACCTAAATAGTCCGATATTTCGGATCGAGTGTGGGATTAAAAGGAATTCAAATGAATTGAAATTTTTGAATCTTTTTCAATTCTTCTCAATACCTAAATAATATCACATTTCGGATCAAGTGTGGGATTAAAAGGAATTCAAATGATTTGAAATTTTTGAATCTTTTCCAATCCTTCTCAATACCAAAATAATATCACATTTCGGATCGAGTGTGGGATTAAAAGGAATTCAAATGAATTGAAATTTTTGAATCTTTTCCAATCCTTCTCAATACCTAAATAGTCCGATATTTCGGATCGAGTGTGGGATTAAAAGGAATTCAAATGAATTGAAATTTTTGAATCTTTTTTAATTCTTCTCAATACCTAAATAATCCGATATTTCGGATCGAGTGTGGGATTAAAAGGAATTCAAATGAATTGAAATTTTTGAATCTTTTTCAATTCTTCTCAATACCAAAATAATATCACATTTCGGATCGAGTGTGGGATTGAAAAGAATTCAAATGAATTGAAATTTTGGAATCTTTTCCAATCCTTCTCAATACCTAAATAATTCGATATTTCGGATCGAGCGTAGGATTGAAAAGAATTCAAATGAATTGAAAATTTTTATTTTTTCTGTAGTTCTTCCAACAAAATAATATTAAATTCAGGAAACAGCAAAGAATTAAAAAATATTTAAATCAATGTCGCTTTCAATGTTCTACAGTTTTTCCATTATAAAAAAAAAAATTATAATTATTCTGCACGGATTAAAATCTGAGTAATTAGAAAAATATAATTGTCATGATGCCCGTCATTAATTTTATTCCAATTATGATTGTAAGAATTCTGTTGTGTAAGAAGGTCGAAATTTCAATTTCTCAATATCGAATCGAAATCTTCATAAATTCACTTAATAACGAATTACCTTATCAAGTAACTTATCTTAGGTTAAAGAAATACAGATTCTTATAAAAAAACTCAATTTTATTATCATATTCTTACAAATTTTTTTGGGTTTACATTACATTTTATCAAAACGAGTTTATTTTGAGATGAAGTTACATTTTTAGAATTATTGTTTTCAATATTTTCGAATTCCACTTTGGAATTGAAAGGTATTGGAATAATAAAAGATTGAATTCTTTTCAATACTTTTCAATTCCATTTTAAGAATTACAAAGTATTCAAATGATCCAAATTTCAATCCCATTCAATACTTTTCAATACCTCTGTAGGGATTGAAAAGGATTGAAAAAATTTTCAATCCCTCCCAATGAGTATTTTTAATCAGGGATAATATGAATTCAATCAATTTCATAAATTTACTGATATACACAGTAGTTAGGATTCTATGGAATCTATTAAAAGTAGGAGGACCAATGCAATAGCAAAATTCCATTTAATGAGTGGTAAGATGCGAAATTTCATTGGTTTAGACCCATATATAGGCATGAAAATGAAAGCTTATTTGAAGAGCTTTCAGATAAAATTTATAGGAAGTCGATAAGTTATAACATTCAAAAAATATTGAAGAAAGAATAAGTAAAAATCTGAATTTTTGGTATTTTTTAAATTTTGAAATGCTATAACTTTTAAAGTATTCGACCGATTGAGCTCATTTTCCACCTTGATCAAGGTAGTCACCCACAGAATATGTATGCCAAGTTTCAAAGCGATCGGTTTAGAACTGTGGTAATAATCAGAGTCACAACTTGCATAAAATTAGTTTTTATAATATTTTGTAAATTTTTAAAACCATTTTTCTATTCGAAAAAGTAATCAAATCGAAGAGCTACATAGTGAAAATTGAAGGCAATCGAGCGAGCTTTCAGATAAGACAAACGAAAATAAGCTATCTCGTCCCATTTGAAAGTTACATCTAGTTAAAGCGGCAAATAAATTTTTTTTTTGAAAATTTTACAAAATTTCAATTAACCATAACTTCTAAACTTATTGGCCGAATTGGCTCATCTTCGAACTTATCCAAGGTGATCATCCATAGAATAAGTATACTAAGTTTCATTAAGATCGGTGTAGAATTGTGGACGCTATCGTTGGAGAACGGCGCGTTATATCGTATATATATATAAATACATATATAAACTTTTGAACCTAATGTATTTTCTGACTCAGCTCGTCAAGCTGAGTTCAGAAATAGCAAAATTTTTCGAAAATTCCATCATGAGGACAAATACAATAGTTAGATTTCTATGAAATCTACTAAAAAAAACAATAAATAGCTGAATAAATCTTTGAAAATTGAAATAATAAGAAATAATTTGCGTTAAAAAAAAACTGCATTCATTTTGTTAATTTATTATTAATACCTTTTTATAACATTGAATGTTAAAAAAAATTTGTTCGACACAATTAGTTTTTAATTGTTTATAGTTATTATTAGCTATTACTTTATTCCTTGAATTCAAGTTAATTGATTTTGATTCGGCTTAATTTGATGAAATAATAAAATTCAAAATCGTAATTCACTTTTACTGTCTTGGATCTCCCTGAAAACTATTTGAGAAAGTACTGGTTACTATCTCAGAAAGTATACAGTCCTGTCTTGCACAGCAACCACTGCCATTTACAGATCGACACACGTGTTATCTGTAGATAGATCTTGTAATATCTTAGAAACGCACCTATACTTTTCGGCAAAGTATTCGTTACTTCACAGATGCCACTGACTAATATCTAAGAGTGTACTATATGAGATATTAGTGGTTTCTGTCTGGGATACAGTCTAGATAGCATGCAGTACTTTCTGAAATTTTTTTTAACTTCCCGCTTAGAAAATCGATGATTTTCAAAAATTTCGGGAAGTTATTATTTTCACCCCGATTTTCGAAAATCGAGTTTTCACCAGATGTCGACGCTTTGAGGTCCTAGAAAGCTATTCCGACTATTTTCAGAATGATGTCCGAGTGTGTGTATTAGACTGTTTCAAATTAGAGGACTATTTTTTTTTTTTTTGATGAACATTGAAAAATCGAAAGGGTATCTTAAAATATGGTGACAGTTAAAATTTGAGCTCTTAATATTGATATTTAGAGGTGGCTATTTGTAATTTTCGATTTTTCATTTAGAAACATGGTAAAAAATACATAACTTCCGAAAAAATCAAGATACAAAAAATCTCTTCCCATCTATTTTGTAGCAAATATACTGGTCTACAAAAAAGGTATTTTATGATTTTTTCATGAATTCAACCATTCACAAGATATCCGACGTCAAAGTTTAATAAAATTCAAAGAACTTGTTTTTGCTCGTTTTGAATTTTATGCCATGTCAACCAATGAGAATTCAGAAATTTTCGATATAGTTTTTTTATAGGAAATTGAATGCTCTACAAAAAAAGTCTCTTATTATTTTTTGATAAATCCATCTCTTCGAAAGTTATTAGAGCTCGAAGTAAAGTTGGAGATCTTTTTACTTTTCCGGTGAAACTATCGGACTAATCATAAAATGTCATAGAATCTTTTTTGTGGGCAATTTTATCTCTCACAAATTACCTCTGATAAATTTTTTTTAAATTTTGCATTCTCTTCTAATTATTTCCATTTTAATGCCAAGCTCCTAAAAAAAGTGTTCTGATCGATTTTAAAAGCTCGACATTAAAATGGAAATAACTAGAATAGAATGCAGAATTCAGAAAAAATTTATCAGAGATAATTTGTAGGAAATAAAATTGTCTACAAAAAAGATTCTATGACATCTTATGATTGGTCCGATAGTTTCACCGAAAAAGTAAAAAGATCTCGAAATTTACTATAACTTGACTTCAAGCTCTAATAACTTTTGAACAGATGGATTTATCAAAAAACGATAAGAGACTTTTTTTGTAGAACGTTCAATTTCCTACAAAAAATTGTATTGAAAATTTCTGAATTCTCATTGGTTGGCATGGTATAAAATTCGGAACGACCAAAAACAAATTCATTGAATTTTATCAAACTTTGACGTCGGATATCTTGTGAATGGTTGAATTCATGAAAAAATCATAAAATACCTTTTTTGTAGATCAGTAAATTTCCTACAAAATAGTTGGGAAGAGATTTTTTGTATCTTAATTTTTTCGGAAGTTATGTATTTTTTACCATGTTTCTAAATGAAAAATCGAAAATTACCAACAGCCACCTCTAAATATCAATATTAAGAGCTCAAATTTTAACTGTCACCATATTTTAAGATACCCTTTCGATTTTTCAATGTTCATCAAAAAAAAAAAAAAATAGTCCCCTAATTTGAAACAGTCTAGTGTGTATGTATGTGCGTGGGCGTGTGTGTTTGTGTGTGTGTGTGTGTGCGTGTGTAAACTCTTTGTAACTTTTTAACTAATGAATCGATTTAGATGGTTGAGGCGGCAATCGAAAGAGCTTGTTGGCCATCAACTTTCACGAAAATTTTAGATCATTTGATCAAGTAGACTTGAAAATATTTGCAAATTACGAAAAAACAAAAAATTTTTTTTTAGTTTTTTATTGATTTCTCAGAAACGAATTGAATGATCGACGCCAAAATCTAATCAGCTCTAGAACTCAATAAAACGCGTCGGATGCCGCCTTAACCATCTCAATCGGTTAATTCGTTCAAAAGATATCGTTGGAGAAAGAAATGAAAAAAAAACGGTTTTTTTCGAATATCTTCAAGACGGCTGAATCGATCGCTTTCAAATTCTAATCAGCTCTAGAATTCAATAAAACGCGGATATTGCCACGTCAAACGTCAAAATCGGTTAATTAGTTCAAAAGATATCAGCGTTGAAAAGTTAAAAAAATAACATTCTATGTTATTTTTTCCAGATAAATCAAAATGTTCTGTACTAAAATGTGTCTAAAATCTTACAAACTTTTCCTCTCTATGGTCTTTTTTGAACATCATATAATGCCATCAAACTTGTTCTTTCGTTTAAACCATATTATAAACAAAAAAATTTTTAAATTATAGTTTTTAATAATTGTCTCGGATATTTTATATATTATTATTTTTTTTTTTTTATATTAATTCACCATGTATATAGGCCATCGGTCTGTCACATGGTATACAATTACACTCAGCTCAATTTTTTTTTTTTTTCCTATGCCCGGTTTGTGCGGCTGTGGTCCGACTTGTGCTTGTACTGTACTGCATCATTACGGTGATGCCCTACTACCTTCCTTAGTGCAATGGAGGTGTAGTGGCGTAGGAAAACCACAGAGAAAACCCAGCCAGTACAGTTTTCGGTTTGAGTGAAGCTCCAGTGGTCGATAAAATTCCCATTTTACCGATCATTGGATCTTCATCCCGCGCCTAACGGTCGGAGGCCTTCGTTCGAGCCCAACGCGTGGCTAAACGGTCACCCAGCCAAGTTGTAACCATGCTCGCTACTACTTAACTTCGGTGATCGCCCGAGCCACGTGTGTGCCGAACGGCTGCCTCAGCCGCTTTTATTTTATATATTATTGCTCTGATCTAAGCCAAAACTCATTTAAATCTTGATTTCGATCACTGACATTGATTTCTGCCTCAATACATTTAGTTTATTGAACATAATCGGAAATTTAAATTTAAAAACCACTTGTTCATTAATGATTTTCGATTCTTAAACTTTTAAACTTTAGCATATAATAGTCACATTAATATTTTCGAGCTCAAAGAGCTCGAAAATAGCGGGAGGTTTTGGGGCTGGCCCGCAGGGATTTTTTTTACAGAAAGTACTCAGTACTATCTTAGAGAGTTACCACTACAATTTTTTTTCCGTGCATTAGTAAGATTGAACTATTGACATCGATCCAAAGTCGTACGACTGGGAAAGAGACAAGAAATTTATTATTTTTCATATAGAATTAGATTATTATTAATAAATTTTATGTTCATTATAATTCGATATTAATGATAAAACATAACATATCATGTTCCTATGATGCATCGTTAGCTAGTTATAAAAATCAGAAGCAAAAAAAAATTTTTCCATGTTATTCTTATGGAAAATAGAAAAGTGCAATGCGGAACCTCTTCATGTTCCTATTAAGATCTCTAATTTTAACAGGCATCTTTTTATATCTAAGTGAAATTTTTCAACATGTTTCCGAAAAGAAAAAAAAAATGTTTATTTTTTGAAACACATTATTATATAAATATCCTTCTTAAAATCCCAACCGTATTACAGCTGAGTATTCAAATACTCAGGGTCGAATCAACCTTCAGCCGATCAGTTATCAGCCGCGAAACAACTCCTTCACTACTCCTTAGAGGAGGACGCAACAAAACGAACAAGTAACGCCATCTCGTGTATGTGACGTCATAGTGCATTTTTTTTTCAAATTAATGGTGCCAATCTCTTTTTAGTATACTTCCATAAAGGAACATCCATAAATTACGGAACACATTTTGAAGATTTTTCAGACCCCTCCTTCCTGGTATGTAACAAATCGTAACAAATGATCAGACCCCCATGCTCCCTAGAGATTTGTTACGTAACATTATAATTTTGTCGCAACAGATAAAGTTCTTGAATAATTTATCAATTTCTTAAAATTATTTTTTTGATTCTCCTACATTCTCCTTAGATTTTTTTTTATGTTTTTACATTCTCGCCGTTTTTTGTCTCTAAGCTGTTCTGAGTTCTCCATTTGAAGCATCTAATTTTCGGCAACAATAGTTATGAACGATGATTGGCTTTTGATTCTCCTTCGTTCTTAAAAAATTCACTTAAAAAGTTTTATGAATCAAAAACCAATCAATTAAAAACCTGCCAATCGTTCTCAAGAGCACTGGCCGACAACACCTACCCAAAAAAAAGTATTCACGTTTGTGTTTGCAGACTAGATACTTTACTTGGCATTAATAGAGCATCATTATATCAGTACTCTAGTGAATTTGTTTATACAGAAAAGAAGTTTAAAACAAACTTGGTATTTAGTACGATTTCCATTTATTTTTAGTAAAATTCTAAAAATATAATCAAATTACAAAAAAACAATTGTTACGTTCTGGCTCTAATTAAATTTAAATAAAAATTTTGGAAATTTTTTTTTTTGAAGCCTCGAATTGTTTATTTTATTAAAGCGCCGCGACTTACTCAAGTCGGGAGGTGTTACGTTCTAGCTCTAATTAAATTTAAATAAAAATTTTGGAAAATTTTTTTTTTGAAGTTTCGAATTGTTTATTCGCCGCGGTGGGCGAATAAACGGCTCGACACTTCTTAGAATCATAAATAAATAATAAATTAATAAATCGTTACTTTGTTGTCGATATTATTTTATTCATCGCCAACAATGTAACGGAAATCTCTTGCGATAAGAGAGTCGCCGTGGCTCGCGGATAGTCTAAACAGATGACGATGCATGAGACCCAGGCCACGACGATTCTCTCATAGGAAACCTGAGATGCAACGTTAACACTTTTGATAATGTATAATACCAAGGAGTGACAGAATCAAGGCAGTCGATCACAAGATCTAGTAGAGCCAAGAACTCTACACAAACCTGCTGTCTTGATCCTGCTGTTTTTTATGTAATAATTGCCAACCTGTAAATTTTACTTAATGTTTTGTAATAATTAAAATACAGAATGTATTTATTCATATCTGTGAGTAAATTTTCTTACAATATTGTAATTTTCACTATATCTTTTTCTCCATGTACCAAAATGTCAAAATACTGATAAGTTTACCCCAAATAAAATAGTTATAAATGAGGATTATCTAATCTGACTTTAATGAATTTTGGATCAACTTCTCTTTGAAAGATTTCGTTCATTTATTGATTATTTATCAAACATTCTCCTTTCATATACTGCCACAAGTGCCAGTCCGCATTCTCAATAAAATAAAGCATGTCCATAACCTCCACGCCCTTATTCGCATCAGTTTTTAAAGAAAACTACCATACCAAATTCATTAATGACAATTGTCAATTTTTCTATATTATCATAAGTTATGTCCAATATCTAAAATAGAATAATACGATTTATTGAAGTAGGAATTTTTTCAAAATTTTTTCAACGCCTCAAAATATTATCAACTCATATTACGAATTTAAATAACGCACTGAAAATATGCACATACGTCAGACCAATCAAATCGCGCTTCACATTACGTAACTTTTATACAATTTAAGACCTCTTTTATTTAGTTATTTATTTAAAAATTATTTGTTTAAATTCATTTTTGATTCTATTTTCAAATCTTGTAAACATAAAAGAACTGTTTGATTTAGTTTTTTTTAGAGTTATATCGTTTTCACGTAAATACCCAATTGAATTTGGCACAGTCTTCGTCTGTTAATAAATTAAAATTAGAGCGATCATAAAGCACCCTCAGCGCTTTCGCGCTTGAGGTGTGCAATATAATTCAATGACTTGATTTAAGAATATAATAATAATAATAAATATTCAACTATCTGTTCAATTTATTAGTTATTTAGAGTTATAATTTAAAAAAATATTGAATACAAAAAATTATTGAAATGAATTTATGTTTTACCTTACACTGTTTGTAAAGTTGCAAAAATACAAAATAACAAAACTTTAGTATATTTATTTTACGATTTTAATACCGCAACTGCTTCATTGAAATTTAATCCTTCTAAAATATAAGCCAAATTTTCGACAGAAGCATCTTCATCAGCATCTGCCCAAATCTCCAACATTGTCTTACATTGTTCGTATTGAGTAGGTTTTCCACGAAAAAAATCAATCTATTAAGATTAATTAAATTTTAAAATACATGAAAAATATTAAGCTTGATAAATAATTATTTTTAAACCTCATCCGCAGCATATCCTAGTTTTGTAGCTAATTTTTCCCAATCATTTTTCAATACCTCTGAAAGTTTTACTATCATTTCTACGTTGACAAAATTTAATTTACGAGTTTTAATCTCAGAATTTTCACATTCAACTTGTTCTGATTCTTGTTTCAAAACATCTTCATTAAATTCTTGTTCATTTGATTCTGGAGGAGGAGTTTCATCAGTTTCCGTTTTAGTCATGTCTGATTGAAGCTAAATAGAAACAAATAAATTCATTATATTTATCAATAACAAAAAAAAATGTATTATAAAAAAATATTGTATACTCATATACTAACTGGTCGATCTTTCGCAATTTTTTTTATCATAGTCTCTAAGTACTCAGGTAATTTGTTAATAGGATTATTCCCATGAACAAAAAAGTGTGGACTTCGTCTAGCTAATAATCTCAATGCTCTCCAACCAAAGTTACCATCATTTACTTTTCTAAAATAAATGATAAAATAATACTAAATTGAAGAAAAATGAATTTTTGAATTTAAAATGCCTACTTATATTCATCATCAACCATAGCAGCAGGATCTGACTGCATTATAGCTTCTTCGAAGTATGTTTCTAATAGTGGTAAGAAGTCTCTATCTTTGGATTTGCAAGCTTCTAAATTATTTGGACAAAGATTCCATAGTTTAGTGAGCTCAGAGCTAAACAAGAGTAAAAATAATAGTTATAAAAAAATTATAAGGATTTAGACTTAAGCTTTACTCACTTTCCCATATTAAACTTTCCAATACACTGCGCATCTTGAATAACATCACCTATACGTCGTTTAAGTTTCTTTAATTTTCTTGGTTCATCATTTCCACCAGAGTTGTGTAACGGTTTTTTAAAAGCTGGACAGCCATCATTTTTCCAAGTATTCCAATGCTCTTCTCGTTTTAAAATATTTTTTACAATATCTGTGAATACTCTACCATCTGGTGGAGTTTCAATTAATAAAGCGTAAACTTGATCCGTTGTGGCTTTCACCCATTCTACTTGATCCAGTTTCAATTCATGAGTTTCACTATAAAATAATTAATTTAAAAAAAAATTAATCAAGAAAATCTATAGAGCTTGAAAATAAATGCGTCATTTGATATTAATTTTTTGATTACTATATTCAAGTAACACAAGCTTGTGCAAGATTCTGATGCCAGTGACTTGAGCAAAATCGTTGGTCACTAGTATCTTTTTCTACTATGAGTCTTGCGCAAGAGCATGTAGCAAGAAATCGCCATCAAAATTTGTGCATGACTTGTCAAGACATTGTACACAAGAATATTGAAGATATTTTAGATACAGTGCAGTTGAAAAGTTTCTGGCGCATTTCTTACACCAGCAACTTACGGTAGTTACTTACACATGGCGTGCTCAAGATCTGCTCAAAGCTCAAGGTCAATTGTTTTCGAACAACTGTCACTATCAGTATTTATAGTGATACTATAAACAGTGATAAAGACAGTCGTTCAAAAAAAAATTGACCTTGAGCCTTAAGCAGATCTTGAGTAAGCCATGCGCAACCATTTTCAACGATAGTCTTCCTTTAGAATTGAGTAATATTCTGACACGAATTTCTTGTGTAAGGCTTGCACTAGACTTGCTACTGAAATCTGGTCACAAGTATCTGCAGCAAGACACATAGGTAAGAAAAGACACTAACGTCTATCGAATTTGGAACCAGGCTTGATCAAGCCTTTAACAAGATTGTTATATGGGTATTGACTACTCCACGTTTTATTAAATTAAATGTCATACGACTAACTTACGTTTTGAATTTAACGGTGCTATTGAGGTATTGAAATAGAATAAGAAATTGCAAAAGTACATAACGTCGAAAGTTTGAATCTGATAGTTGTAATTCAAGTAATTTTTGATTCGTAAGATATTTAGCAAAGTAATGAGTTTCTTTGTATATATTTTCCACTGTAAATTCCTTATTAACTCCGGTCGCAGAACAAGTACGCTGATCTTCTAATTTGAAAGATGAAAATGCAGAAAGAACACTAGAAGCATGCTAAAATACGTCAAAGTAATCTTCCATTAATATTGAGTAATTGAAAATTGATATATTGTGGAATACAATTAATATTTTAAGATATAAGAATGAGTAATGTCAACATACAGCAGAAAAAACTTTCCAGTGCATCTTATTATAACATTGGTTAGGATTTCTGAAAAAATCCTGAAGTGCCCAAAACTTTCTATACAAATTATAATCCATTTGTATTTTATTTTCACTTTCATTGTCCCCTTCCATTGGTTCTAAATCATTTTCGAGTTTTTCAGTCCCAAATTCAGTATAATTATCTAAGTTAAATTCACTAACAATATTAAGTCCAGATCTCTCTGAAAATGGGAAAAATTTGGCAAGAAACAATAAAATTCTTCCACAAAATACTGTCTGTTGAGACCGCGATAATCGGCGTAATAAATCATTACACATTCGTAATAAATTATTTTTACAAGCACTAAAAAATAAATCTTCTTTCCAAATTCCAACATTATTTTCAACATATGTAAAGAGTTGCTCACATTTATCTAATGTCATCGCATCGAAAATATCACTAAGAAGCATTACAGGCATACTAGAAGTTGCTAAATCTCTTCTGCAGAGATCAATTGTAACTGTAATGTAATTTTCAAGAACACTGACATTTTTCGATGTATTTTCATTTAAAATCATTAGTAATGTATCACGTAAAGCTTGATCAACAGCAGCTTTCCGATCTACATCATTAGTACAAGCTTCAATACATTTTTTTTGAAAATTTACAACATCAGAGTTTCTTAAACATTGTTGTAAAAAAATCTGTAAACAAAATGTACATCATAACCTACATAAACCTTAATTTTAAAAATTTCAAATAGTATAATTTTCACACTTACGCTAAAATCTTCTCTCAATCTTTCAAATAGTGTCATTATTATTAATCTTTTCAATCGCCGAATATTATATATTAATAACAAATCTAAGCCAATAACCAATAATGTGTAGATAACTCAAGCGTCAAAGTGAATTTTACTGATTATTGAGTTTCGATAGCTTTAGCACTTGGCTCTTTGATGCGCAATCGGCACAATACGCACATACACATAGACAAGCATTATATGAAGCTCCCACCCAGCTGTTGCTCCTCTGCGACACAGGACTGACAGGACACAGTGCTTCAAAGTTTTGTTAGTAATGTAGTAAATTTTCTGTCTTACATTCAGTTGATACAATTGAAGCATATGCTCCGATATATATACCCAGATAACCAGAGTTTCAGCGCAATTTTTGAGCTGAAACTTTTGCCGTCTCAGTGACGTACGGCACACATAAAAAATTTCAATGTCGACTTTTGAGCTCTCTTTGACGTCAAATTTCACATAAATTTGACGTAAGTTTAAAACTGCTATTAGACGCAAAAAACGATGTCTACAAATGATGTCAACAAGACCTCAACTAGAGAGATATTTTTTACTTTTTCGATTCTTGAATTTACTTTGTTGAATAGTTGTTAGATGTCGCGAGCTGACTTTTTTTCAATATGTTTCAAACGGTAAAATCGAATCTAAACAATTTAGGTCAATTTGAGCTACTATTGCATTCAATTTGGTACTCAATTTTTGATGTCTCGAGTACGTCAAATAGCGGCTTTAATCTGATATCAAATTTACACGCAATTTGACTGTTAGTTGAGCTCAACTGGCTATCAGGATATATCCTGATAGCCACCTTAACCGCGCGTAAGTTAACTTCAAGCTACGGTCGGATTCTGATTTCTGAAGCCAACTTAAAGGAAGGTGTTGGAGAGCGCGCAGTTACCTTTAAGCTGACAGTAAATTGTCTGTAACTCGGATTCAATTCGACTATAAGTGTTACTGTTAGACAATGACGTTAAGTCGATTGAAAGTTTCACTTCAAATTGATGGCAAGTTTTTCTGTTAAATAACATTCAGATGACAGAAGTTGATTTGCATCAACTTCCTTGATTGCTACATTCTAAATACAATTGTTTAGCAAGTTCTGCGGTGAAACACTTACGGCTAACTTAATGACAAGTTTCTGGCAAGCCTTGGCTGGATAATACTTGCGTGCAAGTTGATGCAAATCTACGGCCGTCATCTGAATGTAATTTGACAGAAGAACTTGACGTCAATTCGAAGTGAAACTTTCAATCAACTTAACGTCATTGTCTGATAGTAACACTTGTAGTCAAATTGAATTCAATTTACAGACGATTTACTGTCCCCTGATAGCCACCCTAACCGTAAGTTAACTACAAGCTACTGCCGTAATCTAAAGGTAACTTAAAGGAAAGTGTTGGAAAGCAAGCAGTTACCTTTAAGTTGCCCTTCTAATTGTCTGTAACTTTCTATTTAATTTGACTACAAGGTGTTACGGTCAGACAATGACCGTTAAGTTGATTGAAAGTTTCACTTCAAATTGACGGCAAGTTTTTCTATCAAGTTACATTCAAGCTACTGCCGTATTCTGAAGGCAACTTAAAGGAAAATGTTGGAGAGCAAGCAGTTACCTTTAAGTTGACAGTAAATTGTATGTAAACTTAAATTCAATTTGACTACAAGTGTTACTGTCAGACAATGACGTTAAGTTGATTGAAAGTTTCACTTCGAATTGACGTCAAGTTCTTCTGTCAAATTACATTCAGATGACGGCCGTAGATTTGCATCAACTTGCACGAAAGTATTATCCAAAAAAAAAATTTTAAATCCTTTTTAATGCTTTTTAATACGTTGAATACTTTTGAATCAACATTCTTATGGAAGTTTAACATTGCAAATCGTTTCGAATCGTTTTTTTCAATCAGGGGTGTCTCACTGCAGAAGTTGCTAAGCAATTGTATTTACCCTAATAGAGCACAGTTTGTAAGTAAGCTTTTGCTAAAGCAAACTGTTAACAAAAGATTATTGTACAAAAGTTTCGTTGAATTTTTCGTCAACTTCGGCCTTGTCTATTTTTTACGACAATTTGTATGCAACTTGCTATTGAATTTGACGTAAATTTACTGCCGAGTTAGAATGCAAATTCACTTCAAAAGTTGACTAGAAAAAGTTGTCGTCAATTTTCAGGCAAATTTTATGTCAATTTATTGTTAATTTGATTTGAAAAATTTTTAAGTATTTTTCTACTGTCAAATTGTAGACAATTTTATGTATAAACTTGCTTACCTTCTGAAACGGTAAGATGTAACATTACTGACTTTTTTTTTCGTAAAAAGTTACCTTTAAATTGAAGAAAAATTAACCACAAATTTTTATTTTCAACTTTTACTGTCAAATTGTCGGCAAATTCGGGCAGCAAATTTTAGGTAGTTTCAACATCAAATTACCGTCAATTTCAATCTAAAGTTGCTATCAGGGTAAAGTGTTAACTCAAAATTAGTTAAGTAGTGAAGTGTTAGATGGCAGAGCCTGCATCTGTGGTGAGTTTATGGATGAACTATTTTTACTGTATTGAAATATTACAATCTGTATGTTTATTAATTTTACAACTTTGGTGTATTTTGCGTACTGTAATCCTTAATCTTCATGGAACTGTGTTCTAGAGTGTTCTTGTAACTTTACTTCGTTCTCAATAATATATATGCATATATACACACACACACATATATATATATACAAATGAAACAAAATGGATAACATTTAACGGCGCAAACTCGAACGCCATTGAACTTATACTACTACCACTACTAAGTTGTTGGCTTATTATACCGCATGGCGGGCGATGACCTTACCGGATTTACGTGTACAGCGTTATAAAAAATAGTGTGAAATGTTTCTTCAGGAAAATAGTGATTTGTTTATTGTAGAATAATTTAATATTAAAACCAGAACTATGCCTACAATTTAAACAAATTTAATTACACTCTAAAATAATGTAACATTGTAAATAAGTTTATTTATAAGTGTTTGATGCGCAGATAAGCAATGCGCAAGTCTTGTTATGCCCAACTAGCTAAGGGGCGTTCGGAGACGGACGAATGATCACTGAGCATGGCGTGGAGCTTGGACAAGTAAACAATTTATGTGCGGATCATTATATCTAATTCTTCACTTCTGTTAAATAATTGACTAATATCTAATAGACATTATTAAATATCAATATTCTTCCAACATGAGATTCATGTGGATTGTAACAAGAGTTTGGTGTAGTGGTGTTATACCATGAATTGTTTTTTTTGTTTTTTATTGTTCGACTTATTCGTGAGATTGTGACGTGAATTTTTGGAGTACAGCGTGCCATGTTTCGGTAAGTGGCTATTTACTATTTACTCACTGCTTTTCTTTCCAATGTTCCCTTGTTTTATCACTGCGGCAGATTAGGTTCTTTTTTCCTATGTATTGTTTTCTTCTTTTTCAATATATTCGGATTGATACACTTAAGATACATTTTAGGAACCCAGCCATCATAAAATTTGTACGATAAATCAGAAGACCAATGTTATTCTCAGAATTATCAATGGGTTAGTTTATCAATATTTTGTTATTTTTTTTGGTTTTCTTATTTTATCGAGCTAAAAGTTTTTGAGAACTGTTAGGTAATAGTTTACTCTTATCAATAATATAATTGAAAAAAAATTTTTTTTTTTTTCAATTTTTTAAAATTACTGAACTATATTTCAGTTCAATTAAATATTTAAGCTGTTGAATGATTAGATGTAAACTGCTCGTATATCTTGCGCTTATCTTATGGTGCATAGTTCGGAAAGCCTGTAATTTCTCATAGTATTGGACCGACACAATTTCGATAATTTATGATCGAAATTCCTAATAAAATAATAGTTTTAACAACATTTACATTCACCCTATTATAAATGATATTCATCAATATAAGAACACTTTATGAAGTGACATATCTCTCTCTAGGATTATGATGTATAATGATTTGTTATGTACAAATTAATATATAAAAGTTTAGCTGAAATTTTGTTAATTTTTAATAACATACTCAATAAAATTTAGCGCAAGGACAAGAACTTAAAATTGACAAAAAAAAATTGTCACACTATTATATACAAGCATTCCAGGATATTTTTATATAGTCAATGACCGTCGTAGTCTGGATGTCTCGTCTCACACAGCTTAACTTCGCAATCTAACACATTATATTTACGTGTTCTCTTCATTCCGCGTTTTGTGCCCATCCCCATCGTCGTTTCTATATGATACCTTAATCAACGCATGCGCCAGTATAATTTTTTTTATTTCATTATTACTTCACTTTTACGAATTTATATTTTCATACTTTTTTTTTTTTTTTTTTTCATTTAAGAAATACTCATTTCAGACTTGTATAATAATTAGCTTCATAGGAAACAGAGTAGTTGTATGTTAATTTTACCCCGGAAAGAAGAATAAGATCTACGCAGATCTAATTTGTCTTATTTAAGAAATTCTGTACATTTGAGTAGATTTACTCAGGTCTCTCTACTTGAAAAAAACAAAAAAAAAAAAAAAAAAAAAACGATGAATTCAAATAGCTGTATCTATATAGGACCTATACTTGAGTATAGTACTTTCTCATAGAACTCATTCATTCTCATAAAACCTCTATGAGAATTTATGAGAATCAATTGAATTCTATAAGATTTTTTAAACAGGGCTACGTAAACACACTTTTTTTATGATTGAGAAAAATACACTAGTCACAAATATTAAGGGATATTAAAAAAATTTTTAATTTTTGAGTGATTTTCAACATTCTGTTACTCAGAGGAAAATGATAGTGCAGTAAACAAAGCAGCAAATAGTAGCTTCAAGTGTTTGGTTTTCAGATCTAGACTTCCAAAATTTCTGCTCGTTATATAAAAACGGTCTATGGGCTTCAATAAATTTTTTTTTGATAATCTTACTCCAGAGATATTTTAGATTATTTAATTAATTGAATACCCTTTAATTTGCCGCCATTTAAATATAGTGGAAACCTAAAACATGCAAACCTTCTCAATAAGACAATTTATAGATAAATTGAGAAAAATATAGATAGCCCGAACTGGGAATCGAACCCAGACCATGTCGGTATCGCGCCGAGTGCTCTACCAGTTGAGCTATCCGGCACTATACTATATTCCGTTCAATTTGATCTATAACTTATTGAGCCACACCGTCCATTGTACGGTATAACACCATTTAAATATAGTGGAAAACTAAAACATCTAGTCCTAGGCTAGATATACTACATAGAAAAAACATTTAACTCGAATCCAGAAAAAACCGGAAAATCAAAATTATTTTGCACCAAGTAAATAATTATCTTAAAATATTTATCTGAAGTCAATAATTTTTTTTTCATATGGTCATATTTTTATGCTTAAGTTGAAAAATTTTTAGCTGCTTAAATCGTTTTTATTTCTTAGCCTGAGAGATATTTTTTTAAAGAAAGTTTTTCGTTAAAAGTGAAAATGAATTGTATTTTTGAATCGAACAATTGAAATCAGAACAATTCTATAAAATTATATATAATTGTTTATAATTATAAATAATCATCTGTGATTTTTTCTCGGCATTATATATAATGCTATAGAATTATATATAATTATATTGGATTTTTTTTTTTTTTTTTTTACCCGGGAGGCGAAAACAGGGAAGAAAATTTTTTAAAAAATTAATCAATCGACGACTTAAAGTTGAACTCGTGGACCAATTAAAATTCGGAAAGGATAAATTTGGTGATGTATCATTATTTAACAATGATAATAATAGTTAGACTTGATGTGATTAATGAACCAAACATATTTAACGGTATTATATTATTAGAGCGATAGATAAAGGATTTTGTATAGGTAGCAATATGTGTATTTTTTGAAATTTTTGATTCTTCTATCTGGTTATATATTGTCTCAGTTATTTAATCGAGTCAATTAATATAGATTTGTACGGATTAACAAGAAAATTTTGTGAAGCTGCTGAGATTTCTGTCATAAATTGAATTTTTTTTTCACTTAAAACAAGAAAGTCAATATTAACAAAAATAATTAAAAATTCGATTTACTTCAATGTCATTGGGAAGGTCCTTATGAAATTGAAAATAAATTAAATAATGTAGCTTACAGAATTAGAAAAATACCAAATGGAAAATACAAAATCGTGCATGTAAATCGTCTTGCACCATTTTATGATCAATAAGAAAAGATAAAAGGAAAGTCCGACTGGGACCCTGAACGATCTCGGTGTAGGCGTTGTAAAGAGTTCCCGGGATTCTGTAGTCAATTAGTAAGACTAGGATATCTCTTTCAGACTGATAAAATTGAAGCATTTGTCTGGACGACTTATCAAAGACTACTATAGTCCGTAAGAGAATTCTGGCAGTGGAGCCTAAATATTCACACTGTAGACGTTGTTGAAGAGTTCCCGAGATTCTGAAAGAAGTCTGGCTGAGGGCTCTGAACGATCTCGGTGGTAACATTATTTAAGGGATTCCCGAGATTCTATTAGGACTGGAAATGTTCTAAGTTCGGTTATAAGCTGAAAGGAAGTCTGGCTGAGGGCCCTGAATGAATGGTTGTTGTGAGGGGTTCTCGGGATTCCCGGGCCTTTGATAGGAGACTGGATATTTCTTTCGGTTTAAGTGAGCTCAGCTCACATCAAAAGTTTAAATTCTTGGGACTTATCATTGGTCAACAGTATCCTGACGGGAGCTTTGATATTTATCCGGAGTTGACTTCGTCAGCATCTCTCTTTTGTTGATGGCCACGACTACTGAGAGATAGATGGATACCCTGGAGAGTTTCCGAGGAACTTTTAGGGGGAAAATTTGAACTTAAAAAAAAATTAAAAAATTGAAATTCGTTGCAACGTGTATTATTCAGTATCATTGGTATGTTAGCTATAGATAACATATCGAAATATGAACTGAATGGATCGAGTGATAGCACATTGAGCATTTAAGATCGAAATTATTAAATTGATCACGACCATGAAAATTTATAAATTAACAACTGATAAATAATAAGATGGAACGATGAAGTATGTTTAAATATAAAATTAAATAAAATGTTGGAGATACTCGTTTTGTTTTTTTTTATTATGTACAGATAATATTTCCAATTTTATTGGGGAGGGAGAAAAGGAGTCCATTCCTAGTCCTTCAAGGAGGAGAGGAAGGAGTTCCTGTTTCCATCCTGAATCTGTTCCCATTCCCAATGAAGATCTATTTAATCAAGTGGAGGGTTACATTTTTAATTTTATTTATTTTAATTCGCTAAATAGGAAAATAGAGTCACGTACATCAATTAACTTCTTAGCAGAATATATTTTTTTTTTTTATCAATTTTTAGTTCAATTAAATTATAGACTATTTTTTTATTATCTTTGCGTTAGTCTACAGGGTTGTTTTTGGGCTATGGTGTTTTTTTCCCTGTAGGGTGATAGATAGGGAGTGTTGGGACCATAGCGGAATCGAACCGAAATTGTAAATAATTTTAATTTCAATTAAGTTTGATTTTTCGAACACAACTTTTCATCGGGACAATAATTTTATTGAGAATGGGATAGTGTAATGAATGAGAAACTGATCCTTTAAAATATTTGAACAACTAGAAAACAAATGCCTTCTTCTCTAGTTTTATGGAAGCGCGACTACACGGAGAGAAATGTCAAGTAAATATGCCTATGCAGCACAGTAATAATTACTATAGTTTGTATATAAGAGCGGCAGGACACAAACTATAGAGTAATGTAAATATTACTGTGCACTGAGAAAAAAAAATACTATTTTCCAAACAAGAACTTCTTGGTTCAAGAAATCCGTTCAAAATATTTATTTTATTATTATTAATTATCAATTATCAATTTCTTGAGAAAAGAGCATCAAATTTATTTTTGTTAATATATGAATTTGATATTATATTATGAGTAAACAAAAGAACAGCTTTACTTGAATTAAATAAAAATTATTTCCTTCAATTCTACGAATTCTTGAGACAAACTTATGTATTCTTGAAAATTATCAAGAATATATGTTCTTGTATCAAGTAAATGTTCTCAATAAAAGTATTTTTTTTTCTCAGTGTGCTGCATAGGTATATTCACTTGACATTTTTCTCCGTGTAGAGTCAGTCAGTCATACATTGACAGCATAACAGCATACATCTATATATCAATAAACTATATATCTCTTGTCTTTCTTTTACTGCTGTTAATTGTGGTATTATTATTTCTAGTTTAAGTGTGTTATCATTGTAGTATAATTCGGCTGCCGAGTGCCCTTTTTTTTATTTAATTTCTTTATTGGCCATTTCTATGCGTTAGTGTCGCGGTCAGCACAGTAAGAATATAGTATTGGTACTCTCACTAAAATAACTGTAACTCAAAACATTTTCGTAATTTTGATTTAAAATTTTATACACATATTTTCGTATAAACTTAAATCAGATTTTTTTTTATTTCTACAAAATTCAATTGTAATTAAAAATAAAAATTAAGATTCACTGTATCTATGTTCGTTAGGTTTATAATCCTTCCAAATGATATTAGACTACGAAATTTTTTTCTCAATAATTCAATTTTTCTCAGATTTAGAGCTCTGTAATTTTCTTTCTATGAGCTCTATTAAAACAACTCTAAAAACCATTTTCATGGATAATTAAATTCTCAATAAGAACTTTAATTGCGAAATAAAAAAAAAAGAAAATCTGCCAATTAACGAATAAAAAACAAAAAAAAAGTTTTTCATTCTGAAAATTCTATTTTTTCTCGTAAGTTTCAACCTCTGCAACTTTATTTGTATCAACGAGCGGATAACACAAGAGACCTTTTTTATAGAGAACTTGAATTTCCTCTAAGATCTCAAAATTAAAAAATCGGAAAAAAAATTTTTTGACATAGTTAATTACAAAATAGAAAAAAAACAATTTTTTCACTGTTAACTTAGTTAAAGTTTATAATTATACCAGTCGTACATAACCATGTATTGCCAATTTCTATGCATAGCTATTTTTCACGAATAGGTTGCAATTTTTAGGTGGGTGTTCTTTCTTAAGGAAAAAAACTACCCGATGAAAAAAGATTTTATATAACTGTATACAGTTATATATGAATTATATACAATTGGATAGAGGTGATGCATAATTATATAAAATTTCTATATAATTATATACAATCGTATATAGTTCTATATAAAAATGCCAAAATAAATAATAAAATTATATACAAATGTAAATATTTGTTTACAATTATATAGGATTGTATATAATTATATATAGTCTATACGAATACAGTATGTGATTATATACAAATTATATACAAATAAGGTATAATTATGTACGATTGTATACAAATGGATCGGGTCATTTTTTCTATCCAATTTATATATAATTTTATACAATTGTATAGAATTTTTTATCATCGGGTAATCAACATAATTGACGATTAATTAGGGTTAATAAGTGTTTATTAGTAATCATTAGAACTCTAACAAGTGAATTTTGAAACACTATTGAAAGTGAATAGTGTAGAATAGTGTTTCATTAGTGATCATTAGTAGCCTGATTAGTGAGTCTTAGGCTGTATCAAAAAAATCGACTATTTATTTTTTTTTTAAATTACCATGAAGAAATTGTTCAGGATACTGAAAAAATGACGCTTTAAAACGGCAGCTCTTAATTTTAATATTAAGATGGGCTTCATATGCCTTTTATTTTCATTGTAATGTAAAGCTCTTAAAAAAAATCGGTCTATCGGTTAACCCTGCGGGCCAACCACAAAACTGCACGCTATTTTAAAGCTCCTTGAGCTCAAAAAAATCGTTGTGAATACATTTTCGAGCTCTTGAAGCTATATATATATATATATATAAACCTTTAAAATAATTCGAACAATAGTTATTGAGTCCGTGGTGTCAGCAAATTGATATAAGCTTTAACTGATGTACAGAAAGATCTAGGTTCGAGTCTCAGTAATGAACAATAATTTTTCATCGATAGAAAAAATTATTAATAATCATTTAATACAAATTTAAATTATTAATAAACATCAATGAATCAGTATGAATAGTAATCTAAGAATTTATGAGTGGATCACATTTTTAACTTCCTGTTAAGGAAATCGAAGATTTGCAGAAAATTCGGGAAGGTATTGTTTTTACCCAGATTTTCGAAAATCGAGTTTTCATCTGATGTCGACCTTTTGAGGTCCTAGGAAGCTATTTTGACTATTTTCAGAATGATTTCTGCGCGCAAATGTGTGTGCGTGTGTGTGTGTACACTGTAACTTATTCACTAATAAACCGATTTGGATGGTTAAGGCGGCAATCGAAAAAACTTGTTGGCCATCGACTTTCCTGGAAGTTTCGAATCATTCGATCAAGTAGACTCGAAAATATTGGCGAATTACGAAAAAAAAAATTTTTTTTTTAGTTTTTAACACAGAGAGAAATATTTCGCAGATACTACTATGCTGTATGGTCGTTTCGACCGTACTGTATGGTAGCAAGGATTTTTTCATTCGTTTAATAATTGTAAGTATAGACGATTTGACCATCACGGGAATGGTAACATTCACCATAGTCATTGCGGATGAGCCTATGTCAGTATGGGCGTCAAGCCCATACTGCTTGGTGATATCCACAATGCTACTGGTAGATAACGCTATTCAATGTTGTCAAATTACTTATGCTAATATAGTAGTATGACCAAAAGTTTATTTAATTCAAAAAGTAGGTTATATCCCCCATGAAAAAAATTTATAAAAAAAATATTTGTTTCAAACAAAAAAAAATGTATTAAAAATATATAAACATATAAAAAATATATTTTAAATAGCTAACCTTTAGGTGATTTTCATATATATTCCTTAAATATTTTAACTATGTTAAAAATTTATCTTAGAATATCTTAAAAATAAATATATAAAAAATATAAAAAAATTATTTTAACAATATATTTGAAATATAAAAAAATAAAATTATGAAAATGTTAAAAATATATATAAAAATTATATTTTTATTGTAATCCACAACCTAAGAAAAAAATATATAAAATTTATATAAAAAAATGTATTTTGATGTATGTTTTTTTATACTTTCATAACTATGTATGTATAAATTTTTATGTACTTTAAGATACATTTTTAACTTATTTAAAATATATACGACTATCGGCCAAAAGTTAGCTATTTAAAATATATTTTTACTCATATTGATATATTTTTTATGTATTTTTAATACATGTTTTTAATATGACAAATCTATCTTTTTTATATTTTAACATATATTTTTTTTTATAAATTTTTGGTTTATGAATGAATGGTTAAAAAAAACACAACTAACAATTCACATATATTTTAAATAACAATTATTTCCTAACATACACAATGATACATACACTTGTGTACATTAATAAATTTTCATCTATTTATCGACGGAGTATTGCAGCTACATCTATGCGGTATGGGTAGTATAGTCCAGTCATTTTACTCTTAAGCGTTGTTGGGGGAAATTAAATAGTGGATTTTTTTTTATTGATTATATGTAAAAAATTCCGTAGATCATGAAAATAATAATTAGAAAGCTCAATTCGCCCGAGTTTTTAAATAAATAATAAAATAACAATAGGGATGCCGAGACGCCGTGTATTTTCATTAAAAAAGTTGTATCTATTAATGTAAATCCCTATGATGACTGGTATTAAATGGAAGGGCGATAAATTCTGAACCAGATAAGTCTAAAATTAGTCTCTCAGGGTTTATTATATTCGCGAAAAAAATTAATGAAAAAAAAAAAAAAATTTATTGTTTACATTTTGTCACGCTGTCGATAACAGAGATGCAGAAACTGAACTAGAGGGCGCGTACAAGCCCGGGCTCAGTGGTTTTCATCCACTACAATTTAAAATATTTTCACCATTCAGTGTTATAGAAATTATTATTATTTTTTTTTTTATTATTTATTAATTCAATTTCATTCCAAAAAATTAAATTAATAAATAATCAAAAAAATAATTCTACGCGAGTATTATTATTACGATGTTAATAAATGAAGAAAATGATCAAGAAAAATATTTTCTACTTACAGTTTTACGATCGCTATATCACTCAAACGTCAATTAAATTTTAAATTTATAATTTACTGAAGAGAATAAAATATTCATTAAGAAAAATAAAATTACATAAATATTAAATTAAAAGTTTGACGTGCGCTATTTTCAAAACAATGTTTAATAATTTATAATTAAATAAAAATAATAATTAATTCTCTCACCATTCTATATTATGAAAATTGAATGTTTTTTAATTTTTTAATTTTATTAATAAATTAGTACTAATTTTGTTATTTTCATAAGCACAAAAATTTAAAATTTACTTTTATTATTTAACCATCGGTAAATAATATTGCAGGATTAAATTTTAAATATTGGAAAATATAAATTTAAAATTTAATTGACGTTTGAGTGATATAGCGATCGTAAAACTGTAAGTAGAAAATATTTTTCTTGATCATTTTCTTCATTTATTAACATCGTAATAATAATACTCGCGTAGAATTATTTTTTTGATTATTTATTAATTTAATTTTTTGGAAAGAAATTGAATTAATAAATAATAAAAAAAAAAAATAATAATAATTTCTATAACACTGAATGGTGAGAATATTTTAAATTGTAGTAGATGAAAACCACTGAGCCCGGGCTTGTACGCGCCCTCTAGTTCAGTTTCTGCATCTCTGTTATCGACAGCGTGACAAAATGTAAACAATAAATTTTTTTTTTTTTTTCATTAATTTTTTTCGCGAATATAATAAACCCTGAGAGACTAATTTTAGACTTATCTGGTTCAGAATTTATTGCCCTTCCATTTAATACCAGTCATCATAGGGATTTACATTAATAGATACAACTTTTTTAATGAAAATACACGACGTCTCGGCATCCCTATTGTTATTTTATTATTATTTATTTAAAAACTCGGGCGAATTGAGCTTTCTAATTATTATTTTCATGATCTACGGAATTTTTTACATATAATCGATAAAAAAAATCTGGGCATCGGTTGACCCTGCGGGCCAGCCCCAAAACTTCCCGCTGTTTTCGAGCTCAAAGAGCTCGAAAACATTAGTGTAGATATATTTTCGAGCTCGAAAATACTTTTGCATGCCATTATTTTCGAAAAAAACAGTTTTTAGCATTTCTTTCTCCCGCGATAACTCTCAAACGAATTATCCGATTTTGATGTTTGAGGTGGCAATCGACGCGTTTTAATAAATTCTAAAGCTGATTAGATTTTTGGATTGTGTGGTGGAGTTGTTTCAAAGATATTCGCAAAAAACTGTTTTTTATCATTTCTTTCTCCAACGATAACTCTCGAACGAATTATTCGATTTAGATGTTTGAGGTGGCAATCGACGCGTTTCATTGAGTTCTAGAGCTGATTAGATTTTGAAGTCGATCGTATAAGTCGTTTTCAAGAAATCAATAAAAAACTAAAAAAAAAAAATTTTTTTTTTTCGTAATTGGCCAATATCTTCGAGTCTACTTGGTCAAATGATCTGAAATTTTCAGAAAAGTTGATGGCCAAAAAACTCTTTCGATTGCCGCCTTAACCATCCAAATCGGTTTATTAGTTAAAAAGTTATAAAGAGTTTACATACATACATACACACACACACACACACACACACACACACACACATACATACAGACACTCGGACATCATTCTAAAAATAGTCAGAATAGCTTCCTAGGACCTCAAAACGTCGACATCTGATGAAAACTCGATTTTTGAAAATCGGGGTGAAAACAATAACTTCCCGAAATTTTTAAAAATCATCGATTTTCTAAGCGGGAAGTTAAAAAATCGGTCTGTCGGTTGACCCTGCGGGCCAGCCCCAAAACTTCCCGCTGTTTTCGAGCTCAAGGAAATCGAAAATATTAATGAGACTATATTTTCGAGCTCTTCGAGCTCGAAAATCTAATTGCATGCGATTGTTTTTTTATGAGTTTTTCAAACTCTAACAAGTTATGCTTTATGCTAAAGTTTAAAAGTTTAAGAATCGAAAATCATTAATGGACAAGCGGTTTTTAAATTTTAATTCCCGATTATGTTAAATAAAATAAATATGTTGATGCAGAAATCAATGTCAGTGATCAAAATCAAGATTCGAATGAGTTTTAGCTTAGGTCAGAGCGATAATATATAAAATATCGGAGAAATTCATTAAAAACGGCGTTTTTTCAATTTTTTCGTTGATAATATGGTGTAAACAAAAGAACAAGTTTTACGGTATTATACGATGATCAAAAGAGACCATAAGGAGGAAAAGTTTATGAGATTTTTGACACATTTTAGTACAGTACATTTTGATTTATCTGGAAAAAATAACATAGAATGTTATTTTTTTAACTTTTCAACGCTGATATCTTTTGAACTAATTAACCAATTTTGACGTTTGAGGTGGCAATAGGCGCGTTTCATTGAATTCTAGAGGTGATTAAAATTTAAAAGCAATCGATTCAGCCGTCTTGAAGATATTTGAAAAAAAACCGTTTTTTACCATTTTTTTCTCCAACGATATCTCCCGAACAAATTAACCGATTGAGATGTTTAAGGCGGCATTCGACGCGTTTTATTGAGTTCTATAGCTGATTAGATTTTGAAGTCGATCGTTCAATTCGTTTCTGAGAAATCAATAAAAAACTAAAAAAAAAATTTATTTTTTTTCGTAATTCGCCAATATTTTCGAGTCTACTTGATCTAACGATCTGAAATTTTCAGGAAAGTTGACGGCCAACAAGCTCTTTCTATCGCCGCCTCAAACATCCAAATCGATTCATTAGTTAAAAAGTTATAGACCATTCACACACATACATACACACACACACACACACACACACACACACACACACACATACATACATACAGACACTCGGACATCATTCTGAAAATAGTCAGATTAGCTTCCTAGGACCTCAAAACGTCGACATTTGATGAAAACTCGATTTTCGAAAATCGGGGTGAAAACAATAACTTCCCGAAATTTTTGAAAATCATCGATTTTCTAAGCGGGAAGTTAAAAATCCACTATTTAATTTCCCCCAACAACGCTTAAGAGTAAAATGACTGGACTATAATCCGAAAGTATATTGCCTACCGCACAAAGATCTATTGCGGGATGCTTGTGCTCAAGCCCATACTTGTCTGGTCAATTCTACTATACAGACATGTAAGCTACGCAAAATTTTCTGTACTGTACAGTGTGGTGAATAACGTCATACTTATGGTACTTACCACAATACTGTAATAAGAGTATGGCGATAAGTACCATACATTTCTCTCCGTGTATTGATTTCTCAGAAATGACTTCAACTATTGACTTTAAAATTTAATCAGCTCCAGAACTTAATAAACGCGTTGATTGCCATCTTGGCCATCTCAATCGGTTAATTTGTTCGAGAGATATCGCGGGAGAAATAAATGGTGAAAAACAGTTATTTGCGAATGTCTTTGAAAAAACTTAACCAAACAATTCTAAAATCTGATCAGCTTTAGAACTCAACAAAATGTGTCAATTGCCGCCTCAAGCATCAGACTCGGTTAATTCATCCGCGAGATATCGTGGGAGGAAGAAATGCTAAAAAACGTTTTTTTTTTTCGAAAAAAATGGAATAAAAAAGTATTTTCAAGCTCGAAAATGTGGTCATAACAATATTTTCGAGCTCAAGGAGCACGAAAACAGCGGGAAGTTTTAGAGTTGGCCCGCAGGATCAATCGATAGACTGATTTTCTTTTATAAGATTGCATCATCGATATTAATGAACAAGTACATTATGCTTATGACATCCCGTGAAAAAATTTTCTGATATGGGCAGTTCATACCAGGCCTGATATGGAAATTGGCCATATCATACAATATATATACAGATAAGATTTGGTATGTTCTGATATGGACATATCAGACTATATATAGTGAGATTAACATTGTTATCTCGGGAACTAAATTTATAGATAATTTTATAAAATTGTTTACAATTTTTTAAAGTTGTATATGCAATAATTGTCACGAGAAAAAAAAAAGAAAAAAAAACTAGCTGGGTCATGGGCTCGAACCCGAGTACTTCAGATTCAAAATCTGATCTATGAACCACTCTGCCAAATCACAAACTTGAGATGTAAGGTTGATTATATCTATTTGGATAAAATTGAACTTGAGAAAATTAAAGACATCAGATAAATGATTGATTTGGTTATTTGTATTATATTCAGTTATGTTATTGTTTATAGAGTAACGGGACCTTTAACGGTATACCTACCGGTAACGGGGCAAGAACTGCTTCTTTTGGCAAAAAAAAAAAAGAAGTTAAAGATATTTAAATTTAATTAAAATTTTTTTTAATTTAAAATCTCAGTTTCTTATATTTAAATTCATTACAAAAATTTGAAATTCTCTCAGATATTTAAAAATTTGTCTTGTTAGCTTATTGGAAAAATTTTTCAACAAAGTTTGTATACTTTATAATATTTATAAATACGGTAAATTAAAATATTTAACAGACTTCATAAGATTTTATGAATCATTATAAAATTGGTTTTTCCGAACAATGTTACTTTATTTGGTCATTTTTAAATTATTTTATCAAATGGATGTGTACGGAAAACTCGAAAAAACTAGTATATGTGCCCATATCAGGGCATTTCAAGCCATATCAAACCTGATCAAGATTTTTTTTCACAAGCATATTAAAATATATATACCCTTATCAGGTTATATCAGGTCATATCAAGACATAAAAAAAATTATGTACAAGCATATCAAGTCAGATCAAGACATATCAAATCTGATATCGTCAAATCAAGTTGATATCCCGGGTAAAAAAAATGATATATAATTATATATGGAAAATGGCCCTATGTAATAATATATATAATTATATATATCTATATATAATTATATGTAACTATATATAATTATGTAGAACTATATATAATTGAATTCCTATGCAATATGTTAAATAAATTGTGAATTTTTGTATAGTAGAGGCTCTACACTTTTTATTTAAATCATTTTTTTTTTGAAAGTCCAAGTTTAATTTCTAAGAAAAATTATCTATGGAAACATTGATAATAAATATTTTTGTCATTATGTAATATAGAATGTACTATATTACTATCAAAAAAGGTACTTTTCACTCTGCCAAATAACGGAGGAGTACCCGGGCCAGAATAGCCTCAAGTTTGGAATTTAACAATTTTGAAATAAGTTTCTTACTAGAGACACACTACAAGTAGTGAGCGCGATCTCGTGGCGAGTACCGAACTACTTCCGCTGCTGCTTATAGCACCGGTGACTTCCCTCTCCTACGTACATATATATTGGGGTGTCCCAGAAAAAATAAATACTTCTTTTTTAAACTCTTATGGACCCAAAAGTTACTTTATATTATAAAAAAAGAGAGCCATCCGGCCTTACCCGGAATGGAAAGGTAGATTTCTTATAGATGTGAATACAACAAAGCGACATTAGTGTAATTAATACTTTTTTTGTAAGCTTAAACATGAATTTTAAGGAAATGGGTTATGCCTTATTATTTAGAAGTTATTAGATGACTAAGCTGCAAAAATAAGCTTTTTGTATTTTTTGTGAAATTTTTGATATCATCAAATTGTTAGAAAAGATGTTTCAAAAAATCTAGTATTGCAGTGAAAATTAAAGCTAATCGTTCAAATTTTAAGATACTTTTTACAGAATTGAGTTATCATTTTCGGTTCAAAAGTTATTTAAGGATAAAGCCAGAAAATTCATTTTTATGAAAATCAAAAAAAATTTTAAACACTCACAACTTCCAAACTAATCGACCGATTGGGCTCATCTTCGAACTTGATCAAGGTAATCGTCCAATTAATAAGTGTATAAAATTTCATTAAGATCCGTTAAGAATTGCGGGCGCTATCGTGATGACAAGGCGCGTTATATTGTGTATATATATATATATATATATATATATATATATATATATATATACATACATACATACATACATACATACATACATATATAAATTTTTGAGCGGATGGTATTTTTCGACTTTACGAAGTAAAATAAGATATATGGTAGCAAAATTTTTTGATAATTCGATCATGAGGGTCTCTGCAATAGGCCGATTTCTAAAGAAATCTACCTAGAAAAACTTCACCTAATTTTAGCCAGATATCTTTACACGGAAAAAAAAAAACTATAAAAATTACTATTTGAAATTATAACTCGGAACCCGGTTGTCAATATGGGGAATTTTACCATTCAAATAGTAAATTTTATAATACGTGTCGTCTATTTTTTAAGTGTCAGTTACAATTTTTAAAGTTCAAATAGTAATTTTTCTTGCATAGACAATAAATTTTCCCACTTATCCTGTAATTATTCACGTTTAAATCGTAAATGAAAAAATTGCTATTTAGAATGATAGTATATATTGATCACTTTATCATTATATTACTTGTCATTCTCAATTTTTATAGTTCATTTTTTTCCGTGTAGACTTGAACTATCACAAATGGGAGTCCCCTTTCCCATTTAAAATACACACGAAAATTTTTCATTTTAGTTTTTCGTTATTAAGACTATGAAATTTTTTTTTTTTAAATTCCACCTGGTATAATTTCGTAGGAAATAAAATTCTCTAAAAAAAGTTCTGATACAATATGTACGTCAAACAAACAGGGAAAAAATTACGGAGCGTCAAACATCGACAAAAATTTAGTTTCGTCAGTGTTAAATTATTTTTTGTTATTTTTCATTTTTATTCTATCGGAAATTTTTTTTTTTCAAATAATGATAAGCTAGGTCTTGTAGGAAATTAAATTTCCTACAAAAAGTATTCGATATCATACATATGTTAAATGAATGCGAACAAAGTTAAGGGGTTTTAAATATCAACGAAAAATCAAGTTTACTTGTCGTTGACATTTAAGTTCAGAAAATTAATATTGTTAAAAATTGATTTTTTTTTATTTTCTAGCTCACAAACCAATCAAAGGATTTTTGTTAACAATAAATATTTTTGTAGGAAATTGAACGCTCTACAAAAAAAGTCTCTTTTATCATTTTTTGATAAATCCAAGCATTTTAAGAGCTTGACATTGAAATGAAAAGAACTTGTGAACAATGCGGGATTTCAAAAAACTTTGTTTGTAATAATGTGTAAGGAATAAAATTATCTACAAAACAGTTCCTACGATATTTTTTGATAAGACGGATACAATCGCCGGAAAAGTAAAAAAATCTCAAAATTTACTATAAATGTGACTTGAAGCTTAAATAACTTTTGAACAGTAGGATTTATAAAAAAATGATAAGAGACTTTTTTTGTAGAGCGTTCAATTTCCTACAAAAATATTTATTGTTAATAAAAATCCGTTGATTGGTTTGTGAGCTAGAAAATTCAAAAAAAGAAATATTTTTTTTTCTTGTGTTATTTAAACGGAAAATAGAAAAATGGATTGAGACAAACCTTAATATCATTATTAAGAGCTCAGATTGGTACCAAAATTTTTATTTTTATTTATATTTCAATTTTTGCTTACCACAAAAGAAAAAAAATTTGTTTGTTTTTTTTTTTTAAACACCCATATTTACATATATATCTTCACTCCCAAGTTATTTTTCTCTCTTTTCTATTTTTATATAGAACTACGTATGATTTATATAGAATTATATGTTTTTATATATAATTATATACAACGCTCAGATAAAATCACAGATGATCATATAGAATTATTTGCAATTATATGTAATTGTATATAACTATATATAATTATATATAATCATGTAAAATTATATATAGTTGTATATAATCATATATAATTATATATAATCAGCTGTGATTTTTTCTCGACGTTATATATAATTATATATAATTCTGTATAATCATATATAATTCTATATGAATCATATATAATTCTATATACATCATATATAATTATATAAAATTATATATGATTATATTGAATTATATATCATTTTTTTACCCGGGATGGCTTGATATGGCCAATTTTCAAATCAGACTATATCAGAATGTATCAAAAATTATATATGGGCATATCACATCATATCAGTTCAGAAATGGATGTATCAAATTTTTAAATATGGCCACATCAGGTCTTGTAAGGTAAAAGTGATTTTGGAATGCATGCCAAATTAGGCTTTCCTAATTATGCAGAAACTCAGACGTGCGTTATTTGTGAGATACAGGCCTTATGCGGTTGTCTCATTTGGCGTAAACTCAGAATTCGGCATGCTTAATTCGATCCTAATAAAAAACGCACTGAAATTTCTTATCGGGTAGTTTAAAGATATGCATGATGAAAAATTGCAAAAGTAACAATTTACCTCTTTTTTCCCCAATAACTCATGTTGTAATTTACCAGACGTTTCAGAAACTATATCGACTCTTTGTCTTTCTAGTCTTTTTTAATAGCCACATAGTTCAATGTAATTATTTCGTTGGTTTGAATAATGTTATCAACAAAACTTTGAAAAATCACTGTCTTTTACATTTTTCTCGGGTACGCGGAGAAAAAATTAGTTGAGCCAATTAAGATTTATTCCATGTAAATTAATTCCATATTTAAATGGATCCAATCATTACTTATTTGAGACTCATATCTTCATTTATTTAAGACAAAAATATGGTAAATTTAAAGCATTTATTTGAAGAAAATAAATATTTTTTTATGGTTAACAAATTTTTATTTGAATGGTGGTGATTGTAACGCTACAAGCAGCAGCGTAATTTTTTTTAAACAACATTTGTTAATTACATACAAATATAAATTAAAATAGAATAAATGACTTTGTTCAGTCGAATTGACGCAAGTATTTGATTCGATTAAATATATATTTCATTTAAACAAAGTTCAATAATATCAAATAAAAACACAATAACTACAAGTAAATCTATTTACTCGAGTTGATTAAATTGTTTTTTGGTGTATATGAGCGCTCCGATCTGATTTAAAATTTCTTCGTTTCATGAAGCATACTCTTGTACAAATATTCAGAAAGCGCTTGTGTTTTAGTTACTTGCAATTTCTCGAATCTTGGTATAGTTTTACACAAGATGTACTTTTATTTGCACTCAAAGATCCTGAAATACCAGTGTACTAAAACGTATTCTCGACCTCAAAAATATATAGACAATAATGTTTTTGAACTTCTAGAGCAGCGGGAAAGTTTGGGCTGGGCTTGCAGGGTCAACTGTTTTCCAAATTTCTTTTGTTAAACGTTGCTTAGAACGTCTGTATAACTGAATATAAATTTTTTCATACATAAATAATGCTACCCTGTCTACGATTTGAACCTAGACCGATCACGCGAGACTTATGACATACGTTTTATCACGCCCAGCCTCCGTGGCTTATTGAAAATCATGGTCGTGACAAACTTTCTTTTGTTATTTAGCGATGTTTGTCATGTTAACATTAATTTACTTAACTGAAGGATCAAATTTAAATATTTAATAGTTTATGAATGTACCCTCGCGAGAATGAAACATCTTATATGTTATTAATGCCAATGAGAAATTTTATGCGAATAAAAATTTAAGAAATTCAAAAATTTGTTACCCTTAAAAAAAATAAAATGAAATAGAAATAAGAAAAAATTCTCGTGTGTATAAATTGTTTTTCCTTGGTGCAAATCTATCTTAACCAAAATGAATATAAAAGAAATCAAGCTTAGATATTAATGAAAATATATTAAAACATTGAATTACAATAAAAAAATTGCTTGAGGTAAAAAAAAAACTGTTTCAGTAGCTAAACTATGTATCTATCATTATTATATAATCTTTGCGGTTTCTGCAGTGTATATAGAAATGCGGTAGTCATACTGTTAAATACAGCATTTTCAACGCATTACCATCGTAGTTTTTGTTACTTTGTAAGCACGATTTAATTACCAATATTAGGTCGAAATATGTCTCGTAAACCAATCAATTTATAACTGCCGTACAACAGTGTATTTATGGAGTAGTAACAACATTGAGGCGGTATTATAGAATTTATTTAGTAATAGCCTGGTAGTTTTTACTCTGTTCAAACGATATTTTACTAGATTTTATTTTACTTTCATATGCTTCTTTAAAACATTTTTCTTTAGATATTTAATTTAAATATTCCAATTCGCGATAAAATGATAACAGCGCAAGAATGTTTACTCATCAAAAAAGTCATGCTCTCTTCTCAGTGTATATTTGTGTAATGTATATATTGACTTAAATTTAAGACTGCATTGTTACGAAAAGTGCAAATTTTTTATAAAAAAACTGGAAAAATTTGATCCTATGAATATATTTCCAATTCCAAATCAGTTAGCTTTGGCAGGCCATTGTAATAAGAGACATGTTTTTGACGCCCGTGTCAAGCAGGGATATAATTGGCTATTAAAATTAATTTTAAGCGATTGCTTTCATGTTCATAAGGTTAAGTATCGATGAATAGTACTTTGACCTTCTTATTAAATACGTCGAATTAATTCTAGCTTGTTACGAAAAAAATTTATGTTGATCGAAGAAATTTTATTTGACTCCTATTATTCGAAAAAACATTTTTTGAATAATAAGCTTGTATGAGATATAACTGAAGATTGGAACGTTTTTCACACAACGAAAATGAAAATAATTTATATAATTTGACTCTAACGGCGACTTAAAGGGTAGTTGGGTGGCCTGCAATTTTTGGCTGATATGCGAAACATTTCAGCAATCTAGACCCAGTAGATTTTTTACTTTTCATTTCTTTTTCTTTATTTTCGTTCCGCGAAAAACGATCTGATATTCAGGTACATTGTATAAGAGTAGTTCTAATTGAAGGTGTTTGTAAAATTTCATACTCTTAAAAGATCGATAGTTCGAAATCAACAAAATTAGTATCGTTGGACTTTGTTTAGAATAAATAAGTAGATTTCTTATTTTTATTCCTAAATTAAATGTTGAAAATGAATTTGAAAAACATTAAAAATCATGAGAAAAATATAAATGTTGAGATATAAAATTGTCATTACATCGTTCTCAGATTTAAATTGAAGCTCCATTTAGCTGGCATTGATCAGTCAGCAAAATCGAGCGAAATTCGCATGTGAATTTATAGCTAGATAATTGCCATTAGTTGCTGCTAAACCCGATTTTGCTATTCGAACCGATTCCACAAAAATCGAGTTATTGCTACACAGTAAAAAATATTGTGTATCTGTGTTAAACACGGTTCGTATTAAATTTTTCGTGTTAATTATTTTCTGTTGAATCAACACTATTGTCTGTGTTACTTTAAAATTTTTAATCGATTTACTATTCAACACTTTGAAAGTGTTACCTAGTATAAAATTCGATATTATCAATATTTATGAAGTGTTACTTTAAAATCAACACAAAAAAGTGTTGAAATTTTAACACAACTTTTGTGTTGAAATTTGACACAAATAGTCTGTGTTGAAAAATAACACAAATATTGTGTGGACCGTTTCTAACACATAGATTGCGTTGATTTTAACACAATATTTTGTACTGTGTATCTTGAACATAAGCTAGCAGTGAAATCACGGAATCAGGATTAAATGAACCAAGTAATCGGTCAAAATTTGTTGCTCATTTAATGCTGAATAACTGCGTGAAAAAAGTATTGAAAATACAAAAATCCGCTGAACGTAGCCACCGGTAACTAATGATTAAAGTCTCTGCTACCATAACACTCGCTTTTTATTAACAAGATGCAGTTATGAATTTTGTTGCTGGTCACGAATAGAATCAGAGATACTCAGAGATCCAGCAGCAAAATACATATTGGCCTGGAAATTCAATTATGACATTTAAGGACCCTGCTTGCTTAATGGGCACTTAGTAAAGCTTAGTAATACATGTGATTGTATTGCTTTTTATGATCAAATTAAACAACGTGATAAGAGCCAGAAACAACAAACAAACCGGCCTGGAAAATTGAATATGCACTGAGAGAGCAATTTGTTTGAGCCAAATCAATACACTAGTCCCAAAAATTAAGGGATCAAAAAAAAATTCGAAATTTTCGGGTGATTTTCAGCATGCTGTAACTCGGTGAAAAATGATCGTAGAGTGAAAATAAGAAAAGCAAATTGTAGCCTCAAGTTTCTAGTTTTCAGACCTAGATTTATTTGACTGAACAAAATCATTTATTTCATTCAAATATATACTTGTTTATAGTTAACAAATCTTGATTGAAAAAAAAGTCCAAATAAAGATTTGTTAACTATGAACAAATCATTATTTCATTCAAATGAGCCATATCTTTGTCTCAAATAAACTATAATTGGATCCATTCAAAGATGGGATTGCCTGAAACAAATCTCATTTGGCTCAAATAAATTGTTCTCTCAGTGTGACTTTTAAGAACCTTGCCAACTCATCGGGTACTCAAGGAAGCTTAGCAATACATGTGAGTTTGTTGATTTTTACAATCAGGCTGATCACCGCGATAAGAGTCTGCAACAAGACATCAACTCAATGCATGCTTGCCTGGAAAATCGATTATGACTTTGAAGGAACCTGCCAGCCTAACGGGCGTCTAAATAAAGTCAGAGATGCGTATTAGTTTGTTGCTTTCCTCAATCAGCATCCTGAGCAATACGATGAGTCAGCAACAAATTAGCACTTTAATGCATGCTGGTCTGGAAAATCGATTATGACTTTTAAAAACCCCGTCAACTTAACGGCTGCTTCGAGAAGCTTAACAATGCATATCGAGAGTTTTCGGACGCAACCTTGTATCTCAAAAACTACTACTTTTCATGAGAGACAAAAAACGTTTTATAATGAACTTCTGGCTTTTTTTTTATTAATTCTTTTTACAAATCTAAAAAGTAATCAAACTTTTTATAAATTTTTAAGATAACTGTAATATTAAATTTATTTAATTATTATTTTTTTGCTCATTTCATGAGATACGTGTTTGCTGCACCAAAAAATTGCTGAAAAATACGTGTTTGCGGTATTCTTAAATGAAATTAAAGCACAGACATGAATGGGCTTTTAGGATCATTTTATTTAGGAATAAATTATCAACTTTTCAATGATTTTTAATCAAATAACAATATTATTATTAAACTTATTAGTGCTATTATTTATTGACTACGACAACACAGTATTTTTCTCAAATTTTTTGCCAGACACATGATTTTTTAAATTGTTGCTTAGATTAATATCGCGTAGTTTCAATAATACTTCTAATCAGTTCAAATAAAACTTTTTAAATAAAATTATGAAATTAAACAAATATAAAATATTATATTTCAACACCGCTTATAGATAATATTACCTGCTACAGAAAAACATATGTTTATTTTTCACGAACGTATTTCAAATTATCATCAAAAGTATAATAGTCTTTAGGTATCAAAGGTTTTAAAGACAAAAGGTCCTTGTACTTTTGACTACCCTATTAAAAAAATCCTTGAGGGATTGCATGGGAATCCATTGGAATTCATATAGGCAAGTACGAATTTATATAAGAATCCATAGGAATGAATATAAGAGTGTACGAATTTATATAAGAATCCACGTAGGAAATCATAGGTATCTGGATTCCCGATAAGATAAATTTTAAGTGCCTGGATACTCATGTAGGATATCGGCATAGGAACTTCTATAAATGGATTTTTTTGTGGAAAATTTTTATAGCAATTTGGGTTTTTTTCTAAGTAATTTCTATAGAATCCGGGTTATCTGGACTTTTATGTCTATTGTCTATTGATACGCACAAAGTAAAAATGGACAGATTAGTATTCTATTGGCAGGAAATCTTTCAACGAAAAATTGAGTAATTCATGCTCTTTATATCAGTATTGGTAATAAGTTATTGATTTATTAATTAACTCAAAAAGTATTACATCTTTATAGAAATTACGAATCATTTTCATAAAACACTAAATTAGAAATCGTACAAAGGCATAGTACTCCAGGAAAGTTTATGAAAACACATACGCTGTTTATGATATTTGTATCAATAACGTGACGTTCCATGTCAATTTTCCTAATTCCTAATCTATATAAGATTTCGATATGAACTTTGACATGGTGCATCAAATTTTAATGAGAAAGCGATGTGAAAATCCACATGGGAATCCATACTAGATTTCCCATATGGATTTGGCGTGTTGTGGATTTCGTCGGACCCGTATAGGAATCTACGTTTGATTCTCACATGGATGTTTTTGATAGGAATAACAATATTGTCTGATGTCTTACTCTGAAATATATAAAATTAAATGTGGATTGAACACAATGATGACAGTGATAGGTTATAATTCATATTTAATTATGTTTATTATTTACTGTGATATTGTTTCCTACAAACACAATAAAAAATATATTGTTCAACTATTGTTTATTCACTTTAAGTGATAATTTAATTAACTGAATATCAAAATTTTCAATTACAACAACAAATTGAATCACATTGCTACGAGCAAACTTAATTATGTGCTATCTGATATTTTTGAGATTCGAGGTTACGTATGACATGTTTTCACTAGTTGAGATACGTGATTGCATTTTGTTAAATAAAAAAAAACTATTCAATATTTTTATTTATAACTTGACAGAATGCAAGGGCATTTACTGATTACTTTTCCGGCAAAAACTTAAAATCGTCGAATATCGAAATTGCGTCAGAGAACACTCGAATATGACTCTGTTTCGAACGATTAGGTAAGACGAGGCGACAAGTCAGCAACAAACCAGTAACTATCTATTCTCTACGCTTAATAACTGATCATGGCTTTTAAGAGTTATGTCGACTTATCGATGACTGAAAGAAGTTTAGAAATTTATATGATTTCATTGGTTTAAGAAATACTGAAAAAACGTGACAATAGTTGGCATCATTTACTACACTGATAGAAGGATTTAGTTGTATTTAACAAGATTTGGTTGTATGTACCAAATGATTTAGTAACGAATTTGTAATACTAAATATTTGGTTACAGGAACCAAATCATTTAGTAAAGCTCATTTATTTCCACCAAATAAATATTTTGTAGTATTTAAGAAATGATTTATTGGGGCACAATAAATCATTTATTAGGATTAAAGAACTAATTTTTTTAACTTATTTTAGCGCATAACCTAATTGTTCTACTTAAAATAAATTAAAATAATAATAATAAATAATTTTAAGTAAAAATATATAGTATTATAAAGAAAATAACCTCATTTTATTATAATTTTTTATTTTAGATAAATAACAAATGTTTCGTCAAATAAATTTTTGAAATTAAAATAAATTAAAATGATAATAACAAATAATTTTAAGTAAAAATATATAGTATTATAAAGAAAATAGCCTCATTTTATTGTAATTTTATATTTTAGATAAATAAAATATTTTTCGTCAAATAAATTTTTGAAATTAAAATAAATTGAAATGATAACATTGAATAATTTTAAATAAAAATATATAGTATTGTAAAGAAAATAGCCTCATTTTATTATAATTTTTTATTTTAGATAAATAACAAATTTTTCGTCAAATAAATTTTTGAAATTAAAATAAATTGAAATGATAACAATAAGTAATTTTAAATAAAAATATAGAGCATTATAAAGAAAATAACCTCATTTTATTATAATTTTTTATTTAAGATAAATAACAAATTTTTCGTCAAATGAATTTTTGAAATTAAAATAGATTAAAATAAGAATAATAAATAATTTTAAGTAAAAATATATAGTATTATTATAAAGAAAATAACCTCATTTTATTATAATTTTTTATTTAAGATAAATAACAAATTTTTAGTTAAATAAGATTTTAAGAGCTCCTCCATAATTTGAAATAATTCATTTTAATCAATTGAAAATAATTGTTTTTAAAATCAATAAATTGATTTGGAAATCACAATAGTAACTCCGATTGAGACGAAACGCACTATACTGTGAAAGCGGCAATATATTCACACACACACGCCACACCGATATTTCCCCACAAATACATACGTAGTTTTTATTCCTAAACAAGCCATCTACCGACAAAACTTACCAAAAAAATATTTAGTACCGATTACCAAATATTTTTTTGATGGAAACAAATATTTATTTTACCATAATAAGATTTAATTGAGATAAAAAAATAATTTATTAAATTATAATAAATTATGGTAATGGGTACAAAATATTTTTTTCTCCCAAATAAGTGACTAAAAATTTGGTTACTAAATCCATTTAGTACTCTGTAATAAATCCTTCTATCAGTGTAAGTAAAATCGACTCATCTAAACGATCGATGATAAGTTTTTCACTTTATCAAATTATGGGTATCGCGCGTTTTGACCCCCGGACAAAATATCCCCGACAAAATATCTCCAATAAAATACCCTCAGTCAAAATATTCCCACGACAAAATATACCCAGGACAAAATATCCTCAGACAAATTATCCTCGGATAAAATATTACCGTGACAACACATTATTGCATTCTTTGGGAAATTTCTATATTTTTTATCATTTTTTAACTTATACCTTTTATTTCAACAAAAATATTATAAAAAGTATTGGTCTAATTTTTTTTGGAAACAGTACAGTACTATTGCAAGTGTATAAAATTATGTATTTTATAATTACGCCCACCTAAAATCTGAAAAAAAGCAAACACTGTAAAAAAAGATTTTTAACATCAAACCAGATTCCTTTGACTCAAGTACTCCGTGCGTTTGGATACAGCCAAGCGCATCAAGCGATTGAGTCTACGGCCCTCTACGTTTGACAGTATACTTTGCTCCAACTGAGAGTTTCTTGAGGGAAGGTACCGAATCGTTTGAGATAACTTTTTTCAATTAAAAAAAATAGAAATTAGTTTAAGTCATTTATGCTGTTGACACAATAATGATTTTTGTTTGATATGAATAAGTTAAAAATTTCACTCAAAGTAAATTGTAAGGTAATTGAAGGTATGAATTTTCAGTTGTCAAAATTTTATTAAAGCAGATGAATTTTAGTGTTAAAAGTTATATCTTTTAGGTCCGTAGAAACTCTCTTTGCAATTGATTCAATAAAAAATCGAATTATTTCAAATTGTTGTATCGGATTGATCCAAAAAAACAGTAATCTGAATCAAATAAATATTGCCTTTAATTATCTAATTTATAATTTTTTCAAAAAAATTTTTTTTTCTTATGTATTTATTTTTTTATTTTTGACTTGATTTGATTTTTATTATTATTATTATTTTTTTTTTATTGAGTATTGGGACAATTACATTATATTATTATATTACATCAATTAGACTTTACAAATCATCCTAACATACTCACAGTTTTTAGTGAAAAATTAAATAATTTTAATCTCACCATCCAGAGGATTTGAACCCAGCACCTTACACGCAAGAGTCAGACACCTTATCGCTACGCTACGGAACGAGCAGGAAAATTTTAGTTTAGTTGTGCTTCTAGGACTTTGTTTTCATATGGAATGGATATATACAGTAAACTGCTTATAGATTAATCTAAACGAGATAAATATGTGACTCTTTTTATAAATAAATTTTTTTATCGAATCGACAACATAAAGACTTTCATTTAAATATAGTTTGATATTTTGTAATGAATACATTTATATTCTTGTCGTATATTTTTCAGTTATAATGTGACTGCGTGAAATTATTCCTTTAACCTCATCGGATCCTCTCTCCAAGAAACTCGTCGGTTGGCACGACACGTTCGATATTATAGAAAACTATTTTTATTTTATTGAAATATGTAAAGTTTTCAAACCAAAGTATCAAGAGTTTCAGTTAAATTTTTCAAAATTGAAAAGTTTGCTTCAAGAAGTTTTTATTTTTAAATCGAATACATCCAAACTTTAATTAAAATATATTTTACTAATCAATCAAATGTTAGTTTAATTACGGGCAAACTTAAAAACTTTAGCATAAACGCTTAAACAATTTCTCATGATCGAGTAGAGATTTTAATTCAATAAAAATGATTTTCTTGAGACAAACTAGTTTTTGTTGGTTCGAACGAATTTGGTTTCACTGAAGAGGAAATTCGTCAAACTCCTAGGGAGTTTGATGTCAGTACCTTATTTTTTACAGTGCAGTACTATTCTAAGCGTATATGTTCATATATTTTATAATTCCACGTATAAAATATCTGTGAAGAAAATGCATACTTTTCTACGAATTTAATAAAGTATAATATACGTAATATATTAAGTTATTTGCGAGACATAATGTCATGAAGATAAATTATTCTTAAGCAAAAAATATTGAGTCAATATACAAAATTTTATAATCATCCGTCGAAAACTTTCAAAGGTATATAATAACGAGTTAATGATATTTTTATTATAACTCAAAAGTCAATTATGTAACTTTGAACCCTCATGAAAATTAAAAAAATTATCGTCAAACAAAAAATACAAAAAGGAAAATATAGCTTATTCTATCAACCATTAATTTTTTTTTTTTTTTACATAGTGAGAATAGATATGTCCGTTACTCACGAAAAAAGTCAATAAAGTAGCATTTTTCGTTATTTTTAAAATTTCAGATGTCCACCATTTCTAAACTAGTTGACCGATTTTGCTCATTTTCGAACTTAACCGAGCTAATTATTCATGGAATAAGTCTACAAAGTTTCATTACGATCCACCATGAGGACAAATACAAGAAATAGATATCTATGAAATCTACTAAAAATCTACTGGATCTAGATTTCTAAAATGTTTCACATAGGTGCTAGTATGCTTACTTGACGCATAGAAGACAGTCAGTAGTAGTTGAAGAAAACATATCTGATTGGAGAGAAGTGCTAAATGGTGTACCTCAAGGTAGCGTACTTGGCCCTTTGCTCTTTTCAATATATATTGCTGACCTCTCTAAACGGCTTAATTGTCGATATTTGTTTTATGCTAATGACTTAGTGATTTATCTTCCTTGTTATCCATCGCAAATAAATGAGTTTGTAGATATTTTAAACAATGAAATTAATACAATAGTGGAATGGTGCAGTTTAAACTGCTTAAAGTCAAATGCTTTGAAAACGAAAGCTGCGATATTTGGGAGTAGAGTAAAGGTTAATTGTGATGATTATAAATATGCAAATAGTATTGTTGTTAAAGATTGTATTATTCAATATGTAAAAACTGTAAAATATTTAGGCATCATAATTGACAACACTATGTCATGGGAAAGTTAGGTTACAAGTTTGTGTTGTCGTGCAATGAGAACTCTAGCATATTTAAAAATCAATAATGAAATTTTTAACGAACAGCTTCGAATAAATCTTGTTACTACTCTAATCTTTCCGATATTTGACTACTGCAGTGCAGCATATACTAATATTTCAAATAAACTACAACTCAGATTACAGCGAAAAGTAAATTGTTGTGTTAGATATATTTTCAAAATATCAAAATTTGAACATGTTACGCCCTACTATATTAGGCTAGGGTGGTTGAACTTGAAATCAAGGAGAGATTACTTTGTAGCTTGTCTTTTTTATAAGGAAATTCGATTGAACTATCGGCAATTATTTAGAAGCGATTTAGAGTTTTTACCAATTGCATTACGAAGAGGAGATGTAAAGAATTACTATTTGCGATTACCTAGATTTAATTGTAGTATGTATGAAAATTCTTTTCTTGTTCATGGTATACGCGTCTGGAATTCCTTACCTGCTAATATTACTACATTGAATAATTTTGAAAAATTCAGTAATGCCTGCTTTAATTACTATATGGAAAATGTAAATCAGTAAATCATATCATTAATTAGTTAATTAGCTAATCCGAATACTACTTTATATTTTTACTTATATTGTTAAAAAGTACTGTATACAATGTATAATATTTGCTACATTATGTAATATTGATGGTCTTGAGGGAGTCTTGACTCCAAGATTAAATAAATTTATTTATCTATCTATCTATCTATGTCCGCCAAAAATTTTAGGCCACCCTCTACTACCCCTAAAGTCATTCTTAGGAAGTCAAATTACATACAAATAGCTTTCTTTCATTTTCCTTAAGCGTAAAACGTTCTAATCTTTAGAAGCACGTCCATCAATGTACAGTATAATTGGTAATTTTATACTGCTTGCGATTACCTACGGAAAAAAAACATTATTTATGAAAAGTAGTAATGGGTACAAGTGCATACCTCTAATTCTATTACTGCGGGTTATTGAAAAAATCACAGTCATGCATACATACTCAGTTTACTGGTACCAATTACTACGCCCTTAGATAAATGATATTAATTACTCAAAATTCAATTTTCATTGACTTCAAAAAGGGTTATCTACTTCTGTATGTAATTAATATGCAAATTGAGCCAATTATTTAAAAAAACAAAAATGACCTCTAGTATCACGTCCTTTTTTACACGAATCAAAGAAAAAGGTATAATTTTCTACCTATGTAACCAGTCAATTTTCATTAATTAAGAACTAATTGAATAATTAATGTACGTGTAAAACTACTGTGCAGTTATTATTTTCATGATACCAGCATCGTAACTTGGAGTTTCAGTGCCTCTGCAGCCAGTCGAAACAAGCAAATTTCAAGCTGGTGTTGCAAACAGCTGCTAGTGAATTCGTAATTTACGAATGCCTGCATACAAAGGGCGTAAACAATTGCAGAAGAAACGCAATTCTTTCTGCCCGGTGTCAGTTACATTTAATGCTTATTTGCAACCTTATTACTCTCATTTGTTTGCCTGTCACTTCAGTTAACTGATTTCATTTTTTGAGTGACAGTTTTAATTAACCAAATAAAATCATTCAAAATAAGTGAAAATAATATTTTTGTCTTATTTACTATCTAATACGTGACTGTAAATCACAGATTTCTTGTTCTCTAACAGTTCTTCACATCATCGGCTTGAAATAAACATGTACCTAAAGATCGAAACGCTTTTCACTTAACGAAAATGAAAAAAATTCATGTAATTTGACTACTTAAGAGTGACTTTAAGGGTAGCTGAGGGTGGCCTGAAATTTTTTGCTGACATACCAGCATCTATATGCGAAACATTTCAAAAATCTAGTTATCCAGTAAATTTTTTACTTTCCAATTTTTTTTTTTTTTCATTGCGCGAAAAACGTTCCAGTCTTCAGGTTCATAAATAAACTTTTTTTTACTGGCTACTGATACTGAAACTTGAAGTTCCGATGCAGGTAATTATGAAAAATATAGTTTGTGACTCAGGATAAAACACGATTTCAGATTGCGAGTGATGTCGGCTAACTTCACCCTAGTCTGAAATCGTCTTGTTTCATCCCTTGTCACACAATATACTATTAAGGTTTCAAGTATGAAACTTGAACCATTCACTAAGAATGTATGAGGATAGATGAAAATAACCATGGATTTTCCTATCCGTTTCCATGATTATTTTGCGCTATTCTGATATTGGAAATCACAAATTCGACTCCACTGCCCATCTTACGGCATGAAATAAATAAATATTTTAAATAATAGATAAGAAATTTACTACTTTTAAGTATGAAACTTGAACCATTTACTGAGAATGAATGAGGATAGATGAGAATAATCATGGATTTTCTGCAATGCTGCAAATTTTTATATCAATATCTGAACTAGGGTGCTCCATTTAAAACGAACATTTTTTTTTTTTAGCGGACACAAGAAAATTTTGCTATTTATGTTAAAAGAAAAATTCCCTGAAAATTTCAGCTCTTAATTTTAATTTTAAATACTTCCTATTGAGCATTAAAGTTTTCCCATTTAAAAACATGTAAATCGGATAACTTTTCTTTAAAATTATTATAACTTAGCCCGATTTTGAGCTATCGTTTTGAAACCAGTTTTTACTTGTAGAGTATTTGTTGCTTTTTAAAAGTGTATACGACGGTTTTGGTCTAACTCGATCCACGTCGATTTTATCAGCTCCGAAAGACAAATTTTCACTTTTTTCATTTATTTTTGTTAATAGTGAAGAAATGGTTCATCTGACAACAAATATGCATAGGACCAATCTTTTAGGGAATTTTATGCTCTACAAAATTGCTCATGACAATTATATTGCTACTTATAAGTCCACTGTTCATGAGATACATGCATTTTTACATTTTACAATAAAAAAAATTGTTAGCTTACTATGGTACTAATCTTTTTGTTGTAAAATGTTAAAATTCATGTATCTCATGAACAGTGGACTTTAGCAATATAAGTGTCATGAGCAATTTTGTAGAGCATAAAATTTCCTAAAAGATTGGTCCTATGCATATTTGTTGTGAGATGAACCATTTCTTCACTATTAACAAAAATAAATGAAAAAAGTGAAAATTTGTCTTTCGGAGCTGATAAAATCGACGTGGATCGAGTTAGACCAAAACCGCCGTATACACTTTTGAAAAGCAACAAATACTCTACAAGTAAAAACTGGTTTCAAAACGATAGCTCAAAATTGGGCTAAGTTATAATAATTTTAAAGAAAAGTTATCCGATTTACATGCTTTTTAAATGGGAAAACTTTAATGCTCGATAGGAAGTACTTAAAATCTAAATTAAGAGCTGAAATTTTCAGAGAATTTTTCTTTTAACATAAATAACAAAATTTTCTTGTGTCCGCTAAAAAAAAAAAATGTTCGTTTTAAATGGAGCACCCTAATCTGAACATCAATGAGTGAATTTCAAAAATTTAAATGAGCTTGGATGGGAGATATTCAAATTATTATTTAATTTTGCGTGAAACGATTCACAGTTGTTTGTAGTTCGGGAGATAAAAGATGAAAATCCAGCCCATGGATCTTTCTTTTAAAAGAAAAACAATCACTAACTTGATCAGCTCGTAAAAATGGTAATCCGATAAAACTTTTCAAAAAATTACTCATTTCAGTTCCACAATCACTGTAAATAGTGCTGAATCTAAGTGACTGAATTTTTCTCCACCATTTTTGTTTTGAATGGAAACGGCATGCAAAATCTATTAATTAATACATTTCTGATTGCTCAATAAATAGAGAATTCAAAATCTACGCGAACTCCGTCCAGAGACAATTCTAAACCTCATTCTTTATACTTATCATCGAGATGGAAAAATGTCATAGAATAAAATAATATTGGCTTATCTGGTAAAAGAGCAAAAATACAGAATATAATATTATTGCGATAGTCGTGTATGAAAAATAGGTGTTTGAATGGTTTCGGGCAAGTATAAAACGTTCCATCAGCTTAAGTATTTTATACGGAACATAATGCTTCCAAATAAGTTTTTGTACTAAAACATACAATGTTGTTTACTGCATCGTTTACTACTAAATCGTTGTTTTTTTCGTTTGCCTCTATTTGTATAGCGTCACCATTAATTGTAAGGAAGAGGCAAAGAAAACGGATGCAACTTACAAGCATATTTTTTGACCCTCGGACGGAATTGTACGTTTTTTAATCCTACCTCAGACTGAACTCGGTAAACTTACTAACCGCGGGACGGAACTCACCAACTTCGAACTCCCAAAACTTCCCGCTGTTCCCAAGCTCCTCAAGCTTGAAAACACTATCTTGATTTCATTTTCGAGTTCGAAAATAGTTTTGCATGCGATGGTTTTTTCGAGTTCAAAGAGCTTGCAAAGAGTTATATTATGCCTTGAATAGAACACTTTTCTGACATTTTTTCGTTAACGATATCTCTCGAACAAGTCATTTGATTTTGTTGGTTAATACAGCATTTGATGCGGATTTGAAAGTTTTAGAGCCGATTGCAGTTTAAAAAAAAAACATTTTTTCACACATTTTATTTTTGGAATAACATGAAAGGTACCGTGCCAATCAAACTCAATTTTCCACAAAATCGACCATTTTTTTTTTTTGTTGACACACCCAAATATTGTTGTACACGTCGAAATATTTATTTTCAATACTCATATGCAAAGGTAGGGGTTCCGACAGGCTAGGAGTAACGTCACAAGTTTGATACTGGGATACATTCTCAACAGACCAAGGACGTTGTTATACGGGCGAGCGCAACGAATTTCACAATTTCAAACGAGTTAGGATACCCCTAGTTTTTCGGAATTCCTACCTTTGAACATAACGTATCGAACAAAATTTTTTGAAATATCAACAGCGGAAGTTAGACTTAAAAAAAAAAAATATCTTACGTAAATTCAACTATTCATTGTAAGTTTAACGTGAAAAATAAAACATTTTTTGATGGATACTAGTTGGCAGCTGTGTTGCCACCTTAAATTAAAATTCGCGGTTGGAAAGATCTTTTTTTTTATTTTTAATTACCGTTGTTCAAAGCTGCTCCTGTTCAAAGCCGCCCCCTCTCCCCTATAGCTCGAAACTCTAACTTTCGTGGTTGGTATTAAAAAAAAAAAAAAAAAAATTACTTCCAAGTTTGAGCCCTTAATATGAATTCTAAGTACTTCTTTTATTCAAAATTTTTCCCATTTAAAAAGCATGTAAATCGAGTCACTTTTTTTTTTTTTAATTTCTATAACTTAGCCGGCTTTTTAGCTATCATTTTAAAACCAGTTTTCATTTGTAGAGTATTTGTTGCTTTTTGAAAGTGTAGAAAACGATTTTGCTCTACCTTTATCTATGTTGATTGTATCAGCTACGAGTCAATTTTTTCACTTGCTTGTCAGTAATTCTAATTACAATGTCTGTGCAGCCTTACGTAGGCGCCGGATGACTTCGGATCTCGAGCTCAGGTCAAACAAGACATCACGCCCCTTGACATTGTTGCATTTAAGAGCGAGCTCCTGATTACCCTGCTTAAAAAATCCCGATAGATTTTTACAACTGTATGTGTAAAGCCCATACAACTGTAGCACTTCGCATAGAACTCATTCATTTTTATAAATTATCTGTGGGAATTTATGAGAATCTATGAGATATCTAAGCAGAGTAACTTTACTCCATTCCCCCGACAGACCAAGACAACTAGATTAGCGCCTTGTTGCGTTCCGCAACCTCGACCATAGACTTAGGTCCCGCGTGAACTGCCCTTCCAGTGAACCCGAAAGGTACTGCACAATTTCTACGTCTTTAGACCGCTGGCTCAATTGAGGACTTTGCGATAAAAAACTAATCAATCTGTACTCCTACATTCATTTGCAATAAATAATTGAATTTTTATATTATGAAATATCAGATAATCCCATGCAAATCTGTATTTTTAATACTTTCGTCTAGTATGTTTATGTATTTTATTTTATCAATGTTTTTTTTTTTTATTTTCAGAGTGAAAATTTTTAAACGTAAGAGAATTAATCAAGTGAAAATGTCTGAAACTTCGAATATTTAATTAACTAAGAAACTATGAAATTACTTCCATGCCACACAATCAATTTCGATTCAACATCAATGAGAAATTCGTGATTTTGGAATCGGGGAAAAAATCAATAGAATTTCGCTTTTTATTGAAGATTATAATTTCAATTAACATGACTCTAATCAAAAACATGTTGGTGGCCAAGTGGTTTACAAAAAAACTTCGTTAACCCATGATACTTGAAGCATTGCTTTTATTAAGGAAACGTATCATGAAAATTTTCTTTGCTTCAAGGTTAATACTTAAATGTAATTTAGACTAACTCAATATAATTTAAAATATCGATGAGTTTCCAAGCAATAAAACGATGAAGACAAATTTGTCAATTATACTTTAATTTTAAAATATTTTAGAGTAAACGACACATTCTACAAGAGCTGAGAAAAACAACTCTCTTGTCCCAATGAAGTCTTCCGTTATGAGTCAAAAAAAAGAAAAAGACAAAACAGAGATCATGTTAGGCTGTCCAAATTGCTTGGTCCATCTAGAATTGTCAACTACTTTTACTGATCAATGTCAATTATGCGATCGCCTATGCAATGAATCTGAAAGTGTCACATTTATTATTCAGAAGAATAAATCAAGTATGAATGATAAATCTCGAGTCAAAACTGATTGGCGAAGTGATAAGGTGACACTGATTAATCGTCATTGTTTTATGAAACCTATGTATCGGTGTGGAATAGTAAAAAGTGCTGCGAGTGTCGTGCGATGGAGTTTTGAAGGTGGAACGTTTTCTTGGTTTGGTTTGATTTGGATAATTTTGATTTTATGTCCTATTGTTACTGCCAGTTTTACTGAAAGAACTACACAGACGTTTCATCCTACGGAAGGAGAGGGTAAATATACTATTTTTATTTTTTATTTTTTAAAAACAAGCTTATTTCCATTAAAACGAAAAAAAAAAAACATCCAATGCTACAAAGTTTTATTTCCTGTTACCGACAATTAGTCAAACTGGTCTGATATGATTTATTGATGTATAACAGGGGTACTGATACCTTGTTCGTCCTTTTTCAGGACGCCACTGGAAGTATTACAGTTTTCCGGAACCGAATATTAATTCGTCAGGGTCGTTGTAAAATTTATTTGTAAGAGAAGGATGAGAAAGGATAATTTATAATTAATTACTTTTATTTTACACTTTTATCAAATTTTAAACTATTTATTTATATTCCATTTACGATTAAAATATTTATTAATCCCCTGGTTCTTTGACCTTTTAACCTTATAGTCTGAGTCCCCTGGACTTTATTACACACACACACACACACGCGCGCGCGCGGGGCTTTTCGTAATTTAATATTCCACGCGGTCCCCTCGACCCTCTACGCAATTAAAATCTTATAATTTATTTCACGCGGTTCCTTAAACCCTCATCGTGATTGAAACCTTAACTATCTATTTCATGTGGTCTCCTGGACCCTCTACGTGATTAAAACCTTACACTATTTATTTCATTAAACTCCATAATTACACTTTCACTTACACATTCTTATAACATATTTGCCTTCATCTTATTTTAACAATATTAAAATCCTTTTATACATTTTTTAATTTTATAACTACTAACCAATTAATTATTTATCCATGGTCACAATTTCTTTATACCTTTTAATTAATCAATTAGTTTAAGCCGATTTTACGATTTATTTTATTTTATTCTACGCATCAAACTTTTATCACCAACTCAATGATAAAATCCGAATATCAATTTCTCACGTTGACTTTCCAACACTTTTAACACTGATAAATTAATTAATGGACTTTGTTTAATTTATTTAATTATAATTGATTTAATATTAGTGATTAGATTATTGACTAGATTAGGAATGATTTTCCAGCACGTGGTTTTCACGGATGGCCTGGAAAATTCTATGACTCAGTAAATTCGGCTATTTGCCGGGATTCTTCGAGAACACTAGATTCTTTAGCGTCTGGCTGACAAATTCATTTCCACGCTGATTAATTAACAATTAATAATTGATTTACTTAGTTCGGCTAAGATGCGACAATTACCTAATGGACACGACGTTCAATTGAGTATGATTTTTAATTTGCAATTCTCGCCCAGTCCTAGAATTAAATTAATAACTATCTGACGATTTTATTTACAGTGACGACTTATATCCTGTCTCGTCTTGGTTGTCGAGTTGGTGTGCTCCAGATTGTTCGTTCTGGTCCTGATCGCCTGGTCCTCCTCGTAAACTTCATCCCGTCTGGATCCTCTCACAATTTACACTCCTGTTTTTACTACTCCAATACGTGCTTATTCAGATTAATTAATAACTAAGGTACCGGCGGGTAATAAGGCCTAGCTAAGGGAGATTTTGAATAGAATCGAAAATATTGCATTTAATTATTGAAATGTATCATTAATCTTTATTTCAATACATTAGCCGTAAAATGTAATGAAGTAATGGTAATTTTTACCATAAACAAACAAAAAATTATACTTTTACAAAAACCATACGAATAGGCCTTATTTTACTATGGTAGGGTAATAAGGTCTACGGGTTAAACAAACTGGAATAGTTTAACTATACTTAATAAAATTGGTATTAGAGATGAATCATCACTTAAATTTAGCAACAATACTTTTTAAGAATCAGAAGATTAGATTGTTTTGCTCAACAGCACTAAAAATTATCAGTATTCTTTTTAAGAGTCAGAAGACTAGACTGTTTTTTATAATTTCTTCTGCGCTACGACAGCATATGATGAATAATGAAATACAGAAGACAGAGAACGTGGTATCGGGACTCTATAAATTTTTCGTAACATCTCTATGTAAGACCCTTCTTCTAGAGTAGCCTTTAGCGGAGGCGGTTATTTTAAATATCATTTCTGTCACTTAGGCCTTATTACCCGCAGGTACCTTAGTTGTTAGAGATGCCGGCCCCGTGCCTGGTATTTTCTGATTAATAAGATCCTGGAGTTATCGCTTGGTTTCACAATCAGAAGCCAAGTGCGATTGCATAATTACCTGATGTTCGGGCAGTTGGCAGTCCTGCGTCTACATGTTCGGACGTTCCCTCAGGTCTCCCAGTTCTCTCTGTGTGACTCCCGGTGTTCTCTCTGAGCGTCTTCCAGTTCTCTCTGGTTGTTTCAGCTACTGTCTTCCGTTTATATAATTTACACTCGATTATCTTCGGCCATTATCAGAAAACTTATCTCTTCTCAATTATGATTGGGACTCGCGTACAAAATTGTGCTTTTTGATATTTTATACGAATTTTTAATATCATCTTTTTTCCTAGAAAACAATGAAAAATAATATAGAAATTGTGCATTCAAAAAACGATTCACCAACGCTTATTCCAAAGTCAAAATGCTTTGACAAAATTTGATCCATTATCAGTCACCGTAGCAATCAGGGTGGCCACAAACCAGGAATTATCAGAGAATATAATGCGACCTGGAAATATCATGGAAGTGTCAGGGAATTTCAAAAAGTATCCGGAAATTAAATTGCGACAGTTCAAAATTAAATAATTTTTCAATAATATGCTACAAAAATTGAAAGATATGAAAAAAATTTCAAATTTTTAAGTGATTTTCAACAGGTTGTTACTCGGAGGACAATGGTCGTACGATAAAAACAAAAACAGTAAATTGTAGCTTCAAGTGTCTAGTTTTCTGATCTGGTCTTAAAATTTTTTTATTTTTCGCTCCTCCGGGCGAAAAGCGTCAACTTTTTTCCCGCTGTGTGAAACGAAGTTGACGCTTTCCGCCTCCGTCGAGGCGAAAAATAGTATTGACACCTTGGGCAGTAAATAAGAAAGCCTCAGATCACATGTTTGTTGACCTCGGCTTCGCCTCGGCCAACAATTACATGAGATCTGAGACATTTCTTACTTTTCTGCCCTAGGTGTAAAATATACTATTTTTGCGGTTCTGGATTAATCCTAAGAAAACTATCAAAAAAGACATTCACTGAATTTTTGCTCGTCTTAAAACGGTCTTCGAGCTTCAATAAATAATTTTTTTTCGATAGTTATGATTGATTTTTTATTGCTCCTGAACCGTGTATATAAAAAAATTTAAAGACCAGATCAGAAGCTATACACTTGAAGCTAGTTTGCTTTTTTATTTTCGTTGTACGATCATTTTCCTTCGGGTTACATACTGTTGAAACTTACGAAAAAATTTGAAATTTTTTTTAGTATCCCTTAATTTTTGTAACTAATGTATTTTGAATTTATTTGAATCATAAAATTTCTTATTAAATATTTTAACTTACACATTTTTAAGATGGAATAATCCAAAGTAGGCAATATTAATTTATTTTAGAATTGAGTTACCTCAACTTCAATCTTGAATAACTTTCGAAGGAGTGAATTTAGCCAAAAATATTCAGAGACCTTTTTTGTAGAGCATTAAATTTCCGTCAAGAATATGTGTCTTGACTAAAAAAAATTTTTAATATTTCTAGTAGTTACAAAAATCCGAAATAGAAACAAAGAATTTAAACAACAAATCAATGTTTAAGGCACAGTTACAAGAAAATGGCTCGTTTTACGTCAATTTGCTTAGAGAGATTTTTTGTAGGGAATTCAATTTCCTTTAAGAATATACATTGCTCAAATTTTTCAGGTAGATAATTTACGAGTTTTAGGTAAAAATCGAAATTTCTGTCAAAAAACTAATAGTCGTAACGATACACCTCTTAATATCAATATTAAGGGCTCAAACTCGCACAATAATTTTTTTGGTCATCAGGAAAAATATTTTCACAGTATCGAAAAAAAAAAAAAAAAAATTTGCAAAATCCAAAAGTGCACGACTCACAATGTTCATTTATTATGAAATAATAAAATAATAATGAAAAAATGGCGGGAAGCGCGAATAAATTTAAAGTATATACAATTTTCTTTCATTAAATTTTTTTTTTTTTTTTTTTTGTTAACATGATTATTATTATATTAGTATTTTTTTTTATAATTATAAAAGAACTTACTCAAAATATCTTAATTAATAACAAAAAAAAAAAAAATTTTGTAATATAACGGGGTTATGTTGTTACTCTGGTCGTCCTCATTTAAGGGCGCCACTGGAAGTAATAACGGTCTCCCAAAGTCGGATCTTAGATCATCAGGGTCGGTGTAATTTTGTTTAATTGTAAGAGAAGGAAGAAGAAGGATAATTTATTAATAATTTTAATAATTTTGATTAACAATTTTTTCCTTTTATTTAATAAACCTTTTGACCTTATAAACCTTACGACCTTTTATTTTATAAACCTTACAACCTTTTGTAATTTTATTAAACCTTATATACCTTATAAACATTATCACCTTATATGCCTCTTTTTTATTAAACGCGCATTATTTCATTTAAACCTAATTTATTTATTAATCCGCAATATTTTATTTATTAAAACTGGCAAAAAAACTACCTTTGGAAATTATTCCCTTACTAATAATTTTAAAATCGCTTAACCTTCGCGAGACTTAATTAATATTACCACAATTTTCCCATTAAAATCCTGATTATTTCACACACTCACTCAGTCCCCTGGACTTATTTAACACTCACTCTAAAATTACAATAATTTTCCCGCCACAAAATTTTCAATAAATTAATTAATTTAAAAGAATTAAATAATTATTAATTTATTTATTATTTAACTTTAATTTCCCTTAATGATTACTTTTTATTTTATCACTTTCACTATTACTTATTTTTACTCAAAATCAAAGACTTCGTACTCTGTTTTATCACTAACATTTTTACTCAAATCTTTAGACCCAAAGTTCAACCATCGCAGTCCAGTAAAATAGACCTTTAAATGCGAATTTTGAGATAAGTCGTTGCATTTTTGATATAAGTTACTTTAAAGTGTCTAAAATAAAGTGGTAAGAAAGTTTTTCAACCACCCCCCGGGTAGGGTTGAAAAAAATTCAAAAAAAGTGTTTTTTAAAAATTGTGAGAAAACAGTAAGAGATAGATAAAAAAGTTCCGAACAAAAGTTGTAGAACTTTAAGTTTTACATAAAAAAGGTTCTTTGACTTTTTTGACTATTATTAAAATTAACAGAGTTAGGGTGGCTGGAAGCTAGGGGATGATCGTTACAGCTTTAAAAAATCATAACTCCCTAAAAAATAAAGATAACTACAAAAAATTTTTTTTTTATTTTATTCATAAAATTATAAACTTCAATCTCAGAGATAAATTTTTTTTTTTTAATTTTTTATAAAAAAGTTATAACAATTCAAAATTTTAATTATTTTTTTTTAACCACTCTTATTGATGAAAATAATTTTTTTTTTTTCATTATTTGATTTAATATAATAAAAAAAAATTTTTGGCGTTGGAAATTTCTCTTTGCCTTTTTTTTTCCAAGCAGGTATGAATCTATTTACCTGGCGTCAATTTTTTTGTGACGGCGACTTTGCTTTTACTACCGAGTAGCGTACTAACCGCGCATGCGCTAGTGAACTGAATGAGCACATACTTGTGTGTCGTTACACGTACTTCGACATTTATATGTGTACGATATTGTAAGACGTTAACGAAAGAAAGAGAGAAAAATACATAGCTACACAAATCTAATAAAAGATGGAAATAGTGGGAAAAAAATATATCCGAATTTACTTATTCATTTATTATGATCCTTGTAGTCCAGAAATATAGGCGAAATAATAATAATGTAAGTCAAATAATTACAATAGTAAGCGGCTACTTGGATACTCGGACAAATTTGTTTTTTCATTTTTTTTGTAATTTATTCTTTTTTTTTTTAAGACTTAATTAACTTTTGAAAAATCGATTCGATAATATAGGTATCAATCGATTCCAAATTTCATGAAACGCCCAGAAAACCTATCGATAAAAAACCAATTTTTAAAAAGTTTATTAATTATTTATTATAAACAAATACTAATTAACTTTTAAAAAATCGATTCGATAATAAAGGTATCAATCGATTCCAAATTTCATGAAACGTCCAGAAAACTTATCGATAAAAAACCAATTTTTAAAAAGTTCATTAATTATTTATTATAAACAAATATTAATTAACTTTTTAAAAATCGATTCGATAATGTAGGTATCACTCGATTCCAAATTTTATGAAACGTCCAGAAAACTTATCGATAAAAACCAATTTTTAAAAAGTTAATTGACATTATGTTATAATAAATAATTAATAAACTTTTTAAAAATCGGTGTTTTATCGATAGGTTTTCTGGACGTTTCATGAAATTTGGAATTGATTGATACCTATATTATCGAATCGATTTTTTAAAAGTTAATTAAGTCTTAACCCTTCAGAACCATCGTGTAGAGAGATTCTCTCCCACTTTCATTAAAACTTTTTTTTCTTTTTAAATTGAAATGGAATGACCCCCTGAAATTTTTCTTAGCTTACTAAAATTTAATGCTCTAAATGATACTAAAAAAACAAAATTTTTTAAACTTGAAAAATAAAGAAAAAAATTTATTTTTTCATTAACTGTGAGAGTTTCTCTCATCGCGCGAGTTAAGTCAGGCACAAAAAAAATTGCTGTTCGTATTACTTCGTTTCATTTCGGCTGTCTCCGTGGTATCTAGACGCCATTTTAAATGTATATAGATATACAAATAAACAGTACTCTAAAAGTTGTTTACAATAAGTGTACCTGTATTGGGAACCTTAGAATGGGCGTGGCTTAGATATTAGTCATCTAGCGGCCAAATAATAAACTACTCAGAGTAGGCTCCACTAAATGTTTATTACATTAAATCAGCTGGCTTATTTATGTTTCGATAATTTATTAAAATAATTCTGATCGTTAAAAGCTATCAAATTAAACAATGCGTGTTTCAATCCAAGAAATTTGTCAATTTATCAATGGAACACCTCAAAGTAAAAATTTTACCGGCGGTGAAAATATAATAAACCAAGGACATTTACTAAACTGTGGTAAGGTTAGTGAAGTTGATAATTGCTTGAAAATCATCGCCTTTTGTCTTCAATCATCGAGTATTCGAGATGATCCACATGAAATAAATGGTGAAGTTCTTAAAGACGGGAAAATCGTGGGCATGAGTTGTTCTTGCAAAGCTGGTTTGAGTGGTGCATGTAAGCACGTGGCAGCAACTTTGTTTTATTTAAACCGGTAAGTGCTTAGTATTTTTTTAATTAGAACTTAAAATTTATTTAATAATTAATATAATTGTGATATTACTATAAGTTTAATAATATATAATAATTTTTTCAGAAATGATTTGGAAAATTTAAAAATCATCTCATGCACAGACAAAAAGTGTGTATGGAATGCTCCAAAACAGTCAGCACTACAACAATACGACATGAATCCTCTGATGTCACATCGCTGTTTTGTAGAAAAAATTAAAACATCAGAAGAACGAAAAAAAAAAGATAAAAAAAAACGAAGCTCTATTCCAGATGATCTCGACGTTGCACTCCAAGTGATAGAAGATGTTAATCATGCGTACCTTAGTGGTCCTACTAACACTGATGCCAACGAAACTATAGAATCTCTCCCAGATAGTACTTTGGACACTGTGGAAGAAACTGATGATGAAGAATATAGACGAATGATGATTGAAGATAACCCATCATCAGCTTTAGCTATGCACATGTAATTGCTACGATTATTTAATTTATTTTTAGTATTATGATTAAAGTTTTTTTTTATCATATATACATTCTGCATCAGAATATTTTAAAAAAGAAATCATTGTAAATTGCTAAATTCATTTTTTATATTCAATTATTATTATGAATTTTTGGCACGTTAATATCGCAAAAATTAAGGGTGATTCTAATTATATTTACTGTAATACGATCTATTTTTTCATAACGCAATTTCAATTTTTTTAAATGTTTTTTTTTTTTTTTTATTATTATTCATACTTTTTAAGTGAAAATATTTAATCAAACTTAATTAACTTAAAGTAAACAAATTTTTTGTTTTAGTAAATCTACTTCCATAAGCCTGATTAACGATATATTTATATTTATTTACAGTTTTTTATCGTTTAAAATAATAAATTTGATATCATAAGTATATAGTATAGTAAGTTTTCAAATAAAGCTATATTTATTCAAACAAAATAATGTTATTTGTTTTTTTTTCTTTTTTTTTTAATTTTTATTTTATTTAGAAGCGGAAGGCATGATCCTGTGGAGGTGGTTAATAATAATATCATTATATCAGCTGATAAAGTGATTGCTATAATAAAAAGTCAAGAAACGTCTAAATTACTTATGAAATTGAATCAATTAAATATTAAAATTTTAGTTAAAGACTGTTGTAAGGAAGTTTTAAGTCGTCTGTCCTGTGATATCCAAACAATCTGTGAAGAAACTTATAAGTTTCATAGTGTTTGGCTAAAAGAAAGACAGTTGAGGATAACAGCAAGTAATGCCTATAGAATTTATACCTATCGAAATAATAAAAATCCGGATTGGAAAAAAAAATCACTAGATTATTTTTTTGGAGTTCCATTTAGTAATTCGAACACCCAATATGGTATTGAGAATGAATCTTTAGCTCGTGAAGTTTATAAAGAAAAAATGTCTGTTGAAGTAATTCAATGTGGTTTCATTGTCTCAAAACTCAATCCTTGGTTAGGATGTTCTCCTGATGGAGTTATATTTAAAGATAACAAACCAAGTAAAATTCTTGAAATAAAATGTCCTATCGAAGGGAAAAAAAAAAGTGTTGATGATACAATCAAACAAATTAAATGGTTGGAAGTAAAACATGGCCAAGTCAATCTAAAAAAAAAACACTTGTACTATGCTCAAGCTCAGATAAATATGGCACTCGTAAATGTACCATTAGCTGATTTTTTAATTTATTCGTCATTTGATAAGACATTTAAAATTATTCCTATAAGTTTCGATTACAAATACACTCAAGATTTATTATGTTCATTAAAATTTCTGTATTTTAAATTTATGTTACATAATATTTGTGAGAAAGAACTTGAACAAGCAAGTGAAGAATAACTTCCTACTGTTTCCTTCATAGAGCTTCATAATGACTTTGTATTAATATTACAACTATGTATTTTTATTTAATGTTATATATTTTGTGCAATATAAAAATATATATAAGTTTATAAATGAAAAATAAATTTATATTGTTACAATATGTTTCTTTTTTTATATCAAAATTTGTCATTTTTTAAAATGGGAGTACTTAAATTTACAATGGCACAAGCAATGGTAAATAATTCTTTAGATTTGAAGATAAGTCCGACAGGCATTTTGGAAGAAAATATCTGAAAGTTTTTAATTCTTTGATTAGTTCTTTCAATATGAACTCGGGCCTTTGCTATTAGCCGCCCTCTTATTGCTTCAGCTTGTGAAAATTGTTGCTTTTGTTTCAAAAATGGAGGTATAATCAAATTGACGTCATATTTTTTACATAGTTCACCAACAGTAAATCCTCGGTCAGCCATTAAGTCGTCATTTTTATCCATCATCTTTAAAATTCCACTTTGTTCAAAAATAATATTATCCGAAGACCGACCACCATATGGTTCGCTGATGAATGAAATCAATCCTGCCGGTGTTACAGCTGTCATAAATTTTAATGTGTAATGACTTTTATAATAGGAGTAAGTGTTCAATTGACAACATAAGTTTTTTAATTTTTGTATTGGTATTTCAATACAGTCAACGACAGCACGAACGTTTGAAAATTGTTCAAAACATTTAGGTATATTTCTTGATATATTTTCTTTAGTTGGCCAATAAATAGCAGGCTTTAAACATTTATACAAAGTATCAATCATATCAAGAATTCTTACTCGACAAGTTTCAGGAGTGCAAATTTTAAATAAAACTGATAATATCGCGTACGACATATTTTGTTTGAGTTTCATAAATGTCATCACTATTATTTCTATATTATCGAATTTTGAGTTCTGATGTGACGATGGAAATTTTTTTTCAACTAATTTGTGTATTAATTTCAACAATGGGAAATTGGGTATTCCCGTTATTGTGCTTAATTCATCGTCAGTTGTAATAAAACTTGAGAATTTTGGTGTTATTGATCTTGTCGAAACTTGTATGCCGATATTTTTAAATTGCTTTTTCAATTCGAAGACATCTGGGACTTGAGTTGCTGCATCTTTGATTGGAATACAAACATTTTCACTGCTTAATAAAACTAACGAATCGATATTATCACTGTTTTCAGCTGCAGGACATCGTGTTGTTGTCTCATTTACATTATCTATAAGGATAACGCCTTCAGTTAACTTAGAACAGTCAGGTAAATGGAGCTCGTTATGATGAATGTTTTGTTGAAGATTGTTCAAGTATTGTTCTTTTTGAGTATTTCGATTATGCAACCTTTGCATTCGCTGACAGCTTTGCTCAACTGCTGATGGATTTGGAGCGATATCAATAGAACTAGATGGCAAGTTCACTGATGGAATTGAATTTTTTTTCAATTTTCGCACTTTACAATCTTAGATAAAAAAATTATATTTATTAAAATTTTAGTCGAAAGAATATATTAAAGATGATAAATAAAGTATAAACACTTACTGGATGGTACAAAATCCTCTTCCACAAAATGCAAAGAGCACACTCTCATTGTGTTTGAAACAGCTTTACCCATTTTTAAAACTTTCACCCAAGCATCAAAACGATCGAGTTTTTCTTCTTGATCTAATTTATTTTTTAAAATAACCACGTTATCATTTTTTCGAGGAAAATGAAAAAAACGAACAGTGTCATTTTTACAAGCACGACTATTACAACCATACACACAACAATATATATGACTTTTACTTGTTTTTGGTGAAAACTCCATTTTAATAAATTAAAAAAATTTTTTTAATTTAACGAAAATAATATTTTAATTCATAAAAACACGATAATTGTAGAGACAATTAATTATTTCTTATTTATATCAGCTGATAGACGTATTGACATATGTAAACATTCATTAATCAGCCTACTCTGAGTAGTTATAGCTTTAGCCACCAGTTGGCGTATCAGAATTCTAAGTTTCCCAATACCAGTATTTTAATCAAAATAAAAAATGTAATAATTTCTAAATGATTATTTATAAAAAATATTTTATAAAGAATTATTATTTAATTTTTAGTATTCAAACAAATAATATTTTATGTTGTATTTTACTTGATATATAACCTAAAATTATTTAAATATTTTTTAAGTTTCGCTCTTGACGCTTGCGCAATAGGCGTGAGATTTTCTCTCATCACGATAGCAATGACTGTGGTACGAATTGATTAATGCAACGGAACAGCATGACCGTCCACCTCCGTTTAACGAGAGGCCGATTCCTCGTCCTATTGGGCATACTCGCGCTGCGTAATCGCCTATCCTCCACCATAATATTATAAAAGCGAAATATGAGCATAAGCGCACATGAGCGTGCCTATTAGGCATGCAGTGCATGTGGGTGCCTCACACACAGCCACCACGAATCCGACCTCAAATCGACCCACACTCCTCCCATCTCAGGAAATAGAGAGACTCTGGTCGAAGCTGAGCTTGGGGTGGGTCTCCCATGGTACCAATTCCATGTATTGGTGGACATGCTGAAGATAAGTGGTGAGTCACAGCCTTCACTCATAACCCTAAAAAGGGTTACTTCCACATTATACTCACTCGGATTTAAGACAGCAGTCAAATATAATTGCCCTCAATTATTATTACCGAGTGATTATCACTGTATGCGAGTGATAGTGTTGTGTACGGGCTAGTAACCTTAGAATTTTAAGACGTTCAAAAGAGGTCGGCTTCGCCCACGCAGCGGTACCTATTGGCTTCCTGCAACCACGGAGTTGCCGCATGTTACGGGTGCAAGACATGCGGGAACCGCTAACGGTTGGAGTACTAGTCCCAGAACCCGCGAAGAGGGTGGTACTTGCTATTTTTGGCGCCCCCTAAAGGGCGCGAAAAACACTTCTGGGATGACTGTGGTACGTGAGGCGTATGTTCTGAAGGGTTAAAAAAAAAAGAATAAATTACAAAAAAAATGAAAAAACAAATTTGTCCGAGTATTCAAGTAGCCGCTTACTATTGTAATTATTTGACTTACATTATTATTATTTCGCCTATATTTCTGGACTACAAGGATCATAATAAATGAATAAATAAATTCGGATATATTTTTTTCCCACTATTTCCATCTTTTATTAGATTTGTGTAGCTATGTATTTTTCTCTCTTTCTTTCGTTAACGTCTTACAATATCGTACACACATAAATGTCGAAGTACGTGTAACGACACACAAGTATGTGCTCATTCAGTTCACTAGCGCATGCGCGGTTAGTACGCTACTCGGTAGTAAAAGCAAAGTCGCCGTCACAAAAAAATTGACGCCAGGTAAATAAATTCATACCTGCTTGGAAAAAAAAAGGCAAAAAGAAATTTCCAACGCCAAAAATTTTTTTTTATTATATTAAATCAAATAATGAAAAAAAAAAAATTATTTTCATCAATAAGAGTGGTTAAAAAAAAATAATTAAAATTTTGAATTGTTATAACTTTTTTATAAAAAATTAAAAAAAAAAAATTTATCTCTGAGATTGAAGTTTATAATTTTATGAATAAAATAAAAAAAAAATTTTTTGTAGTTATCTTTATTTTTTAGGGAGTTATGATTTTTTAAAGCTGTAACGATCATCCCCTAGCTTCCAGCCACCCTAACTCTGTTAATTTTAATAATAGTCAAAAAAGTCAAAGAACCTTTTTTATGTAAAACTTAAAGTTCTACAACTTTTGTTCGGAACTTTTTTATCTATCTCTTACTGTTTTCTCACAATTTTTAAAAAACACTTTTTTTGAATTTTTTTCAACCCTACCCGGGGGGTGGTTGAAAAACTTTCTTACCACTTTATTTTAGACACTTTAAAGTAACTTATATCAAAAATGCAACGACTTATCTCAAAATTCGCATTTAAAGGTCTATTTTACTGGACTAATCAGGTACTTTGATCACAATAACTATTTATCCTTATTTTATTAATTCCTTTTCCTTAATTATTTAATTCATTATTGTTTTATTAATTAACTTAACTTTACTTATTTACTTATTATCGGGGATCTTGACCACGAGACCTTTCATAAGGAAAAAAAATATCGTGCTTGAAACTTATATCGCACATTTGTCTTTTTGTTTGCACGACTCTTTTTTTTCAATTTTTTTTTTTTTTTATAGATTTCCCACGATAAAATGAGCATTAAGAGTCGTGCCTTTTTGGATTTACCAAAATTTTTATTATAAAATAGAAGAAAGAGTGATAATAATTTTATGATATTTATAATGGAGAAATTCAAATTAATTAAAAATTAATGTAGAATTTAATTTAAACTATATAATTCAGGCTAGTTAAAATGAGTTAATATTAATAACTCTACTTAATTTATTCTAGATTTCATGAAAATTTAAATACATGCAGTAATTTCAAACTTTGATATGTGTATTATAGTTTGATGGCGTTTGTAGAGAATCGTTGATTATATGGTGTCTATTATGTTCTATTTTACACAGCTGGAAAATAAAAACTATAGTATCAATAGATATATTATGTAAGTAGAGTTCATAATAGCTGCCGTCTAAATAAGGACGCTTTCTGCACTGCTTTGCCATCTCCTGCTATACTTCTTTGATATTATTTACTGAGATGATGACCTGAGATGGGTTTTCCAGCATTTTAATTTCATCATTTTCTTTTTTAGCTGTTGCTTGACTAGAAGTAATGACGTTCTCTTGCGACATTTTAAGGTTTCTCTGAATGTATCATATAATATGAATTTGAAACTAATATTTAAGAGTCAAAATTATTCGGAATTTTCATTTCAACATCCACAAAAAATTTTCAATCGAAAATGGAAGAAAAAAAATTTTTATTTCAATCGGAGCACCCTATTATATATATAGATTAAAAATTTAAATAAAAACTTTAGTAAAAAAATTTCTACTACAAAATTTAACGAAAACTCAAAAAAAATTTTTTTTTTTTCAAACTGAAAATTTCTTTTTTTTTATTTGTTTTTTATATGCCAAGGCATTTAGCCAAATGGCAAGTACAAAAAAAGTGACAATTTTAATTAATCACATAAGTATTATAATATGTATTTAGAAATTAAGGAAATAATTCTATGCTTAGTAAAAAGAAAGAAAAATAACGTGGTAGATAATGGTGCATAAAATTAATATTCTGCAAGCTTAATATAAATTTATACAAATGTATACAGAGAAACAATAGTTTATGCAATTTTCAGATAGTAAGAGGTTATAAGTTGATAACCGCCATTAAATAATATATATATATATATATATATATATATATATATATATATATATATATATATATTACACGGAAAGAAAATTCTACCAAAATTTACGATGTTAACATCGTAATCGTGGACTAGACTTTCATTGGCGTCAATTTTTAAATGTCTTATTTCCAAATTTACTATAGTCTTTGTTAAAATTACGATGTTAAATAGTAAAGAATACAACTTACATTGTAGTTTTAACAAAGACTATAGTAAATTTTGAAATAAGACATTTAAAATTTGACGCCAATGAAAGTCTAGTCCACGATTACGATGTTAACATCGTAAATTTTGGTAGAATTTTCTTTCCGTGTAGGGTGCTCCGTTTGAAACGAACATTTTTTTTCTCCACTCCCCATCGAAAATCTTGTTCTATATGTTAAAATAAAAATTTTGTCCAATTTTGAGCTCCTAATATTAATATTAACCACTGGAAGAACGTCGTCGAAGTTTTTCCATGCTAAAAGCACGTAAATTTAGTTTTTTTCCTTTTCAATGAATAAAACTCAGCCCTACACTTATGTATCGTATCGGTCCAAAGTTTTTCTTAAAGAGAATTGTATGCTCTTTCAAAAAGCTACTATTTGCTTAACTCTGAGTTCAACTCTAGCTCTACTGTGAGCCTTTAATGTCAAATTTTGTATCAAATTGATGGAATTTTGCTGTTAACTCACGAACCGTCGAGTTTAGAGAAAAAAAGTGTATGACCTTTTTTGTAGGGAAATTAGTTTTCTACAAAAAAGGTTCAGAGACTTATATCTGTAAAACTATTATTTTAAAAAATACATGAACTTGAAGTTATTTAAATTTTAAATTTTAGCAAAGTTTCGAGATCAATTGTTTTATAATTAAATAAGATTTATATTTTTAGTAGTTTTTCGTCTAATTTTATTTATTACTTAGTAAAGTAAAAAAAAATTTTTTTTTAAGACACCCGAAAGTATTTACAATCTATTTTTGTAATGAATTCGAATAAAATTGGTTTTTAAACTCATTTAAATTAATATTTTGGGGTATTTTTTATGTTTTATATATTTATGTATTAATCCTTATCTTTCAAAAATTACTGATAGTATAGTAATTACTAGAATACCCCCTTATTTTTAAAATTAACAAAAATTACATACTCTATAACTGATTAGCCCTGATTTACCAATAACGAATAGTAATGATATCTCGCAAATGGATTATGACAAATAATTCTTAACAGTTCTCGATTCAACAAATGTCAAATCAATAAATAAACATGACCAATAGATTTAAAAAATTTATTTCAAACAAATGACAATCGAATAGAATAAATTTAGTTACAATAAAAATTCATCACCCGGCAAAAAATGATCAGACCTGATCATGCCTGTACATGTATGATCAGGCTTGAGCGTATTTAACGCTTCAGACATGAACAGGCGTGAACAGACATGAGCAGGCATGAACAGGTATGATCAGGTCTGAGTGTATTTAACACTTCAGGCATGAACATGCATGATCAGACATGAACAGGTATGATCAGGCCTGAGTGTATTTAACGCTTCAAACATGAACAGGCTCTTATATACAAACTATAGAGTAACGTAATTATTACTGTGCTGTGTAGGCATATTTACTTGACATTTCTCGCCGTATATCATTTAATTTAAACTCTAAAACTGATGATAAAAGACCGAAAAACATCAAATAAAGTTGGAAATTCGACAATTTTAACAATTCACAGTTCTGAAGCCAGGTCAAAACCAAACGATCTAAAAACAGCGATTTTTAAGAAATCGATCGGCTTTATGTGGCTGTATTTTAAAGACATAGCAGCAATAAGGAAAAAAAGGACAGAAATCAATAGAGCATACTTCAATGGAAAATTTAAGCTCTTGATCATCTTTCTACTCAAAACATGGTAGATTTGAGAGCACTTTGAAAATCGGAAAAGAATGATTCAAACAGTGGCTCAGTTAGAAGCCCACAGCTAAACCGGAATCAAGTTCAAATCAGTGAGGTATTTTTTTTATGAAAATGTAATGTTGACCGGGAAAAATGCCGTCTTGATTGAAGCTCAAAGTTATATAGGAGCTGAGGTATGAATTTTTAAAAATATCTAAAAAATCAACTTTTTTCAAATTTCAAATAATTCTTCAACGGCTGGATTTGATTGCATCGAGCTAAAATTTTCAGGATTTTTTCTTTTTCTAACCTAGTTTCGAAAAAAAAATCGACGTTCAAATCGGTGACCCACGCGCGCACACTTTCGTCGAAATGTAATGGATCTTCCCATATATATATATATATATATATATATATATATATATATATATATATATATATATATATATATATATATATATATATATATATATATATATATATATATATATATATATATATATATATATATATATATATATATATATATATATATATATATATATATATATATATATATATATATACTAGCTGTCCCTCACCCGCTTCGCTGGGCTGAAATTCATGTTTAGTCTTAATAAACTCTTCTTGAAAAATTTTATATTTGTTATTAATTATTTTTTTTTAAATGTACTTTTTAACTTCCCGCTTAGAAAATCGATGATTTTCAAAAATTTCGGGAAGTTATTGTTTTTACCCCGATTTTCGAAAATCGAGTTTTCATCAGATGTCGACGTTTTGAGGTCCTAGGAAGCTATTCTGACTATTTTCAGAATGATGTCCGAGTGTCTGTATGTATGTGTGTGTGTGTGTGTGTGTGTGTGTGTGTGTGTGTGTGTGTGTGTGTGTGTGTGTGTGTGTGTGTGTGTGTGTGTGTATGTATGTGTGTGAATGGCCTATAACTTTTTAATTAATGAATCGATTTAGATGTTTAAGGCGGCGATTGAAAGAGCTTGTTGGCCGTCAACTTTCCTGAAAATTTCAGATCATTTGATCAAGTAGACTCGAACATATTGGCGAATTACGAAAAAAAAAAATTTCTTTTTTTTAGTTTTTTATTGATTTCTCAGAAACGAATTGAACGATCGATTTCAAAATCTAATCAGCTCTAGAGCTCAATAAAACGCGTCGAATGCCACCTTAACCATCTCAATCGGTTAATTTGTTCGAGAGATATCGTTGGAGAAAGAAATGGTAAAAAACGGTTTTTTTCAAAAATCTTCAAGACGGCTTAATCGATCGCTTTCAAATTCTAGTCAGCTCTAGAATCCAATAAAACGCGCCTATTGCCACCTCAAACGTCAAAATCGGTTGATTAGTTCAAAAGATATCAGCGTTGAAAAGTTGAAAAAATAACATTCAATGTTATTTTTTCCAGATAAATCAAAATGTACTGTACTAAAATGTGTCTAAAATCTTACAATTTTTTTTCTTTATGATTTCTTTTGATTATCATATAATGCCATCAAACATGTTCTTTAGTTTAAACCATATTATCAACGACAAAATTGAAAAAACACAGTTTTTAATCATTTTCTCGGATATTTTAGATACTATTGCTCTGACCTAAGCCAAAACTCATTTAAATCTTGATTTCGATCACTGACATTGATTTCTGCATCAATATATTTAGTTTATTCAACATAATCGGGAATTAAAATTTAAAAACAGCTTGTTTATTAATGATTTTTGATTCTTAAACTTTTAAACTTTAGCATAAAGCGTAACTTGCTAGAAATTGAAAAGCTAATAAAAAAACAATTGCATGCAATATGATTTTCGAGCTCGAAGAGCTCGAAAACAGCGGGAAGTTTTGGGGCTGGCCCGCAGGGTCAACCGACAGACCGATTTTTTTTCAATATACACCTATTCATAAAATTTAATTACAATTTTAAAGTCCAACCAAATTATCATTAATTTACGTAACGACACTACTAAATTAAAAAGTTAGTGGCACGTGGCCCAATCGGGACCATAGCCAAAAAGAAACCAAAAAAAAATAAAAAAATAAAAAGTTATGATAATGCTTCTTTGTACACTAAATTACGGGACATCCCATCTTCTGGTGCATAAATAAATAAGCTGGAAGACTAATAATCTTCAAAAATTATTAAGAGCAATTATTAGAATATATTTACGAATATATAGGGTTTAGGAAATTAAATAATAGTAGTAACGTGATTATCGTGAAATTTTAGCGAATGTATCCGACATATCAACCAAAGAATCATAAAAGTTGAACTCCTAATGACTACTCCTTCAGAAAATGTAAATACAAAATACTCAACGTCACTATTAGATTGAAACTCATACGTCTTCACTATAAATTCTTTGAAACTGTTTAGAATGATAATTTTTTTTAACTTTTATTGTACCATTAATTTTCAAACCAACAAAAAATACATACTCATATAATTGATTAGCCCTGATGTACCGATGGCGAATAGTAATGATATCTCGTAAATGCATTACTATAAATAATTCTTGACAGTCCTTAATTTACCAAATGTCAAATCGATAAATATACATAACCAACAGCATTAAAAAATTTATTTTAAACAAATGACAATCGAATAGAATAAATTCACTTACAATAAAAATTCATTATTTCTAAGTCAAAAAAATATAAGTTCCGGATAAGTAATCACCAACATATCATATATTAAAACCTTCTCCGAAACACGCTGCACTCTGATTCAGAAATCTAATTTGGACTGATTCAATCCATGCTAGAGTGTCCACCTATATATAGTCAATTTTACCAACTTTGAATTGTTTTGGATCGTGTTTGAATTATTCCAAATTAGATTTCTGAATCAGGGATAAGTATTATTCCGATCCGTTCAGTAGTTTTCGCAGTATAACCGAACAAAAAAATTGGTTGTCCATTTATTAGTATAGATATATATTAGGCTGATTCAAAAAAGTGGACTATTTTTTTTTTTTCGATATCCCCTGAAATATATTCAGAGAGACAAGAAAAGACGCCTGTAAAAATCAGATCTCTTAATATTAATATTTAGAGGTCGCGCATTACAAATTTCAATGTCCCGTTTAAATAACATGGGAAAATTTATTCTTTAAGCTTTGGAATTTAGTAGCTCACGGTGGGACCGATACTTTTAAATATTTAAGACATATTCTTATAGGAAATTTGACGCTCTATAAAAAAGGTCTCTTGTAATTTTTTGATATTTTTATTTCTTCGAAAGTTATTCGAAGTTAAAGTTAGATTGACGATAAATTTTAAAAATTTTTTAATTTTTTGACGCAACCATCAACTTTATCGGAAAATTTTATAGGACGTTTTTTGTAGAGCATTTTATTTCCTACATCTTTATGAAAATTTTCGATATTTCTCCCAAGTCGTAAATTGTAGGTTGCTTTCACGATCGAAAAATTCAGTTTGCTTCTTTTTCGCGACTGTTTATCCTGTTTTACTCTCGCTAGTTCACGGAGCTCAACCAAGTTACACATCATCGGATGGAGAATTTAATAAGGATTAATTTTATTACTTACAAAGACCAATTTCATGTATTAAGTAACTAAAAAAACATCCAAATGTAAAATAAAATTTTCCCGTCAAGCAGTAGAAAATGTGTCCGTAATACGTAAACACAAAAACTCAAGAAAAAAGCCATTATTTGGATCATTTTTTTTTTTTTAATTATTATAGTGTCGAAGAAGAAGTATGTCATAAATGACCATCAAATTCGGCCCCGTTTAATTATAATTAATAAAAAAAACAACTAATTTTTTGTATATTTATATATGTTTTTTACATATACTTTCGTCATACCAGTTGCGCCTGCGCGAAGAAATACAGCTTACTATTTTTCAGAGGAAAATTTGAATTTCTAGTGTAATAGAAAGAAAAACAACGAAATGACACCGACTATAATGACTAGTCGATTAAAAATATTTTTAAAAAATCCTTAGTACAGACAACTATGGGAAATTAGCCCAAATCTATGGGTTCAGTCGACCTGCAGCAGTTCTAAAGGCCTAAAGTAGTATAGTAACTCTTGGACGTGACGCTCAGGATCCTAGTTGCTACGGAACGACACTGACTATACTGACTAGTCGATTAAAAATATTTTTAAGAAATCCTTATTCCAGACAAGTACGAGAAATTAGCCCAAATCTATGGATTCAGTTGACCTACAGCAGTTTTGAGGGCTTAAAGTAGTATAGTAACTCTTGGAAGTGACAAACGGAACCCTATTAAATACGAAATGACACCGACTATAATTACTAGTCGATTAAAAATATTTTTAAAAAATCCTTAGTCCAGACAAGTACGGGAAATTAGCCCGTTGTTCTTGAAACTTTTATCGTTTATTATTATTTTTTTTTGCAGGAGAGCATTAAGAGTCGTGCACTTTTGGATTTACCAAATTTTTTACGGTTATATTCTTATTATATTCTTCGGCTCGTGGAGGTAATCTGCGTACTCGGTCTCGTTTTGAACGCACTGTTTCTCGTGGCGAGTATCTCAATAAAGTCCTGTGAATGTCTCATTTGGGACATATGTATCGAACAATATTTTTTGTAACGACTGCATTCAAAGTTCAATAAAGAGAATTCGTCATTTACAAATAAATATTGTTATTAGTTTAACTAGATTATTTACCAAAAAATTTTAATCAATCCATAATAAAGTTACATTTTGAATAAAGTTTTTAATTTACTGTTGTATAATTTTATTTTTATTATTTCAAATTTAGATATTAATTACGAATAACAGAACAAAAATAATATTATTGTTTAGCGTTGAAATGAAAGCTAACCGTACAGTTATTAAATGTAAAATTCATATTTTTTGAAGGTATATTAATTATTGATGATAAATCAATAATTAATATACGTAAGTTGTAGATTGCTTTCATATTCATTAATGACATCATCGTTACGATTGGCATTATCGATAGTCATTGTTGTCGGCTTATTTTCTATGTTCAGATTTATATCCTGATTTATTTGATTTGCAATCTTTACTTTATTTTTTTAAAGAATCATCGATGTAACCTTTAGCGACACTATTAGATTTCCATCCTCCATGATGTTTTAATGTCATTAAGTCAGCACCCGCATTTGCTAATAGTGTCGCTGAAGTTCGTCGGAATCTTTGACCTATATAGAGTTCAGGATCAGGTAACTTAAAATAATCAGCAATGATTTTAAGAATTGATCCAATTCTATTTATCCCCATCAGCTGATTGTAACATCAACCATTTGCATATTTCAAAAATAAAAGATTGTGGGTGTTACCTTTAGACCCAGAAGATATATATTTCTGCAAAATTTGACAGAAATCACCACTAACTGTGAATGAACGAGTGATTTAAGTTTTCGTAAACTTCAATTCAATTCAATCAGAATTGTTGAAGCGTCAACCACTATTGTCTCATTCATAGTAAGGTTACAAATCTCTTCACGTCTACAGGCTCTACTAACACCAACAACGAATATAGCCTGCAATAAAGATTATATTAATTAAATTATAAGCATAATACAAAATGTCGGATTTAAATTTACCTTTGTTGCTAAATCAATTACATCTGGAGCTTCTTTTAAAAATTGTTCAACTTCTTCTGAAGTTAAAGTTTTTACTTTTTTACTCTTGTCTTCAACTGCTTTATTTTTCAAAAATGTAAGCAGTTTTGTGTATTTTTGCAAATCAATATTTTGATTTAACATAATAGTCGTCTTTAGCATAGAATATTGCGACTATAAAGTCGCTGACGACAAATTTTTTGAAAGATTATCAAATTAAACTAACATCACATTCTCGGAGAAAGATGTTGTTTTATTTAATTTTTGCCAGGTCACAAATTTATCATATACTTTTTTATATTTTGATCCAGATTTTGCCGGTAATAAATTACGTGTAACATTTTGAGCAACAGATTCTAGATCTGGAGGCGTACAATGTCTAGTTACTTCATTCATTGTTCACGTAGATTTTTATCAACTTTTTTTTTTAATTTTAATTAAAGTAATAGATTACTATAAATAATATAAATAATACACGGAGCTATGGTTAGGAATTGCACAGAGTTGAACATATGATCGGCAGGGTGCTTTTCATGAGTGTTATTTAGTATGCGCAGGCGCTAGAATTAGTCTCAGTACGCTTTATGGTTTGAGTGTAGTGGTAGGAGCGAACACGTACATTCTACGAATCGTATACATTTATTGTAGTTAATTTTTATTCCCGCACGGTCAATCAGTTGGGAAATTCGACTCCGCCTACTTTCTCGCACGCTACTATAGTGTATACAACTATAACGAGAATACGCGACTTTACGTTTGCTAGGTAAGGTTCGAATATTGAACTTTGAAGGCAGGAGTTACAAAAATGATTATTTATATCATTTTATGGTTTTTGAGCGGCGGCTCGATTTATCGCAGCTATAATATAATATAGTCCACGCATACGACGATCACCTTCTCGATCTCCTGCATAAGCTAGAATAGTTTCAATTTTTGTACTCAAATTTTTACTTGCTATTGAATTTATAACGTTCCTCTCTATTTTACGCGTCTCACGGCGGAATATGGTTGGCGCTCAATAGCCGTTATGGCTCCCCGTTGGTTGGGAAACTGAAAAATAAAATAATAAAACACAAAAAGTCCCACCTGGAGATGTCCCAAATCTCTCTGGACCCGCAGCTCTGCTCAGGCTGGGTTACAAATCCTTGTTGGGCGCCAGTTCGTGTGCCCCACGAACAAAATTAAACTCAAAAGAAAATACAACAGAGAAATGAAAATAAATAAATGACAGGGTAACGGTTTCAGATTTAGGAAGAGGAAAACAAGAAAAAGATAGTAGTAATTTAACTAAATAAAAAATAAATAACTACCGGGTTGATGACCATTTGTTTCAAATTATATTTTAAATAATAAATTAATCATCGCATATCCGAAATAACAATATGAAAATAAAATAATAATAGTCCACTTATAAGATAATACTGGTATGCGTATACAAATAAAATAATAATAATAAAGAATAGAAAATAAATATCTTAAACACAAATAGTTAATCGCATGTAAATAATGAGATCACTCGCTCGTGATATTCAAAATATAAATACTGGTAAATAATAACCACAAAATACTCGTTAAATATTTCCAGTAAATAATCTTCCTAAAATTTCCGCTGGTGAATATCACGCAGTTTTCACAAAATAATATTATCAAAATAAATTAATAATTATACCAATAATTATCTAGAAATCAATAATAATTATAAATAATATGCATAAATTTTGTATCACTCACAAGTGATAATTTAGCAAAATAATAATAACGCAGGAAATAATATTTGTCGTATTAAAATAGTAAAGAAAGATAACCAAATATTTATCACAATCAATATTTGGTAATGCTAAAATAATACTGAATATTTTCACTGATTGTGTTATTATTTACTGGGCACAATAATCACGCATTCCATCATATGCTTATGACAACTTATTAATACTCAACAGTTACTATCTCTCTCACACGTATGAGATAACAAATGATCACCAACGCGGGAACAAAATTACACGCCAATGTATTTGCCAGAAAGTACTTACAGTTTACGTATTATCCAACTCCCTTGGTTGCACTCTAATACGGTAAATGTATTTTCCTTTATGCGGTTTTTTACCAAAAACTCAAATAATGCCACTGGATTTATATTCTCTACTCAAAATACCAAATGGCGACAAATTTATAATTATTTTAATGTAACAGAGCACACACGCTACTCTTACAGAGACCACCTCACGTCTGACCATGGCATCACGTGAATATCATGCCAGCACTTAGGCCGGTGCCATCTTGTCATACATCTCACTTCAACCAAATGGAGATATATGACTGTAGCATGTTAATTCTATATAGTACCACCAATATAATACACAACTTGGGCCGTGTAATTTATCCAGTTCCCGACGTTAAATGATCAATTGTTTCTTTTATAATTAAGTGTTAATATGATTTAACGTAAAATCAACCAATGATTTATTCATAAAAATAGTAAATTTATTTATAATAAATAAATTTACGGATGCCAACTGTTGCGTTGACGCGCATGCGCCAACTAATCAAAATAATAACAATAATAACAAGCATATAAATCAATTGCGCAATTATTTTCCCAGCCCTACAAAAACCAAATATATACTCAATTTGATCAGTGAAATCTCCTGATTCAAATACAATTTTTATCTAAGAAATCGATAAAGTATTATTAATGTAATAATTAAAACAAAATCTTATATGTAAACAAAACAATTATAATAACAATGGGTCGGATGAGACGTGTAAGCAGCGTGTGCTGCCCTCTGTTGTTCACCGACCTGATGCGAGACTGCCGCAATATTAAAATATCGTGACAAATTTCCAAATTTCTTCTTAATCATATCTATATATGAAAACGTTCATTATAAGAAATTATAATATTAAAAATTAAATATCGAAATTGCATAGTTAAAATAATATGTTGATACATATCATCACGTTTCCTTCATTTTTTCGATTTTAGTTTTGTAGATATTTCATCAAAATAGTATATTACACACCTGGAGAAGTAAAGTAAGAAATGTCTCAGATCACATGTAATTGTTGGCCGAGGCGAAACCGAGGTCGACAAACATGTGATCTGAGGTTTTCTTATTTACTTCCCGAGGTGTGTAGGGAAGAGTAGGGTCAATTGAACTAAAAATACTTTAACATTTTTTTTTTACATAAATAAAAGCAAAATCACAACTTTTTTTTTTACGAAATTATAATTTATTATATAGACTATTATTTCTCATAAGCACATAACTTAACAAATGATGAAAATTTTTAATTAATACGAAATTGTACAACTGCAACAAATGACTTTAATGAATAATTTACTATTCATTACAGCTTAAAACTAAAATTACAACACTTTTAATAGTATTTATTATTTTATATAACATAATATGTTATAACAATCACTTTTAAAACTTCTGCCAATATAATTATTTTTTTTCTTGGTTAGTTTAGCTTGTTTTCATATTCTGTCAAGATGCGCGCGCATGTCTGATGCTCACAGTGTGATTCGTGGGGTTCAATCATTCCCGAGAGTACTGGTTCAATTGACCCCATATGATTTTATTGAAATAATTTGTTTAAAAAAAAATATTCAAGAAATATTTTACTAGAAGTAAAGTTAGAAATTTATGACTAATATATGTATGAAGACTTTACAAAAAAAATTTTTTGTGACAGATACTTAAAATCTATAACATTTAGCGCCTATAGCCGACATTTAAAAATATTAGATAAGATACAGCTGGTAAAAACGATACCTAATCGCTCTAATAGTGACGTCATCATCGGATTAAAAATTATTTTTTGGTTACATGTTGTAACGTATTATTTTACTCAAACACTCGAATAAACTCAACAAAATTTAAACTTAACTTTTCTCAATAATTTTTACTCAAATACTCGAACTCCAAATACTCAAAATCGGGCTACGTTACACTCCGCCCACTGATCAATCCTCTCATTTCCTCCAGATCCTGACGGGTGCCAGCCGACTTTTATTTCCCCGGTATCGGCAACCGGTCTAAACGTACACGTAAATTAAAACCTAATACCTAAATCCTTTGGAAATGAGAGAACTGAACGGTGGTAGCGGCATGTCCTGGTGCGCTCAGTATGCTAGGTTGTGGAGAGAGGGTCGCGGTTTTTTTTACGTGGAAGAAGCCGATAAATTAGAATTTAAATTAAACAAAATAACGAAAAGAAAACTAATTAAAATATCGTAAATATGACGCGAGAGTGACGCGAAGGGCCCAAGCGGCCCGCGGTCGAGTACTCTCGGTCCATCAGACAAATAAATATCTGGGTATGACATCGGGAACCTCTCGTAGACGACAAATCACCAAACTTAACGCAATTCTAGATAAATAATAAAAATAAAATAAATATTGCGGTAACTTTAGACGAAAAAATCACGACAAAAACGACTCCAAAACTAAACACGTAGAGCCACAAGCTCCAAACGACATCAGCCAAGGGTGTGGTCGAGGCCTACTTTCAGGGCTCTCCGACTCACAACCACTCACTCCAAAAGCCCAAACTCGACTATCGAGCCTGCCCTTACTCGAGAGACTCCAAAATCCAACTCTCTGGCACTCTGGTCAGTTCTCAACTGCTCTTCTCTCTTCTCCTACTCCATTCACTTTCACACTTTTACTACGTCCAGTCACTCTCCCATTCTCGCATATCCATCCATTCTTCCCCCACTACATACAAGCCGTGGACTTGCGGGTCTTCCCGCGGTGTTACTCCCCGTGATATCCGAAGTTAGCGAATCTTTCGGCTTCCTCGAGCATCGCAAACGAGGCCTGCCATCCCCAAATAAACGTACACGTACCTCAGCTAACTTCGGGTACCAACTCGAAGGGGCGGCGACATCTCAGTCGATTCTCCGTAATCACCACGTCAACCCCGAGGGCTAAGCCTAGGCCTAGTCGTCATCACTGGTCGGGAGGCACGCTATCTTGGCCACTATCCGCGGCATAGCTAGACATACCCCGTTAAATCCACGCTCAACCACACAGACACTCCAAAACAGACAACACAACGTACCCGTACTCATACTCTCAACACACTTACCCTCCCGTCCGGCAGAAAGATGACATACAGAGCTCTTAAAGATAACATTTTTCTGATCTGACATCCAAAATAGTTATCCCGAAGATAACAGAAAGATATCAGAAAAGCCTCTTACGCGCCATCTGAGGATATCTCTAAGAGCTCATCGGTTAGACGTCAGAAAGATAACATTTTTTAGAGATCTTAAAGAAATCAGTTTACGGAGATCATAATGTCAGCACTTTTAGGTTTTTTATATCCATGATATATCCCAATTACAAATGGCTGAGAAACTTTGTGATGAATTTGCGCAAGAATGGGATAAAGTTGACTCATCGAACTTTTAGCAATCGGCAGCCCATCGATTTTAACACTAATGACAATCAAGTCTGTTAAAGTATAATAATCAATAATTCTCAATTAATCAATCAAGGCATTTTTTAACCCGTAATAAAAATATTGACCAGAAAGAACCACGAGTTACTATCAGTGTTTTCGGTGTACCAAGTAAGGTCCGAGAATCAAGAGGTAGATTACTGATTCTTTCTTGATTCGATGTTTTTAATATTTTTAGGAGTTTATTCGCTGCTTCACGTGATATATTGAAATCAGTCACGCACTGAGCTAGTTTCGATGATAAACTTGTTTCATTGATAGCTACCAAATCATTTTTTTTTAATTGATTACAGATCGATAATATACGTGAGTTAGAATTGCCACTAGTTTCACTGTCAGAACTGTAATTACTTATTTTATTTTCATTAAGTTTTCAGCCATCATATTATTGTCTGTATTAATATTTCTTTCATTATCAACATCATCCAATTCATCACAAGATATATTATTACTTACAAAGCATGAATTATTTTCTACTGTTTTACTTTCATCACTAGATGAATTTTCAAAATTATGTAATTTATTTAAAAAACAACGTATTCGTTTATTTCTTTGAGCTTTACGCAAATTTAAAAAAATTTTTTTTTTCGACATTTTGCTATTGTATTTATACTAACTAATTATATGTAATTACTTTAGAGCAGAATCAATAAATAATGTTTATAATCATTGGTACTTATAGGTTACAATGACATTAGCTGACGAAAGTTGAGGTTATAATAGTCTCATAAGAAAGTTATTTTTTTGATGTTCTAGAGACATCCATAAATAGTTATCATTTTACTAACTTTTAGATTTCTTTTCAATGACCTCAACATAAAGTTATCAAAACGATAACATTTTTCTGAGCTCTTAAAGGTAACATTTTTTGGGTAACATTATGTCATCTTTTTGATATTGATGCCGGACGGGCTACCACACACGTACTCCATACTCTTTACTCACTATCTAATACACTCAACTTGACACTCATACTGGCTCTATCTCTCTCTATCACCCATACTCACGCTCACTCCACCTCCAACTCCATCTCCTCGGCAATGTAACGTCACAATATGTGATAGCAAACGACCAAAAAAATATCAAAGTATCTTAACGAGCCATCTTGTGACAAAATTTATCATCATTTTGATTTGTCCACTTACCGACTTTTCTCTAATTTTCAATAAATACTCAAAACAATCTTACCAAATAAATAGCCGCGGATTTATAACCTGCCATTTATAAGCACTAAATGTAGTAAATTTCAAATATCTGTCACAAAAACTAATATATTTATCTAGTACAATCGAGTCTAAGACGTGAGTGTGAAGATTGGTGCCCGAGCCGAAGGCGAGAAATTATTGAACGTGTAAAGAAATAGATATGAATTAATAATAATTTTTCTGTGGAAATCAAATTTGAAAATTTTGATGATAATTGTGTGTCAGATAATTATTAATAGTGAATCCTGAGCATGATATTTTTTTTACACATTTTTCTTTAAAAAAAACTGAAATGTGAAGTTAAAAAAATCGAAAAAAATAGATACCATCGTATTCCATTATGAGCATAGCTGAAAAAGTTGTAGAAAAGGTGACAGTTTGCTGTGAAAAATTATGAGGAAAATCGATCAGTACGTGTATTTTGTAAATCGACAATTTATACTTAAAATTAAAAATTTCAATAGTAGCGTGGTTCAAAAATTTTTTTTTTTTTATTTTTTACTGAAAAGATGTTTAAAAACAAACATATATTGTCTCTATGAAAATTTTATTTAAACCACTTTTCGCGAAGTTGTAGGCATTTGAAAAAAAAATCTCTATATTTTTCAAAATTTGATATCTCGAAAACGGTTGGAGTAAAAAATTTGAAAAAAATCATGAGGACCTCTTTTAATCTATACTAAAAGATAAAAAAGTTTCAAAAAAATCCGAGATGTAAAAGCTAAATGGTGTCCGATTTGGCGTGGAACGCCCCCTATGTAATATAGGAACAATTCCCATGAAGACATTGAAAAAATCCCTGTGTTAACATTGCTAGAATTCCTTTAATGACAGGAAATTCTTCAATGTCAACATGGGAAAATTTCCTATGTTAACATAGAAATTATCCCCATGTTAACAAAGTAGATTCCTATATACCCTGTAAAAAGAGCGGCGTTAAGAATGTAATAACACTTGTGTAAGAGGCGTAATTAAGCGGTGTTAAAATACCGGTGTGAAAGTCGGGTAAACTGCGTCCGCTCAAAGTATTAACTTTCGGAAGCTTATAAATGTATGTAAAACGCAAAAAATCTCTTGATACACATACACAAACGCAAGCGCACATACACTCAACACACACCGCAAACTGTAGTGATCGAGTAAGTAAAAATATTCCCAAAGTAAAATATTTTAACATCGGTAAAAAATTTTGATACTAGCGGTGGCATTATTTTAACACTTCTTTCGGTGTTAAAGTTTAATACCGGAAATTTTAACACCACTTGGACTTTTCCTGGTTACTTTTTACAGTGTATGTAAAAATTACAGATTTGTAAACTACACGGAGAGAAAAATATCGTCAGAATAACTATCCAATGTATCCTCAAATGCCGTATTGTCAAAATAACGATTCGTATACTTAATTTAGGAATACTCTCATATTAATTTACTAATCTATAGTATCGCTAAAATAAAGATACGTATTTAGGTTAGGATAAGTATTCGTTTATTTAGTTTGACAATACGACGAATAGCCGTTGTAACGATATGTAGTTTCGTTAATATCGGTATCTGTATAGCCAGCGTGAGGATCCGTATAGCTGAATTGGCTATACGTATCGTCGTTCTGGGTTTCCGTATGCCTAAATACAGAGTAAGCGTAATATTTATATCAACGATTCATGAAATGTCTAAAATAAGGATACGGATCGTCATTTTAACGATCCACTCTGAGGATACTCCGTATAGCTGAATTAGCTATACGGCGTATCGTTAAGTAAGTTAACTATACAGCGTATAGCCAGAATAACGATACGTATAGTTAATCTAGCAATATTTTTCTCTCCGTGTAACGTTTTTTTTCGTTATTTATTAAGTAAATCAAAATTAATTGATTAAATTGATGATTAAATACTGTCGGAAACACGATGTAATTGATTTTTACGTATTCGTTTATATTTATCATAGTTATAAAAATATTTTTTTATTGATAAGTGCTACAAAAAACTTTTTCGGAAACTTCGGAATTTTATTTTCGTAAATCTTTACGGAAAAAAGAAAACTAGAATAAGTTACAGCATAAAATGTAAAAACAAGCCCGTCAAATTAAAAATTACAAAAGTTAAAATGTATACTGTAATTTTTAAATTTTATCCTGTAAAAAATTAGTTGCAACTTAAGCAGTAATATTTAAAGTTTGAAACTGTAAATCGAATACAACAAAATGTAAAATAATTATTACCTTTTGCTTACAGAAAGTTCTTTTCTTGAAAAATCATTTATTCCTCTTTAACACTGTAAAACTTACAATTTAGCCGTTGTGTAAAAATTGTAGTATCAAATAAGAAAATTTGTTGAGTGGTTCGAAAATATTTACAGTGTGGACATTTAATTATGAATCTTTATGTAGAAAATGTAACTATTACATCTGACACTGTGATTTTTAAAATGTTTATATCAAGTATCATCAATGCCTTAGCAATCACGAACTTTTACTGTTTAATATGTAAAAATAGCAAAACTACATTTTAAAATATCGTTAATAAGATTCATAAAATAAAAAATTTTTTTTTTAACTTTTGCAGTTTGACAACCATTCATTAAAGGTTGATGATTGAAAATTTGTGTCTCAATTTCATGAAATCACTTGCATTCGAATTTGTAAGTTTTACATTTGAGATATTGAAATTTTAGACCGTATCATGGCAGTTAGCTGGATGTACGAAAATACTAATTCCATTCAATTGTCAGTAAATATTTTTGAAATAGTATATGTGAGTGCACGCTTCGCTAAGCCTAGACCATACTCCAGTATTAGAGAATATTGACAGAAAAAACGGTTAACTTGAATCAAGGAAAATATTTGTGATTCAAGAATTTTTTTTTATCGATTCGGAAAATAAAAATATACTTGCACCAAGTAAACAATTATCTTAAAATTCTTATCTTGAATCAAAATTCCTTTATCATGTCAACATATTTTTACGCTTAAATCAAAAAATTTTCACTTGCTTCAAGAGCTTATATTACCTAAAGCAAGAGAAATTTTTTTTAAAGCAAGAAACATAATTTTTTTGCAGCAATATTTCATTTTCTTGTTTAAAGAAAACAAAATTTCTTGGAACAAGTACTATACTTTTCATGCAAGTATTTTTATATGCTCCGATCAAGAAAACAAAAGTTGCTTAAGCCAAGAAAAAAAATTTTTTGGGAGAAAAGATAGATATGGAGAAGGGCAACGTCACAAGTGCTTGGCAGCCGCAGCAGGAGTAGTTCGGTGCTCACCACGAGATCGCGCCCAGCCACTTGTATTTTCCCTGGTAAGAAAGATATTCTAAAATCGTTATACTCCAAATTTAAATACTATTTTGTTCAAGAATTCTTCTGTCACCTGACAGAGTATCAAGTATCTTTTTGGAATGTACTATAGTATATCCTATAATACATCATGACTTTAATATATTGTAACGAATGTGAAACTGATGTTTTAAAATATTAGAATAACTAGATAACAAATGCCTTCTTTTCTTGTTTTTATAGATGCGCGACTAGAGTCAGTCATATATTGACAGCATAACAGCATATATCTGTATATCAATAAACTATATCTCTCTCTGCCTTTCTTTTACTGCTGTTAATTATGGTGTTATTACTTCTAATATAAGTGTTATAATTGTGGTGCATATGTAATATTAATTATAAGTTGAAATACTACAATATAATATTAATGTTTGCTTAAATAATTTTCTCGAAATAAAAAAACGAAAAATTACGTTTAGATGAAAAAAGAGAAAAAAATTTTACACTTCGCAGTGGGTTCTATTACTATTCAAACTAGAATATTGAAAAGAATAAACAGAAATATTAAGAACTGAAAATGTAAAATTTACAGTTTATAGTATCATGAAAGTGTAATAATGGCTCGTTCGAACAGCAATTATTCCAGTTTTCTTTTTTCCGTGTTAAAACCTTTACATATCTCTACTTTATCGTTTTAAGGCCTTGATGATAATAACTACCAAAATATCTGGCATTTTGTTGGTTTTAGCTTTTTGAAGACTTTTCCTAAGCAACATAGCAATTTTCTCTATGTTGACATTAAAATTTTCACTATGTTAACAGAGGAATTTTTTCCTTGTCAGCATAGGAAAAACTCCCATGTCAATACAGAGGATATTACTCCGGTAATATGGGAAAAATTCCTATACTGACATAGTTAAAATACCCATTTCAATAAAGGGATTTAAGCAATGTTAGCAGAGAAATTTTTCCATGCCTATATGAAAGTTTTTCCAATGGTAATATAGAATATATTCCTATAATATGATGGTAAAATACCTATAAAATATGGTTGTATTCTCATTTTTCCCTAGAAAAATTTCCCATGTTGATAAAGCAAAATTTGTTATGTCAAAATGGGAATTTCGCCTAAGTAAAATTAGAAAAATTCCTATGTTTTTCTCTCCGTGTAATTTTATGATTTAAAAAAAAAAAAAAAACTTTAAAAATTTCTCTTGTGCCAATTTAGAGATCCAGTAGAGAAAACTCTGATTTTCATCGAATTTTTGTCTTTCACCTGACTTCATATCATAGTATGACATGAATGTAGCTGGCTCAAATTCTTTTTTATGAAAATCTCTTCAGGTTAGCAACTTAACAAAATCATATTTTTAGTATATATTAGGGTGGCTCATTTGAAACGACTATTTTTTTTTTTCGCTCCATTGACGAAATATTATTCTAGACATAAAAAAAAAAAAATTTTCCACCAAATTTGAGCCCTTAATTTTAATTTTAAGTACTCGCTAAATAAATTTGAAATTTTCCCATTTAATTAACACGTAAATTAACATTTTTTTTTCTTAATTATCTATAACTTCGCGGCATTTTATGATATTTAATCGCTATTAGGCGGAAATTACATAGGAATCGTTCCTCTTTGAAAGTGCTTGTAGTTAATTTGCGTTTCGTAACTGGCCTCACCGGTAAAAAATCTTAAAGCCAATTTTTTCTTGAATTTCATGGTTTTTTTTATTTTACTCGCAAACGACTAACTTTACAACAAAATTGTACAGAACTTTTTTTGTAGGGAATTTGATTTCCTACAAAAAGAGTTATTTGTGCCGATATCGTAGACCCAGTAGTTTTGGAGATAAATCAAATTATATATCGCAAAATTTGAAAAATCGCGGTTTTATCCGAAATTTTAGTACTTTTCTCATAAAATTATGGCCGAAGAAATATATAATATATAATGGTAAATATATCATCAAAAAAATGTCATGTCATATGAAACTGTCTCCTATTATGCTTAATTCCATCTTTTCTTACCCATACAAAGTTTGAAGACCGGCCCTTGGATGGCCCATCGTCGGGCGAAGTATGATAATTAGCGGCCAGTCATTGACAACTTTTAATGGCCCATAAACAGCTGAATGGCGCTCGAGTATCGGTCGATTAATGGCAGCCAGTAATCGGCCAAGTATGCAAATAAATTTAAAAGAAAAATTTTTTTTTTATTATTAGCCTAGTAGAGTTTATGATCATTAACGTTCAAATTATTTAAGTGAGGTAAATGATGTTAACAAATCCCGATGAAAAATTCTGCTAAGCTCTGGGCGCGAACTGACGTCATTCTGATTGCGAGGTCTGAACGATAGCTCTACTACTGCTACAATCTGCATACATCTACTAATGTTGCAAATAATAACGAACTAAAAAATATTTCAATCGTAAATTATAAATAACGGATGGCAGTTCGCGCCCAGAGCTCAGCAGAATTTTCCATCGAGATTTGTCAACATCATTTACCTCACTTAAATAATCTGAACGTTAATGATCATAAACTCTACTAGGATAATAATAAAAAAAAATTTTTTCTTTTAAATTTATTTGCATACTTGGCCGATTGCTGGCTGCCATTAATCAACCGATACTCGAGCACCATTCAGCTGTTTATGGGCCATTAAAAGTTGTCAATGACTGGCCGCTAATTATCATATTTCGCCCGACGATGGGCCATCCAAGGGCCGGTCTTCAAACTTTGTATGGGTAAGAAAAGATGGAATTAAGCATAATAGGAGACAGTTTCATATGACATGACATTTTTTTGATGATATATTTACCATTATATATTATATATTTCTTCGGCCATAATTTTATGAAAAAAGTACTAAAATTTCGGATAAAACCGCGATTTTTCAAATTTTGCGATATATAATTTGATTTATCTCCAAAACTACTGGGCCTACGATATCGGCACAAATAACTCTTTTTGTAGGAAATCAAATTCCCTACAAAAAAAGTTCTGTACAATTTTGTTGTAAAGTTAGTCGTTTGCGAGTAAAATAAAAAAAACCATGAAATTCAAGAAAAAATTGGCTTTAAGATTTTTTACCGGTGAGGCCAGTTACGAAACGCAAATTAACTACAAGCACTTTCAAAGAGGAACGATTCCTATGTAATTTCCGCCTAATAGCGATTAAATATCATAAAATGCCGCGAAGTTATAGATAATTAAGAAAAAAAAATGTTGATTTACGCCCAGTTACAAAACGCAAATTAACTACATACAAGCACTTTCAAAGAGGAACGATCTCTATGTGAATTCCGCCTAATAGCGATGAAATATCATAAAATGCCGCGAAGTTATAGATGATTAAAAAAAAAAAAATGTTAATTCACGTGTTAATTAAATGGGAAAATTTCAAATTCATTTAGCGAGTACTTAAAATTAAAATTAAGGGCTCAAATTTGGTGGAAAATTTTTTTTTTTTATGTCTAGAATAATATTTCGTCAATGGAGCGAAAAAAAAAAAAAGTCGTTTCAAATAAGCCACCCTAGTATATATACACAGAAAAAAAAAAATTCTTGGTTGAAGGTAAATATTCTTAATTCAAGAAAATTTTTTTGGAGACCTAAACTTTCTCAGATAAAGTAGTAATTTTATCTGACCAAGATAAATTCACTTAGCTCAAGAAAATCTTGACTTGGTTCCCGAAAACGGTGGTCTTCAAAAATATTTTCTCGACTCAAGATAACTTTTTTTTCTGTGTACACTATAAAAAATCACCGGGGTAAGTCCAAGCGGTGTTGGTGTTAAAATCAGCGGTGTTAAATTTCAACACCGAAAACGGTGTAGAAGTAACGCCGCCGCCGGAGTAAATATTCTGTACCGGTGTTAAAACAAATTCTCCGGTGTTAAAATAACGCCGTCACCGGTGTAAAAATTCTAGACCGGTGTTAAAATAACGCCACCGCCGGTGTAGATATTCTTTACGGGTGTTGAAATATTTTATTTTGTGAATATTTTTACTTACTCGATCACTATACTTGTTAATAAATGATATTTTTAATTAATTTTCATAAAGAACTGACATTTTTTGTGTTTTATAATCTTTAAAGTTGATTCTCTAAGCAGACGCAATTTACCCCGCTTTTACACCGGTTATCCTGCTTTTACACCGATATTACTCCGCTTTTACACCGGTTACCTCGCTTTTACACCGGTTCTACTCCGTTTTTACACCGGTTACCCCACTTTAACACCGGTGAATTACTCCTCCTACACCGGTGTAATTTCTTTTTACACCGGGTGGAGTTAAAATGAGTCCATTTTTAACACCGCTCTTTTTACAGTGTATATTCTAGGGTGATTAAAAAAAAAATCGAATATTTTTTTTTTAACTTCCGACACTGAAAAGTTGGTTCTCAGGCACCTCTAGAAAATACTCACCAAATTTGAGCTCGTAATATTAATAGGAAGATCCTCCTCATCACAGTTTTCCATATTTTCTTTAGTCCCTTTTATAAAAGACCTTATCTCATTATTCGTTGATGGTTTAACCAAATCATCATACGTGTTTTTATAGGAAATTGAATGCTCTACAAAAAAACGATCAATGTATTTAAGCGATAACTTTCACCATTCAAAAGATATTTGAGATAAAAATTTGAAGAATTTGTTAAAAACAAATTTTTTTTTAATAAATTTCTGCTTCATTGAAAAACGATTATTGACGAATGAGCATAACATGTTTTTGTAGGAAATTTAATGCTCTACAAGAAAGGCCTGATGTGTTTATTTGATTCCTCTAACCGTTTGAAAGATATTCCTTGCCGAATCCCCATACGTTCTCTCCAAACATGAATTTAGTGAAAATGAGTGAATATTCACTATTTCCAAGTGTAAATCGAACCACTAATTTTAAAAAGTGGTTTTATTTGGCTCTCAGAATTAGTGAATATTCACTTATTTCATTTATTCATGTTTAAAGAGCTGGAATTTCGAAAGTTTTTTAATAACTTTTTTAGATTCATCAACTTAATTTATGGATTTTATAAACATTCATAAGAATTTCAGCTTATATAAATAGAATAAAAGTATTTACTTTAGATTTAATGTTTATGTCAAGAATATAATATTTTCTAATCAATTTCTTATCTATATTTTTTAATTGATTTATTAAAAATGTAACTACGTTTTTTTTTTCACAAAATTGATAATTAAGTATATTTTTCCTGGGAAATCTGGCAAAATATCCCAATTGCAATAAAAGCCAATTTTTTTAATAAGACGAACAGATATATTTTTCGATAGAATTAATATTTCCGTAAATACTAATTCAAAATAAATCGATTATGTATAATTAATTCGAATTTTTTTTCTTTTATATTGATGTAAATGATGACACTTCTAAAATAAGAACGTTTATTTCTCAAAAATGGATTTTAATTTATCTCTAAATAATAAACTGACGTATTATTCTTCCAAAAGTGAAGCTTACCTACATCTATGAAAAGGTTTAAAAAAGAGTTAAAATGTTTATTCTATTGACATGAGCTGTAATTCTTGTGAATATTTATAAAATTCATAAATTAAGTTGATGAATCTAGAAAAGTTATTAAAACCGGACATATTATCATAGATAATATTTTGATTTATTCAACGTAATATTTCAAAATACTTATTTTGTTATAACTATAGTTTTACTTCTATTCCTTGATTTGCCACTTATTTCACAAAATTTATTAATTTATCTCAAATTTTATTTTCCGTTAGTTAGTTAAATCATCATTCAATAAATTTATTTATACTTTTATAATATTAGATTTTACCTCACTTTTCCAATCTTAATCCTCTATCAACTGTTCCCAATGAATACTTTTCGTATAAATTTTACTTAATAACAAAATTCGCAAGATACTCGACTCAAGCTCTTAAAATCTATCAGAAATCCATTTTTTGAATAGGCCAAATGTTGTAATTAATGTTGAAATTTATTAAAGAAACTACGCTCAACTGAGTATTTATAATTACTGCAAATAATTTTTTTAATATTCTACGTGTTTACAAATTTTGTCACGTAGCGATTCGAAAGTAAATCGCTGCGCGCACTTTCCCATCTCACCGTGAGTTTAACAACACCTCCTAGCGGATAAAAAGCGCATGTGCGCATTTAATTATTATAATATTTTATAATTTAAGTACTTACATTATTTTGATTAATTATTTAATTATGATTTATTTATGGATTTGTTCAGTCACGAGCTTAACTAATTTGAAAAGCTTCGTGTATTTTCGCTACCAGGAGCTGCCGAACTCGCTACTGACTGCAAGTCAGTATAGTGCTGGGTCACTCGCTATCTGGGCCGGATACACACAATTTCTAGTTCATGGCAGTGCCAAGACGTCATGAAAACCCGCTACAAGCTGGCCAATCACATAATTCGTTTTATATTGGTCAGCCAATGAGAGACTTCGCTATCAACTACTTCCGGCTGGCGTGCTTTTAAGCCAATGTGAAAATTCGTCTTATGCAGCAAAGTTGCCACGTCATCATCGAGTGGCAATGAAAAAGAAGACGCCTGCTCAAGCTATTAATATACATCGTGGATTGATCAGTACAAAAACAGCTATCCGTCTAACCGCTTTGGTCAATATAAATTACTCTTGTAGTATAATTTCGCTTAATGCTAAAATATTCTCAATAACTAGCTAGTATAATTAATTAATTAATGTAGCAGGACGGTTAAGTCCACCTCCGTTTGACGGGAGGCCGATTCTTCACCCTTTTGGGCATACTCGCGCTGCGTAATCGCCTATCCACTACCATAATATTATAAAAGCGAAATATGAACATAAGCTCACATTAGCTTACCCATTAGGCATGCAGTGCATGTGGGTGCCTCACGCACAGCCACCACGAATCCGACCTCAAATACCCAAACACTCCTCCTATCTCAGGAAATAAAGAGACTCTGGTCGAAGTGAGGCTTGGAATGGGTCTCCCATGGTACCAATTCTCTGTATTGGTGGACATGCTGCAGATTAGTGGTGAGTTACAGCCTTCATTCAATACCCCAAAAAGGGTTTCTTCCACATTATACTCACTCGGATTTAAGACAGCAGTCAAATATACTTGCCCTCAATTATTATTACCGAGTGAGTATCACGATATGCTAGTGATAGTATTGTGCACAGGCTATTACCCTTAGAATTTTAAGACGTTCAAAAGGGGTCGGCTTCGCCCGCGCAGCGGTACCTATTGGCTTCCTGCAACCACGGAGTTGCCGCATGTTACAAGGTGCAAAACATACGGGCACCGCTAACGGTTGGAGTACTGGTCCCAGAATCCGCGAAGAGGGTAGCATTTGCTATTTTTGACGCCCCCTAGAGGGCGCCAAAAATACTTCTGGGAATTAGCTAGTATATCAAGGCTACTAATTATTGAGTATATCTATAAAATTGTTGCTCGTGTCTGATTAGTTATAAATTAATTACAACGCGTTCTGATCCGCTATCAACCACGTGTCGAGTTTTTATACGTGAATTTAATATTGTTTGCATTCGCTATCGGGTATAAATCTAGTTGTATTCGCGATTAAGTATTTTTCTCACAGGTTTTCAATGTACATATTGGTAATAAAACATCTAATCGATAATCTGTAATTTTTGTGTTAATTTTTAGTTATTAAATTAACCACATCTACACCAGAATCTTTCTGTGAATTCTCTTAATTTTACAGGATTATTAATATTATTGTTTATTATATTTATGTTTCGATAATTATTTTCAATTTTATGTATTGAATCGATATTTTTATTTCAGTCAGTAGCACACCTGTGTGGATACTATATATAAAAATATCGACCGAAGAGTGAGTAAGTCGATATAGTGGGGATAAAAATCAATATTTTCCTCCCGCCACGTGGTGCACTGAAATAATAATTATTTTATTGTTTGAAGAGTTAATAATTATGATGTTTATGATTATTGATGGAAAACATCATTTAATTCATTATTGTGTTAAAACTCAGGTTGTGTAATGAATTTAAATATTTTATTTTAATTGATAATTTTGGGTCCGAGGTCATTAGAGGGGATAAAACGTGAGTGATACCCATCCTTCAAAAAACCTACGTGAAAAGTAGTGAGAGAGGACTGGACTATTGTAAAGGTAGGTCGTGTTATTGTCCGTGAATTTTTTTATAAAATTGTTCTGGTCCAGTTGCTGTGTAACAGGGTATTTTTTCAACCTTGCTAAATTTGGCCCCTTAATTAATAGGTTTTAATTAGGGCGCCACTGGAAGCTAAACCTCGGTCTTCCAGAACCGGAGATGTAATTTTTTGAAATCAGGGTCGTCGAATTTCACAAGAGTGAGGAAGGATGAGGAATTAAATAAATTTTACACAACATTGATTCAAAAAATTAACAGTTTTATTTATCACATAATAATATTACCCACCGGGCTTTTGTAATTATCACACTATAATTATTCCATAAACCAATTGTATCCACCGGACTTTATTACACTGATTAAACCACGAATTCCTCTGGAATTATTTATAAAACTTATTTAAAAAGAAAAACTATTTAGTCCCCTGGACTTAATTAATAAATTGGCCACCGGCCTGATCTCCTGGATCCTTCAATCAAATTGTCCCCTGGACTTAATAAAAGAAATTGGCCCCTGGCCTGATCCCCTGGATTATAAATAAATTTAGTCCCCTAGACTATTACAATTTTGGCAACTCGTCTGATCCCCTGGATCTTTTATTTTAACTGAGTCCCCTGAACTTTTACAAATATTTTAAATAAAATTGGCTACTTGTCTAATCCCCTAAATCTAATTGTTTCCAAATAATTAATTAAAAATTCCCCTGGAATAATTTTATATCGCACACAGATACACACACACACACGTTTTTTTTAATCAATTTTCTGTCCCCTGGACTTAACTCACACACACACATACACAATTTAACTTTCCCAAATTATAATTTCCAACTTTAAGTGACTATTAATTTTTCCTTTTTATTATCATTTACTTTAATTCACAAAATTTCCCAGCATTAATTTTTAGTACAGAGTGATGAAATTTACTAACGCCAGCGAACGACGCTATCTCTCTCTACTTCGCGTGCCTATTGCTGTCTCTCTCTATTTCGTGTCTTTCTTTCTTTGCCTTCAATTTTCATTTCTTTTAACAATTTACGGACATCAACTTATTACTCAATTTTAATTTATTAAATTTTCAATCTTTTACCCCGACTTTCATAACACTTGATTTTCAGTTTTGTAAATTTTATCTTATTAATTAATACTGATTAATTTATTTTATATAACAATGACTAAATAACTATTATAATTTCTGGCCTCCTGCCGAGAAATTTGACTCCTTAATTTACAATTAATGATTAATAAATTCTGGCCTAGCTGCCGAGAACTATTCGACCAAGCATGTAGTTAAATTTTTCTTAATTTCTTTACAATAAATTCTGGCTTTCCCCGCCGAGAATTTATGCTATTGAAGACGCTGAGTTATCAATACTTCTGATAACTTTATTCTCGATGTTAATTAAATTAACCCTTTCCCGAAAGTGTGAATCGAAATGAATCGGTGTAAGCTCTACGGGGGTAGCGCCAATCAAAGTTCGTTGTTAAGGCTGTGTGAGTAACGGTTTAGTCGTGTGAGTGAAGGTTTGATCGTAGTAGTGCATGCATGCGCCCCCTTCTACTATTTTTTCTGCCCCTTCTCTTCTTAACAGGCTAGCGCTCTCTCGCTTTAAAACGAAGACGTACAATTCAAATTGAGAGTAGGGACTCAAGGTCAACCGGGAAAGGGTTAATAATTCTGGCTTACCTGCCGAGAATTAATTTACGCACAGCTATGTTAACACTCAACTTCGCAATTGTTCACCTGATGATACCCTTGGCGTCTATCTAGCTTCCCTTGGTCTTTCCTTGGTTCCGGTCTTCGGGATAAGGCTCACGGCAGATGGACGTCCGTTAGGCTTGTCGGCTCGACCTACTCTCTTGATTTTGCTGCTGTCCTGTGGTTATATCTTTTCAGCTCGGCCATTTTCGGCAACATCCGGAAAATGACCTCCCCACTTACTTAATTTTGGGACAGAAGTCCGAGCTTCTTCAATTAGCGCACCCGGCGACAAGTCGAAAAACTCTAACTTATTGGGGGTTACGGCTCGGGTAACTGACCAGCCGCGGAAAATCACGATTTTCCTTGATGATAGATTAAATTTTACCCCGTTACAGCTGTAATTAAATAGTAAAGAAAGTTGATTTGGATATAGTTGGTATTTTGTTATGTAAAATTAAAAGTATAGTTTGCATATTATTTGTTGTTGAAAATCTCCAGAAGTATATTACTATCAACGCCGATAAGTCATTTGCATTATCATTTGTTGCATCGGCTATCGCTGGACTTCAGTAAAGTTGATCGCGATATTTAATTGATTTATAATTGAACCTGAGTTATTATTGTAATAATAAGTTGAATATGTTCGGCGTATGTCCTAGAGTTTGGTGCATACCAAGGACCCGTCACTCAATGCTTTTAGATGGGAACGAATTTTGTTATTCTGTCGGCTAAATCAATACCAACTTCAAAGCATGAAATCTATAGTTTCTAGATTTTAAAGCAATTTCGTTTCAATATAGCAGTAAGATCAGCAATGACTTAAGGTACTAGTGGCGCTGCCTTTTAACTAAAGAATTTGAAAGCTAACAGCGGCGAACTTTTGAATATATATTTTTTCTCTTAAGAGAAAAAAATTAAACAATAATAAAAAATATTTTTAATTAAAAATGAATAATTAATAAGTAACTTAATGAAAAACAAACAATTAATTGCTAGTTGTATACTGTTCAGTCACGAGCTTGATCATTTTGGTCAAGCTTCGTGTACTTTCGCTACGCGCGGGAATTGCCGAACTCGCTACTGACTGCAAGTCAGAATGGTGCCGGGTCGCTCGCTGTTTGGGCCCGGTACATGCAGTTCATGACTCATAGCCGTATCGAGACGCCATGAAAACCCGCTACAGGCTGGCCAATCACATAATTCGTTTTATGTTGGTCGGCCAATGAAAGTGCTCGCTATCAACTGCTTCCTGTTGGCGCGCTTTTAAGCCAATGGGAAAATTCGTCTCTTGCTGCAAGGCTGCCACGTCGCCATCGAGCGGCGACGAAGAGGAAGACGCCGGCTCAAGTCATCATCTTCATATTGAGTTGTTCAGTACAAATACAGCTATCCAACTAACCGCTTCGTTCAGTAAATTACTCTTGTAATATACCTACGCTACCTTTACGCTTTATTATTCTCAATAATTAGACAGTATACTAAGGCTGCTATTTATTGAGAATAAATCGGTTGTCTTTCGGGTTAAATTAATTACATATTAATTTCCGCGTGTTTACCTGCTCTCGACCTCGTGTCGAATATAATATACGCGAACTTACATTCGTTGCATTCGCTATCGCGTATATATCTAGTTGCATTCGCTCTTAAGTATTTTTCTCACAGGTTTTCAAGTGTACATATTGTTAATAAAACATCTAATTGATAATTTGTAATTTGAGTTAATTTTTAGTTATTGAATTAACCACACCTACACCAGAATCCTTTTGCGTATTCTCTACATTTTTCATATACGTATACCCGAAATCTAGTCCATTTTGTTCAAAAGTGGTGTAAACAATTGTTAGTAACAACTTAATTGTTTAAATCGGAATAACTCCCGAACTGATGATTTGATGAGAAATCCTGATTAAGAAATTTAATTTGAAATGATTTGAAAAATATAAATTATTTCATATTGTATCATATCATAAAATTATAATTTGGAGTAATTCTTTTTCTTAGAATTTTCCAGCTCACAAACCAATTAACGGAGTTTTATGCACAATAATTATTTTTGTCGGAAATTGAACGCTCTACACGAAACGTCTCTTATCATTTTTTGATAAATTCAACTGTTCAAAAGTTATTTGACGTTAAAGTCAAATACATAGTAAATTTTGAGATCTTTTCTTTTCCGGCGAAATTATCAGTCTTATCACAGAATATCTGAAAAACTTTGTTGTAGGTAATTTCATATTTTGCAAATTATTCCGAATAAAGTTTTTCGAAATTCCGCATTGTTTTCTAGTTATTTTCATTTCAATGTCAAGCTCATAAAATCAAACAGAAAATTATTTTTTTAAGAGCTTGACATTGAAAAGAAAATAACTAGAAATAGTTGCCGAAGTGAGGCGAAAAAAATTTTTCGATCGTAACGCACACTCTGATGCTTTGCATCATGAGTCGTGTAAAATGGGGAATTTCGAAAAACTTTATTCGGAATAATTTGCAAAATATGAAATTACCTACAATAAAAGTTTTTAAGAAATTCTGTGATAAAACTGATAGTTTCGCCGGAAAAGTAAAAAGATCTCAAAATTTACTATGTATTTGACTTTAACGTCAAATAACTTTTGAACAGTTGAATTTATCAAAAAATGGTAAGAGACTTTTCTTGTGGAGCGTTCAATTTCCGAACAAAAATAATTATCGTGCATAAGAATCCGTTAATTGGTTTGTGAGCTGGAAAATTCTAAAAAAAAAGAAATTTTTTTCCCGTGTTATCTAAATGAAAAATAGAAAAATGGATTGAGGCAAACCTTAATATTATTATTAAGAGCTCATGTAGGTACCAAAATTTTTATTTTCAGGTATACTTTCAATTTTTAGATACCATAAAAATAAATTTTTTTTTTTTAAAAACCCTAATTTATATGTATCTATTTTTTCGTCAAATTTGATAAAGAATTAATGAAATTAAATTTTATAAGGCATGACCCAGTAAAATAATAGGATACCGTAAATACTTCCGCCAGAAGTTATCACTCATTACTATTATTATATGGCCCTGCTGCCACATTAACGAGATTGATTTGTTGAAACTTTTTATTTTGTCACGTTGTTTTCTTTAGGTCAACGGAATGACAAAATTGGGCATGGTGGAAGCTCAGAGTGAACGGCCCCTGGGGTTAGGTAGGTTAGATTGTCTTGAATGTACATAACAACATTATAATCACAGCGTTGCCAAATCTCTGAAAAGTAACTATCAGCTTATTAAAATGAGTCAAACGAATTTTCTTATTTAATTTTTTTTTTAATTTTTCCGCGATTTCCCGATTTAAATGCTTGCAAATGATTTAATTTTATAATTTATCATGTATATTTTAATTCAATATATCAAATATTAGATACAACACTTTATTTTACTCAACTAGAGCGAAAGGACCTACTTAATACATTCTTCGATTCACACTCGGAAAACTCATCCCTATTAATTACTTAGCTCAAGGACTCGAAAATAGCGGGAAGTTCTAGGGCTAGCCCGCAGGATCAGGTGGTTTTCAGATTTTTTTAAATTTTTTATTGACGATATAGTACACATTCATTCCATAAACATAATTTAAACTAAATGATCTATCTTCCATCCGCACTCCTACGATAGTATTTTTCATCATTCATTTTTTTTCTGTTGTTACAGTGTGCCAAAGCATAGACATAAGAAATAGTGTGACTCAATTTTCAAGACTGAAAGGCTGTCGAGTTGTAGAAGGATTCGTACAAATATTATTAATTGACCATGCAGACGATTCAGCCTACGCTAATCTTACATTTCCAGACTTAGTAGAAATTACTGGATATCTTTTACTATACAGGTGAGTATTTTATTCAAAAATATACCATTTAATTATGTTTTAATTGATGATAATTGTTATTTTAAGAGTAAATGGCTTACGAAGTGTTGGTCAACTTTTTCCTAATTTAACGGTCATTCGTGGTCATTCTCTCTTTATAAATTATGCACTGGTGGCTTTTGAGATGATGAACTTACAAGAAGTTGGCCTGTACTCACTCACCGATATATTACGAGGTTCCGTTCGTTTTGAAAAAAATCCAATGCTTTGCTATGTTGATACCGTCGATTGGGATATAATTGCCAAAGCTGGGAATGGTGAACATGTTATAGCGGTAATTTTGCTTTTTATTTATAAATCTACATTATGCATACAAAAATAAGTTTTGCTTAATTACATATTATATTACCACTATATATCTCAAGCGCAAGCATTCAGTGTAATCTATCCTCGCATTATAACATAGTTAGAATACCAAGATAGTCTTTATGTGGCGAGGGCAATGTTTTTAGCACGAGTGACAGGGTTACATGCACGGGCCAAAGGCCCGTGTATGTGGCTTGGAGACATGTGCTGAAATCATTGCGCTTGCTGGATAAAGACTATCTGGGTGTCCTACTATGCACTATATTTTATTCAACAATTGCCTGATTTACGCGATTAATGACAATCTGAAAAGCGAAGTCTGTGACTGTTTAGCGACACGTTGTACCCACAAAATTACAACAAACTATCGACTTTAAAATTCAGAATTCATATTTAATTGATTTGAAATTCCCTCGGATGTTGTAATTATTAATTTAAATATCTATTAATAAACTAAATACAACAACAGCCACGCGGTATTACACTCTACATATGATGAATTGAAATAACCATATTTAGTGTACTAGCTGTTCAACACAGATTTTGACAAAAAACTTTAAGACGTTCAATGAGTTCTTATGATGTTTTATAGATGGAGCTAGTCAAAAATCTTGAGACGCGTGGTGTAATTTCATTTCAACACTCACTTTTCATAACGCTAGTGGAAAATGAGGAAATCTACTTTGACTTTATTCAACTTTTTTGCACCAGTCGATAAACAGCCGTTTAAGGTTCGCAACGCAGATGTCATAAAGCGCGCAAATCAGGCCTGCGTTAAATAAAAAAAATTTTCGTGACGGCACAATGCAAGCGTAAATCTTCCTCAGTGTGATCTGCCATGTCAAATACAAGTGATAACTTTTTGTATTATTTTTATAACACCTGATGCTTTGAAAGTTTCATTTTCGAGCGTTTTAAGTCGTGTTGGAATCGCCAAATGTTTGGATTTCAATAGAACGTTGTCTTAAATCAATAAAGTAGTTATGTTAAGCTAAGAGTAAATATTCTTCCACCTCGCAAAAAAGCTCCTGGCCTAAAGTGTTGACATATGTATGTATTGAGACAAGGTACTATCTCGTCACCCCTTTTTATTGTTTTTAATAAAGAAGAGTGCTGCTGGAAGATGGATTCGGTCTTCCAGAACCAGAGATGTAAAAATTATACAAATCAGGGTCATTTCAGTAAATTTTTGTGAGATAGGAGAGGAGATAAATAACACACTGGAATATAATAAAGTTTTGATTTATTGAATATTAAGTTCCTCGTACCTAACAAGCAACCTGCTTGGAAATACTTATGATAAACTATATTTGTCCTTATGATAAACTATATTTTTCCTTATGATAAACTAAATTTTTCCTTTATCATAGTCCCCTGGACTTTTACTTACGACAAACTAATAACTTTTCTTATTATAGTCCCCTAGATTTTACACACACTTTTTACATTCAATTTTCCCCACACAACCGAAATTTTATCCACCGGACATTTCCTACAACCGATTTAAAATAATCATTTCACTTTTTTCTTCACTTTGAACACAACTCCTTAATTTGTCCCTCACTCTAACAATTAATTATTTCACTCAAATTTCATTTCTAATTAACGAATAATTTTATCTTTTCCAATTTATTATTTTTTAGCTTTTGTCCACACAATCCTTTAACGATTTTTCCTAATTAGGAATTCTCAACAAATTTTAATCAATACTCAATACCGAATTCATAAAACCTTTTTTCATCAATTTATTTTGTTACTTTTATAATTGAGAATTTCTATAACTTATATAGTTATTAATTAATAGTTATTTACAGGACTAATTAATGTAACGGGACCTTAGTCCACCTTCGCCGACTGGAGGCTGATTCCTCGCCCTTTTGAGCATACTCGCGTTATTTACAGGACTAGGACGCTAAATTAATTTGGCCGATTAATTAATTAGGTCTGAATATAATTTGCTCACGTGACTAGATCAAGACGTAGTAATTCGGCCAATTAAAACTATTAAGCCTGAGTATAAATTTTGGACACGATTAGGCGAAATTTATTTATTTCAGCTTCAGAGCCTTGAATCAAACTAATATACGATTATTAATTAATTAACCATATATACATGTATGTATATTGTTAATTAATTAATTAATGTAACCGGACTGAAGTCCACCATCATTTTACCGGAGATCGTTTCCTCGTCTATTCCAGGCATACACGCGCTACGATGTCCTTTCTTTTCTACCATAATATTATAATTGCGAAATATGAGAATAAGCTCATATTAGCTTACCCTGGGATAAATGATCAGATCAAAGATCCTCTTACGTGTAGATTTCTCACCAACAGCCACCACGAATCCTAGCTCTCTTGAACCAAACACTACTACCATCTCAGGAAATAAAATGGCTCTGGTCGAAGTGGGTCGGAACAGCCCCCCGTGGTACCAATTTCCTATATTGGTCTACAGGTTGCATAAATTAGTGGCGAGTAGCAACTTCATCTCAATACTCTAAAAAGAGTTTTTTCCATTTATAATCACTTAGATTTCAGACATGCTATTATCAAAACTTGCCCTCATTCAGCATTAAGTAATAAACTTATCTTTAAGCTAGTGTAACCCCTGATTTTATAAACAAAACAGGGTGATAAGGCATCACTCGTTCGCAGAGGCACCTACTGGCTTCCTGCAACCACAGCATCGCAACGTGTTATATAATGCAAAGTTTTATATAGTTGATACTGCTAACGGTTAGAGTAATAAAAGCGAAACTCGCGGAGAGGGCAGTGCTTGCTGGTTTGGCGCTCAATGAAGGGCGCCTCACCTCTTTCGCCATATATATAGTTAATTAATTAATGTAACGGGATTTAAGTCCACCTCCGTTGACTGAAGGCCGATACCTCGCCTTTTTGAGCAAACTCGTGCATATATATAGTTAAAAAAAATAATTTTATTCCGGCTTTGGGGCCTTGAGTAAAACAATACTGAGTCGCGAACACAAAATGACAGCACTGAAATGCAACGCTAATTAACTTTTCAGAAATAACTTTACTAGAACGAAACGCTACAAAATTTATTATATTACTCGAGTATGCCGGCCAGGTGGCCTGAAATAAGCTCGAACTAACGCAAGACTGACTATTATTCATAATAAATAATCACAATTATTCCTGCCAAGTGGGGCCTTGAATAAATTTTAATTTACCTTTATGCATAGGTTCTTGCAACAAAAAAAATTCTATAAGTTATATAATTAGTAATATACAACTAATCAATGGACTTAAACGCGAAATTAATCCGACCAATTGAATAATTAATTAGGCCTGAATATAATTTACCATCAACGTGGCTTTATTTGATGAGATTAATTCGCCCAGTTAAATCAATAAGGCCTGAATATAATTTTCAAACGCATTTATTTTTAATTTACTAGGACAAATTAATTTATTTCAGCTAAAAAGACCTTGAATTAATGTATATGCGTTTAATAATTTATCAATTAATTATAGAGCTGACAAAAATTATTTTATTTCGGCCAGGAAGCGTTAAATTTAAATACTACCGAGTTGTTAACATGAAACGCTAATGTTGGCTCGTGGTTGCCTGAATATTTTAGTATTTACTTCAAAGATACGAGACGTTAATTAATTGAGTTTTATCAGGTATGATTGATGATCATAATTATTCAGGCCAATTAAGGCCTTGAATTAATTGTAATTCACCTTGATTATAATTCTAGAAGATTTTCACGTTGATTCGTGAATCCAAGAAGACTTGTAGCTTTTTCTCTCTTTCTCGCTCTTGTATTCAATCTCGTTCTCAATATTAATTAATTCCGTTATTGGTGAATATTCAGTACAAATTAGTATATTTTATAATTATTGAATTACATTGGCTAATATAAAGGTCTGATAATAAGGTTCAATTATTATCGCTCCGTTCCATGTGAAACCGGTTAAGATTGTGATAATTACCTGATCAGCTAGTAGCATCTCATGCTTTCTGTCGGTAGACTGACTATCTAACTCATCCTTGTTCCAGATGCATTATATGTATTACTTTGTATCAGGTCCCTTCGTTCAACCCCGGAAAATGCATCCCTATTTACTTACTTAGCCTACGGGTGGATCAGGTGTTCAGATCTCTGCAATTAGCACGACACTCGGTGACACGTATCATTGAGCATCACTTGACCAGGTTGCAGCTACAACTATTATCAACCGCGGACAATCAATTTAAAATCAATAAAATAACCATAGGCATTTATTTTACTTTCACGCAAAAAAATGAATTATAAAAATTAGTAATTGATAACTAAAAATTTAGAATGTGGTCACAATTTAATATCATTTTAAACAGTAATTTCGTGGTTTTATTGAATATATTATAATAATCTTAACCCTTTCCCGGCTCGGAGTATCGGTGAGTTTAGGTGTGAGTCATGTGGAAATAGAGCCAATGAAAGTCCGTTGTGAGTCTGTATGAGTGAAAGTTTAGATGTGGTAGTGTAGAGGAACACCCCCTTCTACCATTTTTCCGGCCCCCTCTCTGGAAAACAGACTATAGCTCTCTCTTTTTAAGAATAAGACGATTCAAATTAAGAGTAGGGATTCAAGGTCGACCGGGAAAGGATTAACTTAAGTATTGAAATTTAAAGTAAATTTGTAAATAAATCATGTTACAAGTTATAGAAATTACTGTTTGGTAGATAAAAAAATGGAATTATAATAATTTAACGTTTCAGCTTCAACATTCGACGTTTGGAACATTTAAGTTTATAGTAAAAAAGTAAAAAAACATTCAGTATGATAAATAAAATTTTCAATGTCGAACAATTGATTTTATGTACAAAGGTATATAATTATTACTTTCTTCAAATTGTCAAAAAGTATATTTCAAGCGCATCAGTTTTTATACTTTGAAACAATAAAATTTTACTTGTGTTTGTAAGCTTTTAATGTACACTGATCGTGTAAAAATCATGTTTTCTTCCGAAATACGCTGCGTACTTGGCCTATCCGAACTTGAATCAACTGAATTTCAATTGATTTAAAAAAATGAAAATTGAAACAAGTTCATAGGGAGATTTAAATAAAAGACTTTACGGTTTTAGGCTTGCTATAGAAATATTTCTGTCAAAAACGATGTATTTGATGAAACCAAATGTGAGATTACAGTAAAAAATAAGAGATGGAGCTGAACTCGTCTATGTATGTGATAAACACCACTATGAATTTGAAAAAAATACTGTTTTAAGTTGATGGAAATTAGTAATTTCTTTCAATCAATTTTGCAAATGTTGTTGATGAGAAGTTTTATGCAATTATCTTAACTTACTTTTTATTTTCCTCAATATATTATAGTGGTGAATCAATCATATGATTTACTCAATAATAATACAAATGACTTTGAAATAATTGGATACTTTCTGGCCACAAGGAACTTGTACCACTGACTAAATTTTATTTCATTTTTATATGACTCCTAATTTACTATCTGCAATGTACTTTTGTAATTGAAGAAATTAAATACATCATTGATTGTGTGTATCCAGAGTAAATGAATACATACTGAAAAAAAAATTTTACACACGGAAAAAAGAAAAATGGAATAGTTACAGAATAAAATGTAAAAACCAGCCCGTCATATTAAAAATTACAAAAGTTAAAATTTATACTGTAATTTTTAAATTTTATCCTGTAAAAAATTTGTTGCAGATTAAGCAGTAATATTTACAGTTTGAAAATGTAAATCGTGCACAATAAAATGTAAAATAATTATTATCTTTTGCTTACAGAAAGTTTGTTTCTTTTAAAATCATTTAATCCTCTTTAAAACTGTAAAAATTACAGTTTAGCCGTTACGTAAAAATTAAAGTATCAAATAAGAAAATTTGTTGAATGGTTCGAGAAGATTTACAGTATGGGCATTCAATTATGAACCTTAATGTAGAAAATGGAACTATTACATCTCACACTGTAATTTTAAAAATTTCTTTGTCAAGTATCACCAATGCCTTAGCAATCACGAACTTTTACTATTTAAAATGTAAAAAAAAAATAAAAATTCAGTAAATATTTTTGAAATAGTATATGTGAGTGCACGTTGCATTTAGCCAAGAGCCATGCCTCAATATTAGAGGTTATAGTAATAAGAGTCTTCTGTTTCTTGGGTGTCCCATGTGAAGTTATTATTTTATGTGGTGTCATCTAGTATAGTGCAAAGTTTTTCAATATTGCGAATTTTAATAGTTGAATGATTATTTTTGGTAAGTACCCGATGAAAAAAAAATTATACAACTGTATAAAACTATATACAAATTAGATAGAAAAAATGGTCCTATCCATTTGTATACAATCGTACATAATTATATCTTATTTGTATATAATTTTTATCTAATCACATAATGTTTTTGTATAGATTATATATAATGATATACGATTCTATATAATTGTATACAAATATATACATTTGTATATAATTTTATTATGGTTTTTTGCATTTTTATATAGATCTATATACGATCGTGTATAATTGTATATAACTATATAAAAATTTCTTATAATTATGCATTATCTCTATCCAATTGTATATAATTCATATATAACTGTATACAGATATATAAAATCTTTTTTCATTGGGTAATTAAATTTTGTATACAATTCGCTTGTTTATTTATAATTTTTCTCGCCTCCGGGCGGAAAGCGTCAACTTTCGTCCCGCTGTGCAAAACGAAGATGCCGCTTTCCACCTCCGTCGACGAGAAAAATAGTATACACTCCTCGGGAAGTAAATAAGAAAGCCTCAGATCACATGTTTGTTGACCTCGGCTTCGCCTCGGCCAACAATTACATGCGATCTGAGACATTTCTTACTTTCCTTCCCTAGGTGTGTAATATATTATTAATAATATAAAATAATAATACTATTATTTTTGTTTTCTTATTTTATATTGATTTTAATTGTTGTCAATTCAAAAAGAAATTTGAAAGTGTGGTAGTAATTTATTTTTTTTTATTTTTGCTTACCATAGATTATTCTCATCGATTTTCTCAATTGAAATTAGCTGTCAAGGATGATGTTGAATCGTGTCACTATTCAAACTTGATTATTAAAAAAAATAAACGCAAATATTACTAACAGAAAATGTAAAATTTACAGTTTGTAGTGGCAATATCGTTAGTTTGAGAAACAAGTTTTAAAAATTTTAATGTAAAACTTGATGAGAAAAACTGTAAGTTTTGAAGCATATCGAATGATACTTTGATAATTTCCCGATAAAAAAAGATTTTGTATAATTATATATAATTATATATGAGTCCATATATAATTATATATGAGTCCATGTATAATTATATATGAGTCCATATATAATCAGATCTGAAAATTGGCCAGATCTGATCATATATAATCATATATGATTAGATATAATCATGCATGAACGAATATAGTCATTTTTAAAAGCTCATTGAAAATATCTGAAAATTATTAATTAAGTAATTAAATTAGGATTTATTGTCTTCATTAATATGAATGTTGGGTAAATTTAAATTGAAAAAAAAAAAAAAAATTACTATTGGTTAACTATTTTTATACTACGGGGTCACCCATCCAATTATTGATTCACGTCGATGCTGCTTAACTTTGGTAATCGCTGGATGGTAGTCTGATCCTCTACCCTGTTATGAATTTACAATAAAGAAAATTTTATGGTATAACTTAACTCAAATAATCAAATTGATACATCCTACTTAAATAATGCACCTAATGATGAATTTGGTTTTGTACATAAATTACGATAGAATTCATCTGATAGAAATAATCAATTCTTTTTCTCTATAAACTTATAAATATCCATATATAAATCAATATCGATTTATACTTTTGAACAGCTGCCGAAACCTTTAAATATTTTTTAAGTAATGGGGATTTAAGTTTGATTGATAGTTGACAAAATAAAAATTTAATAACATTGATATTAAAATTGTCACATTATGTTATATATATACTAGACTGTTTCAAATTAGAGGTCTATTTTTATTTTTTTTTTGAACATTGAAAAATCGAAAGGGTATCTTAAAATATGGTGACAGTTAAAATTTGAGCTCTTAATATTGATATTTAGAGGTGGCTATTGGTAATTTTTGATTTTTCATTTAGTAACATGGTAAAAAATACATAACTTCCGAAAAATTAAAGATACAAAAAACCTCTTCTCAAACATTTTGTAGCAAATTTACTGATCTACAAAAAAGGTCTTTTATGATTTTTGCATAAATTCAACCATTCACAAGATATCCGACGTCAAAGTTTAATAAAATTCAAAGAATTTGTTTTTGTTCGTTCTGAATTTTATACCATATCAACTAATGAGAATTCAGAAATTTTCGATATAGTATTTTTATAGGAAATTGAATGCTCTACAAAAAAAGTCTCTTATCATTTTTTGATAAATCCATCTGTTCGAAAGTTATTAGAGCTCGAAGTAAAGTTGGAGATCTTTATAGTTTTCCGGTGAAACTATCGGACTAATCATAAAATGTCATGGAATCTTTTTTGCAGACAATTTTATTTTTTACAAATTACCTCTGATAAATTTTTTTTAAATTCTGCATTCTCTTCTAGTTATTTCCATTTTAATGCCAAGCTCCTAAAAAAAGTGTTCTGTTCGATTTTAAGAGCTCGACATTAAAATGGAAATAACTAAAAGACAATGCCGAATTCAAAAAAAATTTATAAGAGATAATTTGTAGGAAATAAAATTGCCTACAAAAAAGATTTAATGATATTTTATGATTAGTCCGATTGTTTCACCGGAAGAGTGAAAAGATCTCGAAATTTACTCTAACTTGACTTCAAGCTCCAATAACTTTTGAACAGATGGATTTATAAAAAAATGATAAGAGACTTTTTTTGTAGAGCATTTAATTTCCTATAAAAAAACAATATTGAGAATTTCTGAATTCTCATTAGTTGACATGATATAAAATTCAGAACGAGCAAAAACAAGTTCTTTGAATTCTATCAAACTTTGACGTCGGAAATCTTGTGAATGGTTGAATTTATGCAAAAATTATAAAAGACTTTTTTTGTAGATCAGTAAATTTGCTACAAAATGTTTGAGGAGAGGTTTTTTGTATCTTTATTTTTTCGGAAGTTATGTATTTTTTACCATGTTACTAAAAAAAAAATCGAAAATTATCAATAGCCACCTCTAAATATCAATATTAAAAACTCAAATTTTGACTGTCACCATATTTTAACATACCCTTTCGATTTTTCAATGTTCATGAAAAAAATAAAAATAGACCCCTAATTTGAAACAGTCTAATATATACATATATATAAATATATATATACCCATGAAGGGGAAGGGGGCGCAAAAGGGGTAGGGTAGATAAAACGGGGTACCCCTAAAATTGCATAAGAGAAAATTTTATTTTTAATTATTCCAAAATCACATTTGTAAACATAATTGAGTAATATTTTAAATATTTTTGTTAAACTTTTTCAAAAATCGAGTTTCAGTCCAAAAATGTTGATGGCTTTTGATTTATGATAAAAACCAGTAAAAAGTTTTTTTCCTGCTTTTAGTCCAGTAAAATAGACCTTTAAATGCGAATTTTGAGATAAGTCGTTGCATTTTTGATATAAGTTACTTTAAAGTGTCTAAAATAAAGTGGTAAAGAAATTTTTTCAACCACCCCCCGGGTAGGGTTGAAAAAAATTCAAAAAAAGTGTTTTTTAAAAATTTTGAGAAAACGGTAAGAGCTAGAAAAAAAAGTTCCGAATAAAAGTTGTAGAACTTAAAATTTTACATAAAAAAGGTTCTTTGACTTTTTTGGCTATTATTAAAATTAACAGAGTTAGGGTGGCTGGAAGCTAGGGGATGATCGTTACAGCTTTAAAAAATTATAACTCCCTAAAAAATGAAGATAATTAAAAAAATTTTTTTTTGTTTTATTCATAAAGTTATAAACTTCAATATCAGAGATAGATTTTTTTTTTTTTAATTTTTATAAAAAAGTTATAACAATTCAAAATTTTAATTATTTTTTTTTTACCACTCTAATTGATGAAAATAATTTTTTTTTTTCATTATTTGATTTAATATATTAAAAAAAAATTTTTGGCGTTGGAAATTTTTTTTGCCTTTATTTTCCAAGCAGGTATGAATTTATTTACCTGGCGTCAATTTTTTTGTGGCGGCGACTTTGCTTTTACTACCGAGTAGCGTACTGACCGCGCATGCGCTAGTAAACTGAATGAGCACATACTTGTGTGTCGTTACACGTACTTCGACATGTATGTGTGTACGATATTGTAAGACGTTAACGAAAGAAAGAGAGAAAAATACATAGATACACAAATCTAATAAAAGATAGAAATAGTGGAAAAAAAATATATCCGAATTTACTTATTCATTTATTATGATCCTTGTAGTCCAGAAATATAGGCGAAATAATAATAATGTGAAGCAAATAATTACAATAGTAAGCGGCTACTTAGATACTCGGACAAATTTGTTTTTTCATTTTTTTTGTAATTTATTCTTTCTTTTTTTAAAAGTTTATTAACTTTTGAAAAATCGATTCGATTATATGGGTATCAATCGATTCCAAATTTTATGAACCGTCCAAAAAACCTATCGATAAAAAACCGATTTTTAAAAAGTTTATTAATTATTTATTATAAACAAATGTTAATTAACTTTTAAAAAATCGACTCGACAATGTAGGTATCAATCGATTCCAAATTTCATGAACCGTCCAGAAAACCTATCGATAAAAAACCGATTTTTAAAAAGTTTATTAATTATTTATTATAAACAAATGTTAATTAACTTTTAACAAAATTTTTTTTTAATATATTAAATCAAATAATGAAAAAAAAAAATTATTTTCATCAATTAGAGTGGTAAAAAAAAAATAATTAAAATTTTGAATTGTTATAACTTTTTTATAAAAATTTAAAAAAAAAAAATCTATCTCTGATATTGAAGTTTATAACTTTATGAATAAAACAAAAAAAAATTTTTTTAATTATCTTCATTTTTTAGGGAGTTATAATTTTTTAAAGCTGTAACGATCATCCCCTAGCTTCCAGCCACCCTAACTGTTAATTTTAATAATAGCCAAAAAAGTCAAAAAACCTTTTTTATGTAAAATTTAAAGTTCTACAACTTTTATTCGGAACTTTTTTTTCTAGCTCTTACCGTTTTCTCAAAATTTTTAAAAAACACTTTTTTTGAATTTTTTTCAACCCTACCCGGGGGGTGGTTGAAAAAATTTCTTTACCACTTTATTTTAGACACTTTAAAGTAACTTATATCAAAAATGCAACGACTTATCTCAAAATTCGCATTTAAAGGTCTATTTTACTGGACTATTTTGCATCCAGTAATCGTGTAAGATGAAATGTTTCGTTATGGAAATTGCTCACAAAAAAATTTAAATTGATTAATTTTTTTTAATATGCAGAAATTTGTTTTTTGGCCTTTTTTTGTGGATACCCTATTTTGCCCGCCAAAGTGAAAATTTTTTGTTTCAACGGCAACTGAAATTTTTGTTTATTTACTTCGCATATTATTAAAAACAAAAATATTTAGCGTATTTGAATCCTTGGAACCATAGTATTTCCTTAAGTACCCCGTTTTGCCCCCTCCCCCTACCTCTATGTAATTAAATATTTGTAGATTTCATATCATTGAAGCCTGATCAGATCTAATTATATATAGACTTATATATAATTAGGCATGATCATATATAGGCTTATATATGATTATACCTACAATGGTGGTCATTAATTCTTTTCGGGTAGTATAGAATCGGGAATTAAAACATCTCTAAAAATGAACATATGTATAATTTTTTTATGCAAATGAAAGTTATAAAAATAAAAAACTGTAAAAAAAAATGCAAAATTAAAAAATTTATGTATATTAATTAAATGTAAAATTAAAAATATATATTGTAAAATAAGTAAATAAAAAAAGTCCCTATAAAAAAAATCTCTAGATTTATAAATTACTAAAAACATTATGGTCAACATTAAAAATTTTGTAAATAATTTTCATGACTATATAAAAATATCTATATTTAAAAAACTAAATTAAAAAGTTAATAAAAAAAAATTGCTATAAAAAAAAATTCCTACAAAGAAACAATTGCATAAATAAACATGTACTTAAAAAAAATATGTAAAAATAAACATCTCTACAAATAAAAAATCTATAAATAATCGCCTGTTTTTGAACATCTCTATAAATAATTACATATACAATTAAATATCTGGAGAAAGTATAACCTCTAAAAATGACAGCAGTGTATATATTTTAGCATCGTAATATTTTTTTTAAATATTCATAGATTGTAATAAAACCCCAATAGATAAGCCTTAATTTTTTCAATTCAATTTTTTTTTTTTTATTTACATATGGGGCGTTCCACGCCAAATCGGACACTATTTAGCTTTTGCATCTCGGATTTGAAACTTTTTTATCTTTTAGTATAGATTAAAAGAGGTCCTCATGATTTTTTTCAACTTTTTTCCTCCAACCGTTTTCGAGATATCAAATTTTAAAAAATGTAGAGATTTTTTTTTCAAATGCCTACAACTTCGCGAAACGTGGTTTAAATAAAATTTTTATAGACATAAAATATGCGTGTTTTTAGACATCTTTTTAGTAAAAAATAAAAAAAAATTTTTTTGAACCTCGCTACTATTAAAATTTTTAATTTTAAGTATAAAGTGTCGATTTACAAAAAACACGTACTGATCGATTTTCCTCATAATTTTTCACAGCAAACCGTCACCTTTTCTACAACGTTTTCAGCGATGCTCAAATGAGATAACGATGGGATCTATTTTGTTTTCGATTTTTTAAATTTCAAATTCCAGTTTTTTTTTAAGAAAAATGTGTAAAAAAAATATCATGTTCAGGATTTACTATTAATAATTATCTGACGCACAATTATCATCGAAATTTTCAAATTTTATTTCCACAGAGGAATTATTAAACGTTTGAGGAAAAATAGATATGAAATAATAATAATTTTTCTTTGAAAATAAAATTTGAAGATTTTGATGATAATTGTGTGTCAGATAATTATTAATAGTAAATCCTGAGCATAATATTTTTTTTACACATTTTTCTGTAAAAAAAGCTGGAATTTGAAATTTAAAAAATCGAAAACAAAATAGATCCCATCGTTATCTCATTTGAGCATCGCTGAAAACGTTGTAGAAAAGGTGACGGTTTGCTGTGAAAAATTATGAGGAAAATCGATCAGTACGTGTTTTTTGTAAATCGACACTTTATACTTAAAATTAAAAATTTTAATAGTAGCGAGGTTCAAAAAAATTTTTTTTTATTTTTTACTAAAAAGATGTCTAAAAACACACATATTTTATGTCAATAAAAATTTTATTTAAACCACGTTTCGCGAAGTTGTAGGCATTTGAAAAAAAAATCTCTACATTTTTTAAAATTTGATATCTCGAAAACGGTTGGAGGAAAAAAGTTGAAAAAAATCATGAGGACCTCTTTTAATCTATACTAAAAGATAAAAAAGTTTCAAATCCGAGATGCAAAAGCTAAATAGTGTCCGATTTGGCGTGGAACGCCCCATATGTAAATAAAAAAAAAAAATTGAATTGAAAAAATTAAGGCTTATCTATTGGGGTTTTATTACAATCTATGAATATTTAAAAAAAAAATTACGATGCTAAAATATATACACTGCTGTCATTTTTAGAGGTTATACTTTCTCCAGATATTTAATTGTATATGTAATTATTTATAGAGATGTTCAAAAACAGGCGATTATTTATAGATTTTTTATTTGTAGAGATGTTTATTTTTACATATTTTTTTTAAGTACATGTTTATTTATGCAATTGTTTCTTTGTAGGAATTTTTTTTTTTATAGCAATTTTTTTTTATTAACTTTTTAATTTAGTTTTTTTTAAATATAGATATTTTTATATAGTCATGAAAATTATTTACAAAATTTTTAATGTTGACCATAATGTTTTTAGTAATTTATAAATCTAGAGATTTTTTTTATAGGGACTTTTTTTATTTACTTATTTTACAATATATATTTTTAATTTTACATTTAATTAATATACATAAATTTTTTAATTTTGCATTTTTTTTTACAGTTTTTTATTTTTATAACTTTCATTTGCATAAAAAAATTATACATATGTTCATTTTTAGAGATGTTTTAATTCCCGATTCTATACTACCTGAAAAGAATTAATGACCACCATTGTAGCTTTCGTCCATTAGATCTAATCATACATAGACTTATGTATAACTAGACTTGATCATATCTAGGCTTATGTATGATTACACCTTGCTTTCATCAGTTCGATCTGATCAGATCTAATTATATATTGACTTATATATAATTAGACATGATCATATATAAGCTTATATACGATTATACCTTGCTTTCATCAGTTAGATCTGATCAGATCTAATTATATATAGGTTCATATATGATTCTATATAATTCCATGTATGACCATGTATAATCATATATAATTCCATATATGATTATATATAATTATATATGATCTTATATATAATCATATATACTTATATATACTCATATATAATCAGATAAAATCTTTTTTTATCGGGTTTTAACAAATATTACAGTGGGAGAAAGTAAACTTAATACATTTTCAAACTGTAATATTTCATACTTAAAATGTAAAACTTACTGCGCAAGGCCAAACTGTAACTTTTACAGTTTCGTTTATGAAGCGCTGCGTTACTATTTGAAAATGTAATAAACGCTCGTTCGAACAGCAATTATTCCTGTTTTCTTTTTTCTGTGCAGGAATTTATTATTTTTTAAATATTCAAGAGCATGAATGGACTACAAAAATCACTTTTTCTTTTATCTAAAACATCCCTTGTGAAAAACGTTTATAATAAAAATATAGTAAAAATACATAATAATTATATAAATATATATAAAATATGTGTAAAAAATACATTTCTAATAGCTAACTTTTGGCCGACTTTCGTATATATTTACATATTTTGAATGTAACTCAAATATATTAAAAGAAGAATGGAAGGAGCAAAACGGGGTACTTGAGGAAATACTAAGTTATTAAGAATTCGAATATTGTAAATTTTTTTTTTTCAATGATATCCAAAGTAAATATTAGAAAAAATTTTCATAGGCCCTTAAAAAAAAAAAAAAATTTCATTTTTGTGGGCAAAATAGGGTACCTTCTAAAAAAAGTTAAAAGAAAAAAAAATTCTGGATATTAAATAAATTCGGTTACATTCAATTTTCTTGTAAGTAATTTACATAAAGAAAAATTACATTTCATATAATTATTAGATGCAAGCGAAAATTAAAAATTTTTCAATGGTTTTTATCATAAAACAAAAGTCACTAATATTTTTTGACTGACACTTTCGATTTTCGAAAAAGTCTAACAAAAAAAATTCAAAACAATGATCACTTACATTTACAAAAGTAAATTTCAAAGGTTTAAAAAAATCTAATTTTTGTTTTTTTATGAGATTTTGGGGGTACTCTATTTTACTTCCTCTTTCTCTGTATCTTAGAATATATAAAACATACATGTATGAAAATATAAAGAAAATGAATTTCAAATACATAAAAAATATATATTTTTATTACATTTTTTTTCTTATGTTTTTGGTTAAGTTAAAAATATTTTTTTCATATTTTTATAATGATATTTTTTTATATATTTGAAATATATTATTAATATAATTTTTATATATTTTCAAGCATGTATTTTTTATACGTCTTAAAATCTATTTTAAAAATATTTAAATTACATTTAAAATATATACAAAAATCGGCCAAAAGTTAGCTATTAAAAATTTATTTTTGATACATATTATATATATATATATATATATATATATATATATATATATATATATATATATTTTTTACAAATGTTTTTCATAAAGCACCGAACTTGAATAAGCAGTGGTAGAAGTAGTTCAGTGCTCACCACTAGATCGCACGCAACCTCTTGTGCTGTTCCTGGTTAGATATATATTTCAGAGTTGTTATATTCTATATTTAAAAACAATTGTGGCACGGCAACTCCTCTTTCATCCGACCTAGTGACAAGTGCCTCTTTTGATGGTATTATAGTATATTCGATATTACATTGTGACAACAATGTCTATTTTTGTTCCCTTGGATAATTTTTTTTTTAAATCCAGATATATAAAGTACGTTTCAGGTAATAAAAAAAATAATGTTTGTTTTCAATAAATACTCTTGAATAATCTAAAAATAATAAATTTCGGTAAATTTGAAAAAAATTTTTTTTCAGTATTTATTTACTCTGAATACACTCTGGTTCCATTCTATTCTACAAAGTATTATTTTGATGCAAGATCGACCATTAATGACTCGACAACTTGAATAAATTGAAGTAACGATATATGAATTTCGTACAATTTACGGTGTTTTAGAAGAAAGATATAAAGCAATCAAGTTGAAAAAAAATTATATTCTTACGACTAAATGTAAGTTTACTCAAATTAAAAAAAAATAGATAGAATATCATCATTTTTTACATTAAATTTAAGTATTCTAGAAACAAAAGCAAAAGTAGGTGGAATAAAGTCTCTAGTATGCTGACTCAATTACATATATTGTTTAATTGAGTGCGTAAAAGTCGTCGCAAGTGCCAATGATATGTTCACACACTGAGAGAAAAGTGCTTAGTAACCTGAACTATGCAGCGACAGATATAAAAATATAGTCTCCCTAACCAATTTTTATTGTTACTGGGACTATGTACTAGTGTGAATCAGCACGAAAAAATAGTTACATTAACTAAACTTAAGAAACCTTTTTTGCCTTATTATGGTCACTACAAAACTTTAATCATTTTAAACAAGGCTTAGTAGTGAACACAATATAATCTTTATGATTGGCTCGATTAACATAAAATAGATACAGTAACTATGTTAGCTTAGTGACTGTGTCATAGTTGGTAGGAATAATTTTATTAGTTGTCACAACTAAGAATTTAGTTGTCGTCTCATACAATATCATTTATTTAGTTTCTTTTACTACTTACAAAAGGGTCAACCGTACTATTTAATCTTAGTTCTCTAAACAATCAATTTCTAGTTAATTTAATAATTATAGAATATTTCTGCTGACTAATTATCAAATGTAAAAAAAAAATTTAAAAGAGAATACAGTTATAAATACCATTAATATTTCGTTTATCTGGCTATAAATTGCATTCCTAATGCCAAAAGTGCGTATTGCAAATCATAAGCCAAAGAAGCGTTTTAAACACTTTTTTTTTTCGCTTATCAATTCCGAATAGTTAAAAATGTGAAGATCGATTAAAAAAGTGAAGAAAAACATTTTTTTATATCAAAAAAGCGTGTAAAAATTTTTTGTTGCCAATCAATTAGGGATTATTTATTGAAATGAAAATCAATCAAGATAATATATATCTTTTCTCCCAATAAATTTTTTTTTTAGCTTAAACAACTTTTTAACTTCCCGCTAAGAAAATTGAAAATTTTCAAAAATTCGGGAAGTTATTGGTTTCCGTCCGATTTGTGAAAATCGAAATTCCAACAGATGTCGACGTTTTGAGGTCCTAGAAAGCTATTCTGACTAATTTCACGATGATGTCCGAGTGTATGTATGTATGTACGTACGTACGTACGTATGTAAATATCTATAACTTTCGAACGGATCAACCGATTTTGATCGTCAAGGTGTCATTCGACGCAGTTTTTTAATATCTTGAAGCTGAGAAAAAATTGAGCTTGATCAGCAGGGCTCGTTCGGAGATATTCCAAAAATAAACTTTTTTCAAAAATGTTTTTTTTGGATAACTTTTTACGGGCTCGATGGATTAATTCTAAAATGGACTGGGCTCTGGAGATTTATAAGCCGCGTCGAATGCCACCTCAAACATCAAAATCGGTTAATTCTTTCAAGAGAAACCGTTGTCGAAAGAATTAAAAAAAAAAATTTTTTTTAGTATTTTGAAAATTTCTCAAAAATGACTCGATGAATCAATTTTAAAATTTAATCAGTTATAGAACTCAATAAAACGCGTCGACTGCCACCTTAAACGTCTCAATCGGTTTATTCGTTCGAGAGATATCGTTGTAGAAAAAATTGTAAAAAACGTTATTTTTTAAAAACAAAAGCATACAAAAGTATTTTCGAGCTCGAAGAGCTCGAAAATGTATCTTCTACAGCTTTTCGAGCTCAAGGAGCTTGAAATACGCGGGAAGTTTTGGGGCTGGCCCGCAGGGTCAACCGACAGACCGTTTTTTTTTTTTTAAAACAAAGTTTATTTTCTTCAAACTAAAAAATTCTATTGTTACTATAAAAACTAAGATATATATTTTGCTACAAAAAATATCTCCTATATTAACAAAATAAAACTCTTTAAGCAAGTAAAAATTGTTTGATTTAAGCGTAAGAATATGTTGACTTGAAAAAAAATATTTTAACTCAAGATAATAAAAATTCAAGATAATTTTTTACTGCAAGAAAATTTTGATTTTCCGCATTGTTAAAAAAAAATGATCTAAAATCAAGAATATTTTTTTTGACTTAAGCTAACTGTTTTTCCTGTGTAGAAAAACTCAAATTTGAAAGCCGTATTTATAAGTTTTCATAACGTACAAATAAATAACCTTATGAGTTAAGAGAAACCCTTTATAGCAAAATAATCAGACAAGATGTTTAAATCGAAGCAATTTTTTAATTTTCATATTATAAAATAATTCCAGCTATTAATATTAATCCTTTATATATTTTTAAATTATCTGCTATTTTTGAGAATTATAAATACACAGAAAAAACAGATAATTTGAATCCAGAATTTTTTTTTTAATCGATTCGGGAAATCAAAATTTTCTTGCCCTAAATAAATAATTATCTCGAAATTTTTATTTTTAATTTAAATATTTTTTCTCAAGTTAACATATTCTTATGCTTGAAGCGAAGAATTTTTGAAGCAAGATATATGAGTTTTTGTAGCAATCTGCACTTTTTTGTTTGAAGAATATAAAATTTATCGGAATGAGTACTATTATTTAACGCAAGAATTTTTTCTGTTCCAACCAACACAAAAAAGTTGCTTAAACTAAGAGATAATAGTCACCAGAACAAAGCAACAGCAGCGAGAGTAGTTTGGTGCTCGCCACTAGATCGCGCCCACCTTTTGTATAGTGTCCCTGGTAAGAAACTTATTTCAGAAGTATTATATTCCAAGCTTGAGAACAATTCTGGTATGAAAACTTCTCTGTTATTCAACAGAGTGACAGGTATCATTTTTGATTGTAATTTAGTATATACTAAATTACATTAAGACATTAATGTTTAACATTAATGTTTCCTAAAATAATTTTTGTTATAATAAAAAAACATCAAGTACATTCAATGTAATAGAAAAAAAAATTTCTGAATTTATCACGAAAATATTCGCTAGTATACAAAAAAGAATCCAGTAACAATGAACCAAAATCTGCAGTACAGATCCCTAAATAATTTTTTTTCTTGCAGTACTAAATCATGGAAATAGTAACTATGAATTTTTAGTTACAATAAGTCAAATCAGTACATTATCAGGAAGTTCAATTTTCTAGGGTAAACATCTAGACATAAATACTTATTCCTACAATTATAAATGATCTGAAGAACTAAGTGTACATTATTAACATCACAATAATCTTATTGCTCATTAGACTAAGAATAAATTATTTACTACAATATAAATTATAGTTATGTTAATAACTTTATCTTAGTATATGTAACTAAAAATAGTAAGAATGACTATGTAGTCGTAGATCACTTTACTATGGTGTATTAGTTACTGAAACTGATTTAGTTTAGCTGAGTCGTCTGTGAACTACGATTTCTTAGTTCAGAAAACCGATTTTTTCTCTCAGTGCAAGTACGCCATGTATTTGAGTAGATAATTCCCTCCAAATACGTGTGGCTTTTCAGCCAAAGTCGAAGCGTGTTTCGCCGTATTTAAAGTCGTGGCGTATTTGGCTCAACTCAAACCAAGTTGACTCAAAGGTTTCTTTTTATCAGTGTATGTGAAAGAATTAACCTAGAGTATTACTGATACGCGGCTAGATGTATATGACAAGATGACGTATTTTATCATTTCAAACAATAAAATTTAAAGACCAAAAGTGACTATTCTTTTTTCGTATCAATATATTTTAGAGAATCATTCTTATACTTTTTCGCTTTCAATATTATATTATTTATGAATTACCTTCTTTGATGCGGGTTTACTGTTCAAATAATAAAAATGAATTGAAAATCCGAATAAAATTTATCATTTATTTTTTTTCGTGTTGTTAAAATGTTAAATTTCGGTGCAAGTGTGGTGAAAAATAATTTTTCTCCACCCTGATAGCCAGGCTTTCTGATAAGAAAGTTGGTGTACAATAGTTGCGACCAACTTGACGACAAGTTGTCGACAACTTTCAGCTTTTGTAACTGTTGGCTCCAGGTTAGCGCTTTCTCAGAAAGTTGGCGCCAGTGAGTTGGGTAGTTTTCTGAGAAAATTGAAAGCAACTTTCCGTCAACTAATGTCATGCAAACTTCTTTTACCACCAACTTTCTCAGGAAGTCGCCATCAACTTGTGGAAATATAAATTTTTGCGGCTACTTTGGCGACAAACTACTGCAGAAAGTTTTCGCCAGTCTGCTGCCAACTTAGCTATCAGGGCATATACTATTTTTCCGTTGGTGTCGACTACCTCGTGAATTATCGGATGAAGTATCTTAATTTTTTTTAACTTTCCACTAAGAAAATCGCAAATTTTTATAAAGTCACACATGTAATTATTACTGCCAATAATGTGATCTGAGGCTTTCTTTTTTACGGGCCAAGGTGTTTATACTATTGGTCTACTCGACGGAGCCGGAAAGTGGCACCTTTGTTTAGCGCAGTGGACAGAAAGTTTCCACTTTCCAGCGAGAGGGCAGAAAAAGTTTATTTGCACTCGGTAAGCTCAAAAACACCTATATTTTCGAGCTATAAAAGCTTGAAAACATGAAATGATGATGCTTTTAAGCCCTCTACGAGCTCGAAAATCGCGGAAAGTTCCAAATTTTTTTTTCTTCGTATCTCTACATTATGGCTTTGTTATAACTACTTTCTTATGATGATAGAATATTATTTTAATGTATTCATACTTTCTAATTCTTATGATTTAGTAGTTCAATATTATGAGCATGAAATGATTTTTTTATTATTTGTTTCTCAACTTTATGACAAGATCACACTTTTGGCTAGTTATATAACGCATTTTTGAAACTGCTCATAGGCGTAAAATATATAAAAGTACAAAAATCCAAACAATGTAACAAACATAAATTGTCCGTTGTCAATGATTGAAGGCATGGACGAATAATTGTCCTTGATATAACAATTTAAATTTAATCAAAGTTTCATTCTCTAGACAAGTGATTCGTTTGAGATAATTGTTCTTAACTAACAGTGACGCCAGATTATGACATTTATAACCTTGATGACCGTGCTGTAATTTATGTAGTTTTAAAAATACCTATAGCAATTTTTTAGTTTTTTTTTATTTATCTTCAAATTTATTTCAAGCAAAAATCTATGAAAATATTAACATTAATACAAAAGAAAAAAATCTGGAAACTGTTTGGCCCAGCGAGCCAGCCCCAAAACTTTCCGCTGTTCCTAAACTCCTTGAGCTTGAAAACATTATCGTATATATTTTCGAGCTCTTCGCACTTGATAATACTCCTAAGTACATTGATCGTGCTTGATGACCCATGCCTCCAAGCCACGATCGCAATGGTCACTGGCAAAGATTTTATGTTAGGGGCCACCAAGAGATCGTTTTTTATTTTTTACAGTCAGCTCAGCCTCTTGACACTAAATCAACTGGTTAGGCTAACTGATAATGAAACTATTAAGATCGGGTATTCACCCGTTTCCTGTTCACTATAGGACTAATCATTTGAAGGAAAAGAATTTAATTTATTATATTCAGCAATTATAACGTGAACATGTAGCTGAAATTAACCAACAAAACTAGCAGATTAGTCAGAAATGTATTCCAAATTTTTTGACTAGACTGTATCAAAAGATGGTTTTTCCTATTGTGATGAATATTGTAAAACTTTGCAAGATTGTATAAAATTTTAGGAAATCATTACGTTTTAGATTTAAATTTTATAAGATGTTACAGAATTTTATATATCTTCGTAATGTTTTATAAAACTTTATAAAACGATCTTTTACCTGTATAATTTTTCTATTCCAAAATAAAATCAAACTAATTTGAATTAAACAGTTAATTTTAATAATTTTTAGGATAACAAACTCAAGAATTTATGTCCTGTATGCGAGAAGCACTGCCCACTTCGCTTAACGAAATTAGACGATAATCTATGTTGGAATGGACAAAATTGTCAGAAAAGTAAGATCAATTCATTTGTGTTGTTTCGATTCATTCAGTTTTGTTTGTTTATCTATATTATGTGATATTATTTGTTTGATATTAATCTTTTAAAATTTATAGTTTGCAAATGCGGTAATGGTGCTTGCAATCCGTCCGGTGAATGCTGCAATCCGTTATGTTTGGGAGGATGTACCGGACAGACAGCTTCTGATTGTAAAATATGCCGAGATGTAATATTACCTGATAATAAATGCGCCAAACAGTGTCCACACAATATGTATGAGTTTTTAAACCGTCGATGTATAGATGAACATAAATGTAGAAAAATGAGAAAACCTTTAGAGGCATTTGGTAACGTGCGAGAGTTTCCATATAAACCTTTCAACAATAGCTGTGTCATAGAATGTCCAGCTGGTTATATGGATGATGAAAATAACGGTAAAGCGTCATGTAAAAAATGCGATGGTGCTTGTTCAAAAGTATGTTCAGGAGCAAGTGTTGATAGCATTGCTTCTGCTCAAAAACTTCGAGGTTGTACTCGGATTGAAGGCAGTTTAGAAATACAAATTAAAGGTGGTAAAAATATGGTAAAAGAACTTGAAGATAATTTAAACATGATAGAAACAATCGATGGCTATTTAAAGATCGTTCGAAGTTTTCCTCTAATATCTCTCAACTTTTTAAAAAATTTAAAACTAATAAATGGTTCTCAATTAGAAAATGATAAATATACACTAGCAGTTCTTGATAATCAGAATCTTCAAGAATTATGGGATTGGGATACACATCCACCCATTACAATCAAATCTAAAGACGGACCTGCCAAAGTATTTTTTCATTTTAATCCGAAGCTCTGTATCCACAATATAGAAAAACTGCGTGATGTAGCTAATTTATCTCAATTTACGGATTTAGAAGTTGCACCGAATAGCAATGGTGATAAAGTTGCCTGTAATGTTACCGAGTTAAAAGTACAAGTAATTAAAAAAACTGCAGAAGCAGCACTTATAGAGTGGAAAGCATTTGAACATCACGATCCTAGATCTCTCCTAGGTTACGTTGTTTATTTTATAGAAGCACCTAATCGAACTGTCACAATGTATGACGGTCGTGATGCATGTGGAGGAGATGGTTGGAGAGTTGATGATGTTGCTTCAGAATCTTCAAACGGATCATCCAATCTTATTATTACAGCTTTACTCACTCAATTAAAACCATACACTCAATATGCATTTTTTGTTAAAACTTATACTATTGCTACAGAAAGGTCAGGAGCGCAAAGCAAGGTACAATATTTTACGACTTTACCTGGTGAACCAAGTCAACCAAAAGCTTTCTCAGTTTGGAGTAATTCTAGCAGTGAAATAGTTATGTCTTGGCTTCCACCACTTCGAAAAAATGGAAATTTAACATATTATAAAATTACTGGCAAACGTGAAGAATATGATTCTAACATTCTTGCTAAAAGAGATTATTGCGATAAACGTAAGTGATTAAAATTTTATTATTATTATTTTTACTATTATTATTATTATCAAGTTTTTTTTATTGCTTATTTTATGATGCTACTCTGGCGAATCTGATTTACGATATGGTACGGATTTTTTTACAATACACTACCATTTTTCATAGTGCACTGCTCTGGAGGATCTGAATTACGGTAACTTACCGCATTTGTCGTAACTTACCTTAAACACGACAATTCTATGGCAAATTTACCGTAATTAGCGGCATTTTTACTATAAGCACCGTATTTTCGTATTTTTGCAGTTTTTACTGTGCAATACTTCACTTTACGATCAAACATCTCAGGCTTGCCGCAATTTTACGGTAAATTATCGCTCTCTTGCTGCATAGTTTCGGTAAAGGTACCGCAATTTTGCAGTGGAAAGCCGTATTTTACCGTAAAATACCGCAATACTTCCGAATACCTTAAATTACGGCAAATTACGTTAATAGTCGTAATTCGGATCTGCCAGGGTACTATAATACTGTAATTTACCGTCAATCAGATCCATTAGGGTAAGATTTTACGCTAGCCTTCTATCATTCTCAACTAACATAGAATATTTGCTTAGAATTCCAATCCCTGGTTAAAAATACTGATTGAAAAGAATTGAGAAGCGGTCGCTCCATGCAAATTGTATATCTATATATTAGGGTGATTCATTTTAGACCAACATTTTTTTTTTTCCAAGTCCCACTCAAAAATCTTGTAGCATATGAAAAATAAAAAATTCTCACCAAATTTGAGCTCTTAATTTCAATTTTTAGAGGTCTCTCAACGAACTTTTAGTTTTTCCATTCAAATAACATGGGAAAACTTTTTTAACTTCCCGCTAAGAAAATCGACGATTTTGAAAAAATTCGGGAAGTTATTGGTTTCACCCCGATTTTCAAAAATCCGGTTTTCATCATATGTTGACGTTTGAAGGTGCGAGGATGCTACTCAGACATTTTCAGAGCGATGTGTGTGTGTGTGTGTGTGTGTGTGTGTGTGTGTGTGTGTGTGTGTGTGTGTGTGTGTGTGTGGATGTAAACCTCTCATATCTTTTTAATGAATGAACCGATTTACATTTTTTTTTGCGGCATTCGAAAGATTTCATCTCAACATAGATTTTCAGAAAATTTTAGATCATTTAGTCAACTAGTCTCTGAGACAGTTAAGAAATTTATTGCTTAACTTTTGTCAAAGCAAAAACTCAAAATTTTTGCCAGTAGTGCAGCTTGAAAGTCATTTACGGAATTAAATGAAGTTTTTAAAATTTTTTAGTCAGACTTGCGTAAAGAAGAATGAAAATACTTACTTGTGTTTGTCGTTTATATTTATGATTCTATATTGTATTGTTTAAATTTTGATAAATGTGACAATAAAATCCAAAGAATGTACCTTTAACTGTGCAATAATTTGAATAAATAAAAAAAAATGATAAACAAATGGAATTAAAATTATAAAAAAATTATTTTTGAGTAGTTTAATAATTACTCTATAAAATTGTCTTGAATCATAAAAGCCGTGACTTTAATAGTTTAAAAGATATAGTTATTTAAAAATTCAAGTAATGCATTTTTTTATAAACAAATGCTTATAAAAAATGAACCATAATAGATATCGAGGATGTAAAAAATTTATTATATAAATCAATAAATTGTCTTAAAGATTGGTGTCAATGTCTAAGACCGTATCGTCAATACTTTAATAGTTATAACAATTTATAAGTTGATAAAATAGTTGGCCGCTTCAACTTTGATGGGGTAAAGTATTTTAAAATTTAATAAAAAATAGAGGAAAATTTTTTTCACAACTTTAATGCACATGGCTGTATTTGTAATTTTTTAAAGCTACGGAAAAAAAATATTATGAAAATGGAAATTTGTTTATAATAAATTGTTTATAAAATAAACAAAGAAAATTTAAATGAAAAAATTTTTTTTTTCCATAATTATATTAAGAGTTGTAAATAATGATTTTTGAAAAAAAAATTATTTCTTAATAAATAATTTAAATGGCGGATAAATGAAAAAAACAGTTATAAACAATTAAAAAATTTTTTTAAGAAAATTTTTTTTTTTTTAAATCATTATTTTACCAAGACAACAGAATGACAAAACAAAATTTTTCAAAAATATTCAATTTCTTTATTTATTTATAAAAAATTTTTAAACAATTAATGTTAAAATTTTTTTAGCCAAGCTACTAAACGCAATAGATGAATATAAAAACAACCAAAATTAAAGATTTTGGAAAAAAAAATTTTTTTATAACATTAGCCGGATATTTTAATTTTTGATAACTTTGAAAAATGTTTATAAACAAATGAAAAAACTTTTATAAACTATTACAACGGAATCTTGTTCATTATTTATATAACAAGAGCTCCCAAAAAAAAAAATTTATAGATACATTTTTTAAACATTTTTACGAGATTTTATAAAAACTCAAGTCTCCGAAAAATTTGTTAATTAACAATTAAATAACTTAAACAAAAATCGAGCTAAAAATTTTTTTTATGTGGGGCTGTATTCCTTTAAGTGTCTAGATGACACTATAATTTATTCAGATTTTTAAATTAATATTTTATGTTATAAAAAAATTATTTTGTGTTGCATACTTCGCTTGGCGACAGCGCGTAGGCTCCGAAACGGCCGCGTGAAGGCCAACTTTCAACGTTAAATTAAAATTATAAATAATGGAGCTACAACTGGGGGAGTCAAGACTTTTTTTACTGAAATTTCCTCCTTTTTTAGGATCTTTTTTTAAATTTCAGATATCTTTAATACTTTTGAAGTTATAGCTAAAAAACGGAGACTCCCTTTTTGTCTCTTCGTTTTTTGTTTATAACAAATGCAATTTTTAATGACGGATAAAAAAAATACCCATTTCTCAGGATGAAATTCTGAATCCAATGCACCAATCGCCATATTTTTAAGAGAATATCAACGATTTTTCTCAGAAAACTCACTTCTCGACTACACGGAAAAAAAGGAACTGTAATAAATAAAGTTTGATGTCTAATAATTATCATATTTTTAGTGATTAATATAAATTCAAATAGTAATATTGTGATTTCAACATTTAAAAAATAATAATTATAAATCGAATGTTAAAATATACAGTTCATTTAGATAAAATTATCATTTAAAACTATAAAAAAGACAAAGTAAACACTAAAAAAATTAAACTTTAAAGTTTAACAGCCAAAACTTAAATATCTATCGTTTGTAAAATAAGAAATTAAAGTCTCAAACAATAAAAATATAGAGGATACAAAATACTAAATTTAGTTAGAACGTTATTTTGTAAAGTCCTCTAATTAAGAAACTTTACCAGGAGTTGTTTTTAAATTTTAATATTAGTCAACAGTCAAATTTAATGATATAAACGGGAATAAATAAATTTTCACGGATATTTATTATTAAAGCAAATATTAAATATTTCCACTGAAATCAGTAAAGATTGACTATATGAAACTGTACATTATACTTCGTCAATTTGTAAAAAGTATGTGTCAGCCTCAGCAAATTTTATTGTTTGATGCAGTAAAATTTCATGCGCTACCGTCATCCATTTAAATACGGAAATAACTTTCGATTCTCATACGCATGCTGTGGCCGAGCGCTCTAAGTGCCAGGGACTGGACTCTGTTCACGTAAGGTCGGCGGTTCGAGCCCGAGAGTCGGCTGAGATTTTTCTGATGATTTTTCATATAAAAATTCGAACAACTACATATTGTACCCGACTGAATCAGTTATTCAAAATACAAACAAGGATACAATCAATTAGATGCACAACGATGAGAAAACAGACAATGGAAGAAGGGAGAAGGAGGGGTGAAATCAGAAACCCGAATAAACCTTGAACTACGACAGCAAACGGTAAAAGCCGGAAATAAATAATTCAAAATAAAAAAATAGAAAATAGAAAAAAAAATATATATATATATATATATATATTTTTATTATTTGAAACAATAAAAATGAGGGTTTAGAACAAAAATTATTACTACGGTAGCATAAGAAAAAGTAACGATCGACTATAAAATTAAATACATCGACTTAGAGATTTTTATTGTTTGAAACTTTAAAATTTACGGTTTAAGTTTTAATTTTTACTATCGTCAGTCTAAAAAATATCATCCTGCCATTGAAACTATACAATTCAAAATAATAATTTTTACTATTTGAAATGTTAAAAACTATATCTTTACCCTATACTTTTTTTCTTTGAGAATAAGTATATTTTAACAGATCACTCATATATTTTAACCTTATACTTTATAATAAATAACAAAATCGCACCCGGGCGCCGCATTACTATTTGAAACATTAAAAAGTATTGATAATTCGGGTGAATTTTAACATTTCTTTTTTTCCGTGTAGACTACTAGAGCTGAATAGATTTTGGAATAGATCGACTCAATAGTTTCCGAAATATTCACGAAAAACGAAAAAAAATGTTTTTTTCTCATTCTTCCGCCGACGATATCTCTCGAATGAACAATCCGATTGAGATGTTTAAGGTGGTGATCGGCGCGTTTTATTGAGGTCTAGAGCTGATTAAATTTTGTGAATGATAGGTTTCGTCATTACGATGATTTTCGCAAAAAACCGTTTTTCACTATTTCTTTCGTCGACGATATCTTCCGAACAGATTATTCGATTGAGACGTTCTTGGCGTCAATCGAAAGCTTTTATCGAGTTGTAGAGCTGATTAGATTTTGGAATTGATCGATCCGACAGTTTTCAAAATATCCAAAAAAAACGAAAAAAAAAATTTTTTTTTTTCGTATTTCTTAACTGTCTCAGAGACTAATTGACTAAATAATCTAAAATTTTCTGAAAATCTTTGTTGAGATGAAATCTTTCGAATGCCGCAAAAAAAATGTAAATCGGTTCATTCGTTTAAAAGATATGAGAGGTTTACATCCACACATCCACACACACACACACACACACACACACACACACACACACACACACACACACACACACATCGCTCTGAAAATGTCTGAGTAGCATCCTCGCACCTTCAAACGTCAACATATGATGAAAACCCGATTTTTGAAAGTCGGGGTGAAACCAATAACTTCCCGAATTTTTTGAAAATCGTCGATTTTCTTAGCGGGAAGTTAAAAATGTTGGTCTAAAATGAATCACCCTACTATATATACAAACAAAAGAATTGAAATTATTAAAAAGAATTAGAATTTCATCATTTTTAATTCTTTTCAATCAATATTTTTAAACAGGGATGTGTATTCTATAGTTATGTATTTGAGACCTTATACGATATATTTGAACTACTATACTGCATAATAATATTAATTTTAATTTATCAAGTTAAATGGTATTATCAGTAACATTTTAAATGATTGTTCGATATTAATATGCGATTGTTCAATAATCAGACTTATTTGAAACCGAATTGAATTTAAAAAACTGGCATTTGATCGTTAGATTGGAGATTGGATTTCTCAACATAAATTATATTCTGTGAAATCCATCGATTTATTGAAAGAAAAATACAAAAAACATTAGTTAAATACTATTTTCAAACAAATTATCTGAATTATCAAGTTTTCGTAATTTTAACTATTATTTTTGGGCAATTGTAAAACTGGAAAAAATAATTGTCGAAATTAATTGAAAGAAAGAAATGAAGTTAAAGTTTGTCCTCTAAAATTAAGCATTCACTAAGCGTCCTCTAAAATTAAGGGATATGAAAAAATTCGAAATTTTTGAGTAATTTTCAACATGCTGTAACTCGGTGAAAAATGGTCGTAGACTAAAAAAAAAAAAAAGCAAATTCTAGCCTTAAATTTCTAGTTTTCAAATCTGGATTTCGAAATTTTTTACCATGTACAGTTCTGAAGTAAGAAAACCGACGCAAAAAAAATTTTCCAAATTTTTACTCGTCTTAAAAAAAGTCTATGGGCTTCAATAAATTTTTTTTGATAATCTGATCTTATGACTCTTCTAGGAAGTTTTGTGTATATTTTTTTAAGTTTTTAATGCAACTTTATAAACACCACCATATTAATTTTTATTGGTTAGGCTTAGCTCTTTATTTATGGCCATTATATACAGTTAGAATTAATTCTTATCCAAAAGAGATCAAAAATTTTAATAAAAATCAGAATAATTTTGCCGAAAATTTAAAAAAAACAGCAGTATAGTTTCGAGACTTCATCGATAGTGTTGCTATTGTTTATATACTTAACTTATAAGAACATCGAACTAATAATTGAATTAGTGAAATTTTCAATACCTTGGAATGATAAAAATAATATTCGTTAGACTTTTTTTATCAACTAGTAAAGTGGAATTAAACATTTTTATAAATATTGTGATCGGTTATTGAAACATGACTGAATTATCTAGATAAAATTTAATTTTCAATATAATTTAACCCCAAAAAACTATCAAATCGAAATTTACTTTCAATGATGTGATATGAATACAAGGCTAGATAATATTATAATTGTTTTGAACTAAAAAAATTAACACGACTGATTGAATTTACTTATTGTTGTGTACTGTTTTAGTTAATAATATTTTAAAACAAAATTCACGAGCTACTTTAGATACAAGCTCGGTGAAAGAAACAGCAAGTATATTAGTATCGATCCCTGCCCGGGAAAAAATCATCAGACCTGATCATGCATGATCATGTGTTAATCTCATACATGATCTTGCATGGATATTCGCCAGCTATCAGCATGCGTGATCATTAGAGTGTGTCAAAAAAAAATGATTTTATTTTTTTTTAGGTCTCATAGTCTCAAAAGTTTCTTTGGGACCTAAAAAAAATCCTCCTAAGAAATCAGTTCGATATCTCGAAAATTGAGCTGGCGGTTTACAAGTTCATTTTCCCATTTAAAATACATGTAAAAAATTTTTTTAGTAGATTTTATAAAAATCTAACTGTTGTATTTGTCCTCATGACGCAACTTTTCAAAAATTTTAACATTTTCTATCTATTTGAGTCAAGTAGGTTCCAAAAATACTATTAGTGAAAAAGTTTATATACGTATTTATATATATATATATATATATATATATATATATATATATATATATATGTTTATATATGATTATATAAGAACTTTTTCCCGGATTTATATAAAATTACATTAATTTTTAGTCCAGTAAAATAGACCTTTAAATACGAATTTTGAGATAAGTCGTTGCATTTTTGATATAAGTTACTTTTAAGTGTCTAAAATAAAGTGGTAAAGAAATTTTTTCAACCACCCCCCGGGTAGGGTTGAAAAAAATTCAAAAAAAGTGTTTTTTGAAAATTTTGAGAAAACGGTAAGAACTAGAAAAAAAAGTTCCGAATAAAGGTTGTATAATTTTAAATTTTACATAAAAATGGTCCTTTGACTTTTTTGGCTATTATTAAAATTAACAGTTAGGGTGGCTGGAAGCTAGGGGATGATCGTTACAGCTTTAAAAAATTATAACTCCCTAAAAAATGAAGATAATTAAAAAATTTTTTTTTGTTTTATTCATAAAATTATAAACTTCAATCTCAGAGATAAATTTCTTTTTTTTTAATTTTTTATATCAAAATTATAACAATTCAAAATTTTAATTTTTTTTTTTAACCACTCTAATTGATGAAAATGATTTTTTTTTTTTCATTATTTGATTTAATATATTAAAAAAAAATTTTTGGCGTTGGAAATTTTTTTTTACCTTTTTTTTCCGAGCAGGTATGAATTTATTTACTTGGCGTCAATTTTTTTGTGGCGGCGACTTTGCTTTTACTACCGAATAGCGTACTGACCGCGCATGCGCTAGTAAACCGAATGAGCATATATTTGTGTATCGTTACACGTACTTCAACATTTATGTGTGTATGATCTTGTAAGACGTTAACGAAAGAAAGAGAAAAAAATACATAGATACACAAATCGAATAAAAGATAGAAATAATGGAAAAAAAAAATATCCGAATTTACTTATTCATTTATTATGATCCTTATAGTCCAGAAATAGAGGCGAAATAATAATAATGTGAGGCAAATAATTACAATAGTAAGCGGCTACTCAGATACTCGGACAAATTTGTTTTTTCATTTTCTTTGTAATTTATTCTTTTTTTTTTTAAGACTTAATTAACTTTTGAAAAATCGAATCGACAATGTAGGTATCAATCGATTCCAAATTTCATGAATCGTCCAGAAAACCTATCGATAAAAAGTCGATTTTTAAAAAGTTTATTGATTATTTATTATAAACAAATGTTAATTAACTTTTCAAAAATCGAATCGACAATGTAGGTATCAATCGATTCCAAATTTCATGAATCGTCCAGAAAACCTATCGATAAAAAGTCGATTTTTAAAAAGTTTATTGATTATTTATTATAAACAAATGTTAATTAACTTTTGAAAAATCGAATCGACAATGTAGGTATCATTCGATTCCAAAATTCATGAATTGTCCAGAAAACCTATCGATGAAAAATCGATTTTTAAAAAGTTATTTAATTATTTATTTTAAACAAATGTTAATTAACTTTTAAAAAATCGAATCGACAATGTAGGTATCAATCGATTCCAAATTTCATGAATCGTCCAGAAAACCTATCGATAAAAATCGATTTTTGAAAAGTTAATTAACATTTGTTTATAATAAATAATCAATAAACTTTTTAAAAATCGACTTTTTATCGATAGGTTTTCTGGACGATTCATGAAATTTGGAATCGATTGATACCTACATTGTCGATTCGATTTTTCAAAAGTTAATTAAGTCTTAAAAAAAAAAAAGAATAAATTACAAAGAAAATGAAAAAACAAATTTGTCCGAGTATCTGAGTAGCCGCTTACTATTGTAATTATTTGCCTCACATTATTATTATTTCGCCTCTATTTCTGGACTATAAGGATCATAATAAATGAATAAGTAAATTCGGATATCTTTTTTTTCCATTATTTCTATCTTTTATTCGATTTGTGTATCTATGTATTTTTTTCTCTTTCTTTCGTTAACGTCTTACAAGATCATTCACACATAAATGGTGAAGTACGTGTAACGATACACAAATATATGCTCATTCAGTTTACTAGCGCATGCGCGGTCAGTACGCTATTCGGTAGTAAAAGCAAAGTCGCCGCCACAAAAAAATTGACGCCAGGTAAATAAATTCATACCTGCTTGGAAAATAAAGGCAAAAAAAATTTCCAACGCCAAAAATTTTTTTTTAATATATTAAATCAAATAATGAAAAAAAAAATCATTTTCATCAATTAGAGTGGTTAAAAAAAAAAATTAAAATTTTGAATTGTTATAACTTTTTTATAAAAAATTTAAAAAAAAGAAATTTATCTCTGAGATTGAAGTTTATAATTTTATGAATAAAACAAAAAAAAAAAATTAATTCATCATTCTAAAAATGTTTAATATTTTCTAAATTTAATATTTAATCATTTATAAAAAAATATTAAATTCAGAGAGTAATAAATATATATTATATACTTTATACAAAATATCATTAGTTTATTAACTTTGAATATTTATTATGTTAATTTAATATTCGCCCGTGAAAAACGAATCATACATGGCCATGCATGAATGCTCCATGCATTGCCATGTATGTAAATTGGCCAGACATGGCCATGTATGACCATGCATGACCATGTATGACTATACATAGCTTGATACGGCCATACATGACTTGATATGACTAGGTATAGAAATTTTAACTAAATTAAAAAAAAATTTTTAATTTTGTTTTTTTTTTTTTATTATTTTGGCGACGCAGAGATTATCAGAGATGCGATTAATTGAATTCCTAATCGAAATGGAAATTTTTAATTCAGAGAAAAAACGCTAGACTTATTAATAACCACACCCGCTTAGTAGGATTCGAACCCGGGACCTTCCGTACGAGAGACTGACGCTTTGACGACTAGGCTATGCGACCGACAGTTACAATAAAGTTTAGTTGTGCTACGTAACGTTCAAAGAATATAATCACTTTCGAAAAAGTACAATATAATCATCAATATGCTGTTAGTGATATCAAAAAAATTTTCTATTTTTTTTCACTACAACATCCTGTTTATAAGTAATTGTAATAGTCAGCTCAAATTTTTTATATCCGTGAAAAATGAATCATACATGGCCATGCATGGCCATATATGAATCATACAAGGCCATGTATGGTCATGCATGGTCATGTATGGCTATATATGTCAGTGATTAGTTGGACATATATGGCCATGCATGGCCGTATATGGTTCATACATGGTCATACATGGAGCATATATGGCCATACATGGAGCATATATGGCCATACATGGAGCATATATGGCCATACATAGGCATACGAACTTTTTTAATTTTTTTTCTTTCATTATCTCATAAACAACAAGACCTACAAAAAAAATGTAAATGACAATTTTATAGGAAATTTAATTCCCTACAAAAAAGGTCCCTAGCACCGAATCACTCAGATTGATATTTTCTGAGATATTAGTCAAATAAAAAATCAGTATTTTCTAAGATTTGATTCGACATTTTATGGGAATTCAATGCTACGTAAACTTCAATAATTAATATCTCAGAAAATATCGATCGTAGTGATTTAGTGCTAAGGACCTTTTTTGTAGAAAATTGAATTTTTTATAGAATTGTTATTCATATTTTTTCTGTAGGTCTTGTTGTTTATGAGATAATGAGAGAAGAAACAAGAATTCTATGAAAAAATTTAGTTTAGCGGTCCGTACTACCCCACTCGTATGAGTTACGACTTCGCGATAATGGGTTCTTTTAAAGAGCATTCAATTCTGAGAAAATCCCGACTTTGGGCGAGATGATGTCATAAAATGCCACGGAGTTACAGAAGTTTAAAACATAAAATCCCAAGTTTACGTGTATTTTGAATGGGAAATCTTCGCCTGCTCTGGGAAAGTACTTTATATTAATATCAAGGGCTTAAACTCTCAGGGAATTTTTTGGAGGGTATTTCCAACGAAATTTCGGGATGGGAGCGAAAAAAAAAATAGTCGCTAAAAAAAGCAGTCTAATATATAGTCATCCATGACTATGTATGACCATGCATGGCCATACATGGCCTTGTATGATTCATATATGGCCATGCATGACTGTATTCAAAAAGTTCGTATGCCCATGTATGGCCATGTATGAACCATATACGGCCATGCATGGCCATATATGTTCAATTAATCACTGACATATATAGTCATACATGTCCATGCATGGCCATACATGGCCTTGTATGATTCATGTATGCTCCATGCATGGCCATGTATGATTCATTTTTCACGGGCGATTGTAATTTTTATCACAAATTTTGTGTTAAATTTATTGAATTATTTATTAAATATTAAAAAATCAATAATAAATATTTAAAATCGGTAATATAATAATATTTAGTATAAATTATATTAATTAATAATATAATCATTTACATTAATAAATTATTGATACGGAAAGTTAACCTCAATTATATCAGAGCACTTGAAAAAGAATATAAGCACAATTTTTTTCACTAATATTTACGAATAGTAAATAATATTCATCAAAATGTTCAATTCAAATCACTACAGCGATTCAGTATATATAATTATTAATCACATCTGTGTGAATTGTATATGCATATACAATTCGCACTTGTATTAAAGTAAAACACGTGTTGTGTATATGCCGCAACTTCAACATTTATTTAGTTTTCATGTCGTCCCTGTACGCACGCATCGTAAAAATTCACTCTCATCATTTTTCCATAACACGCTTAGAGAATACTTAAGTATAATTATAAATACTTAAGTCATACATGATCATACATGAATAGATACAATTACACCTGATGGTTTTTCCTTGTAAAAGGCTGCAGATATGATCAGGCATGCTCATACATGATCATACATGAAGTCTAGGGTGGCGCAAAAAAACCGACTATTTTTTTTTTCGAGTTTCTTATGAAAATTTGTTGGTTTACGATGTTTTAAGAAGCCTCTCAAAAAATTAGCTCGATAAAAAAATTTTGAGAGGTCGCTCACGAATTTTGAAAATATCAAAAATGATCGAAATTCGAATTTTTTATTTCAAAATTTTTTCTTTCTCGTGGCAGCAATAGTTTACATTTGTGAAATCATGATCACGCTGGAAATTTAAGCCCAAAATTTGAATATTTAAACCTCGCTCAAGAATTTTGAAAGTTTCCGAGTACTGTCTTTCGGACGTTTTCGAGCGACCTTTACATATTAAAAATAAAGCTTCTCGATTTTTTCACCATCAATTTGCATGACAATAAATAAAAATATAACCCGAGAAATAGAAATAACAAGTTATTTACATGCGTTTTATTTTTTAATTCAATTTGTAGGTTTTTTGGCTTATTCAAAACTTACCAAATTTTATTGTTTAAGACTGTCCTGTATATTTTTGGTTATGATAATGTTATATTTTAATAAAATGACAATAGTTGAGTTATAAGAAAATACAAAAACCAATTCAAAGTATTAGTTACATATTATCAGTTAATATTCAAAATTTTTGAGCGCCGTTTTAATATTTGAATTTTGAGCTCAAATTTTCAGCATAGTCATGATTTTACAAATATAAACTATTGCTGGCACGAGAAAGAAAAAATTTAGAAATTAAAAATTCGAATTTCAATCATTTTTGATATTTTCAAAATTCATGAGCGACCTCTTAAAAATTTTTTATCGAGCTGATTTTTGGAGAGGCTTCTTAAAACATCGTAAACCAACAAATTTTCATAAGAGACTCGAAAAAAAAAAAATGGTCGGTTTTTTTGCGCCACCCTAATGAAGTCATTTATGAGCTCATATATAATAATACGTGAACAGATATGATCATGTCTGAAAATTTTTCCCCTATTTGAGTGCAGATATGACCATACATAATCATACATGGCTTCATATATGAGCTCATATATAATCATGTATGAACAGGTATGATCATGCATGATCATACATGACGTCATGCATGATCAGATATGCGATCATACAGGATCATACATGAACAGACATGATCATATCTGAGCTCATATATGATCATACATGAACAGATATGATCATATCTAAGCATTTTTTCCCGGGTAGGCATGAAAATGAAAGCTTATTTGAAGAGCTTTCAGATAAAATTTATAGGAAATCGATAAGTTATAACAATCAAAAAATATTGAAGAAAGAATAAGTAAAAATCTGAATTTTTGGTATTTTAAAAATTTTGAAATGCTATAACTTTTAAAGTATTCGACCGATTGAGCTCATTTTCCACCTTGATCAAGGTAGTCACCCACAGAATATGTATGCCAAGTTTTAAAGCGATCGGTTTAGAACTATGGTAATAATCAGAGTCACAACTTGCATAAAATTAGTTTTTATAATATTTTGTAAATTTTTAAAACCATTTTTCTATTCGAAAAAGTAATCAAATCGAAGAGCTACATAGTGAAAATTGAAGGCAATCGAGCGAGTTTTCAGATAAGACAAACGAAAATAAGCTATCTCGTCCCATTTGAAAGTTACATCTAGTTAAAGCGGCAAATAAATTTTTTTTTGAAAATTTTACAAAATTTCAATTAACCATAACTTCTAAACTTATTGGCCGAATTGGCTCATCTTCGAACTTATCCAAGGTAATCGTCCATAGAATAAGTATACTAAGTTTCATTAAGATCGGTGTAGAATTGTGGACGCTATCGTTGGAGAACGGCGCGTTATATCGTATATATATATATATATATATATATATATATATAAATACATATATAAACTTTTGAACCTAATGTATTTTCTGACTCAACTCGTCGAGCTGAGTTCAGAAATAGCAAAATTTTTTGAAAATTCCATCATGAGGACAAATACAATAGTTAGATTTCTATGAAATCTACTAATGATCAGAAAGATTAAATGCGAAAAACATCAAAAAAAACTCAAATAGTTGCTTTTAAATCCCTACTAAGAACAAAAAAATATCGAAATCAATTTTTACAATGTAAGATAAATAAGTGTACAGTATCAAAAATCGGTACGGACAATAATTTATAGAGGAAAAAAAATTTTTTCAATTTCCAATAATCGAAAAAAAAATAGTAGCCACGGAGGTCCCACGACCGGAACCACCTGAAAAGTTGTGGAATATATAGTAATTTGTCGACACAAATTTTCAGGAAAATCAAAATATGCATGACTTTCAGAAAACGACTTTAGAGTTTTAAAACTCAAAAATAACGCGGAAAAATTTTTCTAAAAAATTATTTGTATTTTTTTTTTCAAAAGTACATGGAATAACGAAACTTTTTTATTCTTTGAATGTTTTTATTTAAAATATTTTTCAACAAGTTATGAGCAAAAAACCATGAAAAGAGCGGTTTTTTTGAAAATTTCATATCTTTTGAACCAATGATCAAAAAAATCTCAAAATTTAGGAAGATGAGTTTTTTGATGAGTACAAAAAAACATCAAAAAATAACGGAAATCAAAAATTAAAATTCTTAAATTCGTCCGATTTGGCGTGGAATGCCCCATACACATACATATATAAATTTTTTAACGAATGGTATTTTCGAACCCTACTTGACTAATTATAATAGGTTATGACAAAATTCCTTGAAAAATCGACCATAAGGACAAATACAATAGTTAGATTTTAGAAAAATCTACCTAAAAATGCTATTGGTTTTATTATTTTTTTTTTTTATTATTACTTTTAGTTACTTGAATTTTAAAGTTCAATCTTTCTCGGTATTGGCTGGGTGCGCGACGAAAACGACATCTGTCGACCGCATTAAATCATCCTCAAAAAGCACAGGGAGAATACGGCATGTTTTTATAAACAAATAATTAAAATATTTAAAGATCGCGAAATATATGTGCAACACTACATTTGAAACGTAGAAAAAAATTAATCAGATTGTGCTCAAAAAACTAAGTATAAACAATTTTAATAAATACAAAATAAATATTATTTGAACGATATAAGGTTAGCTAGTAATAGAAACAATAACAACAATAGTGGTCATAATAACAAATAAGTTAAAATAATCATGATTACAATTTTTTTCAAATTTAAAAATATTAATTAGCATTAAGTAAATAAATTAAAGTGATTTCAATTATTCGTAATTTAAAATTTCAAAAATCAATAATTTAAAAAACTTTGTGTTAACAATTTGTAATTAAAAAAATTCCCCGTAGTAATTTTTAGCCAAAAATGAATATCATGGATAAAAATATGCAAAACTTGCAATTACTATTATTGCCAGTATTTTTGCAATTAACAACATAACAACTATTTGTTCTCATTTTTTAACACTACTTTTATTTGACTATTCACAAGACAAGTGCGATTTAACGCGTATTTCATCCACTGCGAGCGCTGCAATCGATTCGATTGTCCCCACCTTATACTCCGCACCCTGCCAATTGGCATCCGATAAGAAGCATACAGCGCATGCATGTACATATTTATCAGTCTGCCTAACAGCGCTCCAACGCGACCAAAGACTGAACATCATATAACCATAAAAATATACCTATGGGTAATTCCATGTCAAATCGACAAATTTTTTACCTGACCCCCTTTGATTTCGCTGAAAATTTTCTATCTTTTTCTACCACCCGAAAGTTATTTTTCAGAATTATTTCAAATTTTTTTTTACCGACTCAAAAAAAGTTATGAATTTTTGAAAAAAACCGCTCTTTAATTTTTAAGTTGCTAGAACTTGTTCAAAAAATGACCGTTTGGAAACTTTTTTTTTTCAAAATTTTTGTTTTTAAATATAGTTTTCGAAAAAAAAGATGAAAAAATTTTCAGAATCCCAGATATATGAAATATTTTAGTTTTTTTGAAAAAACCGTAATTTTCTCAAAGTCCGACCGTTTTTTTTTTTTTTTTTTTTTTTTTTTGCTCTAAAAATACTTCAATTAATTCTGCAATGATCCCCGTTAATCAAAAGATGTGACGACAATCGCTTCTAATTTTTTTTCTTGATTATAAAAAAATTGTTGTTGAAGTTTTGGTGATTTTATATAACTTTAAAGTTTCGAAAACTATATTTAAAAACAAAAATTTTGAAAAAAAAAAGTTCCCAAACGGTCATTTTTTGAACAAGTGCTGGCAACTTAAAAATGAAAGAGCGGTTTTTTTCGAAAATTCATAACTTTTTTTGAGTCGGGAAAATAAATTTGAAAAAATTCTGAAAAATAACTTTCGGGGGGGGGGGGGGGGGTAGAAAAAGATAGAAAATTTTCAGCGAAATCAAAGGAGGTCAGGTAAAAAATTTGTCGATTTGACATGGAATGACCCCTATACAAACCAGTATTTTTCAATATTTTTCATTAATTATAATGAAACGACACCGAATTAAACCGTCATTTTAAATATAAATGATCCGGTGTAATTCTGAAGCTAATAAAAAAGGCATGGTCCTGATACGTTAAGTTTTTCGGGCATAATCGTGGCACATCCACACGTACAGACATCCGGACGTCCACGAAAAATTTTTTTAAATTAGATTTTTTTTAATATTAAACAAAATATATGAGTTTTAAACACATCGAATATGATAATAAGAGTATTTCTCTTGATAATAGTGTATAGTGTACTTGTATTATCTTACAAATACAAAATAAATGCAACAGAGGCAATTGAAGTCTGCAAAATTGATTGACATTGACATGTCAAGAGTAATGCATTACCTCAAACGCTGCGCGTTATTATGCGTGCAATTATCAGATAAAATTTTAAAAAAATATTTATTTTTTTTTTTTTTAAATTTGATTTTTTCGATATTCTTCTTTCTTATCATCTTCAAAATTGATTTTCTTAACATCAAAAGCATTTTTGAGAATGTAAAGTATACACAGAAAAAAAGGGATTCTTGAGTCAAGAAGAAAATCGTTTCCAAAAATAAATTCTTAAAATAAAATATCCTATTTTCTTGTTTGAAAAAAATTTCTCTTGGTAAAAAAATTTTTTTTTTTTAATTAAAATACATAAAGCTCTCCAATCAAGAAATTCAATTTTGATTTAAAACTATAAATTTTTGATTTAATTGTTTTTAGTTTTTCCTAACAAGAAAACAACCTCATTGGCTCAAGAAAATTTTGCTCTTGGTTTTAGAAGATACCAACTCATTCTAAAAACATCGTTCTCTTGAATGTAGTCGATATCGATTCATTTCGATACATCGAGTTCTTAAACGGAGTCACATTTAACTTACTCTAAGTAAAGAGTAATTTCTTTGAAAACCCGGGTAAAAAAAATTATATATAATTATATATAATTATGTATAATTATATATGAAAAATGGCCCTATATAATTATATATAATTATATATAACTATATATAATTATATATAATTATATATAACTAGATATAATTATATATAACTATATATAATTATGTAGAACTACATATAATTGAATTCCTATGCAATTTGTTAAATAAATTGTGAATTTTTGTATAGTAGAGGCTCTACACTTTTTATTTAAATCATTTTTTTTTTTTTGAAAGTCCAAGTTTAATTTCTAAGAAAAATTATTTATGGAAACATTGATAATAAATATTTTTGTCATTATGTAATATAGAATGTACTATATTACCATCAAAAAAGGTACTTTTCACTCTGCCAAATAACGGAGGAGTACCCGGGCCAGAATAGCCTCAAGTTTGGAATTTAACAGTTTTGAAATAAGTTTCTTACTAGAGACACACTACAAGTAGTGAGCGCGATCTCGTGGCGAGCACCGAACTACTTCCGCTGCTGCTTATAGCACCGGTGACTTCCCTCTCCTACGTACATATATATTGGGGTGTCCCAGAAAAAAATAAATACTTCTTTTTTAAACTCTTATGGGCCCAAAAGTTACTTTATATTATAAAAAAAAACTTCACCGAATTTTAGCCAGATATCTTTAGACTTGAACTATCACAAATGGGGGTCCCCTTTCCCATTTAAAATACACACGAAAATTTTTCATTTTAGTTTTTCGTTATTAAGACTATGAGAAATTTTTTTTAAATTCCACCTGGTATAATTTCGTAGGAAATAAAATTCTCTAAAAAAAGTGCTGATACAATATGTACGTCAAACAAACTGGGAAAAAGTTACGGGGCGTCAAACATCGACAAAAATTTAGTTTCCTCAGTGTTAAATTATTTTTTGTTATTTTTCATTTTTATTCTATCGGAAAATTTTTTTTTCAAATAATGACAAGCTAGGTCTTGTAGAAAATTAAATTTCCTACAAAAAGTATTCGATATCATACATATGTTAAATGAACGCGAACAAAGTTAAAGAGTTTTAAATATCAACGAAAAATCAAGTTTACTTTTCGTTGACATTTAAGTTCAGAAAATTAATATTGTTAAAAATTGATTTTTTATTTTTAATTTTCTAGCTCACAAACCAATCAACGGATTTTTGTTAACAATAAATATTTTTGTAGGAAATTGAACGCTCTACAAAAAAAGTCTCTTATCATTTTTTGATAAATCCAAGCATTTTAAGAGCTTGACATTGAAATAAAAAGAACTTGTGAACAATGCGGGATTTCGAAAAACTTTGTTTGTAATAATTTGTAAGGAATAAAATTATCTACGAAACAGTTCCTACGATATTTTTTGATAAGACTGATACAATCGCCGGAAAAGTAAAAAAATCTCAAAATTTACTATAAATTTGACTTGAAGCTTAAATAACTTTTGAACAGTACGATTTATAAAAAAATGATAAGAGACTTTTTTTGTAGAGCGTTCAATTTCCTACAAAAATATTTATTGTTAATAAAAATCCGTTGATTGGTTTGTGAGCTAGAAAATTCAAAAAAAGAAAAATTTTTTTTCTTGTGTTATTTAAACGGAAAATAGAAAAATGGATTGAGACAAACCTTAATATCATTATTAAGAGCACAGATTGGTACCAAAATTTTTATTTTTATTTATACTTTCAATTCTTGCTTACCACAAAAGAAAAAAAATTTTTTTTTTTTTTTTTTGAAACACCCATATTTACATATATATCTTCACTCCCAAGTTATTTTTCTCTCTTTTCTATTTTTATATAGAATTACATATGATTCATATAGAATTATATGTTTATATATATAATTATATATAACGCTGAGACAAAATCACAGATAATCATATATAATTATATATAATTATATGCAATTATATGTAATTGTATATAACTATATATAATTATATATAATCATCTGTGATTTTTCTCAGCGTTATATATAATTATATATAATCATGTAAAATTATATATAGTTGTATATAATCATATATGATTATATATAATCAGCTGTGATTTTTTCTCAACGATATATATAATTATATATAATTCTGTATGATTATATATAATTCTGTATAATTATATATAATTCTATATGAATCATATATAATTCTATATAAATCATATATAATTATATAAAATTATATATGATTATATTGAATTATATATAATTTTTTTTACCCGGGAATTTAATCACATTTAGTTCAAAATAAATGTAGACTTATCTTAAAACAATTAATTTTAGATTTAAAAAATAAAAAAATTCATTTTAAAATTAAATTATACATTAATGTCAAATAAAAAATACTTTTATTTTAAATATAATAAATAAGTTCAATTTTAAATTACTTGTTTTTATTAAAAATTTAAGTCTCAGAATATATACAATTAACCATCAAAGTATATTTTGATTTTATATTGCAATACAAAATTTTTTTTGTTTACAAAAATAAATGAAAGGTTATGTTATTTATCCTGGCTTCATTGACACCATCAACTGCATGATATCACACTAAAAAGTAAACAATTTGATATGAATTTAGGATCAGAAATGAAAACAAAATTGACTATCTGATATGATTAAAAACACCATAAATAATAATTAACTTACTTTTTTGAGATATAAACGACACCATTTAAATTAACTTGAATCAGGGAAAAACATCAGATATAATGACTAATAACTACAGTAACTCACATTTTTACTGAACACTTTGATTCGAAACAATTTATGTATATAAATTTGTTAATTGTACAATTAAAAAACGAATACCATTAGAATATTGCTGTGTAATGTATAATTGCACACATACGGCGATAGCGCTGAACAGACTAGTTTCATTTTTTTGCGATCTTCGGGCATCTCCGTGTATACACAAAGTAGTGTCCGAAGTAGAGAAGCAGCATAGACCCGAGTGCCACTGTTACCCGAATGCTGCTATGGACAAAAACCAAGAGCTTGATTTTCTTGACTTGAATTTTTTTTATTTTTGTTTCAAGCAATAGTCACTAGTTGGTTTAAGAAATTTGACTTCTTACGTAGAGAAGTTAAATTTCGTAGAATAATATATTTTCTACATAAATGAAGAAATTCGAAATATTAATTCAAAAAATAATTTACTTTCTTTAATAATTTTTCTTTTTGAACTGAGATGATAAATTTTTAACTTAAAACTTTAACCCATTCGAGTCGAAAAAATAACTTTTTGAATCAAAATAATCAAAATTAAGAGAAAATTTTCTTCAATCAAGATATTTTCCATTTTCCTAAATATTCTCTTGACTCAAGATAATTCTCTTTGAACCAAGATAACCTTTCGTTCAGTGTATAAGTAAATTGTTTCACGTTCTAGAAGAAAATTACATTTATTATTGTTTCTTTTAATTATGAATTTCTCATAATTTTTAACTTTCCGCAAGAGATGTGTGTGTGTGTGTGCGTGTGTTATTCATGTATTTGTGTATCTAAATATAATTACAAAATTTTTTTAAATATAGATAACATCTATATTTAGTATATTATTCAAATGCATTGAGCGATCGGGTACTAGATTTTTACCTTAGCCTCCAACATTTATTAATGTTTAGAATATCTAAATGTTAAATACTAATGACATCCAATTACTTTACCTATGTTTTATCAACTGAGTCATCGTCCAATGATCAATAGACCACTTCTATTTATTAAAATTATTATTTTAAAACTAAATGATTTTTACATGTACATGATTCATTTTTATGAACGCTAAACAAAAAATCTGTCTATCGGTTGACCCTGCGGGACAGCCCCAAAACTTCCCGCTGTTTTCGAGCTCTTTGAGCTCAAAAATACTTTTGTATGACGTTATTTTCGAAAAAAAAACGTTTTTTACCATTTTTTTCTTCAACAATATCTATCGAAAGAATTGACCAACTGAGACGGCCGAGGCGGCATTCGACACGGCTTATAAAGTTTTAGAGCTGATTAGATTTTGGTATCCATCCATCAAGCACATTAGAAGTTATCTAAAAAAGACATTTTTGAAAAAATTTTATTTTCAGAATATCTCCGAACACACCGTACCGATCAGGCTCAATGTTTCACAGCTTGTAGGAATTAACAAGCCGCGTCGAATGCCACCGTGGACATCAAAATCGGTTCATCCGTTCAAAAGTTACAGATGTTTGTACATACATCCATACACACATGCATACACTCGGACATTATCTTGAAATTAGTCAGAATAGCTTTCTAGAACCTAAAAACGTCAGAATCTGATAGAAATTCGATTTTCGAAAATCGGACTGAAACCAATAACTTTCCGATTTCGGAAAATTTTCAATCTTCTTAGCGGGAAGTTAAAAAATATTCATAATATGAAAGTACGAAAATTCGTTTTGATATCAAAACAAATTTCCGTACTTTCGTATTGTGAATATTTTTTTTTTCTGATTAATATATATTAATATAGTTATTACATTTACTGTACTTAATTCCACCAAAGATTCCACACAAGATTCTTTCCTCTTAAGCAAGATATATTAGTGATAGTCGGAAATTCTCTGATTCAATTTTTTTCTGTTGAAATACTGCAAAACTAACGTGAAATTATTGTGGAACGCATGTAAAATGATCGTAAAAATAAGGCAAGGTATCCATCAACAACTGATTTCTATATGAAGAATATCTGTTGTACTGTAAAAGTTCATTATATTAAAGGTTAAATTAATCCATGTTGAGGGCAATACTACAATAAATTCTCGGTATATTGATGGCCTATTAACGATCAGTCATTTACACAAGTATACCGTATGATTACCGTATAAATTCTATGAATTAACCTCATTCTAGCGGAAAATACGACGTCAAGTCATCGTGAATGCAATGTATTTTTGTGATGACCGCAAAGCTGTAAAGGAATTAAACAATGTAATTATTTTTTAAAGCTCTGCAATTTCCGGAAAAGAAACCGATAGCTGAGATAGCTGAAGAAGAACGTAAACGTGCTGAAGCTGAAAAAGAACGCACTAAACCAGATGTAGCTACTTGTGAATGTGCTGATAGAGAATCAGATCAGTCAATAAGAGAAAAAGAAGTATCAAGCTCAATTGCTTTTGAAGATGCGTTACACAATCAAGTTTATGTTAAAAGAGTTGGTGGCAATAATAGACGTAAGCGTGATATCTCTACTGTCATCAAATCAAATAACTCAGATTCGCTAAAAAAGGTAAAGGTATCCCTCTATATTATTAAGATTGAATTATTATACGGAGAGAAATTTTTCGCGGATACTACTATGCTGTATGGTCGTTTGGACCATACTGTATAGTAGCAAGGATTTTTTCATTCGCTTAAAAATTGTAAGTGTAGATGATTTGACCATCACGGGAATGGTAACATTCACGATGGTCATTGCGGATGAGCCTATGTCAGTATGGGCGTCAAGCCCATACTGCTTGGCGGTATCCACAATGCTTCTGGTAGATAACGCTATTCAATATTGTGAAATTACTTATGCTAATATTGTAGTATTACCAAAGTTTATTTGATTCAAAAAATAGGTTATATCCCCTATGAAAAAAATTTATAAAAAAAATATACTTTTCATACAAAAAAAATGTATTAAAAATGTATAAACGTATAAAAAATATATTTTAAATAGCTAACCTTTGGCCGATTTTCATATATTTTTTAAATATTTTAAATATGTTAAAAATTTATTTTAGAATATATTAAAAATACATATATAAAAATATAAAAAAATTATATATAATATTAAAAAAATATATTAACAATATATTTGAAATATAAAATTATGGAAATGTTATAAATATAAATAAAAATTATATTTTTATTGTAACCAACAACCTAGGGAAAAAAAAATATATAAAATTTATATAAAAAAATGTATTTCGATATATGTTTTTTATATTTTCATAGCTATAATTTTTATGTACTTTAAGATATATTTTTGATATATTTGAAATATATACGAAAATCGGCCACAAGTTAGCTATTTAAAATATATTTTCATACATATTTATATATTTTTTATGTATTTTTTATATGAAAAATATATTTTTTTTTATATTTTAACATCTATTATTTTTTATAAATTTTTGGTTTATGAATGAATGGTTTGAAAAAACACAACTAACAATTCATATATATTTTAAATAACAATTATTTCCTCACATACACAATGATACATACACTTGTTTACATAAATAAATTTTCATCTATTTATCGACGGAGTATTACCGCTACATCTATGCGGTATGGGTATTGTCATCCCAACGAGAGAATGGACCTCGGGTGTCGTCGGCTTTTACTCCCACTCTGGATGTTTTATGTGTTAAATGTTCTCCCACTTTTCTGTGCGCATGCGCAGTTCAACAATTTTCGGTAGTGGGGGCAATTTCCGAGGTCTATTCTCTTACTGGGACCACAATAGTAATCCGATAGTGAATTGAGTACAGCACAAAGATCTATTGCGGAATGCCCTAGTGGCGTTGCCGTTTCTTCTATGTAGTATGGGCCTCAAGGCCATACTTGTCTGGTCAATTCTGCTATACAGACCTGTAAGCTACGCAAAATTTTCTGTACTATACAGTATGGTGAATAACGCCATACTTACCGTACTTGACGCAATACTGTAATAAGAGTATGGCGATAAATACCATAGGGGAGCCTGGGGCACGAAGGCCCCCTTAAGCCGATTTTTTCTTTTTGTGGCTTTTAACCATCCAATTCATTTATTTTCCGTCTATATCAGAAGAATCAGTCGAAATTTTGCGAAAAATCGAAAAAAATTTTTTTTTTCTGGGGCACGAAGGCCCCCTCCCCAAAAAATTATTAACAAAAAATTTTTTTTTATTTCCCGTTAAGTTATGAGCTCTGTAATGTTTTTATCATTTTTTAGGCCAATATGTGGTAGTGGGGTAAAATGGACCACTTGAAAAAAAAACTGTACCGAAAAAATTAATTTTTTTTTATGATACTGAAGTTAGCCGACATCAAATAATTTTTGAATTTTTAAAAAACGACAAATTATTCAAAAAAAAAAAATATTTCAAAAAATTGCACTTGTAGTTTTTTAAGTTTTCTACATGTGCATATTTTTAATTTTTTTTTTTTTTTTAATTAAGTTATCGAAAAAAAAATCAAAAAATTGTAAACTGGCTGCTAGCTTCAGGATCTTTTTTTTTTTTTCATTTTCCATCAAGTTAAGACCATTATAATGTTTTTATCATATTTTAGGCCAATATGTGATCTATGGGATAAAATGGACCACTAAAAAAAAATTGTAACGAAAGAATTAACTTGACGGAAAATAAAAAAAAAAAATAATTTTTTCATTACAGTTTGTTTTTTGAGTGATCCACTTTGCCCCACATATTACATACTGACCTAAAATGTAATAAAAACATTATAGAGGATCCACTTTGCAATTTTTTCAAGTGGTCCATTTTACCCCACATATTGGCTTAAAATATCATACAAACATTATAGAGGTCAAAATTGACGGAAAATAAAAAAAAAATTATTTACCTAATTTTTGAAGGAGGCCGTTGTGCCCCAGAGGGGCTTTCGTGCCCCAGGCTCCTCTACATTTCTCTCCGTGTACTGTCGTATTTTTTAATATTTATCTGTAAGAAATTTCATGTAAATTTACAATTTTTCTTTTTTTTTCTTTTAGAATGAAACGGAAGAAGACAAAGAGCAGAAATTTGAGCGTTTGGTACCTAGTTCAAACCTTTCATTTGTAATGCGAAATTTAAGGCATTTTGCTACTTACAATATAGAACTCCAAGCTTGTCGTGAACCTGTCCCAGATGATGTAAGCCAAAGGTGTTCAACAAAAATAATACAAAACTGTCGAACTTTACCCTTTGAACACGCAGATGATATTCCAACGGGATCATTGAAATTAGAAAAAATCCATGGTAATACCAGCCGTCCGATAGTGAAGTTGCAGTGGGAGGAACCGTTAAAACCCAACGGTTTAATTGTTGCTTACCAAGTTGAATACAAGAGAGTAGGAATGCCAAATGTAAGAATAACAAATTATTTATAATGAATATTATATAGATCAAGATGCATGAAATTCAAAACAAAAACTTCTTTATTCTATGAACTTGTAGTCCGAAAGTTCGTAAAGATCTAATAAAATTATTTTAAACATACGATAGGAAATCTAGATTCAAAATTCAACATTATATTTCATTTCGCTTCTTAATACAAATCAATTATGTGCTTTAATTCTACAACTTTTACAGTTTCTTACAATGTTTTACCTTCTTACACCCTAAGCTCTTTCCTTTTTATGCTCCCTAAACTCTTTTACCCTTTATTTTTTGTGGCTGTAGCCCGACTTGTGCTTATACTGTACTGCACCATTACGACGATGCCCTAATACCTTACCTTGCGGTGGAGGTGTAGCTGCATAGGAAAACCACAGAGAAAACATATACTAGTAAAGTTTTTCGGTTTGGGCGAAGCTCTGATAGATAAAATTCCCATTCTACCGATCACTAGATCTTCATCCCTCGCCTAGCGCTCAAAGACCTCCATTTGAGCCCAATGCGTGGCTAAGCGGCCGCTCAACCAAGTAGCAATCATGCTCGATGCTATTTAATTTTGTTGATCGACCGAGCCACGTCCCTATCCAACGGCTGCCTCTAGCGTTTCGCTTCTTATTATAATTAAAGCTAAAAATAAAATGAAATTATAAATGGAAGGTAGATTTCTTGAAATTAAATATCTTACTTGAATAATTAGATCTGGTGAAATTTACAATCAAATTTATATAGATCCATTTCGATCCAAAACAATTAAAAGAACAAGTTTAGATCTTTTAATTGTGTATTCATCATCAAAATGAAAGAATTTTTTTTTTTTTTACTTGTCTTCCATTTTTGCATTAGTTACTCAATAAATGTAAGGTAAAAGAAAAAAAAATGTTTTTTTACATGTATGTGTGTACGTACGTATATAAATATTCTGTAAATTTTGAACGGGTCAACCAATTTAGATCGTTGAGGTTGTATTCGAAGCGGCGTATAAATTCTTACAATTTGTGAAGAATTAAACTTATCAATACGCTATTCTTGGAGTTACGTGAAAGATGAAATTTTTCAAATAACTTCTAACTTACGCCATGAATTGATTCCAAAATCTAATTGGCTCGAAAACTATAAGCCACGTCGAATGCTCAACTACCGAAAAAGAATCAATTGAAAGAATCAATCAAAGAATCAACGCTCTATAACTTTTTAACTAATCTACCAATTTGGATCGTTTTTGCGGCAATTGAAAGAACTTGTTAGCTGTCAACTTTTCTATGAATTTCAGATCATTCGATCGAATAGATTCTGGAATAATTAAGAAATACGAAAGAAAAAGAATTTTTTAGTTTTTTTTTTAATTTCTCAAAAACAACTTGATCAATTGATTCCAAAATCTAATCGGCTTGAACTTGATAAAACGCATCAATTGCCTCCTTAATATTTAAATCGAATAATTCGTTCAAGAGATATTTTCAGAGAAAAAAATAGTAAAAAAAAACGGTTTTTCGCGAATATTTTTGAAACGACTAAATTGAAATAACTGTTTTTTACCATTTCTTTCTCCCGCGATATCTCTCGAACAAATTAACCGATTGAGATGGCTAAGATGGCAATCGATGCGTTTTATCAAATTCTAGAGCTGATTAGATTTTAAAGTCGATCGTTCAAGTCGTTTCTGAGAAATCACTAAAAAACTAAAAAAAAAAATTTTTGTTTTTTCGTAATTCGCCAATATTTTCGAGTTTACTTGATCAAATGATCTGAAATTTTCAGGCAAGTTGATGGCCAACAAGCTCTTTCGATTGCCACTTTAATCATCCAAATCGGTTCATTAGTTAAAAAGTTGCAAAGAGTTTACACACACAAACATACACACTAGGGTGGTTCATTTCGGAGCAAAATTTTTTTTTTTTAAGTGCATGTGGAAAAAATTATAGTTCAACACAAAAAAAAAATTTTCGCGCAAGAAAAAAAATTCTATGTCGATTACAGATCTAGCTCATTGAAAAATTCGATTTTCCCATTAAAATAACACGGGAAAAATTTTTTTTTAGATTTAAGTATTGTTAACTCTTTAACAAATCGATAGATCGAATAGACTAATACATATTTTTGTAGGAAATTGAATGCTCTACAAAAAAGGTCTCTTATCATTTTTCGATAAATCCACTTGTTCAAAAGTTATTAGAGCTCGAAGAAAAGATGGAGATCTTTTTACTTTTACGGCGAAACTATCAAACGTATCACAAAATATTATAGGATTTTTTTTGTTGACAATTTTATTCTTCACAAATTATTATCAGTAAAGTTTTTTCAAATTCCGCATTATTTTCTAGTTATTACCATTTTAATGTCGAGCTCTTGAAATCGATCAAAACCACTTTTTTGAGAGCTTGAGATTGAAATGAAAATTAACAGAAAACAATGCGGAATTCGGAAAAACTTTACTTGAAATAATTTGTAGAGAATAAAATTTTCAACAAACAAGATCCTACAACATTTTGTGATAAGTCTGATAGTTTCGCCGTAAAAGTAAAAAGATGTTCAACTTTACTTCGAGCTCTAATAACTTTCGAACAAGTGGATTTATCGAAAAATGATAGAAGACCTTTTTTGTAGAGCGTTCAATTTCCTACAAAAATGCATATTAGTCTATTCGATCTATTGATTTGTTAAAGAGTTAACAAAACTTAAATTGAAAAAAATAATTTTTCCCGTGTTCTTTTAATGGGAAAATCGAATTTTTCAATGAGCTAGGTCTGTAATCGACATAGAATTTTTTTTCTTGCGCGAAAATTTTTTTTTTGTGTTGAACTATGATTTTTTCCATATGCACTTAAAAAAAAATAATGTTGCTCCGAAATGAAGCACCCTAATACACACACTCGGACATCATTCTGAAAATAGTCAAAATAGCTTCCTAGGAGAAAACTCGATTTTTAAAATCGGGATGAAAACAATAACATCCCGAATTTGTGAAAATTTTTATTTTCTTAGCGGGAAGTTAAAAGAACATTCAAATTAAGCCAAAACTGTGGACGATATCTAGTAGAGTATTTAAATAAAATTAACTATTATCAATTCAGGGCCTGTTTAGAAAAAACAATCTGGAGATTGATAAATATCTAACCAGATTGTTAGTAAATGAAAAGTCAAGTGGTTTAATTAAAACTAGAGTAACGAAAGAATACCAAATACTGCATTTACCTTCTCCGTAGAGTTTTTTTAACGCATTATGGTACTCGAATTGTTTCTTTGGCTTAACTACATAATATTTATGAACGCTAAAGCTGTGTCTTTTTCTTACGGAGTGAATTTCTTAATATGTCCTCAATGTAGTTAGTTTAGTCTTCATTGTGTTTTAGTTATAATCTAAAATTATACTTTTCGGTAAAGTAGAGAAGAATTGTCGATATTCTGCCGTCAAAAAATATTTCGTGTTAATTGAACCCAGATCAAATTTTTTTTTTCTCCTTCTTCATAAGGAATACGAGCTGCGACAATTTTTCAAAGTGCATTGATTTTAAAAAATAAAATGTGAGCATTGAGGTGTACACTTTTGGATTTTTCAAATAATTTTTTTGACCTGAAATTCATCGGGATGAGGATTGGATTTTGATAACTTTTAAAATATATATATATATTAGGGTGGTCCTTATTTAGGACATTTTTTAATTTTTATGCTCCCATAGGTTTATGTGGCTCAAAGTAAATAAAAAAAAATATCCTTCAAGTTTCAGATCTCTGCCTCAATTTTAACTCGTGCCGCTCAGCGATGTAAGTTTCCCATTTAAATAACATGAGGTTTTTGACATTGAATGATTAATTTTTTATTCCGCCCAAAGTAATTGTTCAAAAAATTTGAAACTATGTTGAATTTATCTTGATAATAGTAGCTATTCCTCAGAATTTTTAGGGATTTTTCGCTTTTTTTTTATTTTTATCTGAAATTTTTTCTTTAACAGTGGTTGTCAGATATTTTCGACTAAGTTTTTCTCGGAAATAAAATCTCTAAAGAGGAACTACAGACTGCACATTGATGCACTACTGTCTCATTTAGCAAGGCACGCTTTAATTTTTTGATAATATTCATTTGTTTATGAGAAAAACTTGACCAAAGTTCCGATTACTGTATTAGTGCAACAAAGATAATACCGTCCACTCACTTGGGTGCGAGAGTGAAAAAAGTAAGCGTTCCTGAAAAGGATACAGAGTGATTTGTTGTTATTTAAAAAAAAATTTTTGATAAAAATAAAAAATAATTTTTCTTTTTTTCATCTTGCTGTACCTCCAAAATTATAGTCGATAAAAATCTGTAAAAATTCTGAGGAATAGCTACTATTATAAGGATAAAATCTACAGAGTTTCAAATTTTTTGACCAATTACTTTGGTCGGAATAAAAAATTAATCGTTTAATACCGAAAACCCCATGTTATTGAAATAGGAAACTCACATCGCTGTGCGGCATGGGTTAAAATTGAGATAGAGACCTGAAACTTAGAGGATATTTGTTTTTATTTATTTCGAACCACATAAGCCTATAAGAGCATAAAAATTAAAAAATGTCCAAAATAAAGACCACTCTAATATTATATATACATATATATAATTTACTGATTAATTTAATTTTATTTTTAGATTCAACCTATTGTAGTTTGCATCAGTAGACAAAAATTTATCAGTGATAATAAGTCTTGCATCACTAAAGATTTACCCGCTGGTAACTATTCGGTGATAGTTCGAGCTACGAGCTTAGCAGGGAGTGGTGCTGATTCGGAAGTACTTTATGTTTATATCGATGAAGATAGCGCAAAAGAAGTATTTTGGATTGTGTTTTGGTCAGTTTCCAGTATAGTTATTTTAATAACATCTTTAACTACAGTTTATGTATGCAAGCGTAAGCTCTTGCAGAATGTACCAAGTAGAAGATTGATAGCAACTGTAAATCCCGAATATGTCAGTACTGCTTATGTGCCTGATGAATGGGAAGTACCAAGGAAAAAGATTCGTTTATCACGAGAATTGGGTAATGGTTCATTTGGTATGGTTTATGAAGGTGTTGCTAAAGATATTAGTAAATTAAAACCTGAAATAAGATGTGCTGTAAAAACTGTCAATGAAAATGCAACTGATCGTGAACGTATAGAATTTTTAAATGAAGCATCGGTAATGAAAGCTTTCAATACTCATCACGTTGTAAGATTACTTGGTGTCGTATCTCGAGGTCAGCCCCCTTACGTTATCATGGAATTGATGGTAAATGGTGATCTTAAAACATATTTACGAAGTCATAGACCTGACCAGTGTGAAAATATGTCAAGGCAGCCTCCTACACTCAAACGAATTATACGAATGGCCGCCGAAATTTCCGATGGGATGGCTTATTTATCAGCGAAAAAATTTGTTCACAGAGATTTAGCAGCTCGTAATTGTATGGTAGCAGAAGATCTTACTGTAAAAATTGGTGACTTTGGTATGACTAGAGATATATATGAAACTGATTATTATCGAAAGGGAACGAAAGGTCTTTTGCCTGTTCGGTGGATGGCGCCTGAAAGTTTGAAAGACGGTGTATTTACTAGCTATTCAGATGTATGGAGTTACGGAATAGTATTATGGGAAATGGTCACGCTTGCTTCTCAGCCATATCAAGGATTATCGAATGATCAAGTATATTTATAATTATTTTATTAATAATAGTTTAATTAATGGGTATTTATGCACCAATTCTTGATTAATCTTTTATTTTATAAACTTAGGTATTGCGTTATGTAATCGACGGAGGAGTAATGGAACGCCCCGAAAATTGTCCCGATTCTCTTTATCGATTAATGAGAGGCACGTGGAATCAAAAAGCTGTGCGACGGCCTACATTTATTCATATCACTTCTATACTTTTAAAGGAAGCATCTTTAGAAGGTTTTGAAGCTGTCAGTTTTTATCACAGTCCGGAAGGAATCGAAGCTCGTAATCAAAACACTTCTCTTTCACCACTCAATGACAAGTGAGTAATTTTTTATTTTTAAATGTATTCATCAAAAATATCGACTAATGATTTAGTATTCTCAAAAATTATCAGAGTTATTAAAGTTTTAATTTTGCCTAAGATTATCGTATCAAGATATAATTGCTTTTAAAAATCCAAAAGTAAACACGTCAAAACGATTATGCTATAATAACTATAAAAATCCATCATTTTTTCCGTTTGGGATTCAAAAGTATAGATAGATTTCCGAAAAATCTACCTGAAAAAAAACTTAATTTTTATTTAATTTTGAAAATAATTTTATAAGTGTGCTCTATTAGCTCAATTTTCGACTGTAAAAATATATCTACATAATAACGATTGATGTACAGATGAATTCTAAACCATTTATATTTTTGCAATTAAATGGCATCGCAGCAATAACGGCACTGGTCTGAAGAGTAGAAGGTACTAGCTATGAATCTCTGTAAGATCGAATGTTTTGTAATCGTCAATTCGCAATGTTTCAGTGTACTTTCGAAAAGTGTTGATCATCATCACTGATGTAAAAAAAGACAGATCTGAAGTGAATATTTATTGAAAAATTCGGGGCAACGGTTGGCCATGCGGGCGAGCTCCAAAACTTCTCGCTGTTTTTGAGCTCCTTGAGATCGAAAATACCCTTGCGTGCAATTGTTTTTTTGTGAGCTTTTCAAGCTCAAACAAGTTACATTTTATGTTAAAGTTTGGAAATGTAGGAATCGGAAATAATTAATGAACAATTTTTTTTTTTTTAATTTTTATTCACGATTATGTTTAATAAATTAAAATATTCGAAAAAATTAAAAACGGTGTTTTTTCAATAATTTTGTTGATAATATTATTGAAACTAAAAAATGAGTTGCATTATGTGGTGATCGAAAGAAATCACAAAGTCGAAGAGTTGGTATGAATTTGAACACATTTTAGTACATTACATTATGATTTAAAAAAAAAAATGGGATAAATAACGAAATGTTATTCTTTAAACTTTTTTACGCCATTATCTTTTAAATTAACCAACCAATTTTGATGTTCAATGTGACAATCGGCGAGTTTTATCAAGTCCTAGAGCTGATTAAAATTCGAAATTGAACGGTTCAGCTGTTTCAGAAATATTTGGAAAAATCCGTTTTTTAGCATTTCTTTGCCTAACGATATCTCACGAACGAATTAATTGATTAAGATGGTTAAGGTGGCAACCGACTTATTTTTTTGAATTCCAGAGTCGATTCGATTTCAAAATCAATCGATCGAGTCATTTCTGGAAAATTTTTTAAAAAACTGAAAAAAAATTTTTTTTTTTTTCGTGTTTCTTTTGTTTCCTTAAATCTAATTAGTCAATTAATCTGAAATTTTCAGAAAAGTTGATGGCTAGCAAGCTTTTTCGATTTCCACAAGAACACACACATACACACATACGTCTATATACAAGCATTCGGTTATCATTGTGAAAATAGTCAAAGTAGCTTCTTCGGTTCTCGTCGACATCTGATGAAAACTCGATTTTTAAAAATCGGAGTGAAAATAGCTTCCCGAATTTTAAAAAATTTTCAATTCTCTTTGTAGGAAGTTAAAAAAAAAATTATTAATGAAAGAGTCTGAAATAAAAAATAAATTTTTGACAGTTGTCTAAGGGCTAATTTTTCAAACCGGGTTTATTTTTAATCTGGGTTTAAATTACTATTGCTGGCGTATCTATGAAGCATTCCATACCACATCAACAACTTTTTAACCCAACCCCTTCGATTTTGGTCGTTTTTTGATATGTTTTGGTAAGTATCTTAAGCAACTTGAGTACCAATTTTCAGCTTTCTATTCGAACTGGTCTTGAATAATCGATTTTTTTTTTTTTTTTGAGTGACAAATTTTCAACTAATGATAAAACAGTTGTAAATGTCGATATCGAAAAAAAATTAGGTATCATTTTGTTCGTTCTCAAATGAAAATTATAAAATCATTTAAAAGCAATATTAGAATTTGACAATGATTTTCTGTTGTACCTTGATACGATTATCCTAGTCAGAGTAATATTAGTCAAAACTAAAGTATTTTTTTTAAAAGTAAATAATCATAAGTCAATTTATCTGTAATTTACATTATTTATTTAAGATTGAATGATATTTAATTATTATTAATATAGTGACTTCGAAATGGCTCCACTAGAAGATTTAAGAGAAGATGAACAAGAAGGAGACGAAGATTTACCTTTGCGTGAAGATTTCGGTGACTTCGCAACCGTTGAACCAAGTTGCTTCAAAAACAGTCCAGATTTAAGATATGATTTAAAACCATACGGAGATAATTCAAAAATTCCCGCGAGCTTCCATGATTTAAACTCTTCGAAAATACCTCTTAAAGCTGGTTTTGATGACTTTGACGGTGTATCAGTAGGGTCTTTATGCTCTAGTAAGGATACACTAAATTTCCCATTCGCGGAAGAAAGCCTCAAATCAGTTAAAAATTCCCCGTCCATAAAGAACAATAGTACGACTCGAAGAAACATAAGTCCATTATCGAGTAAAAATTCTTTAAGCCCACAAAACAAGAAAAATCAAATTATCTTGCGGAATCGAGGACAGAATAAATCGGTTCATAATATTGATGATTTGGATTACGAAAATCAAAGTACTGAACTAATGTCCAATACTGAAATAAAAGGTATTAATTCCACTCAATTAGATTATCCTTCAATAGATAATGTAGATGTCACCATTTCAGTTCAAGAAGCGGAACCACAACCTCAGACTGATTATTTAGAAAAATGTGAAAGTCTGAATAATGGATACATTAGTAGAACAACTACGTAGTTTAAAGAGCATTTGTGGTGCGCAACAAAAGTTTATTGTTTGTTATTAAAATATAAGCTACATATGTGAAGCTTTTTTTTCTATGAAACTTTTAAATTATAGAATCGGTACAAGCATGGATGGTTGATAATTGATGAAGCTTTGAAATCATAAATAGATAAAGGCTTTTGAGACTTTATGTACACTACAGTGTATATATCTGTAAATGAATAATACTACATTTATTTTTTTTTTCTAGTAACTATTTCAATTAGTATATTGTATTAAAGGAGTCGTTACTCTAGATCTGTTTATGTTCTTTTTTTTTCTTTTAAATCAAGATTTTCAGTATCTTCCGTATTAACAAATTCATTGTTTTAAGTCGTTAACCAATTCATGTGCATAGATTCATAATTTTTACTACTTAATAATTAAATTATGAAATTTTTACATTCGATTAGCCCTGTAGCTATTCTACACACATATACATACTCCCGCAAATGTGAATAATTATAAATATATATTAGGATAACGTAATAATCCTCATTTTTAAAATTTGTAGGCCTCAACAAAATATGTTCATTCTTATGTAGTAAACAGACTTCCATAAAGTTAAGCAGGACTTGATAACTTTAACAAATCGATCAAAAATTTTTAATTTTGAAAATCATAAAAATAACTTTTTTTCTTTTTATTTGATTGCTATTTACATAATAAAATTTAATTAAATGCTTGTAATCAAAGTTATTAAAAAAATAAAAAGTAAAAACTGTTTTTAAGTAGCCACTTTGAAGTCGCGAGTATAAGAATGCATTCAGAAATGTTCTAGCTCATGCTAAAACATTTCCAAATGCACTCAAAATTGTAAAATATATTCTTCATTTTAGTATTTTATGGCTTTTTAAATTTTATATTAACTCATAAGAATCCATGCGTGGCTTCAGGCAAACATAAAAGTTAATTTATGAGGGTAAAAACTATTTTTACAAAATTGTTTCATCATGAAAATAGTAATGAAGACTTTATTCCGATAAAAATTAACATATTTTGGAATTTTAATTTGAAAACAAGTGATAAATTTACAACCATAATCCTTAAAAGTTTGCGTAACTCCGCTAACGGTTACCACCGGCCTATTCCTTCAACGATTAAAAAAAGTGATTTCCAAATTTTTAATCTTTTTTCTTAAAATTTCATTTTATATTTTATTAAATAAAAAATAAAAATAGGCTAATCCTCATGAAAATGCTTATGGTGAAATAAAAATTCACAAAACTCGCCAATCTTAACTTTTAGCTTAACATTTTTTTAAAAGAGTACTAATTACTTTAACTGCAATTTTTCATTAAAAAATAGGAGTCTGAAAACAAATAAAATATTTCGGAATCCACCCTGACCTCTGTTACGTGTTTATGAAAGAAGTTTCAACAATTAAATAATCAAATCATGTTGAAGTATATAGATACATTTTTTTTTTTATTTCTACATAATAATTTTAACCAAACTAATAGCTTTTTATACTCTACTAATTTTTTCAAAATCATAACATTATTAGTAAAATTTTTTACGGCTATGGATGTATTCGGCGACTTGTTCTTGCTCTGCTCGAAACGATACTCTCACATATAAATGCATTTTCTCCAAGCAAGCATCCGTATATGCTATGTATGGAATCCAAAAATATTATGAATGTATATTTTATAGCGGTTCATTAGTTAAAAATGATTTTGATTATAAATCACGATTAAAAATTAGTCAAATATCTAGAGTAGCGACTACCTACCATTTGATAAGTAATTCTTAACTTGAAAACTAATTTTTATATAAGTTAAAAACTTTAGTTGTATTGGTGCAGGTTCAATTGAGTTATAAATTAAATCTTTTCATATACCTAAGGTTGCTATGATTGTAAAATTCAGGTTAAAGTTGCGTTGCTGAATTTGACATTACGATACTTGATCACTTTATTCATCTATATAATATTAATAAAATAGACTTTTCTTATAACTATTTTTTATGAGTATATTTAAAAAATTTTCAAGTGCACACCTCAAACTCTAAAGCACAATAAAATATATCAATTAAAACTCAAAATTCATTTCAATTTTGACTTACGATATTTATGAAATCTTTCAGTCAATAAATTATAATAAAGAAATTATCATTTTTTTATTCCACAAGTTGCATAAACGATAAACAATTTAAATTTCGTTAATTAATGTGCGTGACATTGTACTTCACAGCTAGAGCACCTAAGACGTAAGTGACTGATGTTTTTAAAAAAGTACTACCTTGGTGGATCCGATTTATGGTAAATTAAGATAATTGCCGTAATTTACGGTGTTCGGAAGAATTACTGTATTTATGGTAAAATAACATAATTTACGGTAAAACGCGGTATTCTACGGTAAACATACGGTATTTTACGGTAAACGTATAGAATTTCACGGCAAAAGTACGTCACTTTAACCGTATATTTGCAGTAACAGAACAGTAGTTTTCCGTAGAATTGTTACAAGCATGCGTTATTTTACCGTAAAGTGAAGTATTGCACTGTAAAAACTATAAATAAGTATACGGTTCTTACGGTAAAAATGCCGCAAATTGCAGTATTTTACCGTAATTCGCAGGAAATACCGTAACTTGCAGCACATTTGCTTTAGAAATATCGTATTTTACAGTAAATTACCGCAAAAATGCGGGATATTGCCGCAATTTATCGTAATTTGGATCCGTCAGGGTACTCGGCAAAAATGACTCAAACTTATTTTTTAAGTATCTTTTTAGCCTGTTACATCTACTCTTGACAGTTGTTTAAATTTTTTGACTTGATCCAGAGAGTAGAGAGTAAAAGTAATACGTACGAATAGATAGCCTACTCAAGACATCAATTTATTGTTAACTAATTTATCATAATGAAATGAGATGTTTATTTGAAAATCTAATGTAAGAAAATTTCTTCTAATTCTAATGTAGCATTAATTTACTTACAAAATGCTAATTGTTCATTTTATTCCATCAATTGACAACAGAAAAAAATGAGAATTTATGAATTCACTTAAATATTTTAAACAATTGCTATACAAGTATGTAAATAGAACAGTCAATATCATTTTAATTAAAAATTATATTTACTTCTTCGAGATCAATATCGATATTAATAGGCGTAAAATTAGATTAAATTTATTTAATATAAATTTTCCTTCGTGATAGCGTGATTTTTATGCAATTTTATTTCTATTATACGATATTCACATGATGATTTATTCCATTGCACTATGTAAACTATATAGACACTAGAGTGGGTCAAAAAAATCAACTATTTCTTTTTTTACGTGCCACGGAAAAATGGGTTGCTAGACACCTTAAAAAAATTCTCACCAAATATGAGCTCTTAATTTTAATAGGAAGATCCTCCGCATCGCAGTTTTTTAATTATTTCTCAGCCCAATAGAAAAAAATTCATACCTCATCATTAATTGATTGTACAGAAAAATGTTCTCGATAAAGTTGGTCGCAAATTTAATGCTCTACAAAAAAGGAATCTTATATTTTTTTCCGTAAGCCTCACAATTTAAATGGTTTTGAAAATTTGAGTTTAGTTATTTTAAGACGAATTTCATTTTTGTCTATGAATTTTATAATTCACAATAAATAACTATTATTAAAGGCGCAATACAAATTTTTGTAGGAAATTAACTGCTCTAGAAAGATGGTATCTAATGTTTTGGCGATTAAATTAAGCGTTCAAAAGATATTCATCATCAAACTTTCATGTGTACTGATTTTAAAAATTTTTGAATAGATGTAGTCTAGTCGAGAAGTGAGTTTTCTGCGAAAAATCGTTGATATTCTCTTAAAAATATGGCGATTGGTGCATTGGATTCAGAATTTCATTCTGAGAAATGGGTATTTTTTTTTTTACCCGCCATTAAAAATTGCATTTGTTATAAACAAAAAACGAAGAGACAAAAAGGGAGTCTCCGTTTTTTAGCTATAACTTCAAAAGTATTAAAGATATCTGAAATTTAAAAAAAGATCCTAAAAAAGGAGGAAATTTCAGTAAAAAAAGTCTTGACTCCCCCAGTTGTAGCTCCATTATTTATAATTTTAATTTAACGTTGAAAGTTAGGCTCCGCGCGGCCGTTTCGGTGCCTACGCGCCGTCGCCAAGCAAAGTATGCAACACACAATAATTTTTTTATAACATAAAATATTAATTTAAAAATCTGAATAAATTATAGTGTCGTCTAGACACTTGAAGGAATATAACCCCGCATAGAAAGAGTTTTTAGCTTGATTTTTGTTTAAGTTATTTAATTGTTAATTAACAAATTTTTCTGACACTTCAGTTTTTATAAAATCTCATAAAAATGTTTAAAAAATGTGTCTATAAATTTTTTTTCTTTTGGGAGCTCTTGTTATATAAGTAATGAACAAGATCCCGCTGTAATAGCTTATAAAAGTTTTTTCATTTGTTTATAATGATTTTTCCAAGTAATCAAAAATTGAAATATCCGGCTAATGTTATGAAAAAATTTTTTTTTTCCAAAATCTTTAATTTTGGTTGTTTTTGGATTCATTTATTGCGTTTAGTAGCATGGCTCAAAAATTTTTAACATTAATTGTTTAAAAATTTTTTATAAACAAATAGAGAAATTGAATATTTTTGAAAAATTTTTTTTTTTTCATTCTGTTGTCTTTGTAAAATAATGATTTTTAAAAGAAAAATTTTTTCTTAAAAAAATTTTTTAATTGTTTATAATTGTTGTTTTCATTTATCCACCATTTAAATTATTTATTAAGAAATCATTTTTTTCAAAAATCATTATTTACAATTCTCAATATTATTATGAAAAAAAAAATTTTTTTTATTTCAATTTTCTTTGTTTATTTTATAAACAATTTGTTATAAACAAATTTTCATTTTCATTATATTTTTTTTCCGTAGCTTTAAAAAATTACAAATACAGTCATGTGTATTAAAGTTATAAAAAAATTTTTTTCTATTTTTTATTGAATTTTAAAATACTTTACCCCCTCAAAGTTGAAGCGGTCAACTATTTTATCAACTTATAAATTGTTATAACTTTTAAACTATTGATGATACGGTCTTAGACATTCAAGCCGATCTTTTAGACAATTTATTGATTTATATAATAAATTTTTTAAATGCTCGATATCTATTATGGTTCAATTTTTATAAACATTTGTTAGTTGTACAGCCTAGAAGGCAGTTATGGAATCGAATGAACTTTTTACAATTTTTTTTAATTAGATTTGCGTAAAAAACTATAAAAATCAAATATAAAACCAAATTATTCATTTCCAAATTCATTTTCTATTTTTAGTTTTTATTTTTTAAATTTTAAATATTTCAAAGTGCGTGGGAATATATTTAGTTCTATGCATATTTTTCAAAATTTGAACAATAAAATATAAAATCATAAACATAAACAACAAACACATGTAAGTATTTTTATAGTTTTTTACGCAAATCTAATTAAAAAAATTGTAAAAAGTTCATTCGATTCCATAACTGCCTTCTAGGCTGTACAACTAACAAATGTTTATAAAAATTGAACCATAATAGATATCGAGCATTTAAAAAATTTATTATATAAATCAATAAATTGTCTAAAAGATCGGCTTGAATGTCTAAGACCGTATCATCAATAGTTTAAAAGTTATAACAATTTATAAGTTGATAAAATAGTTGACCGCTTCAACTTTGAGGGGGTAAAGTATTTTAAAATTCAATAAAAAATAGAAAAAAATTTTTTTTATAACTTTAATACACATGACTGTATTTGTAATTTTTTAAAGCTACGGAAAAAAAATATAATGAAAATGAAAATTTGTTTATAACAAATTGTTTATAAAATAAACAAAGAAAATTGAAATAAAAAAAATTTTTTTTTTCATAATAATATTGAGAATTGTAAATAATGATTTTTGAAAAAAAAATGATTTCTTAATAAATAATTTAAATGGTGGATAAATGAAAACAACAATTATAAACAATTAAAAAATTTTTTTAAGAAAAAATTTTTCTTTTAAAAATCATTATTTTACAAAGACAACAGAATGACAAAAAAAAATTTTTCAAAAATATTCAATTTCTCTATTTGTTTATAAAAAATTTTTAAACAATTAATGTTAAAAATTTTTGAGCCATGCTACTAAACGCAATAAATGAATCCAAAAACAACCAAAATTAAAGATTTTGGAAAAAAAAATTTTTTCATAACATTAGCCGGATATTTCAATTTTTGATTACTTGGAAAAATCATTATAAACAAATGAAAAAACTTTTATAAGCTATTACAGCGGGATCTTGTTCATTACTTATATAACAAGAGCTCCCAAAAGAAAAAAAATTTATAGACACATTTTTTAAACATTTTTATGAGATTTTATAAAAACTGAAGTGTCAGAAAAATTTGTTAATTAACAATTAAATAACTTAAACAAAAATCAAGCTAAAAACTCTTTCTATGCGGGGTTATATTCCTTCAAGTGTCTAGACGACACTATAATTTATTCAGATTTTTAAATTAATATTTTATGTTATAAAAAAATTATTGTGTGTTGCATACTTTGCTTGGCAACGGCGCGTAGGCACCGAAACGGCCGCGCGGAGCCTAACTTTCAACGTTAAATTAAAATTATAAATAATGGAGCTACAACTGGGGGAGTCAAGACTTTTTTTACTGAAATTTCCTCCTTTTTTAGGATCTTTTTTTAAATTTCAGATATCTTTAATACTTTTGAAGTTATAGCTAAAAAACGGAGACTCCCTTTTTGTCTCTTCGTTTTTTGTTTATAACAAATGCAATTTTTAATGGCGGGTAAAAAAAAAAATACCCATTTCTCAGAATGAAATTCTGAATCCAATGCACCAATCGCCATATTTTTAAGAGAATATCAACGATTTTTCGCAGAAAACTCACTTCTCGACTAGACTAATGTTCAAAAAATTTGAATTTAACTCTTAAGTTTTGAAAAAATTTACATGAATTTTATTTTTTATCGACTGACAAACTTCAAAATATTTTTTAAGTTTTTTTTATGTAGAAAGATCTTTGTCTGCATTAAAAAAAATAAATTGTACATTATTCAACAGCTTAGCTAATTATTTATTAATAAAAAAAGCACAGTTTTCTCTATAAATATATTATGATTTGTTTCAGTTGTAGAGAAAAAAATGTCCACTTAGTTATAAAAAAGTTTTTTATTTCAATTTTCAACGGAGTTAGTAATTTTCAAAAAACTTTTTGTTCCAAGTAGGGTAATTTTTTCGATGCTCTTTAACAACTTGCAATAAAAACTGAAATTCCTCTATGTAGAGAAGAAATTTTCCCTAGGCCAATATCCAGTTATAGCGGAAATATTTTTAAAGACGTTTTGAAGACGTTATCGAAAAAAAAACATGGTCGTGATTTCTAATGATTAAAAATAAAATGTTTAGAATTATTGAAAAAAAATTTTCAAAAATTTTGAAAATAAAACTCAAATAATACCTATATTAATAACAAAAAATGAAATTTGTATGAAATCCATAAGTTAAATTTAAATTTTTCGATTATCTAATCAAAAACTCTTAACATCAGTACACATAAAAGTTTGATGATGATTATCTTTGAACGCCTAATTTAATCGCCAAAATGTAAGACACTATTTTCATAGAGCAGTTAATTTCCTACAAAAATTTGTATTGTGCATTTTATAATAGTCATTTATTGTCGAGTTATAAAATTCATAAACAAAACTGAAATTTGTCTTAAAATGATCAAACTTAAATCTTCCATATCATTCAAACAGTAAGGTTTACGGAAAAAATATAAGATAACTTTTTTGTAGAGCTTTAAATTTCCGAAAAAAAATTTTTAAGGACTTTTTTCTGTACAATCAATTAATGATGAGGTATGAATTTTTTTCTATTGGACTGAGAAAAAAATAAAAAACTGCGATGCGGAGGATCTTCCTATTAAAATTCAGATCTGATATTTGGTGAGAATTTTTTTAAGGTATCTAGCAATCCATTTTTCCGTGACACTTGTATAAAAAAAAAATTAGTTGATTGTTTTGGCCGACCCTAATAGACACGAATTGATGTAGCGATGAAAAATTTTTAAACGAGAGTACGTCACATTTAATGCTCTGCGCTTGAGGTGTGCAAAAAATTTTCAAGCGAATTATGACTAGAATTAAGATGTTACTTCATTTTATCTGTTTCGATCATAAAAATTTCAAAGAATAAATATACTTCGATAGTGGTCATACAAGGTCAACAACTAATTTTTCTAAATTTCTTAAATTATGAAAGGAAAAATTTTATGTTCAGATTTTTCAGTTAGGCGGAATATTAAAAGTTATTACTCAAAGTAACCTTTTAGTGGTCATTGTGTCGTAATGGAAACCCTTGCGATTTTGATTATACCTGCCATTTACGGTAAGAATACGGTATATCTGCCATCTGCCCAAGCTCAAAATATATCAATTTATGCAAATCTTATATGACACTTCTATAAAAGTGTTATCGTATAAAATGGTATTTATGCTGCCTTTTTACAGCTTAGATATGTAAATATATGCATGTCTTGAAGACAACATCAATGTAATTTTATCACCGTGTATTTAAGGCAGACTAATTATAAAAGTTATTGAATTTACACTCTATAAACCCAGTTTTAACTGCTCCCCATACAGTATAGATTCAGTAAAAAATTAACGAAGTAAATGTGTTCGTTATGAATATGCAGTAGATATACCGTGATAGACTAATAGTATAGATCTGTTGTATAATCAAAACCGCTTGGAAAAAATTAATGTAAAGAATCTTAATAATTTATTTATAAAACCGTAATATACATGCAACTCAATACCGTTAAAAATAGATAGAATAAGCCTCGAAATACAAGACTGATTAGCTAAATCCATCTGTATAATCTCGCAATTTATAATGAGTAAAAGATACCCAAGAAGTTTTGAAAATTTTTTTTTCTTTTATCTATAAACGCCATTTCGTTCTGTCTGGAAACAATCTTAATTAAAGGTATATTAATAACTTTTTATTCATTCGTTCATGATGATGATGATGATGATGATGATAATGATAATTACACTACTACAGTATCAACACTGCTACTATTTCTACTATTACTATTCTTTTTTTTTATGGAACCAGTTAAAAATTGAAAATATCAGCTACTTTAGAAGGTTTTAACTTGATTTTTACTTCTTTTTATATTTATATATATATTTTGAGACGAGACGTTCGTCATTCTTGTTAATCTATTCTATATTATTAAGAGAATAAGGAAAATTTTGTTCCCGCCATATCTATACGATAAAATTGGTTAATGTTATTAAATTTGGTATCGATGGAAGATATTGACTTGAATTTGTGCCTTTTCATAGTTCAAACTCTTTTTTATTGCCATATATTGAAATAAATTCATTTATCTGTATCATTCGAATTACATTCAAATTACGCGAGAAAAAAGACAATCGTATTTATTTTCTTTAAATAAATTAATATTTTAATTTTTCTGTCACTAATTATGACTAAATGTCACTGAATATAGCTATATTATTTGTATCATGTGTTACCAATTTCAACGTGACATATTTTTATACGCTCTTTTGGTTTTAGCGAGCTTCTCCAATCAAAAGAGCGTACGCAGAAAAAAAGGATACCTATATATTATCTAGTACAGCCACAGTAAAAGAGAGTACTGACCCTGTACAAAATTGAAAGAAGGATTCCTTCGCGGTTTCGAGAATACCGTAAAAATGCCGTAAATATTCAGCATTTATGCGCATGCCGTAAATTTACCGATATAATTTGCTATTGTCATGGTTAGAGTGGCCAGTTTTTTTAATATAGTTATGCAATATATTTACTGTACTTGAACTGTAAAGTTACCAGAATACTACAGTAAAATTACTTTAAAAATGCCGAACTTTTACCAAAAAAATGCTGTGTAAAAACCGTAATTATACGACAATTTTATCATTATAAAATCGTTTTTTTTTTAGTAATAATACCGTAGTTATCCTGAAATTTTGCCAGATTTATGCTGATATAATGGAAAATTGTAAAAAATTTTGTTTTATTTTTTGTTCGTTACTGCACTTAAAATCATCGAAAATTATTCTATTAGTTCACACGTTTCTAATTCAAACGAAAGAATGCAAGTGAAAATAATTATCCCGGAAAATTGATGCCTTCAAGTTTATTTGTATTCACATTAATATAATTAAGATCACTCTCGCGGTTTTGGAAATACCGAAATAATACCGGAATTATACGGTGTAAATACTTCATGAATACGGTATTACTTAAGTTGTTTTCGTCATTATGTTTGGCGAATTATTACCAAAAATTTACGAAATAAATTCAGAATATTTTAGGTAATAAAACAGAAAAAATACGGTATTTTCACAGCATTAAAACCGTAATTATACAATATATTTATAGTATGTTTTCGACATTTTTGCAGTATCAAATCGTCCTAACTGGAAAAAAAAATTTATGTAAGGTAAGTGATCCCTTTATCGGCCAGTTAAGCGTATTTTTTTTTTTTCGAATTAAGAATTAGAATGTAAAAAGACAATTCATGTATAAAACAGTGATAGAACCTTGAAGTGTATACATTCAACTTCAAATTAAAAAAGAATATATGTAAAAATATTTATTAGAAATTTAATAATAAATGAAAATAATTTTAATTCCTGATGTCCCCTCTATCGGCCACCTTTTAGATAAAATTTTAGCTGATCGGATGTAAGGTAAAAGACCCAATAGCGGAACGACGAAGGCCGTGTGTCAATATTAATTATTTTAAAATTATTGATGCAACTCATGAGAAGAAATAATTTAATAGATCGTTCGGAACAAACATTAAACTACGTGAAAAAAATTTAAATATCAGTTTAAGTAAAGTTTAATAAATAAAAAAAATATTTTTCGAAAAAGTCCAAAAGACCCAGTACCGGAACGCTAAAAATGCCTAGCCCCAATACCGGAATATGGTTGGCCCAATACCGGAACAGTGAATAATACGAAAGTTTCCAAATGCAAAAACTATACTTTATCTAAATAATAACTAAGTAAATGAATAGTAGGGAAGTAAGACTAAGTACTAATACATTTTCATTATAAAAGATATAATTTTAATAATGAAAGTTATAATTTTTATATTGAAAACAATATTCCACGTTGAGCATCTTGTAATGCAGTACCAAGATCGGAGGCAGTATACCCTCATAGAAGTAAAAAACAGTTTATTAACGGTTGAAATACTCTTACTATTTACTAACAGTTTTTTAACCATAAAAAACTGTTCATTTACGGTTGTAATGTGCGAAAAATAAACGATTTTTAGAACGAAATAAAACCGAAATCAAACGATTTTATAGTGAATATTTTCTTGAAATTGAACTTTTTTAAAACCGTTTTATTATCGTTATTATAAAGTTATAATACTTTATCCAAGCTGTTCTTAAACGGTATGAAACTGGTGAAGAAGCAGTTGATAGGCAGTTGTTAGACTAAAAAATTACTATTAATAGCCAGAGTATAAGTAGTGGCTTACCGTAAATTAACAGTTAAAAAATAGTTGAGATAACGTCAAACCAGGTTGGTTTCAGGTTGATATCCTGTATAAAATTGCTTGTTAAAATCAGTCTTTGTAGACACAATTTATACAAAATTATTGATAATATAAAGTCTATATTAACCACGATTTATGGAAAAATAATTTATGTATAAAATCTTCTTTCGAAAAATTCTTCTTTATTCGCTGCAAAATAAAAAATTTTTGCAGAGCAACATTGGAATCGCGTTAAAATAATAAATTTTAATTTCATAGTTTCATAATCACAATATTTGGTTCTACGGGTGAAACAAAATTTGAAGACCTTCCTTTGTTCACTATCTACGGATTTTGACTAAATAAATCGGATAACAACGAACGTATAACCGACTGACTCGATAGAATTAAACAATTTTGAAACTCCATTCGTTTTCGGTTACTAGAATTGGGAAAATATTGTTAGATATCAAATATTATGATATCAAGGGACATTTCATTTTTTACTAAGAAAAAAAATTAATTTCTGTTATGAGAAACACATTAATTTTTTTCTTAATTTTAACATAACGAAATTTTACTTTTCATCAAGTAAAAACTAACCGTCATAAGTTAAGAATTATAGAAAAAAAAAAATCTGTAAACCGACTGACCCAAAGGCCAGTCCCAAAATTTAGATTTATTACATATTGATGTAGGCATGAGAATAAACACCTGCGAGAAGCGTATATGGTAGTGCCATCTCATCCGGAAAAGCTGAATCCCAATATACGTATTTATATCCATTCAAGCATCTTATCATATTGTAGGTAACAGATACATTTGCCGTTCATATGTAAACTAGCGCTATGCATTTGTAAAATATCATTCATTTAATCATTTATTCATGACCCAAAAATAATAGAAAACATCTGTCTATCGGTTGACCCTGCGGGCCAGCCCTTAAACTTCCCACTGTTTTTGAGCTCACGGAGCTCGAAAACATTGTTGTCAATATATTTTCGAGCTCCTCGAGCTAGAAAATACTTTTGTATGCCGTTGTTTTTGAAGAAAAACCGGTTTTTACCATTGCTATTTCCAACGATAACTTTCGAACGAATTATCTGATTCAGATGGCTAAGGCGGCAATCGACGCGTTTTATTAAGTTCTAGAGCTGATTAGATTTTGGAGTATCGTATGAGTCATTTCTGAAAAATCAATGAAAAACTAAAAAAAAAAATCTGGGCGTCGGTTGGCCCTGCGGGCCAGCCCCAAAACTTCCCGCTGTTTTCGATCTCAAAGAGCTCGAAAACATTAGTGTAGATATATTTTCGAGCTCTTCGAGCTCGAAAATGCTATCACATGCGATTGTTTTTTTACGATCTTCTCAAGCTCTAACAAGTTGCGTGTTATGCTAAAGTTTGAAAATTTAAGAATCAAGAATTGTTAACGAAGCGGTTTTTAAAATTTAATCCCTGATTATGTTCAATAAAATAAGTGTATTCAGGCAGAAATCAATGCCAGGGATTCAAATCAAGATTTAAATGAGTTTTGACTCATGTGAGAAACAATCGAATATAAATATCCGAGAAAAATATTAAAAACTACGTTTTATCGATTTTATTGTTGGTACTATGATTTAAACTAAAAACCAAGTTCGATGACATTATGTATCGAAAGTAACCATATAAAGGATCAGTTGGTATGACTTTAGACACATTTTCGTAGGTTATATTATGATTTATCCGGGAAAAATAACATAAAATGTTATTTTTTTAATTTTTCAACGCCGATATCTTTCGAACTAATTGATCGATTTTGACGTTTGAGGTGGCAATCGGCGCGTTTTATTGAATTCTAGAGCTGATTAAAATTTAGAATCGATCGCGTCAGTCGTTTCGAAAATATTTCGAAAAAACCGTTTTTCACCATTTCTTTCTCCCGCGATAACTCTCGAACGAATTATCCGATTTTGATGTTTGAGGTGGCAATCGACGTTTTTTTTTGAGTACTAGAGCTGATTAGATTTTGAAGTCGATCGTATGAGTTGTTTCTGAGAAATCAATAAAAAACTAAAAAAAAAAATTTTTTTTTTTTTCGTAATTCGCAGATATTTTCGAATCTATTTGATCAAATGATCTGAAATTTTCAGGAAAGTTGATGGCCAACAAGCTCTTTCAATCGCTGCCTTAAACATCCAAATCGGTTCATTGGTTCAAAAGTTACAAAGAGTTTACATACATACATACATACATACATACACACACACACACACACACACACACACACACACACACACACATACACACACTCGGACATCATTCTGAAAATAGCCAGAATAGCTTCCTAGCACCTCAAAACGTCGACATCTGATGAAAACTCGATTTTCGAAAATCGGGGCGAAAACAATAACTTCCCGAAATTTTCGAAAATCGTCGATTTTCTTAGCGGGAAGTTAAAAATTTTGTTTTTGTAATTTACAAACATTTTCGAGTATACTTGATCAAATAATCTGAAATTTTCAGAAAAGTTGATAGCCAACAAGCTCTTTCGATTGCCGCCTTAACCATCCAAATCGAATCATTAGTTACAAAGTTATAGACCGGTCACAATTACACACACACACACACACACACACACACACACACACACACACACACACACACACACGCACACACCTGAAAATAGTCAGAATAGCTTCCTAGGACCTCAAAACGTCAACATCTGATGAAAAATCGATTTTCGAAAATCGGGGTGAAAACAACTTCCCGAATTTTTCGAAAATCATAGATTTTCTTAGCGGGAAGTTGAAAATAAAAGAAGGTTATTCCGATGCCGCTGAACCTTGCTTAAATAATGATGATTCCCTATTTAAATACGATAAAAAAAATTCTATTGCTCCTTCAAAATCGAGTGTACTGATATGACCATTACAGATTTTTGTAGGAAATTTGCCGCTCAATAAAAAAAGACTCTTATGTACTTTAGACAAACAACCATTTAAGAGATATTTGAACTCTAAGTTTAAAAAAAACTTTTACAATACTACTCAAAAATTCGCTATACACAGAAAAAAACGTTATCTTGAGTCAAGAAAAAATTTTTTTAGACAAACGGTTTTAGGAACCAAGTCAAGATTTTCTTGAACCAAGAGAATTTGTCTTCTCTCTAAAAATGAATCCGTGAAATTTTTTTAAATTAGTGAATATTCACTGGAAACCAGCTATAAGTATACCACTGGTTGAATTATTGGTATACTTATAGCTGTAGAAATAGTGTACTTAAAATCGAGCAGAAGACTATTTTTTTTTATGAGCTTGACATTGATATGAAAATAACTAGAAAACAATGCGGAATTCGAAAAAACTTTGTAAGTAATAATTTGTAGAAAACAAAATTGTCTACCAAAATGGTCCCATGATATTTTGTGATAAGTCTGATAGTTTCACTGGAAAAGTAAAAAGATCTAAAAATTGAACATAAATTCGACTTCAACCTCAAATAAGTTTTGAACAAATGGAATTATCAAAAAGTGATAAGAGACTTTTTTTGTAGAGCATTCAATTCCCTACACAAACATACCTGTGGATTTTTCCAATGATGCATCGTTAGCTAGTTATAAAAATCAGAAGACACAAAAAAAAATTTTTCCATGTTATTCTTATGGAAAATAAAAAAGTGCAATGCCGAACCTCTCAATGTTAATATTAAGGGCTCTAATTTTCACAGACGTCTATTTATATTTAAATGAAACTTTTGAACTTGTTACCGAGAAGAAAAAAACAATTTGTTATTTTTTGAATCACCCTTATATATATATATATATATATATATATATATATATATATATATATATATATATATATATATATATATATATATATCAATAGACACAGCAAATGTTCTTCAAATACTATTTTAAATTAATTACTGCAGCTAACGATAATGGACGACCAAGCTCTAGTATATACTATACATGCGATAAATTAAATAAAACTCGTCACTGAGGTTGATGACTAGATATGACTTATCGTTAAGCTGGCTCATGTTAATTGTTATGAGCTCTGGTTGTAGAGTAGGGACCTCGCCAAGCGTCATTAGTCCACATCCTACTGGTCTACTCTAGGTGATAGCCAGGGCCTAAATCTTTGAGCAATTCCTTGCGTGCCCTTTTATAGGTAAAGTTTTACTGACGTTGAGCTGCGTAACTGCCGTCTATAATTCAAATAAAATTCTATTTTACACGCTTCTTACAGGGTCCTGAGTAACTGAAGAGTGTATAAATAGTATACGATTAGTACATTAGATTGTTATCAGATGACTTGAATTTTCACGCTCGATTTTCAAGTCAAAAATCCAAATCGCACTGTTACAATATAAAATAATCCTTAGTGAATAGTCAATGAAGTAACATTTTAAAGCCCTGTTTAAACAAAACGATTTGTGATGATTACAACTGTTTTAATCGTTTTAAATGGTCATAAATCATTAATTGACGATTAAAAACGATTAAATTCTTCGAATAAAGATCTGAAATTTTAATCGTCATTAATTGTTTCTAATCGTAAAATAATAAATCGTCTTTTGATGATTTGGGACGATTAAATTTGAAAATCCATGACGATTATAATGATTAAAGACAACTAATGATGATTTAATTTTTAATCATTCTTAATCGTTATAAATCGTTTTGTTTAATCAGGGAGTGACACCGACTAAGATGCATATTAGATTTTTTCGGTCCAATTACCCCTACTTATATTACTTTACTATTCGATGTAGAAAAGCTGAATCGACCCAAATACTGTACTTATTTTAGTATTACTATGTACTGGAACCAAGAACTATTTATAACCGGAGGAGCCTGACTGGACTAGCTCTTGTCCTGGCCACGGTTACTTATAATTAACTTAATTAATTTATTTTGTGAGCTGGAAGGGCTCGCCTCATTCTCCTGTAATCGGCGTTTATAAATTATGAAAAGAAAAGAATGCCTGGTGATTAATTCAGTAAAGATTTGATTTTATTTTATTTTCAAGGAATATATTTTATTTAATCAAATTTTCCCCACTTTGTTCCATATGAAAATTCCCCAATTTTATTTTATTGAATTAATATTAAATGAATGAATTAATATAAATCAAATTTTGTGTATAAATTTTAATATCTTAATTTATGCGGGAGGAGACCAAGTATAAATTTAATTTGAGGAAGACGGAATCCCACTTATGTTGTACCTTACTGTATGCTCCATTCTTGTAAGTGTAGGTGAAAATGACCCTCAACAAGAGTACCAGCAACGATGTAAACCCAATCTTTGGTGATAGAAAATTGCAGGAAACGAACAACAACGATGTAGCAACACTCACAGATTTTATCGGCACAATGCAATTTTAACTTTAACTTTACTAAATGACCGTCTGTAGAAATTTGACTAGAAATATATTAAGGGGAGCCTGGGGCACGAAGGCCCCCCTGGGGCACAAAGGCCCCCTTCAAAAATTAGGTAAAATTTTTTTTTTTTATTTTCCGTCAATTTGGACCTCTATAATGTTTTTATTATATTTTAGACCAATATGTGGAGTAAAAAGGACCACTTGAAAAAAAATTTTTTTTTTTTCATTTTTCGTCAAGTTAATTTTTTCGTGACAATTTTTTTTTTTTGAATGGTCCATTTTACCTTACACATCACATATTAGCCTAACGTCATAAAAAACATTATAAAGGTCATAGCTTGACGGAAAATAAAAAAAAAAAAAAATTTCGTTACAATTTTTTTTTTTTCAAGTGGTCCATTTTACCCCACTACCACATATTGGCCTAAAATATGATAAAAACATTACAGAGCTCATAACTTAACGGGAAATAAAAAAAAATTTTTTGTTAACAATTTTTTGGGGAGGGGGCCTTCGTGCCCCAGAAAAAAAAAAAAATTTTTTTTCGATTTTTCGCAAAATTTCGACTGATTCTTCCGATGTAGGCGGAAAACAAAGAAATTGGATGGTCAAAAGCCACAAAAAGAAAAAACCGGCTTAAGGGGGCCTTCGTGCCCCAGGCTCCCCTACATGACTAATTCAGCGTTGTTACTGCGGCTATTAGTACCAAACGACCAAACTCAAAGATAGAAAATAAATTAGATAAAACTGTTCACTGGACTAAATGACTAGATATGACTAGACTTATCGTTAGGCCTGCTCATATAAATTGTATTGAGCTTTGGGTGTAGAGTAGGAATGTCGCTAAGTGTCATCAGTCTACTACCCTACTGGTCTACTTTGGGTGGTAGCCAGGGCCAAAGTCTTCGAGTCATTGCTTGCCCTTTTAAAGGAAAATTCTGAGGGCGTGAAACTGCCTCACTATTGTCGCAACAGAATTTGATCTAGGGGGCCTCTGATCTGGCCCCAGGTGACTAAAGAGAGTCAATTAACATAAAATTGTTCTAATAGATGGCCGTTAGGTCAATTGGACTTTCCCGCTCGATTTTCAAGTCGAAAATCAAAAACGCAATGTTACAATTTTTTTTTTAGCTAAATTTATTTCTATTTTTAAATTAAGCAGCAGTTGTAAATTGGTGAAAATATGTTGTTTTGTGTGTGGAAAATTGAGACTTTATAAAATAAAAAATTTTATGCTTAAATAAAGAAAACGGATTATTTACCTAAAAATAATTCACTTTGTTCAATTACTTTTCTTTTGAAAATTAAACTTTATATTTTAAAAAAGAACGTAATTGACCATAGTATTGTTATATCGGACTGACCATATATAACAAAGGGGCCTCTTTAACGCGCTCGCTGTAAATTGCAGTGTTAACAATTTTAAGGACAGCAATTTCGTCCAATATCTCGTTGCCTGTCGTCAATGTTTCCTCCAACCAGAGAATTACACGTCTGTATTCTAAATTCATCCAATTATATATTCTAAATCATTCTCTCCAGAATCGTGAACCAAGGTGATAAAAACAATGAATATCAAGGTGATATGGCCTTTGACGCGTGAGAGGTTAATGTATCTTTCTCGCATGCTTGCGTGAGTTCTAAACCGTGTTACGTTTAGGCGACCCTTGCGTAAAACACAAGGAGGCGTAGGTGATTTGATATTAATTATTAATTGTATAAACAGCGATTCACGTCCGAATAAATTGCTGGAGTCGGACATTTGAACCGAACTCTTGTGAGATAAATACTCAATCAATACCAAGTGCAAAAACCTATAAGTTAAGTAAATAGTTACGTGTTAAATCCAAACGATTTAAGTATAGAGGAACTTAGTGATAAGAACTGATTACTATCTTGTGAGTTGAGTGCTGCGAGCCCATAGGGCTAGTTATAAATAATCGTTTATATTTTGGGGAATTCAGCTTATTAGATTATTATTAATATTAAGAACCAATTCCCGTTTCCCGGACCAAATTCTCGCCGTTCTCTCAAGGGTCACAGGAAGCCATTCACGAGAAATCCAGTCTACAACTCACGAAGGTCAAAATTCCAAAGTAAGCAGTGAACATCGCAAGGTAGGTGAAATTATCATATTCTTTGACGAATAAAATCCGAATTCTGAATCGAATACATATAGAGGCCCCTGCGGGGTTAATTATTCGGGTTCTCACAACAAAAATAAAACCTAGAGCTAACCCTCTAAACATGGCCGTTTTCCTGGTGCCTCCCAAATGATGCCCACGCGACCATTTGTTATAATTGATTATTTATTAATCAATTAAATCCGGACATAAGACTATGATGTAGTTTATCTTGAGACAAATCGCTTTTTCTCTTTGCGATTTTTACCAGCAGCCACCAGAATTCGCGGGTTGAACCCTGGCTTAGGCTGGCCTCTAACAAATTTTATTTTACCTGGACAGAGCAGTGGGCTGGAGTTCTTGCAAAGCAAAGACCCGCACTTATTCAAACAGCAACGTATAGAAAATTCACCAACTTACCTCACGGCTTATTAATTATCAATAGCTTTCTTATTGTTAATTGAATTTATCAATTCTTACTTAAATAATAATATTCTTAATAGACGATTCAATATTTCTTACCAGTAATATAGGATAATAAATAAGGTGAATAAATAGTAGATAAAATGAATGAATAACAATATGTGCAAGTTTATTGCCAATTATAATAATAAAAATTACTTACAAGAAAATGCAAGCCCTGGATGTAATATAGAAAGATGTGTAGCACAGTATGATTTATATAATAATCAATAACTAAACAATAAAATATAATTGCAAGATAATTGGCAATAATGTACAGAATATCGCAAGTTAATTGCCCGGATTACAATTAGATTATTGCAAGTGAATTGCCAGAATTAATACTGAATAATTAATATAAGAACGTCTGTACGTTAATTGATCCAGGATCGAAGTGATTGACCGATAAATTTGGGTATAGGACTAGCCTCGGGACTCTGTCCCCATTTCACCCTTACGGTCATGCGTCAGCGTGAAAATTAGTCATGTGATCCCGGCACTATGACTTGTGTAGCTTCAGACGGCAACAAGACGGGGGAAAATGGGAACCGCAAGGCTGAGGACGACGAAGACAATTCACATTGTCTCAATCTATTATTATATTTTGAATCTTTTTGTTTAAAAATTTTAATTAGCTTGCGAGATAACGCAAAAAGTTTCTATATATACTGTATAAACCCCACAAAAAAAGTATCGGTCGTTTTTTTCGGGAATGAAAGAAAGATAAAAATTAGTTATAAGCTCAAAATTATATTACGTTTTTCATAATTGCGACATTTTCCAAAGTCAATGAACAGATAGAATTCAAAATTTTAACAGATGCACGATAATTTTTGTACGCCTCATAACGCGAAGCGTTTGAGGTAGTGCATTACTCTCAACATGTCAAAGTCAAGCAATTTTGCAGGCTTCAATTGCCTCTGTTGCATTTATTTTGGATTTGTAAGGAAATACAAGTACACTTTTATCAAGAGAAATTCTCTAATTATCATATTCGATGTGATTAAAACACATATATTTCGTTTAGTATTAAAAAAATTGTTTGTGGAGGTCTGGATGTTCGTACGTGTGGATGTGCCATGATTACGCCCAAAAAACTTAACGTATCAGAACAATCCCTTTTTTATTAGCTGCAGAATTACACCGGATCATTTGCTATTTGAAATAACGGTTTAAGTCGGTGTCGTTTAATTATAATTAATGAAAAATATTGAAAATACTGGTCAATATAGGGATATTTCTATGATTATACGATGTGCAGCCTTTGGTCGTGTTGGAGCGCTGTTAGCCAGGCTGGATAAATATGTACACTCATGCGCTGTATGTTTCTCATCGGACGCCAATACCGTGAAAAATTGAACCCTAAAATTCAAATAACTAAAAGTAATAAAAACAAGAAAAAAATAATGATAAAACCAATAATATTGATTTTTTTTGTTTATTTATTTAATTCTAATTCCTTCGATAGGATACTTAAATAATAAATTATTTTGTATTTTTGAATAAGCGTTATGAGGCGTGCACTTTTGGATTTTCCAAACTTTTTTCTTATTTTAATTATAATTTATTATTTAATATTAACTACTGAAATGAGGAGCATTCATGAAAACAACTATAGGTATCACAATATCGCAAAACACGTGTGTCCACTTATATCCACTTTTATATGATAATAGATTCGTTCATAAAAAATGCTAAGAGAAACCGGTAAAAAAAATAGGACTGGAGTCGGGTTGTGTGTTCGGTTATTCGTATAACGGAGTCCAAATGTAGTGGGTCTACTCTTCCGAGTTGAATCTCCTCCGTGAGTACTTAAACACGAGCCGAGTCCGATGTGCAGTTAAACAGGGGATCGCTGTAAAAGTGCGAACAGTAAGTTAGAGAGAAAGGCGCTGACTTCAAGACAAGAAGAAAGAGAAGAAGTACCTGTACGGGAGAAGTAAGAAGTTGAGATGGTCTGGCGTGTTCATTGCGTCCAGCATCACTGCAGGCAGAGGTGATGACCTGCTCAAGGCCACCCGCTTGCACTGAAACAGACTGTATACACTCTCTTATACTATTACTTTTTATATTTACTTTTTATTTTATCTTGCATGACATTTTATCATTGTCTTTAGTAACTTTTCGCTTATTAAATGAAAAATTTAAAAAAATAGTTTTTGTTTTAATCGAAGTTTCTAAAATTGAGTTTTTACGTCCATGTTCTCATATCCATGTTCATGTAAATATGTATGCGCGCCTGTGTTTGTTTGGATATAAATACCTTATATCGCCTGACCGAATCGACCAATAAAAATCAAGCTTGAGGCATTCAAATGGGTTTTTCGAATTTTAAACTTTGGGTTATTTCAAAAATTAAATAAAAACAACTTTTTTTTTTTTTTTGGTAATTATTTATTTAGAAGTTTTTCGATCTGATTTTTTAAATATGATTAGCTCCGTAGCTAAAAATTTTATGAAAAACCGCAAAATTGATCTAAATCTGTTAATTCTTTTAAAAGATATCAACGAGAAAATTTCATGTGAGCTCTTTATTTCAATTTACACTTTCATTTAATGTTGAAACTAACTCAATTGAGTCATTCGTTCGCGAATGATAATGAACGACAATTTAAGTAACTGCATGCTTATTAACTGACTCCGAATATTTAAATTCACTTTTTTAATGCAAGAAAGAAATCGATTTTTTAACTCTGAAAATGGTGTGTCATAGATACTACTTGTAATGTTTTTCAATTCGAACAGTTTGCATGTATTAATTTAAAAACAAATATATGATTACCCGAGTCGAAATGTAGAACCTAATTTGATTTGAAGACTGAGATACAGATTTAAGTAAAACTTCCTTAAGAATGCTACTACCCGATAAAAAAAGATTTTATCTGATTATATATAAGTATATATGAGTCTATATGATTATATATAAGATCATATATAATTATTAGACTGTTTCAAATTAGGGGACTATTTTTTTTTTTTTGATGAACATTGAAAAATCGAAAGGGTATCTTAAAATATGGTGACAGTTAAAATTTGAGCTCTTAATATTAATATTTAGAGGTGGCTATTTGTAATTTTCGATTTTTCATTTAGAAACATGGTAAAAAATACATAACTTCCGAAAAAATCAAGATACAAAAAATCTCTTCTCAACTATTTTGTAGGAAATTTACTGATCTACAAAAAAGGTCTTCTATGATTTTTGCATAACTTCAACCATTCACAAGATATCCGACGTCAAAATTTAATAAAATTCAAAGAACTTGTTTTTGCTCGCTCCGAATTTTATACCATGCCAACCAATGAGAATTCAGAAATTTTCAATACATTTTTTTGTAGGAAATTGAACGCTCTACAAAAAAAGTCTCTTATCGTTTTTTGATAAATCCATTTGTTCAAAAGTTATTAGAGCTCGAAGTAAAGTTGGAGATCTTTTTACTTTTCCGGTGAAACTATCGGACTAATCATAAAATGTCATAGAATCTTTTTTGTGGGCAATTTTATTTCTCACAAATTACCTCTGATAAATTTTTTAAATTCTGCATTCTCTTCTAGTTATTTCCATTTTAATGCTAAGCTCCTAAAAAAAGTGTTCTGATCGATTTTAAGAGCTCGACATTAAAATGGAATTAACTAGAATAGAATGCAGAATTCGGAAAAAATTTATCAGAGATAATTTTTAGGAAATAAAATTGTCTACAAAAAAGATTTAATGACATTTTATGATTTGTCCGATAGTTTCACCGAAAAAGTAAAAAGATCTCGAATTTTACTATAACTTGACTTCAAGCTCTAATAACTTTTGAACAGATGGATTTATCAAAAAACGATAAGAGACTTTTTTGTAGAGCGTTCAATTTCCTACAAAAAATTGTATTGAAAATTTCTGAATTCTCATTGGTTGGCATGGTATAAAATTCGGAGCGAGCATAAACAAGTTCTTTGAATTTTATCAAACTTTGACGTCGGATATCTTGTGAATGGTTGAACTCATGAAAAAATCATAAAGGACCTTTTTTGTAGACCAGTAAATTTCCTACAAAATAGTTAAGAAGAGATTTTTTGTATCTTGATTTTTTCGGAAGTTATGTATTTTTTACGATGTTTCTAAATGAAAAATCGAAAATTACAAATAGCCACCTCTAAATATCAATATTAAGAGCTCAAATTTTAACTGTCACCATATTTTAAAATACCCTTTCGATTTTTCAATGTTCATCAAAAAAAAAAAAATAGTCCCCTAATTTGAAACAGTCTAATAATTATATATAATCATATATGGAATTATATATGATTATACATGGTCATACATGGAATTATATATAATCATATATGAACCTATATATAATTAGATCTGATCAGGTCTAATTATATATAAGTCTATATACGATTAGATCTGATTAGATCTAACGGATGAAAGCTGGGTATAATCATGTATAAGCCTATATATGATCATGTCTAATTATATATGTCTATATATAATTAGATCTGATCAGATCTAACTGATGAAAGAAAGGTATAATCATATATAAGCCTATGTATGATCAGGTCTAATTATATATGTCTATATATAATTGGATCTGATCAGGCTTCAATGATATGGAATCTATAAATATTTAATTACGTATGGGTAGGGGGGGGGGCAAAGTGGGGTACTTAAGAAAATACTATGGTTCCAAGGATTACAATACGCTAAATCCTTTTGTTTTCAATGATATGCGAAGTAAATAAACAAAAATTTCAGTTGCCGTTGAAACAAAAAATTTTCACTTTGGCGGGCAAAATAGGGTATCCCCTAAAAAAGGCCAAAAAAAAAATTTCTGCATGTTAAAAAAATTGATCAAATCAAAGTTTTTTTGTGAGCGATTTTTATAACGAAATATTACATCTTACACGAATGCTGGATGCAAAAGCAAAAAAGAAACTTTTTACTGGTTTTTATCATAAATCAAAAGCCATCAACATTTTTTGACTGAAAGTCGATTTTTGAAAAAGTTTAACAAAAATATTTAAAATATTACTTAATTATGTTTACAAAAGTGCTTTTGGAATAATTAAAAAATAAAATTTTCTCTTATGAAAGTTTGGGAGTACCTCGATTTACCTACCCTACGCCTTTTGCGCCCCCTTCCCCTACATGGGTATATATGGGGTATTCCACGCCAAATCGACCACTTTTGACTCCGACCCCTTTTGATTTGGCTGAAAATTTTTTTTCCCTTTCTACCCCATTAAAATCATTTTTTAGGAAATTTTCAAATTTTTTTACCCAACCAAAAAAAAGTTATGAGTTTTTCAAAAATAAGGCTTTTATTTTTTTAAATAGCTATAACTTCTTCCAAAATTGACTAATGGGGACGTTTTTTTTTTTTCAAAATTTTTGTTTTTGAATGTACTTTTCAGAAAAAAATACAAGAAAATTTTAAGATAATAAACTCTACGAAATTTTTGACTTTTTTGAGAAAAACCGCCATTTTGTTAAAGTTCGTCATTTTTTATTTTTTTTTTAATTTTTCAAAAAAAACTTCAATTAATTATACAATTTTTCTCGCCAATCCGAGAGTGGGCCGACTTTTCCTTCTATTTTTATTTATCAATTTAAAAAAAAAATTTTGCCCAGTTGGGCTTATTTGACAAAACATCACTCTGGAAATTTTCGAGAGTTTATTAACGGCTTCAGAGTTTGAAAAATTGAGACGAAAAAATTAATTGAAACTGGTAATCCTCGAGAGAATTTGGATTTTTTTTAAAAAAGTGAGAAAAAAAATAGAAGATACCTATAAATAATTGTATTGTAATTTTTTTTTTGAAAACTGCACCTGAAAACAAAGAAAATGAAAAAAAAAAATTGCCCTTTAGTTTATTTTTGACCAAGTAACGGATTTCGAAAAAAAACGATGTGCGTTAGATTTATTTAATGGGGTAGAAAGGGAAAAAAAATTTTCAGCCAAATCAAAAGAGGTCGGGGTCAAAAGTGGTCGATTTGGCGTGGAATACCCCATATATATATATAACATAATGTGATAATTTTAATATTAATGTTATTAAATTTTTATTTTGTCAACTATCAATTAAACTTAAATCCCCATTACTTGAAAAATATTCAAATGTTTCGGCAGCAATTCAAAAGTATAAATCGATATCGATTTATATATGGATATTTATAAGTTTATAGATAAAAAGATTTGATTATATCTATCTGATGAATTCTATCGAAATTTATGTACAAAACTAAATTCATCATTAGGTGCATTATTTAAGTAGGATGTATCAATTTGATTATTTGAGTTAAGTTATACCATGAACTTTTCTTTGTTGTAAGTTCATAACAGACTAGAGGATCAGACTACCATCTACCGATTACCAAAGTTAAGTAGCATCGGCGTGGATCAATAATTGGATGGGTGACCCCTTAGTACAAAAATAGTTAATCTATAGTACTTTCTTTTTTTTCAATTTAAATTTAACCAACATTTATATTAATGAAGACGATAAATCCTAATTTAATTACTTAATTAATTATTTTCAGATATTTTCAATGAGCTTTTAAAAATGACTATATTCGTTCATGCATGATTATATCTAATCATATATGATTATATATATTGATCAGATATGGCCAATTTTCAGATCTGATTATATATGGACTCATATATAACTATATATAATTATACAAAATCTTTTTTTATCGGGTAGGGCATGTGTCCAAATTTCACAGCATACAAATATCACGCCAATTAAAAATCGTGAAAATCGTGTACATACAGATTTTCGATGGCTAGTATAATATATGTTAATGAAAATAATAATTTTTCATATGACATTGAAACATTGCGATATGTGGGAATATCGCAGAATAATTAGACATATGCTAATTTACTGTATCATATTTTGGCATGTGATATTTTGACTGTGTTAATTTGTCTCGTGATATTATGACTGTGATATTTAGACATGTAATTGTCCAAGCCCGTAGGTCTTATAGTGCAAAAACAGGAGTATTGAAATCGTTAATTCTGCCGCAACCCTTTCTCGGAGTTAAAATTCGGAAAAATATCAGTAGTGACATATTCTCATGAATTGTAATAAACATTTGTTCTCAAGATCGAGCCTGTAGGTCTGATAAAGATTAAAAAAATAAAACATAAGATACATGATTTTCGGCAATGGTTTTCATAATTTAATTTCCCATACACTGGAAATAACAAAAAGATACAATTTTAGAAACGCCGATTTACTGGCGAAAACTTTGAAGAAATCCAAGATTTCTATAGAATCATAGCAATCGATTGTATTTAAATAAGTTAAATCGTAAGTGTGTTTTTAAATATTTTTTACATGTATCAAATGTCTCTTTTTTCACATTTTCCATGACAGAAACCGAAATATATATTCTTGAAAACTAATGTTTCATGGATTTTTATTCGTTTTTTCCATTGATTAGATTCCCAATTCTTTCGAATTTTTAAAGTTCCAAATCAGTAGACTTTTTTGGCAAAACATCATGACCGTATTTTTTTCTTTAAAGACTTATGTGTCCTCTTAAGATCTCGCTTGAAAATCGATTGTTTAGAAAAATAGTTATAACTTTTTGTTCGTTAAATGACGGTTTAACCGTAATATTGTCAGAAATACAGCTTCGAGCTCAAAGAGCTCGAAAAAACTTTTGCATGCCGTTGTTTTTAAAAAAAATGTTTTTTACCATTTCTTTCTCTCACAATATTTCATTGACAAATGATTTGATTTTCATGTTTGAAGCAGCAATCGACCCGTTTTGATAAAGTATAAAACTGATCAGATTTTGAAATCGTTTGGTTTAGTTATTTTAAAGATATTTGCAAAAAACCGTTTTTCACCGTTTCTTTTTTCCACGATACTTAGAAAAATAACCCGATTTTGATGGTTGAGCTAGCAATCGACGCCTTTTACTAAATTCTGAAGCTGATCAGGTTTTAGAATCGTTTCCTTCAAGTGTTTCAAAGATATTCGGAAAAAACTGTTTTTTATCGTTTCTTTCTCCCACGATAACTCTGAGACAAATGATCCTATTTCGACGGTTGAGGTGACAATCGACGCGTTTTAATAAACTCCAAAGCTGATCAAATTTCGAAATTGTTCCGTTCAGTTGTTTCAAATATATTCGCAAAAAACCATTTTTCACCATTTCTATTTCCCACGATAACTCTAGAACGAATTATCCGATTGAGATGGCTAAGGACGAAATCGACGCGTCTTATTAAGCCCGAGAGCTGATTAGATTTTGGAGTCAATCGTTAGACTCGTTTCTGAGAAATCAATAAAAAACTAAAAAAAAAAAAAAATTTTTTTTTCGTAATTCGTCAATATTTTCGAGTCTACGTAATGAAATGATCTAAAATTTTCAGAAAAGTTGATGGCCATCAAGCCTTTTCGATTGCCGCCTCAACCATCCAAATCGATTCATTAGTTAAAAAGTTATAGCCCGGTCACATACACACACACACACACACATACATACATACAGACACTCGGACATCATTCTAAAAACAGTCAGAATAGCTTCCTAAGACCTCAAAACGTCGACATCTGATGAAATTTCGATTTTCGCAAATCGGGGTGAAAACAATAACTTCCCGAAATTTTTGAAAATCATCGATTTTCTTAGCGGGAAGTTAAAAATGGCAGCTAAATTGTTTCATGAGTTACTAGTTTAAAGTTTTAAATTAATTATGATTAAACCAAAAGGATACTGATAGTGAATTTTTTTTAAATAGTATTGGTCTCACCTCGATTTTCAATAACCGAGTTTTGAGCAGATGTTGAAGTTTGAAAGTCCTAGGATGCTATTCCAATATTTTCAAAAAGATGTCTGTATGTGCATGTGTGTGTGTGTGTGGGGGGGGGGGGTTGTAAACTTCTCATATCTTTTTGATGAATAAACCGATCAAGATGGTTCTTGCGGCATCCGGAAGAATTCTTCTGAACTTTTAAAGCCAGAAAATTTTAGATCACTTAGTCAAATAGATTCTGAAATATTTAAGATTTACGAAAAAAAAAATTGTTTTCGGATATTTTAAAAACTATCGAATTTAGAGAATCAAATAACCCGTGAAAAATGAATCATACATGGCCATGCATGGAGCATACATGGAGCATGTATGGCCATACATGAATCATACAAGGCCATATATGGCCATGCATGGACATGTATGACTATTTATGTCAGTGATTAATTGAACATATATGGCCATGCATGGCCGTATATGGTTCATACATGGCCATACATAGGCATACGAACTTTTTGAATAGTCATGCATGGCCATATATGAATTATACAAGGCCATGTATGGCCATGCATGGTCATACATAGTCATGGATGACTATATATTAGACTGCTTTTTTTAGCGACTATTTTTTTTTTCGCTCCCGTCCCGAAATTTTGTTGGAAATACCCCCCCCCCCCCAAAATTCCCTGAGAGTTGAAGCCCTTGATATTAATATAAAGTACTTTCCCAGAGCAGGCGAAGATTTCCCATTCAAAATTCACGTAAACTTGGGTTTTTATGTTTTAAACTTCTGTAACTCCGTGGCATTCTATGACATCATCTCGCCCAAAGTCGGGATTTTCTCAGAATTGAATGCTCTTCAAAAGTACCCATTTTCGCGAAGTCGTAACTCATATGAGTGGGGTAGTACGGACCTCTAAACTAAATTTTTTCATAGAATTCTTGTTTTTTCTCTCATTATCTCATAAACAACAAGACCTACAGAAAAAATAGAAGTAACAATTCTATAGGAAATTCAATTTCCTACAAAAAAGGTCCTTAGCACTAAATCACTACGATCGATATTTTCTGAGATATTAATTATTGAAGTTTACGTAGCATTGAATTCCCATAAAATGTCGAATCAAATCTTAGAAAATACTGATTTTTTATTTGACTAATATCTCAGAAAATCTATCTGAGTGATTCGGTGCTAGGGTCCTTTTTTGTAGGAAATTAAATTTCCTATAAAATTGTCATTTACATTTTTTTTGTAGGTCTCGTTGTTTATGAGATAATGAAAGAAAAAAAATTAAAAAAGTTCGTATGCCCATGTATGGCCATATATGCTCGATGTATGGCCATATATGCTCCATGTATGACCATGTATGAACCATATACGGCCATGCATGGCCATATATGTCCAACTAATCACTGACTTATATAACTATACATGACCATGCATGTCCATACATGGCCTTGTATGATTCATATATGGCCATGCATGGCCATGTATGATTCATTTTTCACGGATATAAAAAATTTGTAACGGGTAAAACTGGGGTTTATTTTAAAGTACAATTTAAAGGTTAATAATTTGTTGATAAGATGAAAATGATGAACCCGATAGAACCAGAAAAGATACCCCGAAATGAATTTATTTATTAGCCAGTATTATTTAATAAACAATACTTTAAATCAAACAAAATGCAACCAAATTTGAACTACAACACAAACTACCCCTTTTTGCTCGGTTTAGCTCGCCGGAATCCAGGGTTGAAAAGGGGTCTTCAAATAAAACAGACAATATTAATAATAAATGACTTTAATTTTATTAAACACAATCAATCACACTTTACATAGGCTTCGAGCCTTTGTTCTACTACCTTTTTACAATAATTTAACTTAATAATTAGTCGCGGTTTTGATATTGTTTATTCATACAATTGACACGGTTCAATGCTATTCATGGTTTTCACGGTTTGCACGGTTTTATTGCTATTCAAGAAATTCTATTCACGGTTACACGGTTTGCACGGTTTGCACGGTTTGCACGGTTTTATTGCTATTCAAGCAATTCTATTCACGGTTTACACGGTTTACACGGTTTGCACGGTTACGCAATATAACACACACATACATCAAAAGTTCGCGGTCTACAACGCGGTATTACCCCTCCCGGGTGCTTCAGGGATGTCTGGTCGACTTCCCCGTCGGCCCTGCACGAGTTCCTCTTCCCTGAGGGTAAACGGATGGTCTCCGTCTAACCCCCACCTAAGCGGCTAGTTTCACCTACCACCCCTTGGCTGAAGGCCTCAGAGTGGGGACCCTTATATCTCCCCGAGAATCAAAATTCGCTTACCTTGGTCCGGTCGGACTCGGGGTAGTCGAAGTTCCAGATGTTGTCCAGGGAATGGTCTTCTCTAGAGAACGTCTCGGGAGACTAAGTTGCCAATACAGACCCTCCCGAGCGCTCTTATTACCTGGGCCATCCGTCACACACACGGAAAAGGATACTTTCCGTCGCCCTCTAGCGTCGCTTGTTAAACTACGGCGATCGAGAAATTTATTCTAAGTCCAACCCGAACAAAATCAATGGGAAATAAAAATTACAAAATAATATCTTACAAGATTGAATTTCTTCTAAGTTTTTGTGCAGCAATCTCAAAAGAAATGTCAAATATAACTTAAACGAAATATAAAAAACGATTTAGAACGAAAAAGAATGTGTTTAAGCCTTTGAGTAAACATCCAATACGGCGAAATTAACCGTGCGGCTTACACACTCGCGAGCGAATGGAAAGAGAATGAAAGAATACGCGATTAAAATACTAAGTTAAATTAAACTCTCTCACATTATTTTTACATATTCCGTCTTATTTGGTATTTCTTTCAATCTCCTGAATCTTTTAAACGATTCATATTGAATTATTTTTCACATTTTATTTCCTTCCTTTGATTCCCGCCGGCTCGGGACTTAGATTAATTTCTCCTCGGCGCGTAATCTTTACACTCGTAATATCAAAACTTAACAATCATAATCCACAGCCATACTAAATAATAAATCAATATAGTTATAGTGATAGTTTTAGTATATTCAATCAAGAAATAAATAGTAATTAAGGAAATAGTCATAATTACAATAGTTGTAAGTAGACATGTAGTTTTAAGTAATATAAACATAGGTTTTAAACACATATAATAATAATAATAGCACCATAGTTTTAGGTTTAGTTAAAGATATAAGTAATAATACTAGTTATAAGTCCCAATAGTAATAAGTAGTAATTTAAGTACTAAACATAGTAATAGTTGTAAAACATAGTAATATATCACACGTAGTAATAAGTCAATAGTAAAATAAGAGATAATAGTAGTTTTAAGTATAATAATTTATAAGCAATAGTCTAGTAATAAGAAAATAAACAGCACAAAAAAAAACAATCACAGCAACAAACGGGTCCGTACTACTGGCCCACCATCACAAATTTGAGCTGACTATTACAATTACTTATAAACAGGATGTTGTAGTGAAAAAAAATAGGAAATTTTTTTGATATCACTAACAGCATATTGATGATTATATTTTGCTTTTTCGAAAGTGATTATATCCTTTCAATCTTACGTAGCACAAGTAAACTTCGTTGTAACTGTCGGTCGCATAGCTTAGTCGACAAAGCGTCGGTCTCTCGTACGGAAGGTCCCGGGTTCGAATCCTACTAAAGCGGGTGGTGTTATTAATAAGTCTAGCGTTTTTTCTCTGAATTAAAAATTTCTAATTCGATTAGGAATTCAATTATTCGCATATCTGATAATCTCTGCGTCGTCAAAATAATTAAAAAAAAAAAAAAAAAAATTAAAAAAATTTTTTTTTATTTAGTTAAAATTTCTATACCTAGTCATATCAAGTCATGTATGGCCGTATCAAGCTATGTATAGTCATACATGGCCATGCAAGGTCATACATGGCCATGCAAGGTCATACATGGCCATACATGGTCATATATGGCCATACATGGCCATGTCTGGCCAATTTTCATACATGGCCATGCATGGAGCATTCATGCATGGCTATGTATGATTCATTTTTCACGGGAACTAACAAAATGAGCCAAACCCGATGGCTCTACGACCAATAGTTTATGAGATATTAATTTTTTAATGAAGTAAAACGCGGTTCCGCTCAAGCGCTTATAAACAAATAGCGGTATCTCCGAAAAATCATTCGATTGACTTTTTAACTTCCCGCTAAGAAAATTGAGAATTTTCAAAGATTCGGGAAGTTATTGGTTTAGGTCCGATTTTCGAAAATCAAATTCCCAACAAATCTTCACATTTCAACGTTCCAGGGGGTTATTCTGACTATTTTCACGATAATGTCCAAGAGTATGTATGGTTATATGTACGTACATATGTATATATGTAAATATTCTGTAACTTTTGAACGAATGAACCAATTTTGATCTCCAAGGTAACATTTGATGCGGTTCGTTAATTCCTACATGCTGTGGAAAATTGAGTTTAATCGGTCGGGTGCGTTCTGAGATTCTAAAAATAAAATTTTTTCAAAAATGTTTTTTTAGTTTTTTTGAAATGTCTCAAAAATGGCTAAATAAATCAATTCCAAAATCTGATCAGCTCTAGGACTCAATTAAACGCGTCGATTGCCACCTGAACTGTCTCAATCGGTCAATTTGTTCGAAAGATATCGTTGGAGAAAGAAATGGGAAAACTTGTTTCTTTCGTAAACAATAGTATACAAAGGTATTTTCGAGCTCGAGTGTGTGTGTGTGTGTGTGTGTGTGTGTGTGTGTGTGTGTGTGTGTGTATGTGTGCGTGTGTGTGTAGACTTTTTACTAATGAAACGATTTTAACGGTTAAGATGGCAATCGAAAGAGCTTGTTGGCCATTACCTTTACTGAAAATTTCAGATCATTTGATCAAGTAAACTCGAAAATATTTACGAATTACCAAAGAAAACAATTTTTTTTTTTTAGTTTTTTTTTTTTTTTATTTCTCAGAAACGAGTTGAACGATAGACTTCAAAATCTAATTAGCTCTAGAATTCAGGGAAACGCTTCGATTGTCGCCTTAATCATCTGAATCGGTTAATGCGTTGAAGAGATATCGTTGAAGAAAGAAATGGTAAAAAACGGGGTTTTCCAATCATCTTAGAAATGGCTGAACTGATCGATTTCAAATTTTATCCAGCTCTAGAATTTAATGAAACGCGACAATTGCCACTTCAAAGGTCAAAATTGGTAACTTAATTCAAAAGATATCGGCGTTGAAAAGTTAAAAAAATAACATTTCACGTTAATTTTTCCGAAAAAATCATAATATAATCTAATAAAATGTCTAAAATCATACCAACATTTCCTCTTTATGGTCTCTCTCGATCATCATACAATGGCCTCTAACTTGTTGTTGAATTTTAATCATATTATCAACAGAAAGTAAAAAAACACAGTTTCTAATACTTTTCTCGGATATTTCATATATTATCGCTCTGACCTAAGTCAGAACTCATTCAAATCTTAATTTTGATCACTGCCATTGATTTCTGCCTTAAGACATTTATTTCATTTAACATAATCGGGAATAAAAATTTAAAAACCGCTTTTTCATTAATGATTTTCGATTCTTAAATTTTCAAAGGTTGGCATAAAAAGTAACTTGTTAGAGCTTAAAAAGCTCATAAAAAAACAATTGCATGCAATAGCATTTTCGAGCTCCATGAGCTCGAAAACAGCGGGAAGTTTAGGGGCCGGTCCGCACGGACAACTGACGCCCAGATTTTTTTTTTAATAAACTCAAAAATTGCAACAGTGATCGATTTTAAATACTTCTTAGCGTTAGAGGCTGAAAACCACTTCCAATGACACCTCAAACCTGAAAACCGTTGTTTAGGTGAAAAGATACCGGCGATGAGAAATTTAAAAAATAATAATTTACTTCATTTTTCCCAGATAACGCATTATGTAATATATCATACGTTCCAAAACTTATACTGCCCCTTTGTTTATATTGTTTTCGATGATCGCTTCATAATTTATTGCGGTAATGGTTTGGAATCAGGGTCAACCACATTTTTCACAATTCCAAGTGCTTACACCTCGAAGATCTATAATTAAACTTTTTCCACGTATTCTGCTACGCGGCGGATTAAATTTTCTGTATGTATTTATGTATGTAACACTAGTTATTTATCTGAACCTTGTAACTAAAGTGTGCAAAATTGATAACAATAACATAAAATCATGCAAATTTTCAAAAATAAATTATTCTAACAAATAAAAATAATTTTATACAATACCGTAAGAATGATGGTGGCGACAAAAAGGCCTATCTAAGAGTTACAAAAAATTTTTGAACTCTCGTAATAGTGAAAATCGGCATATTTATGTTATTTCAGTATTTTTAGGTAGATTTTTTTAAAAATACAACTATTGTATTTGTCCTCATGGTCGACTTTTTATGGAATTCTGTCACAACCCTGATTAAAAAAAAGTATTTGACAGGATTCAAAAGGATTAAAATTTTAATACTTTCAAATCCTGCTAAATACTGGAAATCCTAAAATTTCAATCTTTTTAATCCTGTCAAATACTTTTTTTTAATCAGGGAACCTATTATCATTAGTTGAGTAGAATTCGAAAATACCATTCGTTAAAAAATTTTTATATGTATGTATATATATATAATATATAATATATAATATATAAATTTTCTAACGAATGGTATTTTTGATCTCTACTCAACCAATTAAGATAGGTTATGACAAAATTCCTTGAAAAATCGACCATGAGGACAAATACAATAGTTAGATTTTTAAAAAAATCTACCTAAAAATCTAGAAACCGGTTGACCGTGCAGACCAGCCACGAAACTTCCCGCTGTTTTCGAGTTCAAGAAGCTCGAAAACATTATTACCAACATGTGTTCAAACTCTTTTAGCTCGATAATACCTTTGAGTATTTTTATATTTTTGAGCTCGAAAAAATTGACATTTCGTATTAACCTCTGAGAATTCGAGAAATTGAAAATAATCAATAATCATCGTTTTTTCAAGTTTTGCTCACGATTATGCTCAATAAAGTCAATGTTTTTCAACAGAAATGTATAGAAATAATTGATAGGAAGAGTTACGTGAATTTTCAATCAAACCATGGTTGCTGCAGCAAGGTAACATATGAAATCCGAAAAAAATGTTAGAAACAGTGATTTTTAAAAAATTTTGTTGATGATATTATTTGACTAACAAACCGATTGCAATAAAGGTAATTATTTGGAAGTGGGGTCAACAGGTATTTCGAAAAGCAAAAATCCTTAAACCTGGCAAAAGGGTTTGGGACCACGTTTAATCCCAAGCATTTTGCTTAAATTAGATGTTGTTTAAGCTTTAATAAACCTTAATTTATAATTAAGGTATAAATCATGCTTAATTTCAAAATTGTCGTTAAGATTTTTTAGTTCCGTGCTACGCTGCAGTAATTGACATGATTTTCTTATTGTTTTATGCACTGACTCTTAAATCACCAAAAGTTAAGATATTTGCTCATGTGCCATAATGCCTGTAGTTTCGCCCTGAGTACGTTAACGGACTCGTCAGTAAGGCTATGTTCACGCACTCTTGCCTTAGACTACATCTCTTACTAATACACGCCAGCGTAAAACAATGTTGTGAGCATCAGCCAGACACTATACTAGCAAAGGGAGGCAGATACCATCCAAACTACTTGCAACAAAATGTTATATGAGCTGTTGTACACATAAAAAAAAGGCCATTCAGCAGCCAAAATGAAAGGTAGATTTTTCAATTAATCTATATAAAACGTTAGTTTTATTTACATACATATCTTGTGATACATGTTAGTGAATAATCATAGTATGAAATTAGACTCGTTTTCTAAGAGTGAGGGTAATAAAGGACAACGATTATTTTCGATAGAGAATTTCAGATAGTTGATTTGACATAACATTATATAGGTAACGTACCAAACTAACTAGTAACTTAACTGATAACCTTCACATAAATAAAGTATTGAAAATTTAATTAGTATGAGATCATAATTGTAATCGCTGTTACCGTGGCAAGACCAGTTTTAATTATAGGACGTACGAGTACGATTGAAACATCATAAATAATAAAAAAATACTTTTAAAATATAAAATAGCTGTGAAATTCAAAAAATTTTTCGGAACCCGTTTGGCTTCAAAAATATTCGTAGGTTTTCAACGTTTGGGCAGCCCATTTTACCCCACCTCCCGACACTTCTCATGGTAAAAATTTTGGGGAAACCATTTTACCTCAGCGGTCCATTTTGCCTCAATGTCCCATTTTGTCCCTGTCCTCCACCTCAAACACTATATATAAAAAAATTTAGGGGGACCATTTTTCCCCAGTGGTCCATTTTGCCCCTCCCCCACTCCAAACACTTTTCATGTTAAAAATTTTGGGGGCCCATTTTGCCCCCGAATATTTCGAAGTATCAAAAATTTTAGGGGGCCCATTTTGCCCCCACTTCCCCTAAATTATTGTCCGTACCGATTTTTGACACTGTGCACTTGTTTTTCGTACATATTAAAAATTGATTTCGATATTTTTTATTCTTAGTAGAAATTTAAAAGCAGTAAGCAAAAGTTAATGCTATTTATGAGCAGTTATAATAAATGTTTTGATTTATTGAGAAGCAACTATTTCGAAGCAAAAGAAACATTAGATTTGCTATACTGATAAAAAGAAACCTTTGAGTCAACTTGGTTTGAGTTTAGCCAAATACGCCACGACGTTAACCCTCCGTTACACGCGTGTTTTACCCGACTTCGTAACACGCACGATGAGCGCCGCGCCGCCGTGTTAAATTTCATGCGGTGTTGCCAAGTACCCAATAAATATTCCATGCTTTTATTATTGGAAAATAACTATATTTTTTATTTAGTTTTACATTGAATTAAATATTTAGCTAATTAGTGATTTTTTAAAAAATTATTATTATTTTTTTGTTATATTTAGTAATAGTTTAACTATATTTCTGAAGTAATCTTGACAAAAAATGATCTATCAATATTAATAATTTTTATAAGAATAGTAATGGCGGGTAAATAATCTCAAGATTAGCCGATACTTACCAATTTTTTAATTTTCTTCACATAATTAATTACAAAAAGAGGACTTTAGACAGAATTTACATATAAATTTTTTAGTTTCAACGGGTGCAAATTCTTTATGTTGAAAAAAAAATCCAAAAATTGTTGAAAGTACCGGCTAATTTTAGAATCATACAGAGAATTACATATTTTATTAATGTTACAAATTGAAAAATATTATTTATTTAACTTCTATAATTATATAATTCAAAAAATATTATTATAATTTAAAAATTTAAATAAATACTTTTTAATACCAATCTTTATTAATAATAACCAGTGACTAACAATTATGGGATAGGTTACTTTGTTTACAGCTTGTATATTAAGAGCAGGAACACGACTTGGCAACAGCGCGATTTGAATTGCGATCTGGCGTTTACACGCGCCGGACGGCGCGGCGCCGCATTCACGAGATGCTCCTCAAAAATATATAATTATTAAATTTCTAAGACAACTGTATAATTATTATTAATATTCATTCCATTTAGAAGGTCCAAAAAGAGCATTAAAATTTTTTGGAATGTTTCTTTTTGGTAAAAACCATAAAAAACTATGAAAATGTAAAAAGTGCGGCGCAACGCTCATAGCGCGTGTGACGAAGGGTTAAATACGGCGAAACACGCTACGACTTTGGCTGAAAAGCCACACGTATTTGGAGGGAATTATCTACTCAAATACATGGCGTACTTGTGAACATATCATTGGCACTTGCGACGACTTTTACGCACTCAATTAAAAAATATATGTAATTGAGTCAACATACTAGAGACTTTATTCCGCTTACTTTTGTTTTTGTTTCTACAATACTCAAAGTTAATGTAAAAAATGATGATATTCTATCTATTTTTTTTTTTAATTTGAGTAAACTTACATTTAGTCGTAAGAATATAATTTTTTTTCAACTCGATTGCTTTATATCTTTCTTCTAAAACACTGTAAATTGTACAAAATTCATATAACGTTACTGTAATTTATTCAAGTTTGTAACGGGTCCACTCGTTTTATTAATAATTTTGTGGTCTTAATAAAACAAGGGCCCACTCATATGTAAAACTTGAGGTGTTCTACGTACCTGTCTAGCTATGCTCAGTGGAATCTCAGGACGAGGGTAACCCCGTTCTGGACCACGCAGTATTAAAATTAAAGAGAGATCTTATACTAAACTTATCAGGAAGGTTTATAAGGCTACCCTTGCGGTTTTAGCGCCACGGTGACCTCACGGTAAAAACACCGTGGAACGACTGTAAAAACTTGGTTGTAATACAGTGAAATCACGGTATTTCTTGTGCAGTCACGCCACTGTATTCCGACCGCGTTTCCATTGCATTTAAAGAGTGTTTCTACGGTGTTTCGACCGTGAGGTCACAGTAATTTTACGGTGGTTTTACGGTGGCTCCACAGTGGTTTTCAGCGATTTCCACGGTGAGTTTACGATGGCTTTCCGATGGCTTGACAGTGTTTTAACCGTGAATTCACCGTATTTCCAAGGTGAGTTTATCGTTCCATGGTGTGTCCATAAATTTCATAGAGAAAAAAAAACAAATTAAAGCCGACTCGGAGGATCGAACCCAGCGCCTTGGAGTTCAAAGTCTGGTCTGCTATCCACTGTGCCAAATCACAATCTTGAGAGTACGGACTAATTGTATTTATATAAACACAAATGAACTTTAGAAAATTCAAAATATTTAATAACTGATTGATTTTATGATTTGTATTACATTCAGTTATATAATTATTCATAGTGTAACGAGACCAATAGCGGTATAACCACTAGTAGCGGGGCAATAAATACTTTTTTTGGTAAATAATGTAAATGGGAAGTTAAAATTTTTCAAACTTAACCATACAATATTTTAAATTTAATATCTCAGTTTTTTATAACTAAATTAATTATTGAAGCATCAAAATGTTCTTAACTATTTTACTGGTGGTCTTGTTAGCTTATTTTCCAAAATTTTAAAAAAGTTTGTGTACTTTATAACATTTATGAATGCGGTAAATTGAAAAATTTCATTTTGATAAGATAACTTGAAATGATAAGCTTTGTTCATTTTAATAATTTAACAGTACACTTTAGAAAAGATAATAATAATAATCAAAAATACTGAGTAAATAAGAAAATATGATTGACAGAGATTTGGAAACTATAAGAAAAAAATATATATGAATGGTGAAGAAACCATGAAATCATCGTGAAACAACGAGGACATACCGAACTACCACAGTGAAAACGCTGAAAAACGACGAGAAAATACTGTGAGACCACCGGAGGCCCACCGTGAGCTCACCGCGGAAATTACCGCAAACCACTGTGAAGGCACCATGAGAACACTGGAAATTCACCGTCAGAAAACTGTGAACTCGCTTTCAAAACACTCTTAAACCACCGTAAAAACACAGTGGAGACATGGTCGGAACATAGTAGCGTGACTGCACGGAAACCACCGTGGTTTTACCGTGAATTCACCGTCAAATCTCCGTCGGTTCACTGTCAGAACACGGAAGGCGTGTTTTCACGGTAAAAACACCGTGATTCGACCGTGTTTTCACCCTCACGGTGAAACCGCTAGGGTAGATAATTAATTAATATGATTTTATACACTAATAACCATGGCATTTATTTAAACGAAGTCGCCTTGACAAAATATATAATGAATATGAACAATAATTAAAGATGGCTGTTGAAACTGACTCGAATATTTAAATTAATAACTTTCAATAAATTGACTCGACGGACTTTATATTAAACAATTTTACCAAAAGACTCGACGAACTTTACATTAAACAATTTTACCGAAATTATACGAATTTTACCAAAAGCCAATTCTCCACTCACTTCAATCAACAACTCCTTCAATCTCCAGTCTCCGATCCAGTCCTCACGTCCTCCAACCAAGTCTAACGGTCCAACAAATTCCAATGTCCTCCAACACTCCAAATCCGTCCAGATCCAATTCCAAATCCGCAATTAATGTCCAGTATAAATTTCCAAAATACTGATAACTAATATAAGCTTCCCCGTGTGAGGGCTTATTAGCTCTTGGCCCTTAATGGCGTCTATAGTAGCGTGGTGTTATAGTAGTAAAATGATAGTAGCAGCAATAGTAGTAGTATTCGGGAAGAGCGTCCGTCCACGGTGGTTGCTGTGAGCCAAGAGAGCGACCACTCATCGTCTCTGGGCCTCGTACCCCTCTCGACTCAGGCTGGCCAACCCCTAAAACCAAGCGTCGAGGAACTCGACCACAGCGACCCAGGCGCATAAGTGGCTATACTGATTTCCGTAGTGGCAGTTGTTGACGAAGGAGGCCAGATCTTTTGGCGCGAGTCGAAATTTATTTTAAACGGAATGTTAAAGCATTCTACCCCGTTACAAATTGTCGAGTCATTAACCCTTTAGAGTCAGAGGATCTTGAAACGTCTACGTGTGAGACTAGTGGGGAGAGCGCGAATCGTCGAGTCCCGTGAGCTTGTATGAGTGACATGTGAGAGTAGTAGTGTGCCTGTGAGTACCCTTCCACTCGTTTGAATCTCGCGCTGCGTTCATCGACAGTACCGTAGTTAGTATTGTTGTCGTGAGTCAATAGTCTCCAAAAGTAAGGTTAGAAAAATTAAAAAAATTTTTATACATTGCTATGTAATTGCAATGTTACTTAACTATATTTGTAATGTAACCAACTGTTGTTCTTACTTTGAATTTAAGTCCTTTGATATTTACTATTTAATAAATTAGAAATAAAAAATAAAATTATTTTTTACTTCCCGCCCAGGAAAAATTTTTTCTCTTATAATACAACCCTGTCACATTTGCTTCGCTCTCTTTCTAATTCTATCGGGATCTGCCAGACTTAAGAGTGGGGTTTCAAGGTCAGACTCTAAAGGGTTAATGGTCAATCTTGCATCAAAATAATACTTTGTAGAATAGAATGGAACCAAAGTGTACCTAGAGTAAATGAATACTGAAAAAATTTTTTTTTTAATTTACCGAAATTTGTTATTTTTTAGATTATTCAAGAGCGTTTATTGAAAACAAAAATTACTTTTTCTATTACCTGAAACATACTTTATATTTCTGGTTTATAAAAAAAAATTATCCAAGGAAACAAAAATAGATATTTTGTTGTCACAATGTAATATAGAATATACTATATTACCATCAAAAGAGGCAATTGTCACTAAGTCGGACGACAGAGGAGTAGCCGTGCCAGAATTGGTTTCAAGTATGGAATATAACAACTCTGAAATAAATATCTAACTAGGAACAGTACAAAACATTGCGTGCGATCTAGTGGCGAACACTGAACCACTCCTACCGCTGCTTATTCGAGTTCAGTGTCTTATGATAAACATTTATAAAAAAAATATATTAAAAATACAGAAATTTATATAAAATATGTATCGAAAGTAAATTTTTTATAGCTAACTTTTGGCTGATTTTTGTATATATTTTAAATGTTATTTAAATATTTTTAAAATAGATTTTAAGATGTATAAGAAATACATGTTTGAAAATATATAAAAATTATATTAAAAATATGTTTCAAATATAAAAAAATCGGTCTGTCGGTTGACCCTGCGGGCCAGCCCCAAAACTTCCCGCGTTTTTCGAGCTCCTTGAGCTCGAAAAATTTTAGTAGATACATTTTCGAGCTCTTCAAGCTCGAAAATACTTTTGTATGCTTTTGTTTTCAAAAAATAACGTTTTTTACAATTTTTTCTACAACGATATCTCTCGAACGAATAAACCGATTGAGGCGTTTAAGGTGGCAGTCGACGCGTTTCATTGAGTTATTTGGCAGAGTGACAAGTACCTTTTTTGATGGTAATATAGTACATTCTATATTACATAATGACAAAAATATTTATTATCAATGCTTCCATAAATAATTTTTCTCAGAAATTAAACTTGGACTTTACAAAAAAAATGATTTAAATAAAAAGCGTAGAGCCTCTACTTTACAAAAATTCACAATTTATTTAACAAATTGCATAGGAATTCAATTATATATAGTTCTACATAATTATATATAGTTATATATAATTATATATAGTTATATATAATTATATATAATTATATATAATTATATATAGTTATATATAATTATATATCGTTATATGTAATTATATATAATTATATAGGGCCATTTTTCATATATAATTATGCATAATTATATATAATTATATATAATTTTTTTTACCCGGGATGGTGGTAGAGTAAGATAGTTAAGCTGGGTTTCTGATAAATAATCAATTAAATTTAATAAATTTGATTTTAAAAAATTATGTAATTATAATACAAATAATACGAAATTATTATTTATTTTTTTCTTAATCGAAAATATTAATTAAATTGCTCTTTATATTTTATAAGTCCGAGGGGTTGTAGTAAAATGAATAAGTAGAACGTATAAAAGTTTCAATTCAACATTAGTAGGTTCGTCCAGTAGCCAGCGTTCAGACCCAGCAATCAAAAGGACGACAGTTCGCGCCCAGAGCCCAGCAGATTTTTCACCGAGTTTATTTCACGTCATTTACCTCACTTAAATAGTTTAAACGTTAATAATCACAAACTCTAGTATTTAAATAATAATACAATTTTTTTTCAATTAAATTTATTGATTTTTTCGATGCATGGTTCAGGTCTGGCAACAAAGCATGGGCCAGGTCTGGCAACAAAGCATGGGCCAGGTCTGGCAACCAAGCTTGGATCAGGTCTGACAACCAAGCATGGGCCAGGTCTGGCAAGCAAGCATGGGTCAGGGCTGGCAACCAGGCTTGGCACGATGTTATCATTCCAGACTTCTACCAAGGCTGGAACAAGGCTGGCTTACAAACTTGGCCCAGAGTTCAACATAGTTGAACCAAGCCTGAGCCAAACCTGGGCCCGTGGTACTTTCCTGTCTGGGTTATTGAAATTCTTGTGAGAAGCTTCTTTGAGACAAATAAATATTCATTAATAGTTAAAAAATAATTCTTTGGCAAATATTATCGATAGATGGCTGCATATAATCGTATGTAGCTGTATATATTTGCAAGAGACTAACTGGATAGTAGTAAGCGTTACCACACGGCCACATTTTATATAAAATATAAAAGTTATTTTAAATAATTATTTATTAATTATTTAATAAAAATAATTTTTTATTGCAATATATTCTTCACCTTCCCACTTAAAATAAATTTTATTCAATATTTTTATTATTTATATTTTGAGAGAATTAAGTTATATCTTCAAATACGTCCAATTGCGTCAAATAATTAAATTATTAAATATTAATAAATATTCCTTTGGTGCAAGAAGTACTCTCTAATAAATAATTTGTTGACTGTTAATAAATATTTATTTGAGCCTGTTCATTAATAAACCATTTGTTAAATATTAACAAATCTTATTAAGGTAGTACTATCGATACCACAAGTGTCAACTGAGTGCTTTGTTTAATTTAAATCGTTTATTTGAGAAACACCACAAGTCAAAAATAGTAAATTTTTCAGGAGAAGCAAAAAACATTCTTCTGAGATACGTTAACATAAAAATCCTAAACCAATAATGAATAATAGTGGTGTTAGCACCCCTAAAAAAGATTCGATGATTTAAAATTTTATTGTTAATTACTACGATTAATAATAACGATTTAAAGTTGATTGACTTATGGGGTTTCTCAACAAAACGGAAAAAATAGTTATAAAATCGTTCATTTTTCAATTTTTCTCCGTCAATTATTTATTATACTTATAAAATGAAGTGCAAAATGTGTATTGAAACTATAATATACGTAAATTATAATAATAATTATTAATTTTTTCAGGCGCCAATTTCAATTCAAAATTATTTTTTGTACTTAAAAAATATTTTTCTGTGAAAAAAAAAATGAAAATAATTTCTGTAAATCTAAAATTGCATGGTTATTTGAGAAACCCCATTAGTCATTGACTTATGGGGTTTCTCAACTAAACGAGATATTTATCACCCGCATGGTTGAACTTCAAACGCTGATTTGATGTATATTTTGATTGATTTCGATGGAGGGATATCCAAAGAACACAAAAATGCAAAAAACCCAATTTCGTAAAAATGATGACTTATGGGGTTTCTCAAATCAACAATTCATTTGACTACTGTAGTATTTATATTTGGCAATGTCGCGTAAAAGCAAATGAGATAGAAGTATGTTTATAGTAACTCTGTTTCACTCGAAATGTGAGATCATGCACAAAGTTTATTGCGCAAACATCTATTATACAAGTTATTGGCTTTACATGTTTGTTCACTAAAATGTCTGATTCAAAATTATTAAATAATAAATAACATATTTCATTGGAAAGGAGAGAGTCACAGAAAAAAAAGTATAAAAAAAATCTGTAACAAATAGCATTAGCAAATAAATTGAATGAGAAACATGGAAAGTTCACGTCTGCTAACCCTACGACAAATGTCAATAGTTTAGAAACAATTTTTAATTACTTTGAAACCAAAGAAAAAAATATTTAAAAAATGTGTAATATTAAAGTTAATTTATGCAATATTATATATTTTGTAACATGTTGCTTTATTTAATAATGGAACTATATTAATAAAAAATATATCGTATGTTTAGTAATAAAAAATGAGTATAACACTGATATCCCCACCTATCGAATTTGATGCATGTTTAAATTTCGCGCGCGTCATAACCTTTTTAGCGGCGTTGCCACATGTAAGTAACATGCCAAATTTTTCTTAATTATTTACTAACTACTCTTATTGCAAGCTCTGAAGCTCAAATTTTAATAAACCAAAGTATTCTACGCATTTTTTTCTTTCCTTTGATATCACTATCATTGAAATCGGAACGTCAGATTTTGTGAAATAAAATAAACTATGTGATTTCCTGTAAGGATCAATGTTAAAGACGACTCTGGTTAAAAATACTGATTGAAAAGAATTAAGGTAGTTGGGTCATGCAAGCAAAAATTCAAGAAATCTTCCAAATCTTGAATATAAGTATTTGAATGTATAATACACACGCTGTTAAAATTTAGAGACGATTTACCGTGTCTAAAAAAAGATATTAGCAATTAAACTTTATGTTTTTTGTACATGTAGCATAGGAGAAGCGTGGGAAAATGACAAACTTTTGCGTATTTTTCCTTGACGGAGGTTCACCGTTTTAACGAAAAACTAATATAATGAAGAAAAATATATTTAGAACATTTAAAAAAAAAATTAGAATTATTTACCGTGTAGTTTGTATAAAAAATTAAAATAAATTACACATTTCGAGGATTAGTTTTAGTGGAGGGGATAGGAGAAACAGTCACGAGTGAATGAAGCGGCAACGTTGCAACGCGTAGAGAGCGCGAAAATTCAAATCGGCTAAATTCATATAATAAATAATATCGGGAATAATGTTAGTGGATGAATAATTATAAATGTTTCATTAATAGTTATCAATAAAATGCAGCTATTTATTTACACCAACAAAAATGAATAAATAAATTAATGAGTAAATAAATTAATTTAGGGTACATTTTGAAATGCGCTACAAGTAGCTGCAGCTTCTAAATTTAAAAAATTTAATGAATTAAATAATTAGATAATAGTTAATTGAAATTAGTTGAATTAGTTGAATCATATTGAAAATTATAAATTTTGATCGGGTAATAAATTTAAATTTTTCACTGCGTAATAAAAATTAGAAGTAAAAATAATCATAAAAGAAATGTTTATCACATAGCATAAATTATTTATTTATCATATGTGTATTAATCTTTTATCATATGTATGAACTATAAGTGAGTCTTGGCTGTACAAGGCGAGTAAGAGAATAAAGAAGGCGACGTTGCCAGATTTTCAAACAGACTAATTTATCATAGTGTGAGCGTGTTTGTGTAGGAAATACAGTAGTGTTGGGAATACAGTCCAGTCTAAAAAATTTGGACTATAACGTAAGCTCCGTAGGTACGCGATACATCGGTGGTGATCCACAACTTTTTGACTGGACTGTAGGGATAGAACTACCTTAAGAAGTGGTCACTCCATGCAAACTTTCTATCTATATATACAAACAAAAGAATTGAAATTATTGAAAATAATTCAAATTTCATCATTTTTAATTCTTTTCAATCAATATTTTTAAACAGGAAAAATATTTTTTAATATTAATATCTTTTTTTCAGTTTTCTGTAGACCGTTAAAAATTGAACTGGTTCATTATCTTATAATAATGTGGCAATATACCAAGTTTTATCAAATTTGAACGTCAATTCTAAAACCGATAGTACTACCTTAAATCTGAAGAAATCCTTCCCGTGAAAAATGAATCATATATGGCCATGTATGAATGCTTCATGCATGGCCATGTATGAAAATTGGCCAGACATGGCCATATATGGCCATATATGACCATATATGACCATACATGGCCATGTATAGCTATACATGGCTTGATAGGCCATATATGACTATGTATAGAAATTTTAACTAAATCAAAAAAAAACATTTTTTTTTTTATTATTTTGGCGACGCAGAGAATATCAGATATGCGATTAATTGAATTCCTAATCGAAATGGAAATTTTTAATTCAGAGAAAAAACGCTAAACTTATTGATAATCGCACCCGCTTTAGTAGGATTCGAACCCGGGACCTTTCGTACGAGAGACTGACGCTTTGACGACTAGGCTATACGACCGACAGCTACAATAAAGTTTAGTTGTGCTACGTAAGGTTCAAAGAATATAATCACTTTCGAAAAAGCACAATATAATCATCAATATGCTGTTAGTGATATCAAAAAAATTTCTTATTTTTTTAACATTGCAACATCCTGTTTATAAGTAATTGTAATAGTCAAAAAATTAATCATACATGGTCATGCATGATTGTATATGGCCATGCATGACTGTATTGAAAAAGTTTGTATGTCCATGTATGATTCATTTATCACAGGACTAGCGTTCGAGGCGTGCATTCCGGTGAAAAATGAATCATACATGACCATACATAGAGCATATATGGTCATACATGGCCATACATGAAGCATATATAGTCATACATGGAACATATATGGCCATACATGAAGCATGTATGGCCATCCATGGGCATACCAACTTTTTTAATACAGTCATACATGGTCAAATATGAACCATACAAGGTGATATATGGCCATACATGGTTTTGTATGACTGCATATGGCCATGCATGACTGAATTAAAAAAGTTCGTATGCCCATGGATGCATGCTTCATGTATGGCCATATATGCTTCATGCATGGCCATATATGCTTCATTTTTCACGGGTTCTATCAGTGTAATAACTGAAGTTAGCAGACATCTGATATTCTTAAAATAATAAACTGTATAACTTTTGCAATAGATTATTTTTTTTTAATGGAAAAAATTACTTGTATTTATTTTTTTGTTAATTTAAGCGAGTAATTTTTTACTTATGAAAAAAATATATATATTTAAATTATATCTGGAAAATTAATTCTTTATTAATTCAATTCTTTATTTTCAAGTTATAAACCAATATAACAATTTCAAAATAATTATCTGTTTTGAAATTTATGTAATTTTTTATTGTAAAGATGCCAGATACGTGATAATTTCAAGAATTAAAATTGAAAATCGAAAAAAATCAACAAGTACTCGTGTAGATTTTAAAAAATGTCACATAAATCAAGCAAACTTTTTGTTTCCGTTTTAAGTTATAACCTAGACATAAATAATTCACACAACTGTCAGTTTTATTGGTTATTAGAATGATATAAATATTTAGACGTTTATTATAAGCAAATGCACTTCTAATAGAGATATGAAGTCAGAAACCATATTAGATCGCTGAAACTGATCAGTTTCTCTCTGCTACATTGCATTGGTTTGAAATTCGCTTGTTTTAACAGGCAAAATAGGCATTAAAACCGCGACTTCGTTGCAGGTGATATGATATAATCATTACAATTGATATGAATTATTATTATGACTCAGATAACTTAATTACATTGTCGTATATGGTTTTTATGTTTTTGTTATATTTTTTATAAAAATACGATATATAATTTTCATATTTCAACGTACTTTTTTCTTATCATGATGTCGATCGACATCAAAAGCGGAATAATAAACTTTTTTTTCCATTTTTTATACTTATTTCCTCAACAAATTCAAGTTACCCTGATGGGATCTATTACTCTGGTGAACATTTTGATTTCGACAAAATATAAAAAATCACAAAAAAATTATTTTTTTTTTTTTCGGGTTTCTTAAATGGGCCCATCATGCCCTCCTTCTTGACTTTCGAGCCGATTAAATAAATTACGTAAATATTACGAATTTTTCGACTTTATTATAGTTTGATTAAAAATTTTTGATTATATGGGCTGTATATACTCATACTCGATAAAAGACTCAATGAACTATTAGCGACCATGCGAGAGCCAGTTTCTGAAGTCAGTACATGATGTCACAAACTGACAACGGTGTGGTGGCTTAGTGGCGCGATGTTCCGAAGTAAATCCCCTCTCTGAACCAGTCACACAACACTAACCACGGAAGATGTTAGCTATCATCAGTGTCGTTCAGTCGATCCGCAGCCTCAGTACCAATCACGTCAATTAATTTCATTCTTTAGTCATGCTTATCATTTTTTGTGTGTATTGAATGTCAATTATAAATTGTACTGTTGTTTAATTATTTATTGAATTCGTTTTTGTCGAATTATTTGTGTTATAAAAAGTCCTTGTAAATTATGATTGGGCAAACCTAAAATGAAGTAATCGTTCAGAAATTGCACTTGAGTATAGGTAAAGTTAATTTATGTGTTATCTTTTATCTAATGGAGAAATATAGTTTTTTCAAAATTTTGCTATTTTCGAAAAATATTTTAGCCAAGAGAGAGTAGAGTAAAAAAGTATTAGTTTGAAATAAAACTTTTTTGCTATACTTATTTTTAAAAACCATACAATTTTCTATACTTTATACGACACATTAACAAATAGTCCGACGATAAATTGTCCAATAGATAGAATGGTCAAAAATATTAGACCGAGAAAACAAACACTGAGACTGTATATGCAAAATGGTATAATTTTACAATTTTTAAAGATCGATTCATCTACATAATAGTAAAATAATACAGTAAAAAAAAAAAATTTCTGACGTCGTTTGTTTTAAAACTAATTTAGATGAGTGAAGACTTTATATACAACAAAACCCATAAATGATTTAACTAAATTGCATCACGAGATTGAACGAAATCCTTAGTTTTAATATAAAACTGCTTGTAATAAATAGATCATTTTATATACTAAATTAACTGTTTCTAAATCTGACAAAGCTATAGGTTTTAGTGTTCATAGAAATAATTCTTTAAAAACTCTTTTTGTAGTTAAAAGCCCAACAACTTCTCGGTTAAAATAAATATTTGAGGTTTTGGAGTAAGTAGTAACCCTAGCGGATCCGAATTATGGTAAAATAACGTATTCTACGGGACATTATTGATATTTTACCGGAAAACCCGGTATTTTATTGTAACTGTGCCGCATTCGAGGTAATTTGCAGTAAAATACGGGAATTTATAATATATGATGACAAATGACGGTGATTTACTGCAATTCGTGGAATTTTTACAGTAACAGTAAAATACTTCACTTTACGGTAAAGTGTGGTATTTTTGTAGTAATTCTGCACGTTTACGGTGAAATGCCGCAATAATACAGCAAATTTGCGGTAAAATACCTCATTTCTACTGTAAAGTACCACAGGATTGCCGCAAATTTACGGTGAATTAACCATACCTTTATCGTAAAATACCGCAATTTACTTAAAATTCCGTAATTTACTGCGAAATGCCGTAACTTACCGCAAAAATACAATATTTTTCCGTAAAATACCTTATTTGTCGTAAAATTCCGTATTTTACCGTAAATATTCGAATGCCGTAATTTGGATCCACTAGGGAATCAAATGGATTCAGATCGTTCTTCTTAGGTCATTAACAAATAAACGGTGTTGTAGCAAGTTTAAAATAAATTCAAAACTAATTTAATAAATTGAAATTAAATATTTCCGTTTCTCCCTGATTCAAAAATCTTATTTGGAATGATTCAAACACGATTCAAAACAATTCAAAGTTGGCAAAATTGACTATATATAGGTATACACTCTAACATGGATTGAATCATTCCAAATTAGATTTCTGAATCAGGGCTAGGGAAATTTTTTTTTTAGTGTTTACTTAGGTAATTTACATAAAAGTAACTGAATTGACTCAACTAAATAGACATTGAAACAAGATGTTTCACAGTAGGTATTATTAAAAAAACAATCTGGGCGTCGGTTTGCTCTGCTGCAGCTCCAAAACTTCCCGCTGTTTTCGAGCTGAAGGAGCTCGAAAACATTACTGTGAATATATTTTCGAGTTCTTCGAGCTTGACATTGCTATTGTATGCGATTGTTTTTTATAAGCTTTTCAAGCTTTAACTAGTTACATTTTATGCTAATAGTTAAAAATTTAAGAATCAAAAATCATTAATGAAGAAGCGGTTTTTAAATTTCTATTCCTGATTATGTTCAATAAAATAAATGTGTTAGGGCAGAAATCAATGTCAGTGATAAAAATCAAGATTTAAATGAGTTTTGACTCAGGTCAGAGCAATAATATATGCGAAATATCCGAGAAAAATATTAAAAACTGTGTTTTTTCAATTTTTCGTTGATAATATGATTTAAACTAAAGTACAAGTTAGATGACATCATATGATAATCGAAAGAGACTATAAAGAGTTTCGTTAAATTTTAGAGCTGATTAAATTTTGAAATCGATAGGGTTACCCGTTTCGAAGATATTTAGAAAAACCAGTTTTTCGCTATTTCTTTCTCCAACGATATCTGTTGAACGCACTAACCGATTCAGATGATTGAGGCGAAAATCGAAGCGTTTTCCTGAGTTCTAGAGCTAAGTAGATTTTGAAGTCGATCTACTCGTTTCTGAGAAATAAAGAAAAAAAAACTAAAAAAAAAAATTGTTTTTTTTTCGTCATTCGCAAATATTTTCGAGTCTACTCGATCAAATGAACCGAAATTCTCAGGAAAGTTGATGGCCAACAAGCTCTTTCGATTGCCGTTAGAACCATTCAAATCGGTTCATTAGCTAAAAGTTTATAGACCGGTCACACACACACACACTCACGCACGCACACACCCAGATACATACACTCGGACATCATTCTGAAAACAGTCAGGATAGCTTCCTAGGACCAGAAACGTTGACATCTAATGAAAACTCGATTTTCCAAAATCGGGGTAAAAACGCTAACTTCCCGAAATTTATGATAATCATCGATTTTCTTAGCGAGAAGTTGAAAAATACATTCTTTCATTTTTACAGAGATAAATTATTTATTGTGAATAAATTCAACACTGAGAAAAAATTTCTCTTCGGACAACCGGATTGGTTTTGTTGAATTCTGTTAAACTAATATTTAATTGGGACAGCTAAATTTTATTACGTCAACTTAATCTATTTTGTCATTTTTAACAAATGATTTAATACACTCTATTTGGTTGACGTTAATATTTCTCTTGCTACGATGATAAAATTATTTGGTAAAGTTAAGGAAATATTTATTTGATAGACAACTAAATTATTTTGTAGTGTCAACAAACCCAAATATGAAAGTATAATATCATTATATTAACTCTAATAAATATTACTTAGACACAAAAAAATATATCCATTTAGAATAAATATATATATTAGGGTGCTCCATTTAAAACGAACATTTTTTTTTTTTTTTTAGCGGACACAAGAAAATTTTGTTATTTATGTTAAAAGAAAAATTCCCTGAAAAATTCAGCTCTTAATATTAATTTTAAGTACACGGAAAGAAAATTATAGGGAGTACTCCTATGCATTATAGGAATGGTTCCTATAATAGTATAGTAACCATTCCTATAATATTATAGGAATGGTTCCTATAATATTATAGGAATGGTTCCTATAATATTATAGGAATGGTTCCTATAATTTATAGGAATGGTTACTATACTATTATAGGAATGGTTACTATAATATTATAGGAATGGTTACTATACCATTATAGGAATGGTTACTATACTATTATAGGAATGGTTACTATAATAGTATAGGAATGGTTCCTATAATATAATAAAATTTTTTATTTTGCAAAATAGTGTAGAAATTTAATGTTAAAAAAAATCCAAAAATTATAAGACATCGGCTTACTTCAGTATCATCTTAAATTAAAACTAATATTAACTTTTCGAGATTTTACCCAAATTTGAGATTTTATCGAAATATAAATTTTTATTTTTAAAATTTGAATTTTCTTGAATGTTCTATGCTGAAAAAATTTCAGTTGAAAAATTTTGATGATTTTTGCCAAATACGAATTTTTTTTATGTCCCTGAAGTTCCGAACGTTCGTGCAACTAAAAATATATTTTTTTTTTAAAGATACTTTTATGATTATAGCAATGTGGATTTTTGTGTGGAGTGTTTTTTTGAGACCCCACGCTAGTCAAAAAAGTTTCAATCCAATATAGCCTCCGGAACACCCCTCTACGATCTACCCCTATCACTTATATATTTTTAAAAATCGCAATTCAAATTAAAACAATCTGGACTTTCGTGTAGAGTGTTTTTTTGAAACCCCACACAAGTCAAAAAAGCTTCAATCCAATATGGCCGCCGAAAAGACCCTCTAATTTATTTGCGATATTTAAAATTTTTATTTTTTTTTTCAATGTTTGAATATTTGTTTTTATGTTTAATAATACTTTTGTGTATTGGGAAACTTAGAATTCTGATACGCCAACTGGTGGCTAAAGCTATAACTACTTAAAGTAGGCTAAATTATGAATGTTTACATGTGTCTATACGTCCATCAGCTAATATAAATAATAAATACTTAATTGTCTTTATAATTATTGTTTTCCTATGAATTAAAAAATTGTTTTCGTTCAATTAAAAAAAAATTTCGAATTTATAAACATGGAACTTCCATCAAAAATAAGTAAATGTAACATATATTGTTTGTATGGTTGTAAAAGTCGTGATTCTAAAAATGACAGTGTACATTTTTCAATGTTCGTCAAAAAATTGCAAACGTGGTTACTTTGAAAAATAAAATGGATCAAGAAGATAAATTCGACCGTTTTGATAATTGCTGACATAAATGAAACAGTTTTGCTACCACGTGTTTGTATGAACCATCAAACCAACTTAACAAGAAAAACTCATACCCACGATCCTTCCACTTTTGAGAACTTGAACATTTATTTTATCCGGATCATCTCGAATACTTGATCATTGAAGACAAAAAGTAATGAGTGTAAATGCAGTAGACATCAGAATAATTTAAAATTATTAATAAATAGAATAAATAATTAATAAAATAAAATCTTTTTAAAACACGCATTTAAAACATTTTGAAATTAATAAGTGCATTTTTATAAATATTAATTTTTAAATTAGTTACTCCATTTATTTATGATTTTTAATTTGTCTAATGTCTGCTACATTTACACTCGTAAAAAGTAATAATTTTTAAACACTTATTGTCTTCACTAACTTTACCAAAGTTCAACAAGTGTCCGTGATTTATTATATTTCCATCACCGGTAAAATTTTTATTTTGAAGTGTTCCACTAATAAATTGATAAGAGTCTTGAATTGACACCCGCATTATTTATTGTAATAATCTTTAACACTTATAATGATTTTAAAAAACTATCAAAACATAAATAAGCCAGTTGATTTTGTATAGTAAACATTCAGAGTAGCCTACTTTGATTAGTTTATTTTTCGGCCACCAGATGACTAATATCTAAGCCACGCCCATTCTAAGGTTCCCAATTGTAAAAGTGATTTCCACACTTTTTTGAAAATTGATATTTTCATAATATTATAGGAATGGTTACTATACTATTATAGTAATGGTTACTATAATAGTATAGTAACCATTCCTATAATAGTATAGTAACCATTCCTATAATATTATAGTAATTGTTCCTATAATTTATAGAAACTATTCCTATAAGTTATAGGAATGGTTACTATATATTATAGTAACTATTCCTATAATATTATAGGAACCATTCCCATAAATTATAGGAACCATTCCTATAATTATAGGAACCATTCCCATAATGGTATAGGTATCATTCCTATAATTATATGAACTATTCCTGTAATTATGGGTAATATTCCTATAATTATAGGACGTATTCCTATAATTGTTGGTCGTCATTTCTATACTGGTATAGGATGAAATTTCATAAAATTATAGGAACCATTCCCATAATTTTCTTTCCATGTACTTCCTATCAAACATCAAAGTTTTCCCATTTAAAAAGCATGTAAATCGAATAACTTTTCTTTAAAATTACTATAACTTAGCCCGATTTTGAGCTATCGTTTTGAAACCAGTTTTTATTTGTAGAGTATTTGTTGCTTTTCAAAAGTGTATGCGATGGTTTTGGTCTAACTCGATCCACGTCGATTTTATCAGCTCCGAAAGACAAATTTTCACTTTTTTCATTTATTTTTATTAATAGTGAAGAAATGGTTCATCTCACAACAAATATGCATAGCACCAATCTTTTAGGAAATTTTATGCTCTACAAAATTGCTCACGACACTTATATTGCTAAAGTCCACTGTTCATGAGATACATGAATTTTAACATTTTACAAAAAAAAAAATTGTTATCTTACTATGGTACTAATCTTTTTATTGTAAAATGTTAAAATTCATGTATCTCATGAACAGTGGACTTTAGCAATATAAGTGTCATGGGCGATTTTGTAGAGCGTAAAATATCCTAAAAGATTGGTCCTATGCATATTTGTTGTGAGATGAACCATTTCTTCACTATTAACAAAAATAAATGAAAAAAGTGAAAATTTGTCTTTCGGAGCTGATAAAATCGATGTGGATCGAGTTAGACCAAAACCGTCATATACACTTTTGAAAAGCAACAAATACTCTACAAATAAAAACTGGTTTTAAAACGATAGCTCAAAATCGGGCTAAGTTATATTAATTTTAAAGAAAAGTTATTCGATTTACATGCTTCTTAAATGGGGAAACTTTGATGCTCGATAGGAAGTACTTAAAATTAAAATTAAGAGCTGAAATTTTCAGGGAATTTTTCTTTTAACATAAATAACAAAATTTTCTTGTGTCCGCTAAAAAAAAAAATGTTCGTTTTAAATGGAGCACCCTAATATATATATATTTGTTCGAGGTTAATAAATATATATTTAAACCTAATGATTATTGATTTAAAAAGTTATGGTACTAGGCAGCAGTAGCAGAAGTAGTTCGGTGTGAGCATCGATAGATCGCGCCCACCTTTTGTAGTGTCCCTGGTAAGAATCTTATTTCAGAGTTATTATATTCAAAACTTGAAACACTTATTAGACGGGTTCTCCGCTGTTAATTAGCAGAGTAATGATAACCCAATAATAATTTAATATTAATGTTTCCCTGAACAATTTTTGTCATAGTACAAAAAAAAAGTACTTGTAAAAGAAATAAGTTATTTTTCTAATTATGCATTTATTGAATTATTAAATAAATATTCTGTTATTTGTTATAACATTTAATTACTGCTAATAACTCATTCTCTAAGGCTCACTAATAGATTTCATTATGACTACTTTATAAGCTCTACAGGTAATCAATTTGATTTTATGCTGGCTACTTAACGCGTAATTTTCTTTACTAAATATTTGTTATAATTTGTTAATTATTTGATAGTTTCTAATGATTTGTTTTGTTGGTGGATTATAAGATATTTAGTTAAAAAAACCAAATATATGATTGGCAATAGGCAATCAAATCATTTTGTTGTCATAACTAAAATTTAGTTACCAGAAGAAAATTTGTTTCTCAGTGTACAAAAATTGAAATTTATCTGTCAGAATGATGGTTTTCGGTTCGATTATCGATAATCGAGTTTTCATCTGACCTCGACATATTAAAATCCGAACAAGCTATTTCGACTTTTGGTGAAAGAAAATCACGCGCGCGCGCTTGTGTGTGTGTGACTGTATGTGTGTGTTCACATGAGTGTGAAAATTCCATAACTTCCACAAGAAAAAATGAAAACAAGAACTATTTCAGTGTAATCTGTAGAAATGAGCTCTTCGAATTCAAAATTATAACCGTTTCAATTCATACCGTAATTTTGAAATTTTGTGCAATAATTAAGATATTGCAGTTTAGGCAGCAAGTTTCGTAGTTTTAATACGTAATTTACGCTGAATAAAATTTTTAAGAATTATCATCTCTTATGACGGAAGTTTTTTTTTGTTTAAAAACTTATTTATATAAAAAACTGTAAAAATCACGATTCTCCCTTCACGGTTTTGGAAACCTGAGAAAAAATTATCAGACCTGACCATGCCTGATCAAGCCTAAAAATGGACCTGATCATGCCAGTTCAGGCCATGTATGATCAGGCCAGAAATTAGACATAATCATTCCTGTTCATGTCTGATTTAGCCTGATATGAGATTACATTTAAAATCTTAGTTATAATTAAATATAACTAACTTAGTTATAATTATAGATGGGTCATTCCATGTCAAATCGACCAATGGTTGGAATCGACCCCTTTTGATTTGGACGAATTTTGTTTAGAAGTTTCCTATTACCATATAACGCAATTCTGCCAAAGAAAAAGAATTTGAATATTTTTCTTAAAAAATTATGCGAAATTCAAAATTTCGCGATTTTTCCTGTTTTTCAACAATATTCTTTCAATATCTCGAAAACTATAATAGTTATAATAATCATCCAAAGCTTTTTTTTTAAAGAGATACTTGAGTCTACGAAAAAAAAATACTCCAAAAAAAAATTTTGAAAAACGACAAATTTGTCAAATTTTGAATTCTTGAAATTCGTCAAAAATGACGATCGAAATAAAATGTTTAGCTCAATTTTTAACTTCCCGCTAAGAAAATTGCAAATTTTCAAAAATTCGGGAAGTTATTGGTTTCAGTCCGATTTGTGAAAATCGAAATTCCAACAGATGTCGACGTTTTGAGGTCCTAGAAACCCTAGTAAAAATAAACGAGAGCTGCCTCGTTTTAAACTACACGGAAAAAAAGAAATGTTAAAATTCACCCGAATTATCAATACTTTTTATTGTTTCAAATAGTAATGCGGCGCCCGGGTGCGATTTTGTTATTTATTATAAAGTATAAGGTTAAAATATATGAGTGATCTGTTAAAATATACTTATGCTCAAAGAAAAAAAGTATAGGGTAAAGATATAGTTTTTAACATTTCAAATAGTAAAAATTATTATTTTGAATTGTATAGTTTCAATGGCAGGATGATATTTTTTAGACTGACGATAGTAAAAATTAAAACTTAAACCGTGAATTTTAAAGTTTCAAACAATAAAAATCTCTAAGTCGATGTATTTAATTTTATAGTCGATCGTTACTTTTTCTTATGCTACCGTAGTAATAATTTTTGTTCTAAACCCTCATTTTTATTGTTTCAAATAATAAAAATATATATATATATATATATTTTTTTTTTCTATTTTCTATTTTTTTATTTTGAATTATTTATTTCCGGCTTTTACCGTTTGCTGTCGTAGTTCAAGGTTTATTCGGGTTTCTGATTTCACCCCCTTCCTTCTCCCTTCTTCCATTGTCTGTTTTCTCATCGTTGTGCATCTAATTGATTGTATCCTTGTTTGTATTTTGAATAACTGATTCAGTCGGGTACAGTATGTAGTTGTTCGAATTTTTATATGAAAAATCATCAGAAAAATCTCAGCCGACTCTCGGGCTTGAACCGCCGACCTTACGTGAACAGAGTCCAGTCCCTGGCACTTAGAGCGCTCGGCCACAGCATGCGTATGAGAATCGAAAGTTATTTCCGTATTTAAATGGATGACGGTAGCGCATGAAATTTTACTGCATCAAACAATAAAATTTGCTGAGGCTGACACATACTTTTTACAAATTGACGAAGTATAATGTACAGTTTCATATAGTCAATCTTTACTGATTTCAGTGGAAATATTTAATATTTGCTTTAATAATAAATATCCGTGAAAATTTATTTATTCCCGTTTATATCATTAAATTTGACTGTTGACTAATATTAAAATTTAAAAACAACTCCTGGTAAAGTTTCTTAATTAGAGGACTTTACAAAATAACGTTCTAACTAAATTTAGTATTTTGTATCCTCTATATTTTTATTGTTTGAGACTTTAATTTCTTATTTTACAAACGATAGATATTTAAGTTTTGGCTGTTAAACTTTAAAGTTTAATTTTTTTAGTGTTTACTTTGTCTTTTTTATAGTTTTAAATGATAATTTTATCTAAATGAACTGTATATTTTAACATTCGATTTATAATTATTATTTTTTAAATGTTGAAATCACAATATTACTATTTGAATTTATATTAATCACTAAAAACATGATAATTATTAGACATCAAACTTTATTTATTACAGTTCCTTTTTTCCGTGTAGGCGCTAGCTAGCGAAATCGAGGCAGTTCTAGAGATTGTGTGCCACCTATAATTAAGGAATTGGTATAGCATACGCCTACATATTGTCTACATCAATGAATATTTATGTTTACATATAACTCAGTGATTAACCTCTAATTCATTATTAAACATTTATAAGCAGTGTAATCCCGTGAAAAATGAATCATACATGGCCATGCGTGGCCATGTATGGTTCATGCATGGAGCATACATGGCCATGCATGGCCGTATATGGTTCATGCATGGAGCATACATGGCCATGCATGGAGTATACATGGTCATACATGAATCATACAAGGCCATGTATGGCCATGCATGGACATGTATGACTATATATGTCAGTGATTAAGTGAACATATATGCCCATGCATGGCCGTATATGGTTCATACATGGCCATACATGGAGCATGTATGGCCATACATGGGCATACGAACTTTTTGAATACAGTCATGCATGGCCATATATGAATCATACAAGGCCATGTATGGCCATGCATGGTCATACATAGTCATGGATGACTATATATAAGACTGCTTTTTTTAGCGACTATTTTTTTTTTTGCTCCCATCCCGAAATTTTGTTGGAAATACCCTCCAAAAAATTCCCTGAGAGTTTAAGCCCTTAATATTAATATAAAGTACTTTCCCAGAGCAGGCGCAGATTTCCCATTCAAAATACACGTAAACTTGGGTTTTTATGTTTTAAACTTCTGTAACTCCGTGGCATTTTATGACATCATCTCGCCCAAAGTCGGGATTTTCTCAGAATTGAATGCTCTTCAAAAGTACCCATTATCGCGAAGTCGTAACTCATACGAGTGGGGTAGTACGGACCGCTAAACTAAATTTTTTCATAGAATTCTTGTTTCTTCACTCATTATCTCATAAACAACAAGACCTACAGAAAAAATATAAGTAACAATTCTATAGGAAATTCAATTTCCAACAAAAAAGGTCCTTAGCACTAAATCACTACGATCGATATTTTCTGAGATATTAATTATTGAAGTTTACGTAGCATTGAATTCCCATAAAATGTCGAATCAAATCTTAGAAAATACTGATTTTTTATTTGGCTAATATCTCAGAAAATACCGATCTGAGTGATTCAGTGCTTGGGACCTTTTTTGTAGGAAATTAAATTTCCTATAAAATTGTCATTTACATTTTTTTGTAGGTCTTGTTGTTTATGAGATAATGAAAGAAAAAAAATTAAAAAAGTTCGTATGCCTATGTATGGCCATATATGCTCCATGTATGGCCATATATGCTCCATGTATGACCATGTATGAACCATATACGGCCATGCATGGCCATATATGTCCAACTAATCACTGACATATATAGCCATACACGACCATGCATGACCATACATGGCCTTGTATGATTCATATACGGCCATGCATGGCCATGTATGATTCATTTTTCACGGATATAAAAAATTTGAGCTGACTATTACAATTACTTATAAACAGGATGTTGTAGTGAAAAAAAATAGAAAATTTTTTTGATATCACTAACAGCATATTGATGATTATATTTTGCTTTTTCGAAAGTGATTATATCCTTTCAATCATACGTAGCACAAGTAAACTTCGTTGTAACTGTCGGTCGCATAGCTTAGTCGACAAAGCGTCGGTCTCTCGTACGGAAGGTCCCGGGTTCGAATCCTACTAAAGCGGGTGGTGTCATTAATAAGTCTAGCGTTTTTTCTCTGAATTAAAAATTTCCAATTCGATTAGGAATTCAATTATCCGCAAATCTGATAATCTCTGCGTCGCCAAAATAAGTAAAAAAAAAAAAAAAAAATTAAAAAAATTTTTTTTTATTTAGTTATAATTTCTATACCTAGTCATTTCAAGTCATGTATGGCCGTATCAAGCTATGTATAGTCATACACGGCCATGCATGGTCATACATGGCCATGCATGGAGCATTCATGCATGGCCATATATGACTCATTTTTCACGGGAGTATATTACTACCCTAGGCCAGAAAGTTGGATTTTCTGGCGCATGGAATATAGATGCCGAGGCGAAGCCGAGGCTTCTATATTCCATGTGTCAGGGTATCCAACATTCTGGCCGTGGGTTGTATACTATTCTTCTTGATCTCCAACCGAAAGTACGGAATTACGGATACAGGCGGGGGGAGGGGGCGGCCCGCCTGACTTTTGTAAAACCGAGGCGAAGCCGAGGTTTTACTGGTCGGGGCGGGCTATAAAAAAAAATCTGAAAAATAATTGATCCTGCAAGCCATCCCTGGAGCTTAGACAGTGTCTCCCACAATTAAAAAAATTTCAATGGCTTACATCTCTCATAACCGTATCAAAATTATATTAATTAATTAAAAAAAAATTAAAACTTTAATCAAAAACGGACAAACGTAGTCGTAATTTCGCTACGATATAGATTTAAAAAAAATTACTTGCAATTGATATCAATTGGAAGCTGAACAAAATTTTTAAAATAAATTTCAGTAAAATGTTCATGTCAATTTTATAATTCCAATTTTCAAATTTTATAGACTAAAACTTATTCAACAAATTTCATTTAACTCCCAACTGATATCAATCGCAAGTCATTTTTTTTTATAAATTGTATATAGTCGTCCCGGAGAAAGCTTGGGATTTTTTCCCACTATTATTTTTTCCCCCTCTATTATAATATTCCGAAAAAGATATTCTGCGCATGCGCAAAGCTAAATATTATGGTAGAGGTGGAATAATTGTGGTAGGGCAAAATCCCAAATTTTCATTGGGACGACTATACCTCGGTGAAATTACGACTACGTTCTCCTTTTTCCAACTAAGGTTTTAATTTTTTTTCAACTAATTAATAAAATTTTCATATGGTTATAACAGTTGAAACCCCTAGAAATTTTTTAAAAAGCGGGGGGTACAGTCTAAGAATGCCCTTAATATCACTCAGTAATATTAACTCTTAAAAATTATAGTAATTATCAACGATTTAAAATGATCTGTGTTGGTTATGTTGTTGGTTATGTTGAGCTGTCAGTACGCCGGCACTGTCACTGTATACCATACACTTTATAGTGTATTATTCATGTGTAAGTATACTCACACAAGCGCGCTAGTGAATATAGTTACACGACTAAGCCAGAAAAAGAACGTAGTCCACCAGAGCGCGCTGTAATTCGTGTAAGCCACAAAAGTTGCTCTTTCTGGAGCGAAAAGCAACCAGGAAGTCCGTACTTTCGGGTCGGGGATCAAGAAAAATTTAATTTAATTTATTTTCATTCTAATACAGTAAAATTTATTGAACGGGATAGTAAAATTAGTTTCATATTTTTTATTAAAATTTACTCCATTTTTTTCTCCATGTCTATTCACTGCAAATTCACTGCAAGTTCACTATGAATTCACTGTGAATTTACTGTAAGTTTACTGTAAGTTCATTCTAAATTCATTGTGAATTTGCTGTGAAACCACTGTGGGATCACCATAAAACTACAGTGACCGAATGGCACAAAATCATGGTGATTTCACCGTAGTTTCATCATGATCTCACGATGTTTTTACTATAATCTCACCGGAACCCTTGTAGGAAAAAAATTTTTTACGACGGGGCCTGTCTTGGCACAACATTGGATTACCGAGCCTCGGTTTGCTAGTTTTGGCCCAAGAGTTTGCCAATCCTCAACTCCCGAGCCTCGGTTTGTTAATCTTGGCCCAAGAGTTTGCCAATCCTCGACTACCGAGCCTCGGTTTGCTAGTTTTGGTCCAAGAGTTTGCCAATCCTCGACTACCAAGCCTCGGTTTGTTAATCTTGGCCCAAGACTTTGCCAATCCTCGACTACCAAGTGTCTTGGTTTGATAGTTGCGGCTTACGAGTCAATTTTCTATCAAATTTATTCGATTTTGCTAATAATTATTTTTTTATTTGAGTTCAAATAACCTTAAGCAGTAAATATAATGATTTTATATTACTTAAATAAGAAAAAAACGTTGGAAAATCCAAAATTGCACACCTCAATCGCTCATTTTATTTTGAATCATTACTTTTATTTTTTTTTTTTTATCATGAATTTTTATTCAACTTTTAAATTATTAATTTGATTTGTTTATTACTTAATTCCAGTTTTTATTAATTTGATTTGTTTATTACTTAATTCCAGTTTAATTTTTTTTTTATTTAAATTTTTTCTAAATATCCCGCATTTTTGTGGTAGATGTCGCTTTTTTTTCAATCCTACTGTTTACGCTAGTGCTGCCACCAGTAGTTGATGGGGAGAAAAAAAGAAAAAAAAATCTACTTTTGTAATAATAACAATAGTAAAAATAAAAATGGCCGCTCAACTTTTCGTGAATAATTAGTTTTACGTTTTTAATTAATTACAATTAAACTAAAAGGATTTAGACAGTAATTTTCAATAGGGTTCTTGTGATCGAAAATACAAAGATAACAAAAAAAAAGTTATACTGATTAATTGTTTCTATCGAGAGTTATTTGGTTTACTAAGTTTCATACACGACAATTGACAACTCGTGTCACTGGGATTAAAATAATTTATATTTAATTAATGGAATAATTAATCGACTTAATATTGGGTCGAAATTATTCTTTAATAAATTGTCTTTGTATTAGTATATAATTTGACCCATTTTATTGTAATTGAAAAAGTCTAGAGATAATTTAATGTGAGTGAATGAGTCAAAAAATTTAGAGCGATCATAAAGCAACCTCAGCGCTTTCGCGCTTGAGGTGTGCAAAATTTCACATATCATATAATTATAAAACAGCAAAATAACAAATACTACTTAAAAAACTCCGGTTTCTATGAATAGCCTCACAGCCTAGTGGATACGAGACTTGCCTAGCAGCCATGAAGGACCAGGTTCGAGACCCAGCAAATGCAAAAAAAAAATTATTTCCACTAGTTTACTCGATTTCTCTATGTCCAAATTTACCTCAATATCTTACCATTACACCCATGATTACCGATATAATTTTTTTTTTTTTTCAATTTATTTATAATAAGTATATAGCTGCTTTATTAATTATCAAAAGCCTTGGTACAATACTGACATTCGATATTGGAACAATATTAATATGCAGCCTCGGCACAATACTGGTACTCGATATTGGGCTAGAGTGTCAGGCCTGGCATGAAGTTATCATCCCGATACTCAAATGAGCTTGGGCCAGGCTTGAATTTCTAGCTTGGCCCAGAGTTAGCAAGTATTGGGCCAAGCCTCAACTAAGCCTGGGCCCATCGTCATTTCCTACAAGGGAATTTCACCATAATTTCATAGTGATTCCAAGTCCGCGAGGGTCAGAATTTTAACATACGCTTTTTTTTTACACTTTAACGATTCGTTTTTTACTGTGTACGTGAACAGATATGATCATGTCTGGAAATTTTTCCCCTATTTGAGTGCAGATATGACCATACATGATCATACATGGCTTCATATATGATGATCATTCATGCATGCCCGCATGAAAAAATATATATGTTGAAAATATACGTGACATATATGTGATATATACAAAATATATGTACGCAAAAAAAATATACGTCAAATATTTTCAGTTATATGTTGATATAAATGTATGCATATATGATTTCATAGATGTCAGGATATACGTGGAATATATAAGAAATATATGTAGACATATATTTTCTCATTAACGTCAATGTATGTGTCTGCATATATACAAAAATTTACGAAAGTATATATCTCAATATATGTATCACCATATATGTAATTATATATCTCAACATATACAGCTATATACATTCACATATATATTAATCTATATAGAAACGTATATATTTACATATATGCAAACATATATGTTTATATGTATGCAAATATATATTGACATATATTTCAACATATTTGTTACAATATCACAAACATACATGATTTTTTTTTTATTTTCAATACCTGAAATCCCTAATGGAAATTTTTCGGACTTTTCTCTGAAAAACTCTAAAAAAGTTTAGAAAATATATGTGGGTATACATATAAACATATATGAAAAAATATATGTGCATATATTTTTATATATATGCTCGTATATACACAAATATGTAAGTCAAAATATATTTAGTATATATGTAAAAATATATTTTTACATATATTCAAAGATATATGTAAAAATATATGTTGGCATTTATGTAAAATATATGTGACTTATAAATGAGAATATATGCAAACATATATGCAGTTTTATACATAAACATATATTTACACATATATGTAACTATGTATGCGCACATATAATTTAATGCAAAAAAAATATATGTCAAAATATATGTTTCTATATTTGACTTATATTTGACATATATTTATGAGTATATTTTTCACATATATATTTTTCCATGCGGGTGATCAGATATGCGATCATATAGGATCATACATGAACAGACATGATCATATCTGAGCTCATTTATGATCATACATGAACAGATATGATCATATCTAAGCATTTTTTCCCGGGACCTTAAACGTCAAAATCGGTTAATTAGTTCAAAAAATATCAGCGTTGAAAAGTTAAAAAAATAACATTCTATGTTATTTTTTCCAGATAAATCAAAATGTACTGTACTAAAATGTGTCTAGAATCTTACAAACTTTTTCTCTTTATGGTTTCTTTTGATAATCATATAATGCCATCAAATTTGTTCTTTAGTTTAAACCATATTATCGACAAAAAAATTGAAAAAATACAGTTTCTAATGAATTTCTCGGATATATTAAATATTATTGCTCTGACTTAAGCTAAAACCCCTTAAAAACCTGATTTTAATCATTGACATTGATTTCTGCATCAACATATTTATTTTATTTAACATAATCGGGAATGAAAATTTTAAAACCGCTTGTTCATTAATAATTTTCGATTCTTAAACTTTTAAACTCTAGCATAAAGCGTAACTTGTTAGAGTTTGAAAAACTCATGAAAAAACAATCGCTTGCAATAAGATTTTCGAGCTCGAAGAGCTCGAAAATATAGTCACATTAATATTTTCGATTTCCTCGAGCTCGAAAACAGCGGGAAGTTTTGGGGCTGGCCCGCAGGGTCAACCGACAGACCGATTTTTTTTATTTTGAGTTAAGTCAAGTTGAGAAATCAATCAATTTTGTGAATTTCAGCAGTAAAAATTTCGCTTATTGACATAATAATGTGGAAAAAGACCATTACTGACGGTTATATTCTAATTTATTTGATGTCTATCAAATATAATTATTATTTTTCATATAATAATATGAAAAAAGACCATTTGTGACAGTTATACTTTTATTTCTTGATATCTCCCTGATTAAAAACTCCGATTGAACCTGATTGAAACTCAATCAGAATTCTATCAGTTTCAATCAGAAACAAATTTCCAATCAGAAATGTTCAGGAGCGTTCGACGGTTCTGATTGACTTTCTATCAGTTTCAATCAGATTCTATCAGAAAAAATATTTAGTATTTTCTGATTGAAACTGATTGGATTTTTCTCTATCAGTTTCAATCAGATTCAATGCTCGTACGCAATGCTTTATTGAGAAATGAATTTTCATTTCGGATGGAAATCTATGTTGCAGCGATCATCTCATTAAAAAAACGCTTTTATATTGAAGATTTGAATTTCTTGGAAGTTTATTCTAATTGAAGTTTTTTAAAATCGTCAGTTATCTAAAATGATGGAAATCTTTACATATTTACTGTATTAAGACGCGAAAACAATCGAGTTGCGAGATTTATTAACAACTATAAGAAATACAGATTCTCGTACAGTCACTCAAGCTCTTATCGTATTTTCATTTAAGCTGCGTACTGTTAACTCAAATAGATTGATATCAGCGACTTTACAATTGGAGAATGAATGTTTGAAAATATTGTGACAAAGTGATATAATCATTTGAGAAGGATGTTTTACCTCGGTATTTTGGTTTTCGATCTATGTCTCGAGATGATCCCATTCAAAATAATTCATCACCACTTTTAAAAAGTTTGCTTGCTAATTGCAGTGATAAGCTTTTCTTGATTTACGATGGAACGTATGCTCGTCACCAAAAGAACTCGAATAACGCATATCAAAGAAAGTCTTACTCTGGGCAGAAGAAAGAACCGTTAAGTAAGCCATTTACTATTTATACGACAAATGGATGTAGATATGTTAGGGTCCTATAATGCCAACATGAATGACGCTACTATAATGAAAGACATTATCGATACTCCTGACGGTATCCCTTGTAGGAAAAAAAATATTGACAACGGGGCCGGCCTTAGCACAATACTGGGCTACCGAGGCTCAGTCTCCCAAGGTTGGTCCGAGATCCGACCAACGCTTAACCCTGATTAAAAACTCTGATTGAATCTGATTGAAACTCAATCAGAATTCTATCAGTTTCAATCAGAAACAAATTTCCAATCAGAAATGTTCGGGAGCGTTCGAGGGTTCTGATTGACTTTCTATCAGTTTCAATCAGATTCTATCAGAAAAAAATATTCAGTATTTTCTGATTGAAACTGATTGGATTTTTCTCTATCAGTTTCAATCAGATTCAATCAGAAATAAAAATTTTAATTTTCGATTATTTTTCGATTGAATCTGATTGAAACTAATAGATAAAAATCCAATCAGTTTCAATCAGATTCAATAAGGAAATAATAATTTTGAAAAAATTATTTTCCGATTGCATCTGATTGAAACTGATTGAATTTTTCTCAATCAGTTTCAATCAGATTCAATCGGAAAATAATTTTTTAAAATTATTTTTTTCTGATTGAATCTGATTAAAACTGATTGAATTTTTCTCTATCAGTTTTAATCAAATACAATGAGTGAATAATATTTTATTTTTAAGATTACTTATCATGTTTTTATTAACTCGCTCTCATGTATGTCTGTCCAGTCGCGCGGAGAAAATAGTTGCCTCGAAACCTAGCAATTTTTATTATGCTGTCAACAACCTTGAGACAGGAAATGAAGCATAAAAAAAATTATTATACTCATACGAAAATTTATTATGCTGTATCACAATACTTACTACGCGCGAGAGACTTATCGATAAACTTTAATAACAATTACTTTCATACGTTATAATAATTCTGATGCGGCGTAACAATTTTCCGTATAGGTAAAATAATTTTTTGGATACTTCACTTCCTGTTTTAAGAGCAGCATAATAAAAATGGCTAGGTCTCGAGCCAACATATTTCTCCGTGTAGAATATTCTAATTGATTTTAAACTATCCTCCTGATTAGCTAGATATATTGCTAAAGTTTCTAGTAAAAATGAAACGAGGCACTGGCTAGCATCTCGCTAGCGTCGCTGTGGAAACCTCAAATTTCTCATAATATAGAAAAATTTAGTGCTCCAAATTTAGGCCTCAATTTCTCAAATGAGGTAACCTACGCAGATTCCCTCACTTTTTTTCGTTAAAAATAAATACTTTGGACGGAGAATCTCAAAAAATTTGACCCAATAATAAAAAATTAATTATAAATTTGCAGAAAAATTACCGGAACCTCTATAAAGTATAATGAATGAAAATGAATATTTATTTTTATTTATCTCCATTCAAAAAAAATTTAATGGTTACTATGAGAAAATAGTTAACTGAAAGAAAATTTAGTAGGGGAGCCTGGGGCACAAATGCCCCCTTCCCCAAAAATTATAAAAACAAAAGTTTTTTTTATTTCCCGTCAAGTTATGATCTTTGTAATGCTTTTATCATATTTCAGGCCAATATGTGATATGTGGGGTAAAATGGACCACTCAAAACAAAGAAATAGTAACGAAAAAGTTAACTTGACGAAAAATAAAAAAAAAAAAATAATAATTTCGTTACAATTTTTTTTTGAGTGTTCCATTTTGCTCCGCACATCACGTATTGATCTTAAATGTAACAAAATTAGTATAAAGGTCATAACTTGACGGAAAAATTGAAAAAAATAATTTTTTTGAAGGGTCCATTTTACCCCACATATCACATATCGACCTACAATATGATTAAATCATTATAGAGGTCATAACTTGACGGAAAATAAAAAAAAAATTTTTACCTAATTTTTGAGGGGGGCCTTCGTGCCCCAGGCTCCCCTATACATTTTTTAATTAAAATACAAAAATTTATTGAGGACAAAATGTTTGATTTTGTATTCTATATCATTTCGGAAATTAAAAAAAAAATTTTTTTTGAGACCTACTGAAAGTTTGTCCAGGAATGTAGAAAAGCGAATAATAATAATAAATTAATCAATTTATTTTATTTTTACACATAAATTTTTCTAAGTACTCAGATTTTTTTTTAACTCGAAAATTTTCTAAGTCCAGAAAACGGTAATTTTTTTTTTTGAGGATTTTGAGAGCTCCGTTAGAAGTCAAAACCGATGAAGAGTTTGCATTTAGACTTCATAGATTTAGAGTGCCAATATTGTATTATTTTCCGACCGGTAGATAAAAGATCAAAGGAATTGAATTTTTGAGGTCCTAACTAGAATTTGTTTTTTGACTCGGGCATATTATCTATGAGATGAAAGTAGTTTAACATTGGACAGTTTAAAAATGGTAAGTTTAATATAGTATAAATCTTTTTTACTTTAGAATGTTCTACTGTTAAGTTATAGCAATTTAAAAAAAAAAAGTTATTTAATTTACATACTTTTTAAATGGAAAAATTTGATAGTCGAGAAAAAGTACTTTAAATTAAATTTAAGAGCTAAAATTTTCAGGGAATTTTTCTCAATATAAACGGCAAAATTATCTTGTGTTGGCTAGAAAAAAAAAATTTTCGTTTCAAACAAAACGGATTCAATTAGAAAATAATAATTCATTTATCGATTATTTTCCGATTGAATCCAATTAAATCCGACAGAAAATTTTCAATCAGTTTTAATCCGTTTCAATCGGAAAATAACAATTCAGATAATATTAATAATTATTAAAATTTAGGCAGATATGAATTTCATTTGTCATGAATTCAGCAATTTTTGAAGTATCAAAGTATAGAATTCTATCGGTCTTTCCAATTTAATAAATTTTATAAAAAGTGAAAACAAGCATTTTTCAGGATTATGTATAAACTTTTTTTGAAGAACTGTATTGATTGAATTAAAACTATCACAAAAATAAAAAAAAGCATTTATAAAAAATTATATATACATTAGGTTGGTTAAAAAAAAAAATTTTTTTTTTGGTATCCAAAAATTGAAAGTATACCTAAAAACCAAAATTTCTGTACCAATTCAAGCTCTTAATAATAATACTACGGTTTGCGTCCAGCCGTTTTTATTCATATTTACAGAGTATTTAAATAACACGGGAAAAAAACTTTTTATATTTTAGAATTTCCTAACTTATAATCTAATCAACGAATTATGATGCACGATAGATATTTTTGTAGGAAATTGAATGCTCTACAACAAAAGTCTCATCATTTTTTGATAAATCTAACTGTTCAAAAATTATTTGAGCTTAAAGTCAAATTTATAGTAAATTTTGAGATCTTTTTAATTTTCCAGCGAAACTATCAGTTTTATCAGAAAATCTTATAGAAACTTTTTTGTGGGTAATTTCATTTCTCAAAAAGGCCATTCGGCAGCCGAAATGGGAGTAGATTTTTCATTATTTATTTATATATTTAAATCTGGAAGATAGACGGTAGCGTTTAAAGGTTCATTTGAAGCTTCTAAGATCAATTATATTTATGCTTGTCAATTTTCAAAAAATACTTTATGCATACTTTAATGTTGAGATTTTAAAAGTGTTACCCGGCAGTAATCAGAATTGGAACAGTTTCATAAATTTATTGAAAAGTTGAAGAACGAATGCAACAGCTAAATTTCAATAAATAAATAGGTAATTGTTGTTGAATATAAAAAAATAGTACTAAAATATAAAGCTCATTAGATAAGCTACATAAAAATATTAGCAAAATTCAACTATTATGAATTACTTGAAAGCTATTAAATGAGAAATTAAAAAAAAATTGTTTTTTCTATTTTTCTGAAAATTTTGGAATTCATCAAAGTACTAGAAAAAATTATCAAAAAAGTAAGCAACATAGCCTAAATTGAAGGAAATCGAATGAACATAAAGATTAAATCACCAAAAATAGATAATCTCTTTAGGATCAAAAGTTATTTAACGATAAATCAAGAAAAGTTGAATTTTTTGAAAAATTAAAAAATCTTTTAACGACAATAACTTTTAGTTTGCCTCTCTTTAAAGTATTAAAGTTTGACTCTAACTTAAGTAGACCAAGCTTTCTAGCTAAGGAATATGCAAAAAAAAATTTCATGAAGATCGGTACAGAATTGCGGACGCTATCGTTGGAGAACCGCGCGTTATATCGTATATATATATATATATATATATATATATGTATATATATATATATATATATATATATAAATACATATATAAACTCTTTCACCAATAGTATTTTCGGAACCTACTTGACTCAAATAAATAGAAAATGTTAAAATTTTTGAAAAGTTGCGTCATGAGGACAAATACAACAGTTAGATTTTTATAAAATCTACTAAAAATTATAATGAATGAAGTTTTCCAAAGTTTTGCTTTTTTTTCTGGTTATTTTCATTTCAATATCAAGTTCTTAAAAAAATAGTTTTCTGATTGATTTTTTATAAATTCTAAAATATATTTTTTGTATTTAAACTTATATTTTTTAAATAAATTTTTTCATGGGGGTGTTTAACGCCAGGATTTTCGTATGCAACTAATAGAAAAAAAAGTTGCTTGAACCAAGAGAAAAATTTCTTAAGAGAAAAGATATATATGGAGGAGAGAAAATTCATCAGTCCTAAGCAATAGCAGTAGGAGTAATTCGGTTCTCGCCACTAGATAGCGCCTACCACTTGTGTAGTGTCCCTGGTAAGAAACTTCGTTCAGACGTATTATATTCCAGACTTGGAAGCAATTCTAACAAGAGCACTCCTCTGTTCTTTGACAGAGCGACAAGTACAATTTTTGGTGGTAATATAGTATATTCTATATTACTTCATGACATGCAATCTAATTGTTAATATAGATTCAACGTAGATTTTGAAACATTCGGTTTTTTGATTTTCTACCGTTTAATAATATAGACAATTATTTTGTCCCGAGAATCGATAATTTTTTATTAATTTACAATCGAAACCTTCCGAAAAGATCCGATTAAATCTGATTGAAACTGATTGAAATTCAAAAATAAATTCTGATTAAATCTGATTGAAACTGATTGAAAGTCAATAAGAAATTCTGATTAAATCTGATTGAAACTGATTGAAATTCAATAATAAATTCTGATTGAACTGATTGAAAGTCAATAATAAATTCTGATTAAATCTGATTGAACTGATTGAAAGTCAATAATAAATTCTGATTAAATCTGATTGAAACTGATTGAAAGTCAATAAAAAATTCTGATTAAATCTGATTGGAACTGATTGAAAGTCAATCAGAAATTTCCGATTTACTTTCAATCAGAATTCTTCTGAAGTTTCCGATTAAATCTGATTGAAACTGATTGAAAGTCAATCAGAAATTTCTGATTAAATCTGATTAGACGTTTTCAATCAGTTTCAATCAGAGTTTTTAATCAGGGGCTATCAAATAAATAAGAATATAACTGTCAATGATGGTCTTTTTCGCATTATGATGACAATAAGTGGAATTCGTACTGCTGAATTTTACTCAATTACGTGATTGCTTAACTTTACTTAACAAAAAAATCAAGAAAAAAAAAATGTTTTTTTTCAATAAAATTAAAAAATTCATATTTTTGCGAAAACAAAAAACACAGTTCTAAAAATTTCAGAACCTTTTAAAACAAGTACAAGGTGTTATACAAAAAAAAATTGAGCCAAACATTTTATTTCGATCGTCATTTTTGACGAATTTCAAGAATTCAAAATTTGACAAATTTGTCATTTTTCAAAATTTTTTTTTGGAGTATTTTTTTTTCGTAGCCTCAAGTATCTCTTTAAAAAAAAGCTTTGGATGGTTATTATAACTATTATAGTTTTCGAGATATTGAAAGAATATTGTTGAAAAACGGGAAAAATCGCGAAATTTTGAATTTCGCATAATCTTTGAAGAAAAATATTCAAATTCTTTTTCTTTGGCAGAATTGCGTTATATGGTAATAGGAAACTTCTGACCAAAATTCGTCCAAATCAAAAGGGGTCGATTCCAACCATTGGTCGATTTGACATGGAATGACCCATCTATAATTATAACTAAGTTAGTTATATTTAATTATAACTATGTTAGCTGTATATTTAATTAAATATAACTCATATATAATTTCATGTAACTATAAATCAATAATTAATAAATTAGATATAAAATTTTGAAGACCCCTAGATTCTATCACGTATAAGATTTTTATTATTACTTGGAGTTGATACGAAACTTACACGGAGAGAAATGTATGGTATTTATCGCCATACTCTTATTACAGTATTGCGTCAAGTACCATAAGTATGGCGTTATTTACCATACTGTATAGTACAGAAAATTTTGCGTAGTTTACATGTCTGTATAGCAGAATTGACCAGACAAGTATGGCCTTGAGGCCCATACTACATAGAAGAAACGGCAACGCCACTAGGGCATTCCGCAATAGATCTTTGTGCTGTACTAAATTCACTATCGGATTACTACCCATACCGCTTAGATGTAGCGGCAATACTCCGTCGATAAATAGATGAAAATTTATTTATGTAAACAAGTGTATGTATCATTGTGTATGTGAGGAAATAATTGTTATTTAAAATATATGTGAATTGTTAGTTGTGCTTTTTCAAACCATTCATTCATAAACCAAAAATTTATAAAAAATAATAGATGTTAAAATATAAAAAAAATATATTTTTCATATAAAAAATACATAAAAAATATATAAATATGTATGAAAATGTATTTTAAATAGCTAACTTGTGGCCGATTTTCGTATATATTTCAAATATATTAAAAATATATCTTAAAGTACATAAAAATTATAGCTATGAAAATATAAAAAACATATATCGAAATACATTTTTTTATATAAATTTTATATATTTTTTTTTTTCCTAGGTTAACAATTGTTGGTTACAATAAAAATATAATTTTTATATATATTTATAACATTTTCATAATTTTATATTTTAAATATATTGTTAATATATTTTTTTAATATTATATATAATTTTTTTATATTTTTATACATGTATTTTTAATATATTCTAAAATAAATTTTTAACATATTTAAAATATTTAAAAAATATATTAAAATCGGCCAAAGGTTAGCTATTTAAAATATATTTTTTATACGTTTATACATTTTTAATACATTTTTTTTTTGTATGAAAAGTATATTCTTTTTATAAATTTTTTTCATGGGGGATATAACCTATTTTTTGAATCAAATAAACTTTGGTAATACTACAATATTAGCATAAGTAATTTCACAATATTGAATAGCATTATCTACCAGAAGCATTGTGGATACCGCCAAGCAGTATGGGCTTGACGCCCATTAATATAAAAATATTAATAGCTTAAAATTCTTTATTTATTACCCTATTGTTAATTAATTTTTAAGTAATCAAATGAAAATTTCATTGACTTCTCAGTCACCAAATGAAGTTTTTTTTTCATGGTTTATATGTGTTCAGTCACGAGCTTAGACAATTTGAAAAGCTTCGTGCATTTCCGCAACAGCCGTGAGTTGCCGAACTCGCTACTGACTGATAGTCAGTATAGTGCCGGGTCACTCGCTATTTGGGCCCGGTACATACAAATTCTAGCTCATGGCCGAGTCAAGTTGGCATGAGAGCCCCGCTCCCAGCCGACCAATCAGGAAATTCGCTTTAAACATCGAAGCTGCCACGTCACCACCAAGCGGCCACGTCGTCTCCAACTACATTTTCTCTGGGTCTTTTTCGCTCCTGAATTCAAGAGTACAACCTCGTACTCTAAAACCGTTCCGCTTTACTATGAATATGATAATTCTTAGTTGCATTCGCTATCTCATATACGGTTTATCGCATTCGCTTTTTCATATTATCTTCTCACACTTTTAAGTGTAAATAGTGTCAATAAATATTTAATTTATTTATTATAATAATTTGTGTAATTTTTTAGTTGTTAAGATTACATCACACCTAAACCAGATCCTTTTGCGCATTCGCTTACTTTACACATGCGTTATTTATTAAAATTTAAGATTTCGATAGAAAATTTTACTGCTCACGATTAGTTTAAACAATATGAAATTATTTATCAAAGCACGCCAGTTACTGATCGCTCTCAATACAGTGAGCGGCCGCGCGTCTCAGGCTCCATTGCAGCTGCAATATAATAATTAAATTTATTTAATGCCGTACGATGGACGGTGGAGAAAAAAGTGGTTCATCGTGGTCAAAAGTGATTTATAGGTGTGTACTCCACTTGGAATCACTTTGATCATTCAGATATTATTATTATTTGATGAAAACAACAATAATAATACTAATAATGATGATAAAAATATAATAATTAAACTTTTTTATTTGCAGCTTTGATCAGTCATAATTCAAAGTAACATTTAAAAATATTATTATTCCAAAGAAATATTTATTAAATGCTAACAAACATTTATTGGTATTTAATAAATGAAATTATTGCATCCAAACAAATGAATTTATTAACATTTAATAAATTCTTCGTTATATCCATAAAATAAAATTAAACTTCCATTCATTTTTTATTACTATTATTTATCATTATAATTATGAACAAAAAAAAAAAAAAAGTTTGCTTCTGATCAATGAATTCAAAAACAGATAAAAAAAAAAAAATGTTGGAAAATCCAAAATTGCACACCTTAATCACTCATTTTATTTTTAATCATTACTTATATTTTTTTGTTTATTATGAATTTTTATTCAACTTTTGAATCATTAATTTGATTTTTTTATTTCTTGATTCCAGTTTAATTTTTTTTGAATTTTTTCTAAATATCCCGCAATTTACTTTTGTAATAATAACACTAGTAAAAATAAAAAAATGGCCGCTAAACTTTTCGTAAATAATCAGTTTTACTTTTCTAATTAATTACAATTAAACGAAAAGGATTTAGACAGTAATTTTCAATAGGGTTCTTGTGATCAAAAATACAAAGATAATAAAAAAAAATTTAGACCAATTAATTGTTTCTATCGAGAGTTATTTGGTTTACTAAATTTCATACACAACAATTGACAACTCGTGTCACTGGGATTAAAATAATTTATATTTAATTAATGGAATAATTAATCGACTTGATGTTGGGTCGAGATTATTCTTTAATAAATTGTTTTTGAGTTAGTATAAAATTTGACCGATTTTAGTGTAATCGAAAAAGTCTAAAGATAATTTAACCCTTTCCCGGTCGACCTTGAATCCCTACTCTTAATTTGAATCGTGCGTCTTATTCTTAAAATGAGAGAGCTACAGTCTGTTTTCGAGAGAGGGGGCCGGAAAAATGGTAGAAGGGGGCGCTTCTCTACACTACTACATCTAAACTTTCACTCATACAGCCTTATAACGGACTTTCATTGGCTCTATCCCCACATGACTCATACCTAGACTCACCGATACTCCGAGCCGGGAAAGGGTTAATGTGAGTGAATAAGTCAAAAAATTTAGAGCGATAATAAAGCACCCTCAGCGCTTTCGCGCTTGAGGTGTGCAATAGAGGGGAAAAGTATGATTTTGATCTGAATAAAAACAAAAAACGGTACAATATTATTAAAAAAACAGTCTGATTTTGATCTAGAGGTGACCAAAACTGGACTAAAAATTATTGAAGATAATCTAAATAAGTAATATACGGTCAAATCTCTCTAAAATAAAAAGTCAAATTGAATAAAAATAACTTAAAATTTAAATTTGATTGAAAACGAATCAAACTTTAACCTGGATTTGCTGACAACTTTCTATTTATTTTGTACGTGAAATGATTCTTTTTTTAAATACTGAAACTCAAACTGAGAATGTAAATTCGGATCGAGAATTCACTTCCGTTTTTTTACTGTGTAACAATGATCAAATAAGTCAATATTTTATATCCTCATTACCACCAACTTTCTTCAGAAGTTTTCCACAAAATCGTTGTAGTTATAAACATTTAAATAATAGGTATTTATAATCAATCAATACCTAAAGCAGCCTCGCGCTGGTGGATCCTAATTACGGTAATCTACCGCATTTTTGCCATTATTTACCGTAAAATACGGTTTTTGTACGACAAATTCACAGTAAAATGCGGTCATTTATAGTGTTTTCCGGCGAATTACGGTAAAAGACGGCGATTCCCGTAAAATACCGCAGGCTTGTCGCAATTTTACGGTAAATCGCCCTATTATCACTCACTTACGGTACTTTTGCCGTAAAATACTGTACGTTTACCTTAAATACCGTATTTTACCGTAAATTACGGTATTTTACTGTAATTATCTTAATTTCGAGTAATTTGGATCCACCAGGGCGCGTTTTTCTAAAATCAATTATCTGCGATTAATTACTAGCTTAGAGTTTCAAACAAGAGAAAACAGTCAATCCTTAAAATAGCAAAATTTTATTTGTTAAAAATTATAGTATTCGAATTTATAGCCTCAAGATAAATCGTATATTATGGTTTGTATTCTTAGCATTAAGGAATATTATTTTTATTAAAAACTAATATATAAAATTTGCCATTCGGCCCGTGCCTTGACATGATAATAAATAACTAAATGTGCCAGGTGTAATTATTTAAATCAATTCTGTGAAAAATTTATTACAACTTGATATATAGTGTAATGAAATTCTATCAAATATGACAAAAAAATACGATATCATAGATAAAGATTGATTATTTTAAAACGATACCGATCGTTTGACAAGACAAAAAATATAAAAATACATGTTCCGATAAGAGTACGGTTATTTGAGAAACAATCATTTTCGTCATATGTTGACTCAGTTGTTCATGCACAAGTACAGTTGTAAAAATGATAATTTCTATTTGAATAAATGTCAATTTTATATATTAATCGTTGATAAAATTAATTTATATTGAAATATCGAAACGTTTAGTACAATTTTACTAGGCATGTAAAAATTTATTCATGCAATAAAATAAATGGACTATGACAATTAAAGCATATAAGTTACTAAATGATAACGCAATCAGAAAAGAATAACATTTCGAATAATAATTCCATTAAGGGAGTGTGGGGTGAGTAATACGAATTCCGAAAAATAAAAACTGAGGTTGAAAATATTAAATAAACATTCAGTTAATTTATTAATTGATTAGAAACATTAATTACATATTTATCAATTATTATTTGTTTACAAAAATACTAAATCGCAGGAAAAAACGATATTCCAATTTAATCATATACGTAGTGTCGCAACTTTTGCCCGTTTGAAAAGTATTAGCGAAAAAAGTAGGAATCGGAAAATTTAGAAATTCGAAAGTGATTTCAAACAACGAAGCAGCTAATTTCATGATTCAGAATATTTATTCAGAATCCCGTATAGAAAAACAAAGACATAATTGTAATAAAAGCTAACAAATGAGTCCGCTATAAAGAATACGAGTTATCCCCCATGGAAATAATATATATTTAAAACATTAAAAAAATATGTTTATGCCCGTGAAAAATGAATCATACATGGCCATGCATGGCCATATATGGTTCATGCATGGCCATATATGGTTCATGCATGGAGCATACATGGTCATGCATGGAGCATACATGGAGCAGGTATGGCCATACATGAATCATACAAGGCCATATATGGCCATGCATGGACATGTATGACTATATATGTCAGTGATTAATTGAACATATATGGCCATGCATGGCCGTATATGGTTCATACATGGCCATACATGGGCATACGAACTTTTTGAATAGTCATGCATGGCCATATATGAATCATACAAGGCCATGTATGGCCATGCATGGTCATACATAGTCATGGATGACTATATATTAGACTGCTTTTTTTAGCGACTATTTTTTTTTTCGCTCCCATCCCGAAATTTTGTTGGAAATACCCCCCCAAAAAATTCCCTGAGAGTTTAAGCCCTTGATATTAATATAAAGTACTTTCCCAGAGCAGGCGAAGATTTCCCATTCAAAATTCACGTAAACTTGGGTTTTTATGTTTTAAACTTCTGTAACTCCGTGGCATTTTATGACATCATCTCGCCCAAAGTCGGGATTTTCTCAGAATTGAATGCTCTTCAAAAGTACCCATTTTCGCTAAGTCGTAACTCATACGAGTGGGGTAGTACGGACCTCTAAACTAAATTTTTTCATAGAATTCTTGTTTTTTCTCTCATTATCTCATAAACAACAAGACCTACAGAAAAAATATAAGTAACAATTTTATAGGAAATTCAATTTCCTACAAAAAAGGTCCTTCGCACTAAATCACTACGATCGATATTTTCTGAGATATTAATTATTGAAGTTTACGTAGCATTGAATTCCCATAAAATGTCGAATCAAATCTTAGAAAATACTGATTTTTTATTTGACTAATATCTCAGAAAATCTATCTGAGTGATTCGGCGCTAGGGTCCTTTTTTGTAGGAAATTAAATTTTCTATAAAATAGTCATTTACATTTTTTTTATAGGTCTTGTTGTTTATGAGATAATGAAAGAAAAAAAATTAAAAAAGTTCGTATGCCCATGTATGGCCATATATGCTCGATGTATGGCCATATATGCTCCATGTATGACCATGTATGAACCATATACGGCCATGCATGGCCATATATGTCCAACTAATCACTGACATATATAACTATACATGACCATGCATGACCATACATGGCCTTGTATGATTCATATATGGCCATGCATGGCCATGTATGATTCATTTTTCACGGATATAAAAAATTTGAGCTGACTATTACAATTACTTATAAACAGAATGTTGTAGTGAAAAAAAATAGAAAATTTTTTTGATATCACTAACAGCATATTGATGATTATATTTTGCTTTTTCGAAAGTGATTATATCCTTTCAATCTTACGTAGCACAAGTAAACTTCGTTGTAACTGTTGGTCGCATAGCTTAGTCAACAAAGCGTCGGTCTCTCGTACGGAAGGTCCCGGGTTCGAATCCTACTAAAGCGGGTGGTGTTATTAATAAGTCTAGCGTTTTTTCTCTGAATTTAAAATTTCCAATTCGATTAGGAATTCAATAATAATTGATATTCGCATATCTGATAATCTCTGCGTCGCCAAAATAATTAAAAATAAAAAAAAAATTAAAAAAATTTTTTTTTATTTAGTTAAAATTTCTATACCTAGTCATATCAAGTCATGTATGGCCGTATCAAGCTATGTGTAGTCATACATGGCCATGCAAGGTCATACATGGCCATACATGGAGCATTCATGCATGGCCATGTATGATTTATTTTTCACGGGTGAATATATTAAAAATATATTTAAAATAGATGAGTCATATATAAAAAATACATAGGTATGTATGTGAAATATATTTAAAATACATAAAACATATAAATGTATAAATATATTTGTATTATATCACTTTTGGCCATTTTTCGTACATTTAGAATATATCTAAAATATATGTGGAATATATACGTACATATATAAAAAATATATGAAAAATATATTCAAAATATATCCCTAAAAATACATATAAAATACAAAAATATATATTTTAGTTGTATGCGCAGACTTAAGTTCCAAAAGTAGGGCGTCGTAGAGTTCGACCGACGAATATCATCTTCACGTTGCTAGTGAATGTCTTAACAGAAATCCTGACTATTAACCACTAAACTTTGACTACCAACCAACTAAACAGTTCTAAAAACTACCGAAGAGAGTGACAAAAATCATTTTCAGCAAATCAGGCAGTCCTACTCGAGCACCGAGCGCTCCAGGTGTTACTGTGTTCCTAGATACCAGGACCTTCTGGACTTTCTTGTGAAAAACTATCGATAGGCGTAAAAAAATAAATCATTTTCAGCCAATCAGGCAGTCCCACTGGAACATCAAGCATTCCCCGTGTTGAAATGATCCAAGATAACGAAGATTCTCTGAATTTTCTTTTAATAAAATATCAAAGGCAGTAAAAAAATTTTTTTTAGTCAACCAGACACTTTCACTGAAGCACCAAGAACTTGGTGCTTCAGTGGAAAAGTCTTCTTTTCTGAAAATAAATTGTTTCCCGCCATTAATTTTTCTATAAAAAAAATCCAGAGAGTCCTGGTCATTTTGGATCCTTTCAACACGGAGAGTGCTTTATGCTCCAGTGGGACTGCCTGGTTGGCTTAAAATGACTTATTTTCACTACTTTCAATGGTTTTTTAAAAAAAAATCTAACGGGTTTTAGCACCTTGGACCGTTTTAACGTCTGGAGCGTTTGGTGCTCCAGTAGGATTGCCTAGTTGGCTGAAAATTATTTTTTTCACTCCCTTCGATAGTTTTTCAAAAGAAAATCCAGAGAGCCCTGATTATCTTGGACAGCTTCAACACTTAGAGTGCTTGGCGCCCAAATGGAACTATTTGGTTGGCTGGTAATAGAGTTGTTAAGATTCCTGTTAGGGCATCCACTAGCAACATGAAGACAATATTCGTCAGTTGAACTCTACGACGCCCTATTTTTGGAACCCAAGTTTGTGTATACAACTAAAAAATTTTGAGCGATCATAAAGCACCCTCAGCGCTTTCGCGCTTGAGGTGTGCAATATATTAAAAATATATTTTTTTGAATTTTATATGTATTTCTAGAGATATCCCGAGAAAAAATCATCAGACCTGATCATGCATGATCATATGTTAATCTCATGCATGATTATGCATGAATATTCGCCAGCCATCAGCATGCGTGATCAGACTTAGTCAGGCATGATTATACTTTCTCATGCATGATCACGCATGCTCATGACTGGCGAATATATGGGCATAATCATGCTTGAGCAAGCATAATCATGTTTGATCAAGCATGATCAGGCCTGCTCAAACACAATCACAAGCATTATTTAAAAAAATAATAAAAATAACGATAATTCAAATTGAAACTAACTTATTTTGATAGTATTGTCGTAGTTTATGTTTACTGGCTGAAAAGTAATATTGAACTTTTACCCGCAACGGGTCTCGAACCCACGACCGTCGTATCTTAAAGTACGTCCGCTGTCCACTAGGCTGACCTGTCTCGTTCAGTTTCCGAAGATTTTTAACATCTTTTAAAAACTCGGGGTTGTAAAAAATGAAATATTATTGGAATTCCATTTAGATTTGTTCGTTAGATTTTTTTTAATAATGCATGAAAAGAATTCTGGTTATATCATTATCAATTTCGCAAAAATTTATTGATTCCAATTCTTCAATTAATTTGAAAAAAAAAAAAAAATTTAATTAAATCTATTTTAATTATTTTTTGGAAAAAAAAAATCATTTTAATTATTAACTGAATCAATAATTATAAATTAAATTTATTTTAACTTTTCGTTACTCGCGTCTACTCGCCCGACGATTTTCATCGCGCGGCGAGCACTGTGCCGCCCATGCTAAATGAAATACGACATTGCCAAATCACAACGCTACAATGAATTATTTCTTACAGTAACAACAGTACGTTTGGCAACATGGTTACAAAAATTGAATCGACGATTTAACTCGCATAATGAGCACTGTGCCGCTTTTTCACATTCTTGTTATAGATAAATATACTTTTTTTATATTTGAAATGTATATTTATTAATTACACACATATTTAATGAAAATATACATTTCAAAGAGAGAATTGGTTAAATATAAAGTCACAAATCCCTGATTCAGAAATCTAATTTGGAATAATTCAAACGCGGTCCAAAACAATTCAAAGTTGGTAAAATTGACTATATATAGGTATATACTCTAACATGGATTGAATCATTCCAAATTAGATTTCTGAATCAGGGATACCCATACAGTAACTTTTATTGCAATTTTAGTCAAGAAGGCGGCGTTACGCTCATAGCGCGAGTAACGAAAGGTTAATTATCAATAAAAAATTATCGAAATAAAAAAAATTTTTAATATACCACGTTTTTAAAACGAACTAAAAAGTATAAAATAATTAGGCCAGTAAATAAAGCATTTGACCTCGCACTAAATTTCCGATCCAATTTTATTTTTTTTTTAGGTTAAGGGTCACTTACTGACCATAAAATCACAAAATGCTGACAGATCCAGGTGGAGCTTCGATCGCAGTTTTGAAAGAAAGTTTTGGCCTATATCTCGGAAACTATGCACTTTAGGACAAAAGTTATTGAAACCATTATTGTAGAGAATAAATTTTTGCATTTTTTGTTTCCTGTAAACTTTTTTGTAAAACTTACCGTTTACGATTTATGGCTTTTTTAATGAACCGGTTTTACTATTTCGGCCGATAACTTTTAAAATATTGGATTAATCGATGAAATGCATATGTTCATTTTAAAAGATCACTTAATTCTCTACAATTTCTGTTTGATTTTTTTTTTTTATAGTGCCCATACTTTTTGGGCTATAAGACGTTCAATGTTGGACCAACGGGTGTAAGGTCGAAAATTTCAAAGTATGCATAGTTCACTGGTAAAAATTTGGTAGAAGCTACCGATTAACAACCGGTTGCCTGTATTTTCTGTAAAAATCCTCAGTAACATCCCTCAAAAGTAGTTTTTTTCACTGCTGAAACCGTTTAGATAACAGCTACCGATTCGTAATTGGTAACTGCTAGCTACTATTTCCGTACGATATACCGAAATAATTGGTAGCTGGTGCCAAAAATTTTCTAGTAGCAGCTACCAATTACGGATTGGCACCCGCTACTATTAATTTTCGGTAACTGCTACCGTACGTAATTGCCCTGATTCAGAAATCTAATTTGGAATAATTCAAACACGGTCCAAAACAATTCAAAGTTGGTAAAATTGACTATATATAAGTATATACTCTAACATGGATTGAATCATTCCAAATTAGATTTCTGAATCAGGGTGGTAGCTTCTGCCGATTGATTTTCAATAATAACTACCGATATGTAATAGGGAGCAGCTACTAATTACAAATCGGTAGCTGTAATCTAAAACTATTCAGTAGCAGCTACCGATTAAATTTTAGTACCAGATACTTAAATAATCGGAAGCTGCAATCGATTATTTCGGTTCTACTGACCGGTTTCAGCAGGGAAAAAAACTACTTTTGAGGGATGTTACTTAGTATTTTTACAGAAAATACAGGAAACGGGTTGTTAATCGGTAGCTTCTACCAAATTTTCACCAGTAAACTATGCATACCTTGAAATTTTCGACCTTACGCCCGTTGGTCCAACATTAAACGTCCTAAGCTCAAAAAGTATGGGCATGATAAAAAAAAGTTTTAAACAAAAATTGTAGAGAATTAAGTGATCTTTCAAAATGGACACATGCATTTTATCGAATAATCCAATATTTGAAAGGTTGTCGGCCGAAATAGAAAAACCGGTTCATTAAATGGGCCATAAATCGTAAACGATAAGTTTTACAAAAAAGTTTTCAGGAAACAAAAGATGCAAAATTTTACTCTCTACAATAATGGTTTCAATAACTTTTGCCCTAAAGTGCATAGTTTACGAGATATCGGCCAAAAACTTTCGTTCAAAATTGCGATCGAAGCTCCACCTGGATCTGTCAGCATTTTGTGATTTTATGGTCAGTAAGTGACCCTTAACCTAAAAAAAAAAATCGGTCTGTCGGTTGACCCTGCGGGCCAGCCCCAAAACTTCCCGCGTATTTCGAGCTCCTTGAGCTCGAAAAATTGTAGTAGATACATTTTCGAGCTCTTCGAGCTCGAAAATACTTTTGTATGCTTTTGTTTTCAAAAAATAACGTTTTTTACAATTTTTTCTACAACGATATCTCTCGAACGAATAAACCGATTGAGACGTTTAAGGTGGCAATCGACGCGTTTCATTGAGTTCTATAACTGATCAAATTTTTAAATTGATTCATCGAGTCGTTTTTGAGAAATTATCAAAATACTGAAAATTTTTTTTTTAATTCTTTCGACAACGGTTTCTCTTGAATGAATTAACCGATTTCGATGTTTGAGGTGGCATTCGACGCGGCTTATGAATCTCCAGAGCCCAGTCCATTTTGGAATTAATCCATCGAGCCCGTTAAAAGTTATCCAAAAAAAACATTTTTGAAAAAAGTTTATTTTTGGAATATCTTCGAACGAGCCCTACCGATCAAGCTCAATTTTTTTCAGCTTCAAGATATTGAAAAACTGAGTCGAATGACACCTTGACGATCAAAATCGGTTCATTCGTTCAGAAGTTATAGATATTTACATACGTACGTACGTACGTACATACATACATACATACACTCGGACATCATCGTGAAATTAGTCAAAATAGCTTCCTAGGACCTCAAAACGTCGACATCTGTTGGAATTTCGATTTTCACAAATCGGACTGAAACCAATAACTTCCCGAATTTTTGAAAATTTGCAATTTTCTTAGCGGGAAGTTAAAAATCGGTCTGTCGCTTGACCCTGCGGGCCAGCCCCAAAACTTCCCGCGTATTTCAAGCTCCTTGAGCTCGAAAAACTGTAGAAGATACATTTTCGAGCTCCTCGAGCTCGAAAATACTTTTGTATGCTTTTGTTTTCAAAAAATAACGTTTTTTACAATTTTTTCTACAACGATATCTCTCGAACGAATAAACCGATTGAGACGTTTAAGGTGGCAGTCGACGCGTTTTATTGAGTTCTATAACTGATTAAATTTTGAAATTGATTCATCGAGTCATTTTTGAGAAATTCTCAAACTACTAAAAAAAATTTTTTTTTTTAATTCTTTCGACAACGGTTTCTCTTGAAAGAATTAACCGATTTTGATGTTTGAGGTGGCATTCGACGCGGCTTATAAATCTTCAGAGCCCAGTCCATTATGAAATTAATCCATCGAGCCCGTAAAAAGTTATCCAAAAAAAACATTTTTGGAAAAAGTTTATTTTTGGAATATCTCCGAACGAGCCCTGCTGATCAAGCTCAATTTTTTTTCAGCTTCAAGATATTAAAAAACTGCGTCGAATGACACCTTGACGATCAAAATCGGTTGATCCGTTCGAAAGTTATAGATATTTACATACGTACGTACGTACATACATACATACATACACTCGGACATCATCGTGAAATTAGTCAGAATAGCTTTCTAGGACCTCAAAACGTCGACATCTGTTGGAATTTCGATTTTCACAAATCGGACTGAAACCAATAACTTCCCGAATTTTTGAAAATTTGCAATTTTCTTAGCGGGAAGTTAAAAATAAAATTGGATCGGAAATTTAGTGCGAGGTCGACCAAAAAAAACGGCTTTATTTACTGGCCTAAATATTTCTCATGTTCATGAAGATTTAAAACCACATACAAATTCCGAACTTCTAAGAGATAGTTCTGAAAATTTATAATTGTGAATTTTTAATAATTATGAAAATACTTGTAAGATTCAAAACGAAAAACGTGGGGCGCATGCAATATGTAACTATAAGAAGTGTAGAGAAAAGCTGTCAATGAAAAAACTTACAAATCAGTCCACATATTTGCAATGCATTAAAATTTTTAGTTGAACTATTAGGTGACCGGCCAAAATAACTCACACACAAACAACTCCGACCATAATAACTCACCAAATCAGGTGATAAACGTGACTCGTGATATGTTGTATATATTCACGTGACTCTTTAGTATGTTAGTTAGTCAAAATAGCTCGGCAACAATAGCTCAAACAAAAAAAAACTATTGTAAGACTCATTATTTTCCGAGTTATTTTTGTTGGAGTTATTATTGCCGAGTTATTTTGACCTAGCACCGAACTATTAATGCATTAATTATCTGTTGCTTGCCCCCTACGTTTTTCGTTTTAAATCTTACAAGTATTTTCATAACTATTAAAAATTCACAATTCTAAATTTTCAGAACTATCTGTTAGAAGTTCGGAATTTGTATGTGGTTTTAAATCTTCATGAAAATGAGAAATATTATTTTATACTTTTTAGTTCGTTTTCAAAACGTGCTATATTAAAAATTTTTTTTATTTCGATAATTATTTTCTACTTTTTAGTATTGTGTGAGTGAAATTTTGAAATCGATTTTAAAGGCCTGAATAAGATAATGACGGAGATATGCGACAAATTTTAGGTTTATTTTAGTTACTTTTCACTTACCCGGGAAAAAATGTTTTTATAAAATTTTACAAAATTTTAGTACTGACATTTTATAAAATTTTATACTGAAAATGGCCTGGTAAAATTTTATAAAAATTTATAAAATTTTATAAAGTTTTATAAAAATTTATAAAGTTTTGTAAAATTTTATAAAATTTTATCAGGCCATTTTCAGTATAAAATTTTGTGAAATTTTACAAAGTTTTATGAAGTCATTTTTTTTTTCCGGAATGGGTCACCCATCCAATTCATGACCTTCCTCGATGCTGTTCAACTTATGTGATCGATGGATTGTAGTCTGCTCCGCTAGTCCATTGGCCACATGTAGTTATGAGTAATTCGTGTCTGTATTTATGATTACACATGAATTCTTATCCGCCACATTTCATAGTATTAATTTAAAATAATATAATAACTCGCACATTATTGCAGATATAACTTGTTTCTCAAACACGATCAGGTTAAATTTTAATGATTTCTGTTTTTAAATTAATGGCGAAACTTATGAACTTTTTCGTGATTAATGAGGATTTAATTTTAATTGATGGTTGATAAAATAAAAGTTTATTAACATTAAAATTAAAATTGTCACATTATGTAATATATATATTCATAAATGCGTCGGGGAAAAGGGAGGTGGGGGTAGGCAAAACGAGGTACTCCCAAAAATTTATAAAAAAAAAATTTTATTTCTTAAGTATATTTTAACCATTCCAAAATTACTTTTGTAAATATAATTGAGCATCATTTTAAATATTTTTCATTGAACTTCTCGAAAAATCGAATATCGGTCCAAAAATATTGATGACTTTCGTATTATGATAAAAACTATTAAAAATTTTTTTATCATCCTTTGCATCCAATAATTGTGTAAAATATAATTTTCCTTAATGTAACTTACAAAAAATTTTAATAAAATTAAACTTTTTCAATATTCAGAATTTTTTTTTTTACATTTTTCAGGGGTTACCCTACATATTGCCCGCAAAAATGAATTTTTTTTTTGTGGCCATTGAAAATTTTGTCTATATACTTTTAATTTCTAACAACTTTAATAATAATTTGTTATAAACTTTATAAAATTGTGTGAAATTTTATCAAATTTTACAAAATGCTACCCCACACTAGATGCAATAGTGACATCAAATTCTCTAAAGTTTTATGAAATATTATAAAATTTTATAAAATTCCATACAATTATATAAAATTTTATCTAATTATTACTTTCCTTTTAAGATCATACTTCATAAAATTGTATAAGATTGTATATAATTTTTGCGAAATCGTATAAAACTTTATAAAATTTTATAAAATTTCATCTAAATATAACTTTTCTTCTAAGAAATTACTTTATCAAATTGGATACAATTGTATAAGATTGTATAAAATTTTATATAATTTTATGAAATCGCACAAAACTTTATAAAACTTTGTACAATTTCATCAAATTTCATTTAATTATTACTTCCCTTACTTAAGATCTTACTTTATAAAATTTTATAAGATTGTATAAAATTTCATATAATTTTGTGAAATTGTATAAAAGTTTATACAATTTTATAAAATCTCATACAATTTTATTTAATTATCACTTCCCTTTTAAGATCTTACTGTATAAAATTTTATAAAATTTGATAAAATTGTATAAAGTTCGATAAAATTATATAAAATTCTATAAAATTTCGCTGTGCAGTCTTATAAAATTGTATAAACTTTTATAAAATTGTGTAAAACTTTATAAAATTTTATAATATTTTATACAATTTTATAAAATGTTATACAATTTCATAAAATTACATTTATTCATTACGTTCTTTACCCGGATCTGACTTTATAAAATTTTATTGAATTTTATAAAATTTTATAAGATTTTATAAAATTCTATAAAATTTTATAAAATGGTATGAATTTTTATAAAATTTTGCTCTGGAATTTTATAAAATCTTACAAAATTTTACAAAATTGTATAAAAATTTATAAAAACATTTTTTCCCGGGTAATGAAATCTGAAATAGAAAATCGCTATTTCTACCTACCAATATATCAAACTCATTTTTTATAAGATTTATAGCTCAAAATATTAAAACAAATCAAAGCCAGATTCTTTTAAGTTAAAAATTTTAAATATATGACTCTATTCATGGTGCTGAAGGTTCTAGTCATCACAGTCTTTCCATCTCCTTCATTGTATTTTCATTACACGGTGTTTGTTTATCTGTCATCCAGTTGTGAGCTATATTCAAGAATATAACTCGTTCAGAAATTAGTTTTAAATTAATTATAAAAAATTCGTACTGAACAGACAAACAAACGAATATGAATTTTTTATTCGATTTTTTTTCATTTGTTTTTGTTTTTTTCATTTTTTTCTTCCTCTTCTAGTGCTTCTCTTTTTGATTTTTAAAAAAATTTTTTTTCATTTTCTTACATTGTCATCTGATTTTGAGCTTTGTTCCAAAGTTCAAGTCCCTAGCTTATTGAGAAGTTACTGTAAAATCAATTACGAAATTCCACCCGAACAGACATACATAAAAGCGAGTTAATAAAAACGTGGTAATTATGGGTCAATAAAATTTTAATGTAGAAATGAATGAAATTGTGTATTTCGTTTTAGAAAAATTTGTTATTGAAAAATAGAAATTCTTCTGTAATTTAGAACACCAAATTAAAATAGATCATATAATATTTAAAATTGAAAGTAAAAAATTAACTTTTAGGTATTTAATAATTTATTCGTAATGAAATTTTATTTTTTTTTGTAATAAGTAAGTTAATAAGTTGAAGATAATTAACGAAATAAAATGATTTTACAGTTTTAATAATAAATCTAACGATGTTTTTATCATTAAATTCATGTTGTCATTCATGCTCTTGCATGATTATAATTTCGTATGAGTATAAATCCGTATAAATATACTCAACCGTACAAACTCATAAGCACTCTTGTAAGTACATGCATGATCGATTTAGTGAAGCAAAAAATCATTGAGCATGACTAGTCTTGACCAAGCATGAATTGTGTACAACCATACAAAGTCATACGTTATCATGCAAGCTCATATATGACCATATAAAATACGGAAAAAATAATTGTGAATGATCAAGCTCGATCAATGTATGATTATGCATACTCATACAAAGCTACACAGAAAAAAAGGATATCTTGGTGTAAGAAATTTTTTCTTGCCGCAAGAATATTTTTTGCAATTTTGAATGAAAACGAAAATTTTCTTAGTTCAAGAACAAAATTTTCTTAAGTTTAGTCATCTTGGCATAAGATTTTTTTTTTATTCAACCGATATAATATATGTTTCTTGAAGTAAGAAATATTTTCTTAAAGTTAGAAAAATAAATATTTTGCCCCGATATATAATCAATTGTCCGAAAAGTAAAATATTCTTTCTTGAAGAATAATTTATCTTGAATCGAGATAATTTATGACTCGAGTCAAGAATTAAAAGTACTCGATTCAATGGTAAGAAATATCTTGGCTTAAGTATTTGTTGTATTGCGGTAAGTAAGCGTAGACGTTTGAACCAACAGCAACTGCGCTCACGGCTCAACGCAAAAATTCTTTTGGGAAAGCTAACTGTACTATACTAAAGTGGCGGTAGTTTAGACTCTACATTGTACAGTGTGCTAACTGGATATGGGTAAAGAAAACGAACGTTCAGGAAATGATCGGGTAGCATAACTGGTAAAGCTCTCGTGTGATGCCGAATCGGTCTGGGTTCGATTCCTACCATGAGCAATCAATTTATTTTTCTCAATCTGTTCATAAGCCATTTAATCGAGAGAGTTGATTTCTTATCTTCTCTACTGCTATATTTTGATGTTCTGAATATACGCACACACTTTCCTGCTTGACAATATTTAATATTTATATTAGGTTAGATTCACTGAAAAGTATAGGTCGACATATTTTTTTAAGTATAGAGTCATTTATTTTCTTGAATCGAGACTACGTTTTTTCTAAGTCAAGAAAAAAAAACATCAATGGGTGAATTTTATGTCTTCCGTTAAGTAAATATTTGCATGATTCAAGAAAAGTTATTTTATTAAGTTAAGATTATAGTTTATTTAAATCAAAATTAAAATTTTCTCATTCCAATAGACCGTTGTCTTGAGTCGATAATATAGTTTTCTCAAACTGAGAGTAAATGTTTTTCTGCCACGCAAAAAAAGTTCTTGGTTTAAGATGTTGATATATATTGTGACAATTTACTATACTCACCAACCAAAACAGAAAAGTATCTTGTTTTGACAGTTTTTTTTACTTGATTAGAAACAAAATAAATTTGACTTAAAATAAATATTCTTAAGCCAAGATTATTTAACTTGAATTAAAATTTAATTATTCTTGATACAATATTTTTATAATATGAGTCGAAGAAAATGTTCTCGGAATAAAAAAATCCAATTATTCAGCCCAAGAATAAAAAAATGAAGGCAAAAATTATCTTGGGCCAAGTCAACCTTTTTTTCTGTGTATACACGGTCAGGTAGGCTGGAGCTTGATCATTCTGGCCGCTTGAAAATAGATATGGATGGTCATGTATGATCAAGAATGATCATGGATGTTCATTCAGAGCCATGCGTAGTCGTGCATGATGGTCCTGACTGGGATAAGTATTATTATGCATGACCAGGCTTGACCAAGCATGAATCGTGCATAATCAGGCTTGATCAAACAAAAATAATAAATGGTTATGCAAGAACAAGCTTTATTTTTTAACTTTAGACGATCTTTCAATTTCTATTGTACATAGTCGTGCACTGTCAAGTATGACTGTACATGAATCACGCAAGTTCATGCATGATGGTATATCACCATTCATGATTGAAATATATGGTTGATTAGGACTTTGCACGACCTTGCATGATTCACGCATGTCCATGCCTGATTCATCCACGATCATACATGATTCATATATGATCATGCCTGATTCATGCTCGATCAAGCATGTTCTTGCATGTTGATTTTTTCCCGGGTACTTAGACGATATAGTCATTTACGCACGTTCTCTAGAAGAACATAACACTAAATTCGAAAAATTAGCCGAACGTTTGCGAAGTGCGAATTTAACTCTATAAGTCGATGCGAATTTTTAAAAAAAGAAGTAATTTATTTAGGCCATCTTATATCTGCTGACGGTGTCAAGCCTGATCCCGATAAAATAAAAGCAATTAAGTGTTTTAAAACACCCGGAAGTAGAACTCAAGTGAGAGAATTTCTTGGACTTGCTGATTACTATCGGCGATTTATCAAGGATTTTGCAAAAATCTCTAAGTGCCTATCTAATCTTACAAGCAAAAACGCAAGATTTTCATGGACGCTTGAACATCAGGTAGCTTTTGAAACCTTGCACGATAAACTATGTAAAGCTCCGATATTGCAAGATCGAGATTTTTCGAAACCATTTATCTTAACGACCGATGCATCAGGCTATTCAGTTGGAGCAATCCTCTCACAAGGCAAAATTGACGAAGACACAATTGTTGCAGCAGCTTCTCGTGGGCTTAATAAACACGAAAAAAATTATTCGACCACTGAAAAAGAAATGGTCGCAGCTTTATTTGGTATGAAAACATTTAGACCGTACTTCTATGGCAGAAAGTTTACTCTTGTCACCGATCACAGACCGCTGATGTGGGTAAACAATATGAATGACCCAACATCACGTGTAATGAGATGGAGAAAACGGCTTAAAGAGTTCAAATATACCGTGTTATATAAGGCGGGGAAAATAAACACAAACGCGGACGCTTTATCGCGTAACCCAATAATTGAAAACCGCAAAGTTTACCCAATTAAAATTAAATGGCGACCTGGAAAACTCGAAATCGCTAGGTTGAAGACTTCAGATCTTTCAGACGATGGTAAGTCTTTAAAAAGAAACCTGAACACAAAACTAATTCAGAGTCAAGTAGCTCGAATAATGATAAAAATAAATTATCTACAAACTTTAACAAAAATAATAATTCAAGATCAGAGGAAATTACTCCAAGTAATGAAATAATTAGCGATAAAAAAAAATTGCGACTAACTCAATCGACGGAGTTAGAAAAATAAATCCGAAAATTCAAAATCTTGAGCAAAATACTCAAGCGGTCGGTCTAGAAGATTCGGTCGAAAAACGTCAAATTCTAACGACCAGCGGTTAATTAAAAATAATAAAAACGAATACATCGGTAAAAATAAAAATTTAAAAAAGAAAAAATCTGAGCTCAGACGATATAATCCATATAAAAAATTTTCGAGTACTGAATCACTAAGCGAAGATGATTTAAGTAAAAATAAAAACAATAAAATATTTACAAACTTGGAAACAAATAATCCTCAAGAACTAAATTCAAATTCAATAAATAAAAACGTTAATTCTAAAAATCAAAATGAAGATAATAAAAATAAATTAAATTCTAACCAAAATTCAAATCGCATACGTAAATCTAACGGGAATGCAAAATTAAATAAAAATTCTAAGTCCAAAGCCGTATCAAATCCAGAACCAGATAAATCAATTACTCTTTCTGACTATTCTGACGGATTGTCGTGATCAGGAGACATTTATGATGCTGTAACTCTGAGAAAAAACTTATCAAAGACAACCCTTCGTATTTCAGTGACGAATCTGATATGACAAATTTCGATTTGTCTTATATTTCTAATAAATCTATAAACTCTCCAAAACATAGAAATTCACGTAATTTAATACCATCATCTCAACCTCCAAATCCACAGACACCTGAAAGTGGTAAAACCACAAATACTTTATTATCATTATTACCCAACGTACGAACACAAGCTACATCTACATATCCAAATGCAAAAATACAGACAGATAAGAAAAATGCGAAAGTTAATAAAAATAAATTTAATTCTTCTCAAATCAAAAGGACAACTGAAATGGCAGAGTTTACACCCTCTCCTACATTACGTACACGTAGAAAAATAAATAAACAAAGTAAGAAAATTGAAAAAATAATTATTTCATAAACTTCCGACCACGAATCGAACACTGACGAGACAGAAATGACTTATTCAAAAATATATTCAGAGAATTCAAATGACATTAGTACTGAATCACTCATCGAAACAATCCCTATCACTCCAAGAACTCCTATCAAACCCAAATCGGTAAATAAAAAAGACATGGGAGGTGCAATCCCTTGGTCTTCTGACGAAGGAGGCGATTATCCAAAAATTATAGATGTCTCTGCGGTAATTCATAACGGACTAGAAAACAACATAAACATGTCAACTAACGACATAGGAGAAAATTCTTTTGTAATTCTACCCATGACAGTAGAATTACCCGACGAAACAACAACCATAAAAATTATCAAAATAACACAGAAAAAAATAGCCAATAAAAACACAGAAAAGACGAAAACAAATACTTCAAAAATAAACCCAAATTTAACAGACGCAGACAAGAACAGTCCTCACGGTACTAATGCAGAACAAACACATACCTTGGAAAAAATGCTTAGATATGATCATGTCTGTTCATGTATGTTCCTATATGATCGCATATCTGATAATGCATGACGTCATGTATGATCATGCATGATCATACCTGTTCATACATGATTATATATGAACTCATATATGAAGCCATCTATGATCATGTATCGTCATATCTGCACTCAAATAGGGGAAAAATTTTCAGACATGACCATATCTGTTCAAGTATGATTATTTATGAACTCATATATGATTTCATGTATGATCATACATGAGCATGCATGATCATATCTGCAGCCTTTTACGAGGAAAAATAATCAGGTATGATCATATCTGTTCATGTATGATAATATATGAGGCCATGTATGATCATGTATGGTCACATCCGCACTCGAATAGGGGAAAAGTGTTCAGACATGATCATATCTGTTCACGTATGATTATATATGAGCTCATATATGACTTCATGTATGATTATGCATGAGCATGCCTGATCATATCTGCAGCCTTTTACGAGGAAAAATAATCAGATATTATCGTATCTATTCATGTATGATCATATATGACTTAAGTATTTATAATTATACTTCTCTAAGCACGTTATGGAAAAATGATGAGAGTGAATTTTTACGATGCGTGCACACAGGGACGACATGAAAACTAAATAAATGTTGAAGTTGCTGCATACACAATACGTGTTTTACTTTAATACAAGTGCGAATTGTATATGCATATACAATTCACACAGATGTGATTAATAATTATATATACTGAATCGCTGTAGTGATTTGAATTGAACATTTTTATGAATATTATTAACTCTTCGTAAATATTAGTAAAAATAATTGTGCTTATATTCTTTTTCAAGAGCTCTGATATAATTGAGGTTAACTTTCCGTATCAATAATTTATTAATATGAATTATTATATTATTAATTAATATAATTTATACCAAATATTATTATATTACCGATTTTAAATATTTATTATTGATTTTTTAATATTTAATAAATAATTCAATAAATTTAACACAAAATTTGTGATAAAAATTACAATCGAATATTAAATTAAAATAATAAATATTCAAAGTTAATAACCCTGATTAAAAATACTCATTGAAAAGGATTGAAAAGCACTCACCACCCCGGGTAAAAAAAATTATATATAATTATATATAATTATGTATAATTATATATGAAAAATGGCCCTATATAATTATATATAATTATATATAACTATATATAACTATATATAATTATATATAACTAGATATAATTATATATAACTATATATAATTATGTAGAACTACATATAATTGAATTCCTATGCAATTTGTTAAATAAATTGTGAATTTTTGTATAGTAGAGGCTCTACACTTTTTATTTAAATCATTTTTTTTTTTGAAAGTCCAAGTTTAATTTCTAAGAAAAATTATTTATGGAAACATTGATAATAAATATTTTTGTCATTATGTAATATAGAATGTACTATATTACCATCAAAAAAGGTACTTTTCACTCTGCCAAATAACGGAGGAGTACCCGGGCCAGAATAGCCTCAAGTTTGGAATTTAACAGTTTTGAAATAAGTTTCTTACTAGAGACACACTACAAGTAGTGAGCGCGATCTCGTGGCGAGCACCGAACTACTTCCGCTGCTGCTTATAGCACCGGTGACTTCCCTCTCCTACGTACATATATATTGGGGTGTCCCAGAAAAAAATAAATACTTCTTTTTTAAACTCTTATGGGCCCAAAAGTTACTTTATATTATAAAAAAAACTTCACCGAATTTTAGCCAGATATCTTTAGACTTGAACTATCACAAATGGAGGTCCCCTTTCCCATTTAAAATACACACGAAAATTTTTCATTTTAGTTTTTCGTTATTAAGACTATGAGAAATTTTTTTTAAATTCCACCTGGTATAATTTCGTAGGAAATAAAATTCTCTAAAAAAAGTGCTGATACAATATGTACGTCAAACAAACTGGGAAAAAGTTACGGGGCGTCAAACATCGACAAAAATTTAGTTTCCTCAGTGTTAAATTATTTTTTGTTATTTTTCATTTTTATTCTATCGGAAAATTTTTTTTTTCAAATAATGACAAGCTAGGTCTTGTAGAAAATTAAATTTCCTACAAAAAGTATTCGATATCATACATATGTTAAATGAACGCGAACAAAGTTAAAGAGTTTTAAATATCAACGAAAAATCAAGTTTACTTTTCGTTGACATTTAAGTTCAGAAAATTAATATTGTTAAAAATTGATTTTTTATTTTTAATTTTCTAGCTCACAAACCAATCAACGGATTTTTGTTAACAATAAATATTTTTGTAGGAAATTGAACGCTCTACAAAAAAAGTCTCTTATCATTTTTTGATAAATCCAAGCATTTTAAGAGCTTGACATTGAAATAAAAAGAACTTGTGAACAATGCGGGATTTCGAAAAACTTTGTTTGTAATAATTTGTAAGGAATAAAATTATCTACGAAACAGTTCCTACGATATTTTTTGATAAGACTGATACAATCGCCGGAAAAGTAAAAAAATCTCAAAATTTACTATAAATTTGACTTGAAGCTTAAATAACTTTTGAACAGTACGATTTATAAAAAAATGATAAGAGACTTTTTTTGTAGAGCGTTCAATTTCCTACAAAAATATTTATTGTTAATAAAAATCCGTTGATTGGTTTGTGAGCTAGAAAATTAAAAAAAAAAATTTTTTTTTTTGTGTTATTTAAACGGAAAATAGAAAAATGGATTGAGACAAACCTTAATATCATTATTAAGAGCACAGATTGGTACCAAAATTTTTATTTTTATTTATACTTTCAATTCTTGCTTACCACAAAAGAAAAAAAATTTTTTTTTTTTTTTTGAAACACCCATATTTACATATATATCTTCACTCCCAAGTTATTTTTCTCTCTTTTCTATTTTTATATAGAATTACATATGATTCATATAGAATTATATGTTTATATATATAATTATATATAACGCTGAGACAAAATCACAGATAATCATATATAATTATATATAATTATATGCAATTATATGTAATTGTATATAACTATATATAATTATATATAATCATCTGTGATTTTTCTCAGCGTTATATATAATTATATATAATCATGTAAAATTATATATAGTTGTATATAATCATATATGATTATATATAATCAGCTGTGATTTTTTCTCAACGATATATATAATTATATATAATTCTGTATGATTATATATAATTCTGTATAATTATATATAATTCTATATGAATCATATATAATTCTATATAAATCATATATAATTATATAAAATTATATATGATTATATTGAATTATATATAATTTTTTTTACCCGGGACATGCAAACTGTATATCTATATATACATACAAAGGAATTGAAATTATTGAAAAGAATTCGAATTTCATCATTTTCAATCCTTTTCAATGAGTATTTTTAATCAGGGAATCTAATAATATTTTGTATGAAGTATATAATATATATTTATTGCTCTCTGAATTTAATATTTTTTTATAAATGATTAAATATTAAATTTAGAAAATATTAAACATTTTTAGAATGATTGATTAATAAATTCAATAAAAAAATTAATTAAATAATAATAAAAATTAAATATTTAATTAAATTATTAATTTTTAATATTAATTTCTTGACAATAAATTTTATTGATCATGCAATTTAAGATTCTGTTATGGTAGATTTATGACTATTAATAGTACTATTCAATTTCAATTTCAACGTAAGTACACGCACCCATGTTATACAACATACATTTTAATAATAATGTATACAAATATTCTTGCAAATATGTGCAAACATTACATTCCCGGATGCATGAGTTTGATGTTTTCAAAAAACACAGTATGAATCCTCAGATCTGACAAGGTTCGAAAACGATCCTGTTGATCATACATGATTTGTTAGTGGGAAATAAATCCCCTTTTCCTTTGTTTAATTTATCAATTAATATTTAAATAATCTGAAATAAAATTAGATTAGTATTTGAGCTTAACTTAATTTATGAGGAGGATGAATGGGTGAAATAGGTAGTATTAAATAAAAGTCGTGATTGGGTATCAAAATGAAGAATATATTCTGACCCAAAAAAGTTAGGGAAAGCACTACGGCATAAAACCCTTTGAAGAAGTTACAATGAGAATATGAGAATATTGATAACAGAAGAATGATGATAACTCGTTGAACAATTAGTACAAGAACAATGTAGATATCTGTGTGTATGTGTACAGGTGTATGTGATACGTATGTATGAGCGTATGCAGTTAAATCTTACGCGATGCTGGATCGTCGTATTTAGTTTGTAAGATGGGTGCAAGATATACACGTCTGTATATAAGCAAGAGAAGATCTTTTGTCCGCTGCGGGACAAGTAGATAGTACTTGGTACTAAATCGAGTGATTGATGGAAGCCTTCGAATGTGTGTGCGCAGAGGCGAGATTACCGATGGATCAGATCGGTCTTACGATTTGAATCGCGCAGAATAATAGATTGATGAGAGTTTGAAAAAGATTGAAAGTTTAATTATATTGCTGATGGCCAATATGATGCAACTAGTTGTTGAATTGAATGACGTTTAGATTAAATCTATTGAATTAGATTATTTGGTTATGTTTGTGACAGAGACGAATATTTACTGCAGTTAAAGAATCTGATCAATTAGACTTGACCGATTATTGGGTGGCGACTAGGCCGTTATTTGAATGTATGCTGAATTTAAGCAATTGATCACGGTATAATTGTTTATGAATAATGATAATTATGAACGCGGGAAAATCTCAATCAAAGATATGCTGAATGTTTAGTAAGACTGAATGATATAATTATTAACTATCCAACGCGATTGCGTTGTTGTTATGTAATATTAATATTAATATTAATATTAATATCAAACACCGAACACAATTAAATTGAATATTTAATGCAACACGAATGAATCCCGGGTTGAATGGGTAGGACCCACGCGTAACAAGTTCCGACTTGTTTTTATTACGACGTAGTACCCGCGCGAATTTAAGATTAACAAAATATTGGTTAATTTTAATGAAATAAGTTTAATTAATACCTGGACGATATCAAGGAATACTTAACTCTCTTCGATGCAATTAAATTATAGCAGATAATTAATTTATTTGATGAATATGGAAATGTTAGTTGGAGAATTAGAAGCAGAATGCTCACAGTGTGTGCGCTCAGTAGTAAGACTCGTAGTCAACTGAACTACAACACGCGGTGACACCGGTTCGTTGGTTCGACCAAACGGAAAAATCAGACACCCGAGGGACAGAGAGATGCTGAAGGCATAAGTGCGACGATGATACATAGCGAAACCGACGCTATAATGAGCGCGCGCGTTTGCGGTGCGACTTGATGTGGTAATGAATTTAATTAACACCCCGCCAGGTGGTGACTCTTTTAAATATTTGAATTTTTAACGGTAATAGGATGACAATTAGCATCGAACTTCCGTTATCGACGGAACATGATTATATATGGTCATACATGATCGTATACGATCATACATGGTTATATATGATTACGTATGATCATACAGGATCAGATCCAAAAAATGGCCCTGCATGATCATACCTGCTCATGTATGATCATGCAGGACCATGTATGATCATGTATGACCATGTATGATCATGTATGAGCAGGTATGATCATGCAGGGCCATTTTTCGGATCTGATCAGATCTGAGTATTCATACATGATCATATATGATCATATCTGAACATTTTTTCCCGGGTACTAAAAAAATTACACCGGAACTACGTAGATCGACTAGAAAACGTGAAATCAAAACATGTTCATGCTGTACAGACTACGACGAACATACACACACAAAAACAGATTCCAAATAAAATACAACACCTTGCGAAAAATTTTAAAAATAAAACGAAAAAGCCAAATCGTAAAAATTCCCAACTGAATTTATTGAAATTCACAAAATTTCAAATTGCCAGACATAATGGTTACTCTAAAAGCAATTAAACGTCAATAAAATTTAAATAATAAACGGGCTAATGATAGATTGTCAACAATAAACGAAAGTACAAGCCCAGTAAATTCACAGCAAACTACATTACGTAGAGAATCACAAAATCCTACACTAAATTCACCTGCTGATCGAAATTCAAAATCGCTTGAACGAATAAATTCATTCAACGACCTGAACTTCGATCAACAGATAAATTCAGCTGACGACGAAAATTTTGAACAGATAGAACAAATAAATTCATCTGATAATGAAATAGACATACGCCAAAATTCGACACAATTAAATTCAGACGGAAATTAAAACAAATCAAACAATGATGCGATAATAGTAAACAACAATTTATATAACGAAGAAATAGACTCCGACGATAATATATCTATAGTTTCAAACACTTCAAACGATTATAATAACGAGAACGTATAGTCTAGTCAACAAGTGCCTTTTTGACGAAAACCTGTTTAACTTCATCGAAAATTATGATTTTGGTCTCATTCGATTCGAAATTACATCTAAGAAAAAATGATCAAGTGGAAAATTGGGGCTCGCAAAAATTGTAAAAGTTATAAACAATTTAGTAAAAAAAAAAAAAAGGGGGGGGGGTTTGGGTTTTTGCAAATATTTCGAAAAGTATTTGAGGTATCCAAAATTAGAAAAAAGATTCTGAAAGAGGAGGAAATTTCCTAAAAAAAGTTCTAGCTCCCCGAATTGTAGCGACAATATTTATAATTTTAATTTAACGGTGAAAATGTGGACTAAAACCGGGTAGCGGCGCGAAAACGCGTGTCGACCGAATCAATAGCTTGATGAATAAAAATTATTTTAACCGATTAAATATAAATATTAAGAAATAAAAAAAAATTGGTGCTTTCAAAACACATGAATAAATAATAGGGTGGTCGTTAAAAATTTAATTTTCTCAGGCGCCCCATAAAAAGCTTCTTTTTAGTGAAAAAATACGCGGGGAATTTAGTTTTTTTGTTTTAAGTAAAAAGAACACGTGCCGAAGGACGATCTAAGTTCATTTTTCGATACTATCGTGGTTTGTTTTAAATATCTCATGAAATATGCAGATTAAAGGAAAAAACCATGGAAACAATTTTGTAGGAAATTAAATTCTCGACAAAAAAAGGCATGTTCATTTTTTTCATAAAATGTGTATTTATGAAGATATTTTAAACAAACTTCTTTAGGTCTTATCGATTGGGCATTTTAAGGATAACGAATGTAAAAAATAACGTTTTTTCATAAATATAGACAACTTCGTAACTCGTAACATATCAATTATTAATGCTTGTTACAGTTTCTATATACTTAAAAAAATATTATTTTCAAAATTTGTAATCCTTAAAACGCTCAATTCATCAGATCTAAAAAAAGTTTTTTACAATTATCTTCATAAAAACACATTTTATAAAAAAAATGAATATAACCTTTTTTGTCAAGAATTTAATTTCCCACGAAATTGATCTCATGATTTTTTCCTTTAATCTGCATATTTCATGAGATATTTAAAAAAAACCGCGATCGTATCAAAAAATGAGCTTAGATCGTCCTTCGGCACGTGTTCTTTTCACTTGAAACGAAAAAACCAAATTCCCCGCGTATTTTTTCACTAAAAAAAAGCTTTCTATAGGGCGCCTGAGAAAATTTAATTTTTAACGACCACCCTAATCAATAATAATCCGCCGAAAAAAAATTTTTATCCCGATTTTTCAATTAACTATGCTTTTGTTAATTAGTTAATTTTTACCTGTTGAAAGTTTACCTAAAAACTCTGATTATTTGTAAACTAAAAACCTAGAATTTTTTTTACTTCTTGGAGCTATTTTTGAAAAGATTAAGAAAAGATCGCCGTTGGAAAAATTAAAAAATTTTGATTTTTCACTTTTTTATTAACAATCTAAGACATTGAAAAATGAAAAACGTAAATAAAGTAGTTAAAAAAAATTTTTTTTTTTACTATTTTTATTAATTTGTATTTTTATCGCTAAAAGCTACATAACAATAATTTTTTAAATATTTATACGTGCATTGTTTAAATAATTGTTATAAACAAATGCATTGTTAATAAGATTTTTGAAAATTTTTTTTGGAAATAAGATGCTTAATGGAAATAATGATTTTTAAGAAAAAAATCGTTTCTTAAAAAAATGTATTTATTGCAGAAAAACGCCTTTGCTAATTAACAATTTTTTTTTGTTTCTTAATATTACTATTAAGGAACCATTTTTTTTCCTAAAATCATAATTTATCATGTTCTCTTATATTATAAAAAAAAAAATTTTTTTTATTCACTTTTTATTTGTTTATTTAACAAACAATTTGTTATAAACAAATGAATTTTTACGCAATATTTTATTTTAAAAACTAAAAAAAATACTAAAAATAACCATGTGTATTTTTTATTGAGAAAACTTTTTTTTCTATTTTTTATAGAATTTTTAAAATTATTGTACACTTAGACTTGTCGCTACCTTTCTGTTTTTCTTCATTGTTATTTAAATAACTTATAAACTATTGAAGATACGACTAGAACACTTCAAGCCTTATTTATTCTTTATTAAATAATAAACAAATTGAGCTTTTAATCGAAGCTCAAACTTAATTATACAATGAATTATGAATGGAAGTATTTTCGTAAAATAAATTCTTTAATTTTTTTTTTAGTTTAAGCATTTTATGAACTACAAACAAAAAAAAGAAGACCAACACAATCCTGGGAATTGCTTTAGTAAACTCGATAGCCAAATTGTTCACTCAAATCCTCCACGGTAGAATAAGCCAATAGGCGACAAGCCAAAAAATGATCCCGGATGAGCAAGCTGGTTTTTGCTCAGGTAGAGGATGCACAGACAACGTCTTTCTCTTACAAGCACTGTTGCAAATGCAACTCCGCTTCCCCGGCACATCAGCTTATGTACTCTTTGTTGACTTCCGTAAAGCATTCGACAAAGTACCACATGATAAATTGTGGGCAAAATTAGTCAAGATAGGTGTTAGCAACAAGTTCATAAGGATACTGATAAACTTCTATGATAAATCTACAATGTTTATCGGAAAGGACGATTCCCTATCTGGCCCAATTGACGTGACGGAGGGAGTCCTGCAAGGTGAAATCTTAAGTCCTTTACTTTCCATTCTATTCATCGCCAACATAATAGACTTCTTCAAAGCAAGAGGCGCTGAAGGTCTGAACCTGAATGATTTCACTCAAATTATCCTGTTGTTATTCGCAGACGACATTGCCATACTAGCAAACTCGGCCTCTAAACTAAGAACAATACTAAAAATACTCGAGGAATACTGTGACACCAACAATCTCTCAGTAAACATCAGTAAAACAAAAATCATGGCTTGCAGAACCTTAAGTAGATCTGAAAAGAGTGATGGTAAATTCTTGTATAAAGGAGAACCAGTGGAACTGGTTAAAACCTACACCTACCTGGGTATACCTTTATCCTGTAACCTCCAGGGAGCCTCAGCGGCTACTATTGTAGTAAGAAAAGGTAACCTGGCTTCTGGTACGACGTACTCCATCCTATCTAGCCTAAAAGCGGATTAGTGGGCCTCCAAAATCAATCTGTACAACAGCCTTGTCAAATCAACTCTACTATACCTCGCTCACATCTGGGGACTTCAGGAGGACACCTATAAGAAACTAGAAGCTGCCCACTGTTCCTTCTTCAACAGAATTCTCCATTTACCCAGATGCACTCCGCATTACCTACTACGCTTGGAACTGAACCGGCCTCACATTTTATTAGAAATACTGAAGCAAGCGTACAAATGGGTAATAAAAATTTTAGATATGAATGACTCTCGCCTACCTAAAATTTGCTTGCATCGCCTAGTCAAACTCTCTGAAAATTACAATCTACCTAAGTTAAATTGGGCCATACAACTCCGCTCTATACTCTCGCTCATAGACGAAAATCACATGATCCTTAACCTATCGGCTCAACTCTGGAAAAACAACAAAGCAAGAATACTCAACAAACTCCATCACCACCTGAAACTCAAAGACCTTCGGAGCTATGCTGACTCCAAATCTTGCCAAGTTCCCATTCCAAGATCTTTGGCTGATGAAGTTCCAGCTTACCTGCTGAGGAACGCATTCTACACGATTATGCCTCAAATTCAACTAAGAATAGCAAACTTTTTCTCTTGCCACCTAACGCTAAAAAATAATATTATCAAGTTAAGACCTTCAGAGCTTTGCCGCTTTTGCCACAATCTTGCCAACGAAACAGTGTCCCACTTCCTACTGGATTGCGCACTTTTCAATAATATCCGTGCCCAATTCCTTCAAATCTCTTCGAACAACAGCGACAATTTAAATTTACTAATTTTGCTTGACGACCACACTAGAACGGGCTCCAAAGCTCTTGTCAGGTATTAGTAGAGGAGCCCAAGCGGGAATTTCGGGATTTACTTAAGCGCGGCACATTAATATACAGGGGGATACCTTGTACCCGATTAAGTACCTCCACAAAACATGAGGCTCATATATAAAGCCACCCGTGAAGGATACAGGATCAGATTAGTAAAAAAAAATTGACCGACAGAAATTCTCGAGCGCGTCAGATTAAGGTAGTGTGAGTTAATTACATCCTAAAAAGTGTATATTCCACTAATCTGACAATTTGAGAGTGACGTAAAAAAAGGGGAGGGCAACTAAGTTGTAAAAAAAAAACGTCATCTCGACATTCTCGAGCGTAGCTAAACTTTTTTTATTTTGAAGGAAATGATTCAAGAATAATGAAAAATATATAATCTGACGATTTCCGCAAGCCGAAATAACGAAAAATTCGTCGATAAAGTTAAATGCGTGCAGCTGCGTGATGCTTACATTTCCTTCTCCGGATTTCTATTCCTATTTTTTGGAATAACTTTTAACCGGCTTTATCGATTAAATTCCAAAACTAATCCACCTTTGAGCTTGAAAAACCACGTAGATCGCCACCAAGCTGGTCAAAATCGGTTGATTCGTTCGAGAGATATCGTGAACGAAAAAAATCCGAAAAAGTGTTTTTTCGGGATTACTCCGAAATTTGTGGTTCGATCAATTAAAATTGCAAAATTACTTATGAGGATGATAAAACTGCGTCGAATGATGCCAACCGCGTGAAAATTGGTTGATCCATTCAAAAGTTATTGTGGTTTGAAAATTCCAAAAATAGTGTTCTATGAAACTTCTATCAGACTTTCGAGCTGGGAGAGCTCAAATGCATTGAAATATTATTTCTTTGAACTTAGCGAGCTCAAAATATCACATAAATTATATTTTGAGCTTAAAAATGTCATAAGTACAATTTCAAGCGCCCAGGAATCGAATTAGCCGGAAGTTGCAGGGATGGCCTTTAAAGTGAACCGTTTTTCTAATTTTTTTTTGTCAGATCAGGCGAATCCCTCTAGATAATCGTCAGATTATGAAACAGTACGTTTAGAACATAAAGATAAACCATATATATCTTAATCTGACGCGCTTGAGTATTTCAAAATGACGATTTTTTTTTGCACATTATAAAAATCGTCAGATTAGTGAATAAGAGCTTTTTTTTGGTGTACTTAAGACTCCCTTAGAAAATCTGACGCGCTCGATTAAATTTTTTTTTTCATTTTCAACCCTTAAATACAACCACCCGCATCATGCAAATGATCAGATTAACATACGTACATTATTAAAAATACGTAGGGCATTGATGCTATCAATATCTGATGCACTCGAGGATGTCCATGCAACAGTTTTTTTTTACATATTTAAAAATCTATAGCCGCTTCCCCCACCGATGTAAAGGTATATATCATATAATATTTTTTTCTTCTTATCATCTAAGCTTTGCATCCCAATAGGTCTCTACGACGCTCGAGTAAATCCCCATTTAGACTCGTGGGCTCCCCTACTATATCTTCAAGCGTGCTCTGAACTACTTCAACAGAACAACATCGTATGACCCGTGTTGGAACCAGTGCTGCAATAGCCGCTCCCTTAATCCTTCATAGATTTCTTAAAGTATTCTTTAAGTTATTTCAAATTTTTAAATTGCTTAAGAACGGTTTTCAGATAATTTTGTCCCAGCTTATCTCTGAAATAAAAGCTCTAAACGCAAAATAAAGACACAGACCCGATGCTTTACTCTATTAACTAGCGAAGTGCACTTCACTTTTTTGATAACTTCCATTTGTTTACGAGAAAAGCTTGGACAAAGTTCCCATTTAATGTACAAGTGCAACAGAGATAGTATCGTTCATCCAGTTGAGTGCGAATAGAGAAACAAATGAAAACGCGTCTTAATCTTTTTTTAATCATTATTGATCTTTTCGAACTTTTATCTTTATGTACATCAATATTTCTAGTCGACCTATCGCCAGTGTATTAAAGATGTATTCTCATAAGCACTTTTAATAAATAAAAAAAAAAAATAAAAAAAGACATCCGAAACTCGGAAACCACTAGTTTTAGCTAATGAAGATTTTGTCGATTCATTCATATCTTATAATTTATTAAATACAAATAATAGAAATGCAATAAACAATCAAGTAACTTCAATAATTCAAATAATACGAAATTTATCTCTAAACTGACACATGATCGTTTCGAATCTTCCGCCAGAATCTAAACTATCAAATTATTTGCTAATATCAACACATTAGCTTCTGAACAATAAATAGCTGTATAATGTGTGCTGTTTGAAATAAGCATTTAAATGCTAGGTTACAGATCGGTATACAGATTTCAAAGCGTTGAAATTGATAAAATAAAAATTATTGTCTAGAATAGAAAAATTATATTTTCAATAAGAGCTAAGGCTCAAAACAAGCGGGGCGCTTGTCTACCGGGTGGGGAGGTGTTACGTCTCAGCCTGCTCGTCAGATGTCTCTGACTATTTTTAAATACTAATTGTTGAGAGACCGATCTGAGACCTAACTAATTAATTAAGATGTATATTGATAATTTAGCAAGTGACATAATTAATAAGTCATCCTATATTATAGAACATAATATAATATAATAATATAATTTAATATAATAATATAAAATAATTGAATATAAAATAGTATAATATTATTTAGAACTCACGGTTAAAAACCCGTCAAGCCATCAATAAGCCATTGTAAACTCACCTTGGATATCACTGAAAACCCCTGTAGAGCTACCGTGGAACCACCGTGAGATAACTGTGACCTCACGGTCAAAATACCGTGGAAACACTCTTTAAATGCAATGGAAACGCGGTCGGAATACAGTAGCGTGACTGCACAAAAAATACCGTGATTCCATTGCATTACAACTACATTTCCACAGTCGTTCCACGGTGTTTTAACGGTGTTTTTACGGTGAGGTCACCGTGGCGCTAAAACCGCAAGGGAGGTTTGAATGCATATTTATTAACCTCGAACAAAAATATATTTATTCTAAATGAATAAATTTTTCTGAGTCAAGGTAATATTTATTAGAGTTAGTATAATAATATTTTGCTTTAATATTTGGGTTTTTTGGCGCTATAAAATAATTTAGTTGTCTATTAAATAAACATTTTCTTAACTTTATCAAATAATTTTATTATTTTAGAGAGAGAAATATTAATGTTAACCAAAACGAATCTATTAAATCATTTGTTAAAAATCACAGAATTGATTATGATGACGTAATAAAATTTAGTTGTCCCAAATAAATATTAGTTTAACAAAATTTAACAAAACTGATTTAATTGTCCGAAGAAAAATTTTTTCTCAGTGTACCGATTCTTCGTCTTTATTGTCTCTTTTGATCACTACATGACATAATGCAATTTGTTTTTCAGTTTAAATAATACTATCAAAAAAAAAAATTGAAGAAGGTGTTTTTTCAAGTTTGAATATTAACGCAATGATCTGAGTCAAAACTCATTTCAATTCTTTACATTGTTTTCTACCTGAATACATTCATTTTATTGAACGAAATCGTAAATAGAAATTTTAAGAAAACTTGCTTATTAATTATTTGTGATGTCTTGAATTCTCCAAGTTCAATATAAAACATTTCTGTTTTCAAACTTGCAAGAAATAATGTAAACCAAAGTATTGTCAAGTTAAAAATATTTAAAATAAAGTTTTCTGCCCTACGGCCGGAAAGTGGCAACTTTCGAGCCACTGCCCTGAACGAAGTTGCAACTTTCCGGCTACGTCGAGCAGATAGTTAGTATACGCACCTTGGCCAGTAAAAAAGAAAGCCTCAGATCACATGTTTGTCAGCCTCGCCTTCACCTCGGCCAACAATTACATGTGGTCTGAGACTTTTCTTATTTTACTGGCCTAGGTATGTAATATACTATTTCGATCTCTTTGAGCTCGAAAACAGCGGGAAGTTTTGGGGCTGGCCTGGAAGATCAATCAATTCCCAGATGTTTTTTCTTGAAGACATTATAAAATGATGTTTTTTTGAAATAAACATTTCTTTATTTGTTTATAGGAATGACGAATAGTGAAATGGATAACTGTGGAGACGGTCAACGTCTACCCCCTGATGGGGATGAGTTTCCAACAGCATATCATGAATCGAGAGTAACTTTACAACAGTGTCCAGAAATTGAATCCCATAAAAACAACTGTCTAAGTTCTACAGAAGTAAACACAATTTATAACGACAGAAATATCAATAGTTGTTACACTGAAAATAAATTTCAGGAATGTATAAATCCAAGTTTACCAAAAAAAAAAATGATCTCTGAAATAGTAAACTTTACACAAAAGAGTGTTGAAATGAATCCCTATAAGTTTGGGAACCTACATTCAATAATCACCGAAAAGTTAGTAATAACTGGATACCAACCGAAAGAATCGAAAATCAAGTTAGAGTCTTCAAAAAAAAACTATCCTGATTGCTCATCTCCACTTTTAACATTATCAGAGCCATTGAAAACGAAAACATCTATTTCACTAATTAAGAGCATACCAATTGACAATTTTTCTAGGAAGTTTACGCCAAGTAGTGATTCTCGACATCAAAATGATAGATCTGAGCAATCCGTGAGAGATAAAATTGCAATGTTCTCAACGAACAGTAATGTTGAAATGCCATTCTTCCCAACTGATCCAATCTCGAGCGTTGTGACCAACTCTAACCCGCTACTCTTAAAGTACGGTTCTTCCGAGAATTTCTTTGGTGATGTGAAAAATAAAGACGAGAGAAATAAGACAACTTGCTTGGTTGATCGTTTTTCTAATCCATGCAATCAAACGAGACCTTATAAAAATTCAGAAATTCCTTTAGTAACAAAATGCGTCGAAAAAAAACCATGTTTAATGCTATTTTTGCCTACTGAAAATTCATCACTTCACTCTAATAGCTTTCCTTCAAATGATTCTATATTGTCTTCGTCGAAAAAAAAACTACGAGAGTTCAATTCTACTGCAATAAAAAAATTTTCCAGTATTTTGTCAAAACCAGACTCACTTGAAGAAACTATTCCTATGAATAGATCAATGGCCGCAACGAAATTAACATCTTTATCTCGAGCAACTAGTTTTTCGGGAGGCATGTCTTATAGTTATGAACTCTCACCTCCTAGTAACTGCCAAATTTCAAGGACAAACTCGCTATCGTCAACATTTACAAGAAGTAATAAAGATTTGAGAAAAACAGGTTTAAATCAGTTGATAGAACAAAGAAAAAAAAGTATATCAAAACTACGCGGACTTGTTATACCAGAAAAAGATGTAACTGCAATTGACCAGCCTATTATTGATTTACCAGAAATCAAATCCAGGAACTCTATTCATATTCAACAGGTAAATTAATTAACTATTTTTATTGACAAATAAATTCATTATTTCATCCAAAAACGATTTTTTATTTTTTAGTTCCCGAAAATACATACTCATGGTAAATGGGATTCACAAAACTCATTGGCAAGTAATGTCAGCACTCAAAGCGCCCCCTTCAAAACGACTGCATTCAAGATGCCAATGCCTCTGGTACTCCCTAAATACTCACCAGCATTCAAGCGAAAGAGCTCGACAGTTTGTGGCTCATCAAATGATTCCGCATCGATTGCTATCACCACTACAACTCAACAAAATAATCCGGTATTAACGGATACACAAATTGAAGGACCGAACAGTCTTGAGAGTATCTGCAGCCCAACTCGTAGTGATTACAGTTTTAAATTCACTTCAAATGTAACATCTGAAAATGAATCAACCTGCATGAAAATAGATCAAAGAAGAATTAGAGTCGACTATGATGATTCCGATAATGACTCAGCTGTGTGTAGCTCACAAAGTAGTATATCGCGAGGTTTCAGCCCACCAGCCTCTCCAGTATCGTCTGAACGATCACATTTATTCTCAAACAAATCCTATTCAACGTCATTAATGATAGAATTACCACCAAAAAATTATTTGATCAATGAACAACTTCAATTTAATAGAAAACCAATTTATTCATCAGACATATCAAGTCTAGAATCTGATAAACTTTTTAATGATAGTAACGGTAATCATAATTCAAGATCTCGTTCTCCGTCTTCTGGATACAATTTGCAATACTCTACAATGCCTCAAAGACGAGCACTGAGGCGATCAAGTAGTACGGAGACCAATTACAGTTCTTCGTCAACTCTCACTTCTGGTTCTCCAACGAGCGTTGAATCTTTTTCACAACGAGTTCTCAAACCCCAAAGTGTTGAAGCAATCAATCGGAAAAATATTTTAGCCAGTGCAAGGTGCCGAAGTGGGCAAAATCTTAATATATCTTCATCAATACAAAAAAAATTGACAATTACAAAGGATTCATTTGTCTCTAATTCTGTTGAAGAAAACCACAAATGTACATCGTTTAAAAATACAGCTAATATCAATAATGATGGTTCGAGTGATAAAGATATCAAAATTGCATATGTTGACATGATTGATCATTTTAAGAGTAAACCAGAAGTTGAACAACAGTACGGAAATTTAAAAATTTCATCAACAAAATCTTTTTCTGTATCATTGACTGAAATAGCTTTAAGAGCTGATCTCCAAAATTTTAACGATTCGGAAATGCTAGTTCAATCAGAAGCAAAAGCTACATTGGTAAAAAATTCTAGTTCTCAAACTGACAAAAATTTAAGTTTCACTAATCCCCTCAAATCTAATCAAAATGGTACATGTCAACCACAATTGCATGATAAAATTTCTACTAAAGAATTAACTAATTACAATGAAATGAAATCAGAAAATATTCATAACAATGATATCTTAACGGCATTAATGACGCGGAGTCGATCCAGAGCTGCAATCGATTTGGAAGATAGTACAGTTATGAGTTCTAAAAGTCAGATGGACTTTGAAGATATTTTATTGGGTGAAACGGAATCGACTATTAGTAAACCTGGCGGACGTCATCAAAATTCTTTTTCATATAAAAAATTATCTCAGTCCACTCATACTGCAAGCCCGTCAATAAAATCCAGCCTATCAAATGAACCTGTGATTAAAAATAAGATTTTTCTATCGGATACTCCACTATATAGAAGGTCGATAAGTAACGGTATTATTCAAGAAACTGTTAAGAGAGTAAGTGAATTGAAACATTTGAAAATTCCCCTTCAAAAAACTATTGGATATCGAAGTGTTAGCGTCACGGATATAAAAAAAGTATTTGAAAAAACAGATAACTCAAAAGATAATACAAGTTTGAGTGCATCGAATTCTACTAAATTATCAACTTTCAAAAGCAAAATCAAAGAAAATCAATAACTTATCAATAATAAAAATGAAACTAAAATATTTTGTTATGACAAATTTGGAAGTACTAGTTCTTTAGCCAATACTACAAGTTCCGTATCACAACAAGGACTGGCTCAATTAGTTGAAGAAGCCAGTTTAAATGACAATAGAGAAATTCAAGATATGGCTGCTATTTTTCTTTATAAAGATAATACGAAAAATAATGATTAATGGTATTGATTGTGAGGACGGAGACATCACTGTGCATCGATGACTAGCACATTCAATTACAGACAAAAATGGGCAAATTAAACGTGGTGATAGAATTTTTAGTATCGATGGCAAAAGTCCATGTTGTGAGAGTATGGCCTTTTTCCCACGTACTAGAAAATTTGGTCAATCCTCCTTCAGTAATTCGGGTATTTGAGCACTGAATTCAGGAATACCTACCCATGTAATAATCTTGTTCAAGGCTTGAGCAAATCTGATCTCAAGTTCGATAAACGTTAGTGTTTTTTCCTATCTATGTGTCTTGCTGCAGGTACTTGTGGTCAGATTTTAATAGCAAGTTTAGTGCAAGTCTTACACAAGAAATTGGTGCCAAATTATGACTCAATTCTATAGAAAGACTTTAGATAAAAATAGTTGCGCATGGCTTGCTCAAAATCTGCTCAAGGCTCAAAATTTACCTTGAGCCATGAGCAAATCTTGAGCAAGCCATGCGTAAGTACCTGTGATAAGTTACTGGTGCAAGAAATGCACAATAAAATTTTCAACTGCACCATACCGAAGATATCTTCAATGTTATTGTGTACAATGCCTTGAAAAAGTTATGTACAAATCGTGATGACGATTTCTCGCTACATACGATCTTGCACGAGACCCATACATAGAAAAAGACACTGGTGACCAAGGGTTTTGCTCAAGGCACTGGCACCAGAATCTTGCTCAAGCATGGTATAACCGAGTACGTGGCTTGATTGTAGGATAGGGGAAAACTGTAAAATAAATTTTATTTAACATTAATTAAGTATTATTATTTTAGTTTAATTTATTAAAGTAACAATCATAATTCTAACTACATTTAACGAACTTATTTAATTTAATATTCTACTTAGTTACTTAGTGCTTCGTCTAGGCGAGTGCGTCTCCCATCAATAAACTCAGGACCAGAAATCCAAAATCAAAGATCAGTAACCCAATGGGATGTCAAACTGAGCCCTTCATGGATAATTTTCTTTTTATGATTAAATATAGATATGATTAAGTTTTTATTATTCGGTCGTCTTATTAAATAATCATTAATCTTTAAATTTATTCAACAAGATCGGCTGAAATAATTATTTACAACTAATTGTAAGTAAATAACAATTGATCCTAATCACTAAAATTTTATAGGAAATTTTGTCTTAGTCTCACGAGTACCGAAAGTAATACCAATAAGTATAACAATTTATGAGCTTAGTAGATATTATGTGCACGATATGATTACAAATTTATATACTATTTTCAGCAGCTCTACTGAACAGTAACTATATTTACATAGTATTTGAGAAGTTTAAGTTTAAAAAGTTAGCAGGTTAAAACGTTGTTTCGTTTTCGACAAATAAAAAAAAATGAAATTTAAACTTAAGGTTTCATTTTTTTAACTTTCCATTAAGAAAATTAAAAATTTTCAAAAATAAATTAAGTTATTGGATTCGATCCGATTTTTGAAAACCGAGCTTTCAAGAGATCTTGACGTTTTGAGGTCCTAGGAAGTGAGTGGCGTTAGTTTGTCAATTATAAATTGTTAAAATTAGTAGAGTTATTTGTTATTAAAATTAGTCGAGTCATTGTGAAAATTGTTATTAAAATCAGTCGAGTCATTCATCACAGTCGAGTGAGTAAACTTTATACAGTCACGTACGTCGAGTCAGTTTCATCAGCCATTTTATTTATTGTTCATATTCATTTTATTAATTATCACAGCGACTTCGTTTGCAATAAGCGTCATGGTTATCAGTGTACTAAAACATATTAATTAATTGTCTAGCCTTGTAAACCTTCCTGATAAGTTTAGTATAAAATCTCTCTCTTAATTTTAATACTGCGTTATCCAGTACGGGGTTATCCTCCTCCTGAGATTACTGAGCATTGCTGGACAGGTACGTTAGACACCTTAAGTTATACACATGTGTGGGCCCTTGTTTTATTGAGCCCACAATTCAATTGATAAAATAAGTGGACCCATTACAAATTAACAAATATTCCGGCTCCTTGCCTGGAATGTTTTACAGAATACCTATAACGATTCACGTTGATTCTTTTCCGTCGCTCGTTCTGTATTAGTTGTCTTCGTCCGTGTCTCGTTCTCTCTTGTTCGTGTATTAGGTTCTTGACCGTGTATGCCTGGGGTAACCGGGTGGTCTCGAATTCTTCTCCTCGTGTTAACTCTCTCGGATCACATTCTCGTCTTCGCCATAACACTCGAACTCTCCTTCAACTTGTTATTCAGATGCAATCAGTTCTTAATAACAAAATATACTGGCTACCTACCTGGTATCTTGTAACAATTTTGATTTTCTTTTATCGCTTGATTCCACAATAATTAACCGAGTCCCAATTAAATAAATTTAGCTGATATAATTAACAGCGTCTGATAATGGTGTCTATATTGTTGGCTTCTACTTTAGGTCCGATCGTTCCGCTAACAAGACTCGTCTCGATGGTTGTCCAGTCCTATTAGCTCTGTCTCCGTGTCCGTCTGGGTAGTTACCCGGTCCTGCCGACTCTACCTCGTCTCTGATACTGTCTTGCAGATTTATTAATTACACTCGATGATTTTCGGCCATGATCGGAAAACTCCTCCTTTACCTAATTGGCACAAACTTGGCGGAAAGAATTAAATTTGTTGGGAAGGAAATAAATAGTACAAAGTTAATGCGGGAATGTGCGGAGGTTTTTTCGGAAAAATTGGGAAGATATAACAAGAAAACAATTAAATTAGAATTAAAAGAAAACGCTAAACCTTTTTGTTGGAAGCCAAGACCTCTGCCTTATGCGTTGAAGAGTAAGGTTGAAAAAGAAATCAAACGATTAGTGGATGACGGGATTTTATTTCCGGTAAATGACAGCGATTAGGCAACTCCTATAGTTCCGATTATAAAGAGTAACGGGAGCAATAATTTGAGCTAGATGAAGGATCAAAACAATTAGTAGTAATAGCTACTCATCTTGGGTTGTTTGGGGTTAATTGTTTATGCGCAGGAGTAACATCAGCTCCATGTATCTTTCAAGCAGAACTTGAAGAGATATTGAACGGAATTGAGGGAGTGGTATGTTTTTATGATGATATCGTAGTTAGGGCACCGAATAAGAGATTGCATGAAGAACGTTTGAGGCGAGTATTAGATAGGTTAAAAAAGAATGAGTCAATAGTGAGGATTGAAAAATGTCAGCTTTTTAAATCGCAAATTGATTTCCTGGGGTACGCGTTAAGCAAGAAGAGAGTTAATATTTCGAATGCCAAAACGGACGCGATTGCAACGATTCCAGTTTTGAGAAATCAGAAAGAAGTGCGATCGTTTTTAGGGATGGTTAACTATTATATAAAATTCATTCGGAATTATGCGAGTATTGCCGAACCACTGTATCGATTATTGAGAAAAGATGGATTATGGGTATGAAAGAAAGAGCATCAAGTATCATTTGATCGTGTGAAGGCATGTCTGGGCTCAAATCAAGTATTACTGCAATACAATCCATCTTTGCCGGTTAAGGTGACATGCGATGCTTTACCGTTTGGAGTCAAAGCAGTCATAGTACATGTACAAAGGCCGAACGAGAATATTCTCAGTTAGACAAGGAAGCATTGGCGATTGAGTTTGCAGCTAAGACTTTCCATTAGTATTTGTACAAAAGGCATTTTAAGTTAGAAACGGACCATAAGCTACTTATATATATTTTTAGTCCTAAAAAAAGGATACCAGTAATGGCGGCTAGTAGATTGCAAAGACGGGCTGTGGTGTTATCAGGTTATGATTTTACAATTAAGCTTATTAAAGGGATTGATAATAAGATGGCAGAATTTCTATCAAGATGTGTAAATAACGAAAAGCAAGAGTTTGGAATGTCAGGACCTGAAGAAGAAGGGTTATTCAAATATACGTATTTGAATTATGTATTAGATGATATTGGTACGATTGATGTAAGGGTATTGGCGGATAAAACAAGTAGAGATCATGTATTGAAACAGGTTTTAGAATCCGTGAGAACAGGATGGAAAACAAAGGTAGATAAGGAGTAAGAACCTTTTAAAAATCGAACGCGTGAGTTATGCCTAGAAAATGAATGCTTGATGTGGGGGCACCGGATGGTAGTGCCCAAGTCGTTGAGAAAGTACTTGCTGGAGGAACTTCATAGCGCATATGCAGGAATTGTAAGATGAAGGCTATGGCTAGATCCTACATGTGGTGGCCAAATATAGATGCAGAGATTGAGGAGTTATCCCAGTCATGTCAGTTGTGTTTGGAAGCTGCAGATAGCCCTCCGAAGGCTCAATTACACTGTTGGAACTGGTCTGAGGAACCTAACCATAGGCTTCATATTGATTTTTTAGGACCATTAGAGTCTCAAATGTACGTAGTTATAGTAGATGCGCATTCGAAGTGAGTAGCTATAAGAGTAATGAAAAACATCACAGCCAAGCCAACGATTAAAGTGTTGGAAGAATGTTTTGTAGCTTGGGGACTTCCACAGAAGTTAGTCTCAGATAATCGGCCAGCGTTTATAGCAAGTGACTTTGCGCAGTTTTTAAGAAAGTATGGTATAACACCCATTAAGACAGCTCCGTACCATCCGGCGTCGAATGGAGCTGCGGAAAATGCCGTACGATCATTTAAGAAGAAGTTCAAGGTTCTCCGAAAGGCCGGCTTTGATAAAGATGACGCTGTTCAGAGGTATTTGTTTTATACCCGAGCTATACCACACAATACAATGGAGGTTCGTCCTGCAGAGCTGCAGATAGGACGTAAATTTCGTACGCAGTTAGACTTAATAAGACCGGGCGTACGACATATAGTGGAAACAAATCAATTAAAGCAAGCGAGTGACTTTGCAGGAAGTCGAAAGATTGATTTTCCAATAGGTTCGAAAGTCATGATTAAGAATTATAGATCGGATTCATGGGAACCTGTAACAATTGAGAATAAGCTCAGTCCAGTGACATATACGGTGAAGACAAGCCGGGGTACAGAGAAAGACATTGTGATCAAACAGCGAGATATAGTCAAGGATTGGGGGTCCAAGGAGTGGACGATTCAGCTTTAACGGAGCGAGCAATGCAACGGGCGGTTTGGGAGAGTTTCACGTCGGATAATAATGCGAATGTTGTGTCTGAGGAGCGAAATGTAAGCATGAAAATCACAGAAAGTTTGAATGGAAAAAAAAATACTGAGTATGCTAAAAGTATAGTTAAGCCAGAGGTGTTGGCCCCTGTACGAAAGTCAACTCGAGTGTGTAAAGCTCCGCGTAGAGTGAATTTATGAACTGAATTAATTCATTGTATTATGTCGTTTAAGCGAAATGCATGATTCAAAATTACTTTTTATTGTAAAAGGGAGAAATGTAGTGCTTATACACTAGAGGGCAGATAAGTAGCGAGTTAACGCGCCTTAAAGTAAGTCGGCGTTTGCTAATTCATTGCGGCTTGAACGTTATCTGTTAACGCGTGCTATTCTGAAGATTTGTGATTGTGTTGTTGAATAAAAGATAATTTATATTGTTTTCAATAAGTCTAAATTAACAATTATATTTTAACGTGGCCTATTCTAAATATATTACATTTTTAGAATATATAAAATATATTTGAAAATCGGCCAAAAGATAGATATTTATATATTTTTTATGTATTTTTAATATATTTTTTATATATATTTATATATTTTTATATATTTTAACATATATTTTTTTATAAATTTTTTTCATGAGAACTATTTAGACATTAATATTGACTACGGAATAATTACGAGCTCTCTTTACATATATTCAAAAGAAATAACTGTTTAAAATTATAATCTGTTAATAATGAAAAATTTCGCTCGTATAAAGTTAAAGAAATCGATTTTTCATTCTTGCTCATTAACCCTAGACTGGTCAACAAACGCGACCTAATGACTTTGGTCAAGTGATGAGGGAATCTCGCAATGCTTTTAAGAGTGCGACGTTGCCTGATCGCTCTGGCTGTTAACTATTGGTGTATTATTTCCGGCGGGAATATTGTAAAAAATTCGAACATAAAAAAAAATTTTCAACTTTATTTTTATTAATTTTAAACTCTGTTTAAAACAATTAGTTATTCAAACAAAGTTACCAAGCTTATTTTTAAATTAAATTTAGCTAGTATTCAAATTTATTTAACTTAAAAAAAACTCAACTACTTTTTTTATAAATAACAATATCACGTAAACATAGGTTAATGTCTTCAGCAGTAGATATAAATATTTTAATAGTGGACAGAGAAGAATGATTTAATAAATTTATTATAAATTAAATCAAGAAACAAATTAAAAAATTATTTTCTTAGTCACCGAGTCTTTCAAAATGTTTACTAATAAAAGTAAATATTTGCCTCCACATAACCTTTCAAACACAATAACAGCCGGTAACAGTCTGCGTACGTCTGCGCATGAACATGAGAAGTAGGAAAGACATACACCAAAGACGGCAACGCCGCAAGTGAAAATCTACTAACGACTCTGGTCAAGTGATGAAAACCGTCCCGCAAATCCGTCACTTTTTTTTTTAGAATTTTTTTTACAGCAACTTTATGTTTTTAAACATGCTCAAAAAAATTGTTAAAATATTCTAAAATGTTTGAAGAACAAAGTCAAATTTTTTCAAACCTTTTTAGTGGAAAATGTAATTGTAATAAAAATAATAGAATCAAGTGCGGCGTCACGCTCATACGTTGATCAGTCTAGGGTTAACATCCCTTGTGGAAATTTTTCGGAATTTTCTCTGAAAAACTCAGTTCTAATATTCTAAAGACTTTTTCAGAGTTCTAAAGACGTTTTCAGAGAAAAGTCCGAAAAATTTCTACCAGGGATATTTTCAGTTAGCCATGAACTGTCATCCTCTTCTAAAAAGTTGATGACCGGATGTCGTATTGTTTTACGTCACTTCTGTGACTATTTTATTCGGTTGTCAATTGGTCGACTGAGATAGTGGCGGGATTTTTGAAAGAATGAAGGCGAGCGAAGCGAGCATGTTAAGTCTAGTAAGGTAAATGTCCCAATACCGAAACAAGACCCAATACCGGAACGATTTGATAATGATTATATTATATTTTAACTCGTGAGCTATGAAATTAAATAAAACTTTCTTTATTTAAAACCTTAATCTTTTAGGTACAAAATAGGATATAAAATAGATTTTAGAATACATCCAAAATATGAAAAAGAAATGTTAATTAGAGCAGTAGTCTCGGATTCATGACTTTTTCATGTCTCTTGATGGTTTTGCTAAGAAATCAGTCAATGGTCTGAAGCTTATAGAAAATGTATAGAATTACTTTTCAATAATTTTTTTTTTTGTATATGCATCTTGAATGACATGAAATTCAAGAAAACATATTAAAAATATGAAAAAAATAGTAATATTATATTAATTTTACTGTTCGTCTATTGGTACACCAAAATGAACCCGTGTCCAGTATCGGAATAGCCAATCATATTAATGTTATTAATGTTATCGATAGACATTAACGGTGAGTTTTATTGACTGGCTAAATCCAGTGCAATATATCAATTATTACTGGAGCCCTAATATTTAATGCAGTATGTATGATTGTTATAAAAAATATATTAAACATAGATAAACTCTAATTTAAATTATTATGGGTGTGATATAGCAGGTATTAGACAAATTTAAAATTATTAATAAATCGAGTAAATAATTAACCCTTTAACGCTTTTGGGTGTTTCCCCCACTTTGTAGCCTGTCAAACGGTCAGTGCGTATCTACGTCGTGTGTATCCGTGAGCTTTGACAAACAGTGCCGTACGTAAAAATAAGAATTTGAAAAGAAAAGAAATTATGAGAAATTCATATTTAAAAAAAAAAAAAAAGTCGAATTTAAATTTCTTTTAAAACTTGAAATAATTGATAATATTGAAAATAATTAATAAACTAAAATTGTTGAAAACATTAAAATAACAAATGAAAGGGTACCAAAGGAACCCACAACATGAGTAAATTTCGGTAATAGCTGAGCCTAAATCTCATAAGCTGAGGTACTGAGAAATGTGAGCGCGCGCTGTAGGCTATCCCCACTTTGGCACCGTGCGTACTATTTTGTCCAACTTCACCGTTAAAGGGTTAATAATATAAAATTTAAAAAATGGCAAATTCAAAAAATTTTGAAATTAATAGTGCTTTTTTTGTAAATATTATCTTTTAAATTATTTATCTTATTTATTTATAATTTTAAAGTTGTCTGATGTCTGCTACATTCATACTCGTTTTACATTGATATTATTTAATAATTGCTAATATTTTCACTATGAATAAATGCAAAAAATAATACATTTCATTTACTGTTCTAGTCTTAGGGCAATCGAATTCCCGTATTGGGATAAGGCTATTTCAGCGTTCCGGTTTTAGGTCCTTTGGGTGTCATAGAAAAAAAAAATTTTTTTATATTAAATTTAAGAAAAATGAATTAATTTGATTATTTTTAAATAGGTAAATGTCTATTTTGTATGATGTAATAAATTATTTTGGTATATAATTTATTTGAACATTTTTAAAACGATAAAAATCACTCATATACCCTTCGTCGTTCCGGTATTGGGACATTTACCTTATAATTTAAATCAATGATACCACGAAAAGAAATTTTTTATCATACCCCGGGTAAAAAAAATTATATATAATTATATATAATTATATATGAAAAATGACCCTATATAATTATATATAATTACATATAACTATATATAATTATATATAACTATATACAATTATGTAGAACTATATATAATTGAATTCCTATGCAATTTGTTAAATAAATTGTGAATTTTTGTATAGTAAAGGCTCTACGCTTTTTATTTAAATCATTTTTTTTGTAAAGTCCAAGTTTAATTTCTAAGAAAAATTATTTATGGAAACATTGATAATAAATATTTTTGTCATTATGTAATATAGAATGTACTGTATTACCATCAAAAAAGGTACTGGTCACTCTGCCAAATAACGGAGGCGTACCCGGGCCAAAATAGTCTCAAGTTTCGAATTTAACAGTTCTGAAATAAGTTTCTTACTAGAGACACACTACAAGTGGTGGGCGCGATCTCGTGGCGAGCTCCGAACTACTTCCACTGCTGCTTATAGCACCGGTGACTTCTCTCTCCTACATACATATATATATTGGGGTGTCCCAAAAAAAAAACAAATACTTTTTTTTTAAACTCTCATGAGCCCAAAAGTTACTTTATATTATGAAAAAAAACTTCACCTAATTTTAGCCAGATATCTTTAGACTTGAACTACCACAAAGGGGGTCCCCTTTCCCATTTGAAATACACACGAAAATTTTTCAGTTTAGTTTTTAGTTATTAAGACTATAAAAAATTTTTTTTAATTTCACCTGGTATAATTTCGTAGGAAATAAAATTCTCTACAAAAAGTGCTGATGCAATTTGTACATCAAACAAACTGGGAAAAAGTTACGGGGCGTCAAACATCGACAAAAATTTAGTTTCCTCAGTATTAAATTATTTTTTGTTGTTTTTTATTTTAATTCTATCGAAATTTTTTTTTCAAATAATGATAAGCACGGTCTTGTAGCGAATTTAATTTCCTACAAAAAGTATCCGGTATTATATATACGTCAAATGAATGCGAAAAACGTTAAAGGGTTTTAAATATCAATGAAAAATCAAGTTCACATTTCGTTGATATTTAAGTTCAGAAAATTGATATTTTTTAAACTTGATTTTTCGTTGACATTTAAATCTCTGTAACTTTTTAACTTCCCGCTAAGAAAATCGACGATTTTCGAAAATTTCGGGAAGTTATTGTTTTCACCCCGATTTTCGAAAATCGAGTTTTCATCAGATGTCGACGTTTTGAGGTCCTAGGAAGCTATTCTGACTATTTTTGGAATGATGTCCGAGTGTGCGTATGTGTGTGTGTGTGTGTGTGTGTGTATGTATGTAAACTCTTTGTAACTTTTGAACCAATGAACCGATTTGGATGTTTAAGGCGGCGATTGAAAGAGTTTGTTGGCCATCAACTTTCCTGAAAATTTCAGATCATTTGATCAAATAGATTCGAAAATATCTGCGAATTACGAAAAAAAAAAATTTTTTTTTTTAGTTTTTTATTGATTTCTCAGAAACAACTTATAGGATCGACTTCAAAATCTAATCAGCTCTAGTACTCAAAAAAATGCGTCGATTGCCACCTCAAACATCAAAATCGGATAATTCGTTCGAGAGTTATCGCGGGAGAAAGAAATGGTGAAAATCGGTTTTTTCTAAATATTTTTGAAACGACTGACGCGATCGATCTCAAATATTAATCAGCTCTAGAATTCAATAAAATGCGCCGATTGCCACCTCAAACGTCAAAATCGATCATTTAGTTCGAAAGATATCGGCATTGAAAAGTTAAAAAAATAACATTTGTCACGATCGAAGCGATGGAAGGTGACAGTTAAAGAGAGTTGAGGGGGAGAGATGTTTGTGTGTGTGTGTGAGGTCTTATGGCGATACTGGAGGGAGAAATCAAAATGGGTTGTATGCCCACGGGTTATTTTATAAGCACCAGAGGATTGACCTTATTTCGTCCTAGGGATACGCCACGAGGAGGAATTCTCGGTTCAACCCTGTGTACAATTTCCGTGGGCTTTCCAAGGAAGTCTAGGCTTACAACGATCAAGGACTTCAGATCTTTGATGATCCTATACACTCACGTGATCGTATGCGTTGTCACCTTGGAAAACACGCCCAGGTTGATTATCTCTACCTATCGCGTAAGTTTACTACTCTGGTACCGAGCGGTTGTACCTGAATAGATGATTCCCGTTTTGACCGGAGGCGTGGCGAGTTGGTCCGGGATTAGAAGTTGAAAGAAAGCAGTGGGGGGTGAACGTCTCTCGTGAAAAACGTGTTCTTACGACCTAGGTTAATATTATCTAAGTTGGCAATGAGGGCTCGAAATAAATAGAAGAAGTTACGAAATTATAAATGTAATTAATATAAATGATACAAAGATTCTTACATATTTTGTTTCAGTAATTCTGTGTACTTCTTACCCCTAATCCTCGGTAGTGTCAGCCGAAGATGCACAAATTTTATATAGTCTTTACAATTTAGAAACCTTATAGTCACTTTATTTCAATTCGCAATCCCTAAAACAAAGCTAATAGAGTCGCCAAGCGGATACGAGCTCCTATCTATTGTTTGAGATACTGCGAATTTGTTAAAGGCCTCGATCTCCAAAAACAAAGCTAATAGAGTCGCCAAGCGGATACGAGCTCCTATCTATTGTTTGTAGAGATTCAAGGTATCGTTTTACGGCTTGAGCCGGAGTGAGCACGAGAGCTTAGACTTCGAACTAGACTGAAGATGATCTGAACCAGAGGGTTTATATATCCGAATTTTGAGCCTAGAAGGGTATTGTTTAAACAACTTAATTAAGAATAGTAGGGTTTTCACCAAACCTTATTGGTTGCAATTCAAGGTCTTTCCCGAATTTGGCCTAGGTAGGGTATTTGTTTAAACAAATAGTGAAGGGAATTATTATATAATTAGTCCAATTAGAGGAGTAAATTTATGGGCAATAGATGTCTATTTCAAGGTTTGTTTACAAGTTCGAGTTTCGGGAAAATTGGATTAAAAGTGAAAGGTGGGTCTCATCAGCCAAGGCTACTTGTCTAATGGAAGGCCCTTTCACTTGTCTAGGCGGCACTTTGCGAGCTTAAGCCTTTTATCTTAGAGATGTACCAAGGCTAAAGCAATAAAAAAACTATAAAATTTTGGGAATAACTAATGAATTAGAAAGTGAAAGGTTGGCTCTGGTTTAGATATGTCTGTCTCTCTCGCTCTTCTACGACTCTTATTGTCTAATTTTATAAATATTATTAAATATTATTATTTGAGCATTGTGTCGCGATTTCACATATTCGCATGTGACACCTCCCCATTTAGAGTTGTCATCGTCCTCGATGACTTTGATTTTAGCAGAACTGCGTAAATATGAGGTAGTTTCAGAGTCAGTGAAATCGTGAGACAATGCTAGGACCTATTGCTTTAGTTGCGGGGAACTGCAACTTCCGCATTAAGTTTACTGCAATATTATATATCTGTGTTTATTATGCCTTAGAAATATTATGAGTTATGAGATGTTACGTCCTTTTTAAGTTTTCTGTTTACGTGTTTTATTTTATGATTCAAATGGCTCCCGGAAGTTTCGTTTAAGCCAGGCTGGTTATGCTTGATGACACTTGAACTGTCCCTTGCCCCAGATGGAAGATGTTTTCTAATTACAGATGCGTAGGTGAAAGTTTCTATCTCCTCATTTGATTTTACTTAAATTTTCTAATTGCTTTCTCTTGATGGTGAAAATATTTTTGATTTTGAATTTTGGTTGGTGTTTTGGCCATAAAATTTTCCCTCGAGCATCAGTTTTTCGTGAACTATCGTTAAAATGTCTTACGCGGTAAAAGTAGAGTCACTTCCAGTAGAAGAGGTTGATATTCCGGAGGAAGCTCTCCAAGTTGGAAGGGAAGAAGAGGTCTTGACTGCTCTAGAAGACTATCCAAAGGTGAAGTTAACCCAGAATTGGGAATACGGTTCGTCAGATGAGGAGGACCATCTCGTGATTGTGGAGGATTTAGAGAATCAAGAGGATCCGGATCCAGCGCTGGGTCAGGAAGGTGGCGATCCTCTTTTCATCCCATTAGAACCTCAGGTCACTTGTGATTGTCCGCTATGTACGGGGGCCTGGAGGCCGCCCCCAGCTGCAGAGGTTGAGGCTGCTGTCCAGTCCATTACTCTGGATTTAGGTAATCCACCGCTACAGTATGGGTCACGGCTGCCTTCGTTTGATTCAACATTCCCGCTAGGTAACAACCAGGATGTTCCAACTGCTGGTCCTGTTGGGGGTCCAATTCAAAGGTCACCCAAGATATCAATCGGCGGGTCCCGTGGTCGGTTTCTGAGGTGGTCACCTATGTACCGGTTTCATAAGCTTGGAGCAGGAGTCAGCTTTGAGTTTGTGGATCCTGTTTTAAGTGTGTTATCACCGATGAAGCCAGGGGAAGTAAGGTGGTTTCGGGACTCACTACCTTGCAGCTCTGATGCACTAAGGTTTTACGGGTGTCCAAGTATTTTATCGGTAAGTAGTTTATTTTACTATGGCCATCTTTGTTGATTGTATTGAATAATTATTATTATCTTGTTTTTCAGTTCGTGCTGGGACTCTGTGAAGAGGATTTGGATATTGTCTTGACCGGTGCCTCAACCAGGGTGCAGTCAATCCTTCTGGAGCTTCGGGAAGCGGAGTCCTTCTCCAGGCCGGTGAACTGTCCGTGCTGTACCAGGAATGAAGCGCCACTACCAGGAAATTTACTTCAGAGATTATCGTAGTTACATCTTAAAAAAATTCTACAAATGTAATAGCTTATTGTATATGTAAAAGAGTGTTAATAAAACACGTGAATTTGTGTATATTATTTGTTTTTCACTTTTACTAATTCCATTCCAATACTTATAATAGAAGTTACCTTAGTAGTATTTTAGTACACAGTATAGTTATTGAAATTATGCTCATTTGATCGAACTATTTAGTTGTTTCCTCAAATGTTTCCTTTTATATGAACCATGTATTTATTATTTATTACTTATATACTTTGTATCTGTAGTTCTTAGAGGTCATAAATAAAACAGATAATAAGTCTTGTATTTAAGTGGGTATAAGAATTTCTTTCTCTTTATATCTGTGTATTAATCTTATCCTTAAATTAAATGTGTGTATTATTTTTTTACAAATAAGAGTAGAAAGTCATATAACTGATTGTCTGATTCTCACTCAATCAATCCCTTGTTCGTTTCTTCCTATTTAAGGTAATTAATAGATGTTTATTTGTAAAATGGTTGAAAGTTATATGGATCCATCTTTAGTTTTGATCCCAATGGCGAAGGTGATTCATAATGCTCTTGGAAAGTTATACTATTGTAAAAGAGGCGGGACCAGAGCAGGTATGCTCGGTCTGTGTGGTCCCATAGATCCATAACGCATGCGTTGTGTGGGTCTTTGGAAATAGAGTAGTTTTTCTTTTCTTAAAATAATAAACAAGAGGCAATTGAGCAAAGAATCTTAACTCTTTATTTAAAACTATCAAATATTTGACAGTGATATTTATTTATATAATACTGATTGTAAAGATATTTAGGATAATATTGTTAGTATTCGTAGAGCAAGCACGCTTGACTCAAGTGGCCCTATCGAATATTTTTGTCATATATTTTTATTTTGTTTTATTTTATAATTATATATATTATTTTTATAATTTTATTGGACTATTGGTTAGTAATATGTTTCTTAGTCTACCCTCATACCTGGTTAGTAATACTTATTTTATAAGTTTTCTTTTGTTAGTTGGTCCTCTTCTGGTTTGGTATCTTTGTGGTTTATTTCGGCGTTTTCGATGTTTCTGTCGCTTTTTACGTTTCCTTACTGATTGATTGCGTTTGGAAAGTTCGTGATCCATGGTCGGGACTTCTTGGAAAATGATATCATCTAGATTGGGTGAAAACTCTATCTCGAATACAGGATACCTGGGAATAAAATAAGGTCGATATCGGTTTGTTACACGGATCTCACGTGATCGCGATGGGGCGCGTAACCAGTTGAGTGAGGCAAACGGGAATCGAATTGGTGAGAAAATTAGATCGTAAGGCGTCCAGTCGTCTATATCGAATGGAATAGGACAGCGACCCCATGGAATTTCTTCAAAAACCCGTGGTATCAGTAATCGAGGAATTACTCCATTATGCCTGTGGTCTTTGCGTTGGTTCCGAAGGTATTGTTTATCTTTCCAGTAGTTTTTCATTACCTTTTTTCGTATTTTATCGTCTTGGGCGATGATCCAGGCTGCGTGGAATTCTAGTGCGGTGACGTTGATTTCCTTGGGTGGCCTAAATGGTGTTTCTGGTAGGAAGTATTGTTGGTCGTGTTCGAGTTCGACAGGGTTTAAATGATTTTTGTAGTGTTGACTTCTTCTCAATTTCCGGAGTGAACGTTTGACTTTTGCAATGTTCCAGTAATCGTTAATTACTATGAGTGAGACTATGTATGCGAACTTCATATCGAAGCCTGTTTTTACTTTTATCATAGCGTTAGTTAAGAGGAGATCTTCCGCCATGATGTTTTATTCAGAATGAGAATGGTGTTTGTCGTTGACCGATGATCCAATGTCCTATTATTTCGTCGTCGACTGTTATTAATGCGATTTCTTTAGGCGTAAATTTTCTTGGTTATCCCAAAATTCTTGTAAGTCTATCACTATGTCCATAACTTGGTTAAATCGAGGGTTTAAAATTCAATTTTCATATCTTCAACGAGTTTGGCTTGATTGTCTATTTCTTCTCCAAGCTTACACTTTTTGTAGGCTATTTTAGAGTCAGTTGATGGCACTCTCTTGTTCTTGCAGCAGCAAAATAGCCTGTAAGTTTGAGATCTTGTTAAATAGATTAGATAGCTCAAGATAATTATAACTATTAATAGTATTCCATAGGTAATGTGATTAGGTTGTTCATTGATTCGGTATTCCGGGGTTTTTATTCTATGAAGATTCTGCTCGATTTTTGCTAAGGTTAAATCTGAACTTAAATATCCGTGAGTGTTAGTAAGTGATGATCGTTGAGAGGAGTTATTTTGGACAATATGTAGGGGTTCGTATTTGATTACTTCAGGCAATAATTGTGTTAGGTTAAGGGGTATATTTGGCCTCTGTTGGAACATGTAAGGTTGTTCAGAGTTGTAGTAACCGATAAGATTGAGGTCGTCGATTTTTATTGTATATCCAGGCTTAATATTATATTCCGGCTCCAGCGATTTTCACATATTCTGTTGAGTTTCCTCTCCACATAACCTGTAGTAGTTTAGTGCGGGATACTGAATATAACCATCCATTCCCGTTTTCCAAGGGTTTCCAGTAGTCCAGATGGTCCTCGTTTATCCTAATATCACAATTTCGGAAGGACTCGGGTCTTGCGTGAATAAGCAAATCTGTTTCACAGGGGTTTTGTCGGTTTGTGTCGTAAATTACAAAATTAGGTTTACAAATGTACAATGTTTTTACTTGTTTGCATTGCTGTAGTTCCTCTTTACTCAATAAGGAATATAGTTGTTGATCCTGGGAAATTAATAAGTAGTTAGCTTTAGGTTGAATATACGCAGATCCTTTAAAGGTGCCGAAGGTTTGGCTAACTGGATAAGAGTTTAATTTATAGAGGTGATATACTTGACGTTGGACGAGTGGTATGTGTAATATAATAAAGAGTTGGTTTTGGTAAAACTCATGCGTGAGTTTTGAACTCTTGTACATTTCTCCTGAATATATTTCTTTGGTCCGTAGTGGGATTAGGTATTGCTGATTGTTGAGAGTGTAGACCGTGATTGCATTCTTTAACGTCTTAGTTCCAAGTAAGTGAGGTGATAATTGCCCGAGTAATGCGGAAGTTATTGCTTTTGTTGTAATCTGTAGATAAGATAGGTAATTTCCAAAGCTGTTTTGGGTGGCGTTACTCCAAGCATTCAGGTGTTTAAGATATTCTTCGTATGTCATGTTGCTTTGTAATATTGGATCAGTGATGTCCCTTATTGGGTCTCGATATCTGAACTGAGAACTAATCTGTTTGTTCAGCCGGGTTTGTATTATATGTAAATCCGAGTTAACTATTATCGTGTCATTGTCCAGATTGTGTATGTTTATCCATGAAGCAGCTTTTAGTTCTTCAAATTCGTACAGGTAGGTTTTGAGCAGGTCTTCATTATTTGAGGAGAACGATATGAATTGGTCGATGGTTGCTGATTCTGGCTCTAGTAATTGGTGGATTAATTGAAGCTGGTTATCTATTTCTTGATCCATCCGACGATAATCATCTAATCTTATGTAGAGTTGGCAGTCTGCTTCATCTAATACTTTATGGCAAATGTTGTTGAACTCTTCAATTTCCAGTGAACGTATAGATGGGCGTCGAAATTCAATGGTTCCAATATCGATCCTGGTTACCAATTTCCATTCGTTTGGTGAAAATCTGACTTCCCTTAGAGGTTCATAGTAAAGTCCGGCTGTTGAATTAAATTGATTGACTCTCACTGCACTCGAAGTAGTGTCGTAGATAAGATAGTTGATGAGAAGAATAATCGTCCAAGTTGTTCCCGCCATATTGAGGTCTACAAAAATTTCGTCAATTAAATTTTCGTATGATTTTAGGTTAGTAATAAAGTGTTAGTAGGCGTGAGGTTTATTATTTCTTTTGACTTTATTTCCGAGATCTTAAATCTTCCGGTAACTATACTGATTGTTAATTGTTTGATATTAGACTCGGTTGTTGAATTAATTATGGACTGTTTTCATGTCGTCTTTCTCCACTAAGAGTTTCCATCTCAGCTTCAGGACCTGAATTATCCCTTTTTGGATGTAGGTGAAGTAGTAAGTTAGTAAGTGTTCCCCATAATGCTCCTAGTATCCATAAACTACAACCATAAATTGAATGGAGAGCATAACCATGAATCAGGGTATCAATGATGAACTTAATTCCTCGAAAGGTGAGATATGCGCCAAAAAAGGGTGACGCTAAATGTTCCTATCGTGTTAAAGAAATTGTAAACTTTTCCCCAAGCTTTGGCAAGTGATTGTCTGATGGCATCCTCATCTAGAAGGTGATTGATGTTTATTTTATTGTCAGCAATGTGTTGTCCAGTTGCTCCGCGGGCGATAGTGTTGAGTATAGCAGCTCTTTCTATCGGGAACATCATATAATCCTGAAGTCGTTCTATATCGTTGTTGGAATAAATCCCTCCTGTTGCTAGTCCTCTTGCTGGTACGTACTTCCAAGAATAATTAGTTTGTGCAGAAAGTTGTTCAGGTTGAGGAACTACTGATAGACTGGGGTTTAATTCATACCATTGATCTGCCAATCTATACATCGGGGCTAGTAATGGATTACAATTGACCTGAGTACCCGTTCTCACTAGAATATGCGTACGTGGAAGCATAAAGTAGGAGTTGTTTCCTCGATGAACGGGAAGTTCTTGATAACATTCTGCGGTTTCTCGCCGTTTTACATCAACCGCAATACATTTGCCGAATCTAATTACTTCTCCTGAAACGTGTGCCATGAAACCAGGTTTCTTCATGAACTGGTACGCGAATTCATCTGGCGCTAGGGTTGCTAAGATAAGTGCACTTTGTAGAACTTTCCTTTCGATTTCGCATTCTTGTCTGATAATATCTTGGTAAAGCATTGTTAGTTGTCTCTGTATGTGTTGTTCGAGGTAGATAAATTTCGAATTGACGTATGCAAAAAGATCCATTTGCTTTGTGCTTATTATGTTTTTCGTTGAGAGATATCTATTGTTCTGGGAGTCAAGTATGTAAAGACGTGGGTGTTCAGTCTTAATTAATTCTGAGCCACAATTGATCATACTACCTTTGGCTGTGAATGCAAAGGTAAATCCTTCTGTTGTTACAGTGTATACTTCCTCGCCGAGTGTCTTGTTTCTGCTATCTGTCATTTTCTTGGCCACTCCTTCGTAAAGCAAGGCAAATCTATGGGAATGACAATTATCCTGTGGCAATATATCCCAAAAGGTATGTCCACCGTCAACGTCCATACATTTTCCAGCCTGATAATCACAGCGTACTCCTGATCTTAAGATAATACTATTTTGGTCAATGTTGGCGGAGGCGTAGTAATCTTGGATTGTGATACTAATATAGCCTGAAACAACAACCTTCTCCCAATTACCATAAGCGTCACTATACGATCCACCCTTGCAATATCCATCCGAAGATACTGTTCCAACTATTGCTACTGGTCGTGTAACTGTTGAGTTTTGCTTGATTCCGGAATGAGTTCCATAAAATTCATAAGATCCTTCCTCGTGGATATCCTTGCATCGATGACGAGTAATTTCCTGTACGTATTCTATGTCATTATTGGTTGTACCGAAATAATGATCAAAGTATCCGCAGCGAAAGATTTTTCTGTGTATTACAATTTTACATTGTATTACTTGAATAGATGAGTATTTTACGGTTTGAAGTAATTGAATGGATGTTTCTTCAATTTTCGGTGCGGCTATAGGTAGATTACAATCTTTAATATCTAGTAAGGATAAGGATGTCATGTTAATAGAGGGTGTGCTACAATCGTATGCTATAAATCCGAGTGTCGACGAGATGGTTAGACATGCAGTAATGATTGTGAGTAACCGTTCCATGATTGGTTATCCTTGGTGGCGTCCTTAGTTTGACCTGTTATACAAAATTTATGCAAGAACTGAAACATAATAATTGTTAGAGTGAAACTAGTTTGAGTCGGAATCAGTCTCTGGGGTTCGCATTCTACAAATTTTTAGTTTGTCGACGTGCTTTAGTGAGCGTTTACCGTTCGCGTCTTCTATTATGGCGGTGTTATTGTCTAGTAGTTCAGTTATAATGTAAGGACCTTTGTATTGTGAGTCAATTTTTCCTTTTCTAGGTTCTTTGATAACATAGACCTGATTACCAACTTTAAGATTACAGGGGTTTAGATGATTATCGTAATATCTTTTTGAACGATGCTTAGATTTGATCAAGTTATCGCTGGCAAATTGCCTCATGTCGTCCATACGACTAATTAAATCATGAAGATACGTTCCATATGTTTCGGTTTTCTCGGGTGGAGGAAAAGAACTTGGTATTCGAGCTCTTTTCCCGTAGATAAGTTCGAAAGGTGTAAAGTTAGTAGATTCGTGAATTGAAGTGTTGTATGAAAACATAGCAAAAGGAACAAGCTTGTCCCAGTCTTCATATTTTTCCACGTAGTGTTTAATAAACTCGGTGAGAACGATATGACTACGTTCAAGGGAACCGTTAGTTTGCGGATGATAACCCGAAGTCGTGACTTGTTTTATTTTAAATATTTTCGCGAGATAATGGAGTATCTTACCGACAAAAGATCGACCCTGATCACTTAGAATTATTCGCGGTGTTCCGAATTGAATTATCACATTGCGAGCCAAGGCATCGGCAATTGTTTCTGCCTTAATGTTGGGAATCGGTACTGCTATACAGTATTTAGTTAAGTTATCTTGCACGGTCAGGATGTGTAGATTTCCAGAAGGGGTTAGTGGTAGTGGACCTACCGTATCAATAGAAATTTTGTCAAAAGGTTCTGCAGGTGTGTCCGTAATTATCATTGGTTCTCGGGTTTTTATTCTTACTAATTTTTGTTCTTGACAACTTTTACATGTTTTGATGAATTCTATTATTTCGTCTCTCATATTAGGCCAATAAAAGCGTTCACGGATACGTCGGTAGGTTTTTGTTATGCCTTTGTGTCCGCCGGTCAAGCTTTCATGGTATTCAGTGATTATATCATGTCTTGTTTCTTCTTCTGGGATTGTTACGTTGCCGTGACAAATAGTTAGTGAACAATCACAGTCATTCAAACTTTCCTTAAGAATATCGGTTATCAGTGACTGGTTTAAAGTTTCCAGCATATCTCCAGGTTTTGAAATTCTCAGAGTTTTTATATTATATTGTTGGATTGTACGTCGAACTGTAGTTAAAACATCCTTAAGATCTTGTATTGAGAATGTGTCATAATGACTGGGTTTTAATACTGCACTAAGTATTCGATGTTTACCCTTTTGAGTGACGAGAACTTGCTTGAATTTTGGTTTCTTCAATTTTAAGTCTTGTGGATCTATTTTATCCGTATCAATCAGTAGTCGTGAAATCATGGTGGTAAACTCGCAATCAGCAGAAATGAAATGTAGATAGTTGTCTCTAAAATAAGTCAGGTTTTCATTTGTTGTATGTAGGGTTACTTTGCTTTTGGTATTTTCAATGCCTGGGTAATATAGATCACACGGTATCGTGGAGGAGAGTGGTCGGAGTGCAGGCTGTCTTGGTGCTTCTTCTACTGGAGCTATTTCATCTTCTGTGTCTTCATCGTCTTCCTGAATTACATCTGGGGGATTGATGTGTCGCCTGATGGGCTGTCTTACCCTGACTTCGTCATTGCTAGTTTCTGAGTCTTCTGATGTAGCGTATGGAGTTGATCTTCCATTAGGGTGTTGAAAAGTGATAGCTGATGATTTCCTGGTTCTTAGTCCTTCGGATTCACTTATCCGAGGTGATTCATACTCTGGGTTTTCTGCACGTTGATCCCAGTAATATTGATCGGTGTCAGATGACGGTCCTGCGGATATCTCGATAATGTTAGTTCTAGGTCTTATGGATGAAGTAACTGGTTGAGGTGAGTCATCTTCAGTGCCTATATCAAATGCAAATCGGAGTGCGTTTGTGCGGTTTTTCGGTGTTTTATTAGGCGGATCTGGTTCCTTGTTTCTAGGTGAAGTGCGTTTATTAATGAGACTCGGAAAAGCACTTTTTCTTCCATGTGCCACTGGTGGTGCTTTTGATGGAACTTGTGTTGATGGTCGTCCAAGTTTTCGTTTTTCTGTTAATTCTGTAGGAACGTTTCGGGATTTTGATGATAATACTTCAGGTATTCGAGTGGCTAATCGGCGCAGTCTTACTCTTTCACCAATGGTATCTGCGTTTGTTGTTGTTGTTGGAGTTGTTTTGAGTCTTTTCAAATGCGTAGCGATGGAACTAGCTTGTCTTGCTGTTATATTTGTATTTGTTTTATTTGCAGCTGATGATATTGGTAAAACTACCGGATTTCGTGATAATGCGTCCGCGTTTACATTAAGTCTTCCTGGTTTATAATGAAATACGTACTCGTATTCTCTTAGTCTTGTTCTCCAACGAATTAGTCTCTGTACAGGCGGTTTTACTGAATCAATCCACTTTAGTGGTTCATGATCGCAAACGAGAGTGAATCTTCTGCCATATAAGTACGGGCGAAAATGTAATATACCATAAATTACAGCTAAGCATTCTTTTTCAGTAGTATTGTAGTTGCGTTCGGCAGGTTTTAATAATCTTGAGAGATATGATAGGTCTATCTTCACCTATTTTACCTTGACTTAAAACTGCACCAATGGCTTGATCTGAAGCGTCTGTTGTAAGAATGAATGATTCATCAAAGTTTGGATATTGCAATACGGGAGCGGTACATAAGGCTTTTCGTAGGTCATCGAAGCTTTCCTGTTGTGCGGTTGTCCATACAAACGGTCGGTCTTTCTTGAGTAATTCGCTAAGAGGTTTGGCTCGTCCTGAAAAATCTTCTATAAAGCGTCGATAATATCCTGCAAGACCTAAAAATTGTCGGATATTTGTGACGGTCTTTGGTCTTGGAAATTTCTCGATTGCTTCAGTTTTCTTTGGATCTGGACGCACACCTCCATCTCCTATGATGTGACCGAGATAGATGACTTCGGTGTTGAGAAATTCACACTTATCGGGTTGCAAAGCTAAGTTGGCGTTAGACAATCGTTTAAAGAGGCGGCGAACACGAGTACCGTGTTCTTCGAGTGATGGTGCAAAGACCACTACGTCGTCAAGATATACAAATAGTTCAATATCTTGTAGCCCAAGTAATACTCGATCCATCAGTCGTTGAAATGTTGCAGGAGCGTTTCTCAATCCAAACGGCATTCTGATGTAATGATAGTGTCCATTAGGAGTGCTAAATGCAGTCTTTTGCTGATCTTTAGGATCCATTTCGATTTGATGAAAACCGCTGGCTAGGTCGAAGGTTGAAAAATATTTAGCTCCCCCTAATCTATCGAGTATCTCGATAATATTAGGAAGTGGATAGGCGTCCGCGATAGTTTTTTCATTTAGCTGACGGAAGTCTATGACCATTCGCCATCGTTTATTACCCTTTGAATCAGGTTTCTTTGGTACTATCCAAAGTGGTGAGTTATAAGGAGATTCAGATTCTGTAATAACTCCATCGTTTAATAGTTTTTGTACTTGTCGATGGATTTCTTCCTTATGAACCGGAGGAAATCGATATTGTCTGACGGATATTGGTACTTCATCTGTTGTTGGTATTGAATGTTTAATTACTGAAGTAGCTTGAAGGCAATCACCAGGAAGGTGGAAAAGATGAGGAAATTCCTTGATAAGCTCATATACGTGTTCTTTCTCTTCTGTGTTTAGATGATCCAATCTTAGACTATCGCAGATTCGCTGAAATCGATCTTGATCGTTTTCGGGAACATCACTTCCGGAATCTTGGTCGAAGAAATCCTCTGAGCTCCCATCACACTCAAATGGAATGATTTCTTGAGCAGGGATCTCTAATTGTATGTCATCCTCATATGCATTTATAGCATAGACATAACACTTACCATTTCTGTTGGTTACTAAACAATTTCCAATGAATATATGTTCGGGAGTTCCGAGTAATGGTAAAAATCCAGTTTTCAGATTGGTTTTAAGAAGATTTATGGGCACTACAGTGCGTGATCGTGCTGTAAGCGTAAATATTGAAGGCTCTTCTTCCCATTGAGGTTCTGGGTCGCGAGTGGTGGTGTATGGATCTCCATTAGTATTTTCGAAGGGTATTGGATTAATTGGTTTGGAGTCCGCAACTATGGTGTTATGATGGAATGAGATTTCTACTTTTTCATTTGTTAAGAAATCGATACCAACTATTCCATCTGTAGGGATAGGTAAGGGATCTTCCAAAACATGGAAGTTTTCGGGGTTTTTGAAAAATGTAATTTCTGTAGTTCCGAGAGTATTAATTTTCTCGGTCGTGATTCCTTTAATTACTACAGAGTTATAAGTGTTAATTATCGCACGTGGTGCAAGTGCATCTTGTTTAATAACGTTGATATCTGCGCCAGTATCTACGAGAAATCGTGCGCTGCCATTTCTTAATTCGGGTGCTTTAAGTGTGATTACTGGGCCTTTTCCCTGGAGTTCAGTCCACATTACGAATGATTGACTGTCAGGAATTTGATTGTTGCGGGACGCGATTGTGTACGATTCGCAATGCTCGGCGTCGCGTCGTTCCGCTGAGCTGCGCTGGAGTTTAAAGACTCCTTATTTGGTGAAGGTGAACTTGCTCTTGAAGAAGTGTGATAATTGTTGTTGGAATAGTTACGATTGTTATATCCATTATTGTAATCATTAGAGTAATTATTATTTTGATTATTACCTGGAGGATTATGTTGATTGTAATTGTTGTTTGGATAATTGTTCTGAGGATTGTTTTGAGAGTAAGTATTTTGATTATTAAGATAATATGGATTTACAGAGGGTATCTGAGGTGGATATGGCATAGGAGGTGGGTACTGATAAGGCATATAAGGTATAGGAGGGAAATATCCAGGTGGTGGATAGTATGGAAAGTACTTCGGGGGTGACCGATTGCGTGATCGATATGGCGAATTGCTTCTCTCTGGACTGGCTCGTCTATCCCGTGAGGTGTCTCGAATAGGAGATCTTGGATATGGACTTGTAGATCTTGAATTTCCTCGCGAATTATCATCCCGGATAAAACGAAAAGGTATAGAACCTCGTCGTTCTTCATCTTGAAAGCTAACACTTCTTGTTCTTCGTGGTAGATCGTAGTTTTCCGGGTCGACTTGCGTGTAGGCTAAATAGTTGGAGTTCCGTTGTGAATTTCCTTTTAAATCTTCTTCTAGTCGTACCGCGATTTTATATGCGTCGTTGAGGTTTCGAGGGTTTTGGACACTTATACCATAGATTAAGTCATCCGGCAGACCGCGCTTAAATGACTCTAGTGCAAGTCCATCGAGTAATTTTTCCATAGCAGTAACTTCTGCATCGTTATCGAAGTTGTCTTTTAATGAGGCTACCGCATTCGCACGGATTTTCTTTATTCTGTTGAAATAACTTAATACAGATTCATTTTGTCGTAACCTGACGGATTGTATATCTGCACAGTATTGTGGGTATGATTTTTTTAACGAAAAATATTCACTCAGTGCAGTTTTTAAAGTATCGAGAGTGTTTGTTTCTTTGTCTTCTACAGCATCTCTTGCCATGTCTCGGAGTTTTGAACGAACTCCTTTAAAGAAAGGTCCGCGAAGTCCTTCAGGTGTTAGCGCAAATCCATTTTCTACTTCTTGGAAAAATGCTTTTAAGGGCATATTTTTGCCATCAAAATTTGGCACTTGCGATAATGCTTGTTGTAATGCTATTGTTTCTCCCATGCTCGTGAGCATGCGGTCAGTAATATTTTGGTGGAACGTTAAATTTGCAAGTTGTTCCGCCGCCATTTTGCTTGTGGATGTTTAAATAGTAATCAGAAATAAGAGCGTAAGTAAAAGTTTAAAAATGTATTTATTATGATTCTTAATAGTCAATTTATATGTTAAGTGATTGATAAAAATAATTAAGTAGTTTATGGTTAATTTTATTGAGGAGTTTAAATAAATGTATTGGTAAACAAAAATTGAGAACTTAAAGTTACAAGCTGAAATCTTGAAAGAATTTCAGCAAGGCGAAATGAGGAGTTTTAAATACTAGAGTATATCTTTTGCAAAAGCGTTAGCTTATATGTAAAAGAAATTATTGAATTTATACAAAAGTATAGAATTTTGTGTAAGAACAGATCACCAGCGAATCCCACCGCTGTCACCAAATTTTAGGTTAACTGTCACGATCGAAGCGATGGAAGGTGACAGTTAAAGAGAGTTGAGGGGGAGAGATGTTTGTGTGTGTGTGTGAGGTCTTATGGCGATACTGGAGGGAGAAATCAAAATGGGTTGTATGCCCACGGGTTATTTTATAAGCACCAGAGGATTGACCTTATTTCGTCCTAGGGATACGCCACGAGGAGGAATTCTCGGTTCAACCCTGTGTACAATTTCCGTGGGCTTTCCAAGGAAGTCTAGGCTTACAACGATCAAGGACTTCAGATCTTTGATGATCCTATACACTCACGTGATCGTATGCGTTGTCACCTTGGAAAACACGCCCAGGTTGATTATCTCTACCTATCGCGTAAGTTTACTACTCTGGTACCGAGCGGTTGTACCTGAATAGATGATTCCCGTTTTGACCGGAGGCGTGGCGAGTTGGTCCGGGATTAGAAGTTGAAAGAAAGCAGTGGGGGGTGAACGTCTCTCGTGAAAAACGTGTTCTTACGACCTAGGTTAATATTATCTAAGTTGGCAATGAGGGCTCGAAATAAATAGAAGAAGTTACGAAATTATAAATGTAATTAATATAAATGATACAAAGATTCTTACATATTTTGTTTCAGTAATTCTGTGTACTTCTTACCCCTAATCCTCGGTAGTGTCAGCCGAAGATGCACAAATTTTATATAGTCTTTACAATTTAGAAACCTTATAGTCACTTTATTTCAATTCGCAATCCCTAAAACAAAGCTAATAGAGTCGCCAAGCGGATACGAGCTCCTATCTATTGTTTGAGATACTGCGAATTTGTTAAAGGCCTCGATCTCCAAAAACAAAGCTAATAGAGTCGCCAAGCGGATACGAGCTCCTATCTATTGTTTGTAGAGATTCAAGGTATCGTTTTACGGCTTGAGCCGGAGTGAGCACGAGAGCTTAGACTTCGAACTAGACTGAAGATGATCTGAACCAGAGGGTTTATATATCCGAATTTTGAGCCTAGAAGGGGTATTGTTTAAACAACTTAATTAAGAATAGTAGGGTTTGACCAAACCTTATTGGTTGCAATTCAAGGTCTTTCCCGAATTTGGCCTAGGTAGGGTATTTGTTTAAACAAATAGTGAAGGGAATTATTATATAATTAGTCCAATTAGAGGGAGTAAATTTATGGGCAATAGATGTCTATTTCAAGGTTTGTTTACAAGTTCGAGTTTCGGGAAAATTGGATTAAAAGTGAAAGGTGGGTCTCATCAGCCAAGGCTACTTGTCTAATGGAAGGCCCTTTCACTTGTCTAGGCGGCACGCGAGCTTAAGCCTTTTATCTTAGAGATGTACCAAGGCTAAAGCAATAAAAAAACTATAAAATTTTGGGAATAACTAATGAATTAGAAAGTGAAAGGTTGGCTCTGGTTTAGATATGTCTGTCTCTCTCGCTCTTCTACGACTCTTATTGTCTAATTTTATAAATATTATTAAATATTATTATTTGAGCATTGTGTCGCGATTTCACATATTCGCATGTGACACATTTTATGTTATTTTTCCTGGATAAATCATAATATAACCTGCTAAAATGTGTCTGAAGTCATACTAACTCATCCTTTATATGGTTACTTTTGATACATAATGTCATCGAACTTGGGTTTTAGTTTAAATCATAATATAAACAATAAAATGGATAAAACGTAGTTTTCAATATTTTTCCCGGATATTTCATATTTGATTGTATCTCACATGAGTCAACACTCATTTAAGTCTTCATTGGAATCCCTGGCATTGATTTCTGCCTGAATACACTTATTTTATTGAACATAATCAGGGATTAAATTTCAAAAACCGCTTCATTAAAAATTCTTGATTCTTAAATTTTCAAACTTCAGCATAACAGGCAACTTTTTAGAGCTTGAGAAGATCGTAAAAAAACAACCGCATATGACAGCATTTTCGAGCTCGAAGAGCTCGAAAATATATCTACACCAATGTTTTCGAGGTCTTTGAGGTCGAAAACAGCGAGAAGTTTTGGGGCTGGCCCGCAGGGCCAACCGACGCCCAGATTTTTTTTTATTCATTTAACGTATGTATGATATCAAATTTTTTTTGTAGGAAATTAAATTTCCTACAAGACTCTGCGTGTCATTATTCGAAAAAATTTTTTTTATCGAATAAAAATTAAAAATAACAAAAAATAATTCGAGGAGACTAAATTTCTGTCGATCTTTGAAGCCCCGTAATTTTTTTCCAGTTTGTTTGACGTACATAATGCATAATCACTTTTGTGTAGAGAATTGATTTCCTACAAAATGATACCAGGTTGAATTTAAAAAAAAAAATTTTTCAGTCTTAATAACGAAAAATTAAAATAAAAAGTTTTCGCGTGTACTTTAAATGGAAAAGGGGCCCCCATTTGTGATAACCCAATTTAAAAGATCTTTGGCTGAAATTTAGTGAGAATTTTTTTAGTAATATAATAGTATATTAACGCATTGAGTGGAAGGTGCTTTCGACAACGAGTGTGATTGGTTCACGAGCCGTTAGGCGAGTGTTGCCAACACACGAGTGTCGAAAGCCCTTCTCACTCAATCCGTTACAATAGTTTTTGCATCGAATGGTAAGAAAGAATGTCCTGATTGGTAAAAAAGGACACTACATTAAATTTAATCTTTTAATTAACCTAAAATATTATTCAATCTTATTAATATAAAATTAATCCCTGTCTAATTTCTGATGCAAAAGATTGTTAAATAATAATAGTAACAATTAAACATGATTTAATTAACTTTTATAATAATTTAAGATTATTTTTATTGTTTTCAAAATATTGATATCCAGCAAAAAATAACTAGAGTTTCAAGTCAAAGTTGATATAGTGAATTGTACATTATAATTAAATACAGTAAGATGATTTTCTATAGTCTGGGACTTTCCGTTGTCCTAACTCGAGTCGGCTGTTGATTGGGTTTTCTGGTGGATCGTTTAATGACTAATAAATAGTATATCTATATATATGTAAAAAGTGTACGTTTGTCATATTTTTCACGAACAATGTGGACATTCTTCGCGATATTTATTCTTTGTAGTGTCATTTTTAACCAATCAGAGACGTGCTTTCTTACCATGAGTTGCAACAAGTAACTTTTGAGCTCATAAGAGGTTAAAAAAAAAATAATTTTTTTTTTTTTGTGGTATCCAAAAATTAAAAGTATAAACAAAAATGAAAATTTTGGTACCACTCCAGGCTCCTAATGGTATTAAGGTTTGTCTCAATCAATTTTTCTATTTTCCGTTTAAATAACCCGGAAAAAAAAATTTTTTTTGTAAATTTTTTAGCTCACAAAGCAATCAACGGATTTTTATGCACACTAAATGTTTTCGTAGGAAATTGAACGCTCTACAAAAAAAGTCACATATAATTTTTTGATAAATCCCACTGTTCAAAAGTTATTTAAGCTTCAAGTCAAATTTATAGGAAATTTAGAGATTTTTTTACTTTTCCGGTGAATTTCGAAAAACTTTGTTCGTAATAATTTGTAAGGAATAAAATTATCTACAAAACGAATCCTACGATATTTTTTAATAAGACCGTTATATCCACCGGAAAAGTAAAAAAATCTCAAAATTTGCTATAAATTTGACTTGAAGCTTAAATAACTTTTTAACAGTGGTATTTATCAAAAAATGATAAGAGACTTTTTCTGTAGAGCGTTCAATTTCCTACGAAATCATTAATGGTGCATAAAAATCCGTTGATTGGTTTGTGAGCTAGAAAATTAAAAAAAAAATATTTTTTTTTTTTTTTTAAACAACCATATTTACATATATATCTTCACTCCCAAGTTATTTTTCTCTATTTTCTATTTTTGTATAGAATTATATATGATTCATATAGAATTATATATTTTTATATATAATTATATATAACGCTAAAAAAATGACAGATGATCACATATAATTATATGCAATTATATATAATTGTATACAATTATATATAATTGTATGTAACTATATATAATTATATATAATCATCTGAGATTTTTCTTAGCGTTCTATATAATTGTATATAATCTTGTAAAATTATATATAAGTGGATATAATTATATATAATTATATATAATCAGTTGAGATTTTTTCTCATCGTTATATATAATTATATATAATTCTGTATAATTATATATAATTCTATATGAATCATATATAATTCTATATAAATCATATATAATTATATAGAATTATATATGATTATATTGAATTATCTATAATTCTTATTACCCGGGACCAAAATATAAACTATTCTTATAAAAATTATATCACTTTAACTACATTTTTGAAAAAATTTTATTTTTGAAATATCTCCGAACGTACCCAACCGATTAAGCTCAAATTTTTAGTGTTTATAGTAAATAAAAAGTCGCGTCGAATGACACCTTAAAGTTCAAAATCGGTTCATCCGTTCAAAAGTTACAGAATATTTACATACGTACGTACATACATGCATACACACACTCAGACATCATCGTGAAATTAGTCAGAATAGCTTTCTAGGACCTCAAAACGTCGACATCTGTTGGAATTTCGATTTTCACAAATCGGACTGAAACCAATAACTTCCCGAATTTTTGAAAATTTGCAAGTTTCTTAGCGGAAAGTTAAAAAAAATTTAATTGAGCGCGTCAGATTTTCTAAGGGAGTGTTAAGTACACCAAAAAAAAGCTCTCATTCACTAATCTGACGATTTCGGTCGGACGCAAACTCGCGGCCATTTTCATAATGTGCAAAAAAAAATCGTCATTTTGAAATACTCAAGCGCGTCAGATTAAGATATATATGGTTCATCTTTATGTTCTAAACGTACTGTTTCATAATCTAACGATTATCTAGAGGGATTCGCCTGATCTGACAAAAAAAAATTAGAAAAACGGTTCACTTTAAAGGCCATCCCTGCAACTTCCGGCTAATTCGATTCCTGGGCGCTTGAAATTGTACTTATGACATTTTTGAGCTCAAAATATAATTTATGTGATATTTCGAGCTCGCTAAGTTCAAAGAAATAATATTTCAATGCATTTGAGCTCTCGCAGCTCGAAAGTCTGATAGAAGTTTCATAGAACACTATTTTTGGAATTTTCAAACCACAATAACTTTTGAATGGATCAACCAATTTTCACGCGGTTGGCATCATTCGACGCAGTTTTATCATCCTCATAAGTAATTTTGCAATTTTAATTGATCGAACCACAAATTTCGGAGTAATCCCGGAAAAACACTTTTTCGGGTTTTTTACGATCACGATATCTTTCGAACGAATCAACCGATTTTGACCAGCTTGGTGGCGATCGACTTGGTTTTTCAAGCTCAAAGGCGGATTAGTTTTTGAACTTAATAGATAAAGCCGGTTAGAAGTTATTCCAAAAAATAGAAATAGAAATCCGGAGAAGGAAATGTAGGCATCACGCAGCTGCACGCATTTAACTTTATCGACGAATTTTTCTTTATTTCGGCTTGCGGAAACCGTCAGATTATATATTTTTCATTATTCTTGAATCATTTCCTTCAAAATAAAAAAAGTTTAGCTACGCTCGAGAATGTCGAGATGACGTTTTTTTTTACAACTTAGTTGCCTTCCCCTTTTTTTACGTCACTCTCAAATTGTCAGATTAGTGGAATATACACTTTTTAGGATGTAATTAACTCACCCTACCTTAATCTCTCGCGCTCGAGAATTTCTGATGGTCAATTTTTTTTTACTAATCTGATCCTGTATCCTTCACGGGCAGCTTTTATATATGGGCCTCATGTTTTGTGGAGGTACTTAATCGGGTACAAGGTATCCCCCTGTATATTAATCTGCCGCGCTTTAGTAAATCCCGAAATTCCCGCTTGGGCTCCCCGACTACTATATCTATCTATATCTATATCTATATTCATCTTTTATCAATTAGACAAGGAGCAATATATTAGAGGAGTATTTTTTTGGTGTTAATGTTCGTTCTAAAAATTTAAGTATTCGATATCCCAAAATTTACTGAAATTCAATCGGGATGAATATAAAAAGATTAAAATTTGTATTTGACAGCCTTGAAGCATTGTTAATAAGTATAATATTAAAACTGGAACAATACCTGCCTGAAGCTCAATGTCTTATATAAGTAATCGAACGCAAACAATATTTTTTGTGAATCTTATAATTTGGATTAATTTTTATTTTATAACTTTCACTCAATCTGAACAGCGCATTTGATTCAAAACATCTATTTACTGGAGTAATGGCATTTTATTTTATTTAATTATATAAACTCATTGGTTTTGTAACATAATTATCTTAGTATCGGGGCTTATTAATTTACTTATCTACAGGATCAATGTAACGTTGGAAAAAATGTAGTTGATCGTGAATTGACACCATCCGTCGAATACACACACATATCAGTTCTTGAAAATACTTTAAGAACTTCACTATCACATCTGGATCAAAGACAAATTCATCATCCCTACAACACACACCCAGATAGATTCATGAAAGTACTCCAAAAACTCCACTATCACCTGGTTCAAGGATAAGCTTATCATCTCTACAACATACTCGCAGATCAGTTCATGAAAGTCGACCATATGCTTCAAGTTTACAACAATCTGCACCACAACATTTCAATAATGCTCGAAGCTCGTCATCTGAATCTGGAGATTCTTTTAGTTCAATTCATTCTTCTCGGTCCTCAAGCCCCAGTAGTTCAAATGATTTCGATGATATAGTAAATACGTAGCAATTACAACAAGGCTTGAAATTATTCCGAAAAGAATAGTTTCGGACGTAAAAAAAATTCTCCTCAAAAATAATCGGGCGGCCATCAACTGACAATAACGGGAAAGTACGTACATTACCATAATATTTTACTTATTCATATGCTATTTTTTAATTTTCATATTATTAATTCTATTCATGTTTCAGGTCGAAATTGAAGGAATTCCATTAGATACCAAAAGCTTTTTAAGAGCTTTGTCGGCAAAGAAAATGAGCCTGCGTGCAAGAAGATTAATGCAAGCCTATTGGACAGAAAATGAACGCGATAGACTGATTGCTCAAAAAAATAAAAAATTTTCTAATGCTTTATTTGCCAGTTCTCGAAATTATAATGATGTCATTAACCTTTGTTATGCTCTACAAAGAACAAAATTTTTGAAGCATATACGAAGAAACATAACCCTGAACATAATACCTATCAATGGGTCACATATTTTCTTGAAAACGATCGATTTGCTCGAAAAAAGTTGAACGCCCGTGAAAAATGAATCATACATGGCCATGCATGGCCGTATATGGCTCATACATGGAGCATATATGGCCACGCATGAAGCATATATGGCCATACATGAAGCATGTATGGACATACAAACTTTTTTCATACAGTCATACAAAACCATGTATGGCCATGCATAATTCATTTTTCACCGGAATGCACGCCTCGAACGCTCGTCCTGTGATAATAAATGAATCATACGTGGGCATACAAACTTTTTCAATACAGTCATGCATGGCCATATACAGTCATACATGGCCTTGTATGGTTCATATATGCCCATGTATGGCCAAATATGCTCCATGTATGGTCATGCATGGCCATGTATGATTAATTTTTCGATTATTACAATTACTTATAAACAGGATGTTGCAGTGTTAAAAAAATAAGAAATTTCTTTGATATCACTAACAGCATATTGATGATTATATTGTGCTTTTTCGAAAGTGATTATATTCTTTGAACCTTACGTAGCACAACTAAACTTTGTTGTAACTGTCGGTCGCATAGCCTAGTCGTCAAAGCGTCAGTCTCTCGTACGGAAGGTCCCGGGTTCGAATCCTACTAAAGCGGGGGTGCGGTTATTAATAAGTCTAGCGTTTTTTCTCTGAATTAAAAATTTCCATTTCGATTAGGAATTTAATTAATCACATATATGATAATCTCTGCGTCACCAAAATAATAATAAAGAAAAACAAAAAAAAGTAATAAATTTTTTTTTTAATTTAGATAAAATTTCTATACATAGTCATATATGGCCTATCAAGCCATGTATATGGTCATACATGGTCATATATGGCCAATTTTCATACATGGCCATGCATGGAGCATTCATACATGGCCATGTATGACTCATTTTTCACGGGCGAGTCTGAAATATTTCCCAACAGGCAGCGAAGAGCTGAATCTATTTAAAAATAATTGGAAATTATTTTTATTTTTTTAACTTCCCGCTAAGAAAATTGCAAATTTTCAAAAATTCGGGAAGTTATTGGTTTCAGTCCGATTTGTGAAAATCGAAATTCCAACAGATGTCGACGTTTTAAGGTCCTAGGAAGTTATTCTGACTAATTTCACGATGATGTCCGAGTGTATGTATGTATGTATGTATGTACGTACGTATGTAAATATTCTGTAACTTTTGAACGGATGAACCGATTTTGAACTTTAAGGTGTCATTCGACGCGGCTTTTTATTTACTATAAACACTGAAAATTTGAGCTTAATCGATCGGGTACATTCGGAGATATTTCAAAAATAAAATTTTTTCAAAAATGTTTTTTTTTAATAACTTTTAATTCGCTGAATGGATTGATCCTAAAATCTTATCAGCTCTTAAACTTTGTAAGCCGCGTCGAATGCCGCCTCAAAAATCAAAATCGGTTTATTCGTTCGAGAGATATCGTTGTAGAAAAAATGGTAAAAAACGTTATTTTTTGAAAATAAACGCATACAAAAGTATTTTCGAGCTCGAAGAGCTCGAAAATGTATCCACAGCAATTTTTCGAGCTCAAGGAGCTCGAAATGGGCGGGAAGTTTTGGGGCTGGCCCGCAGGGTCAACCGACAGACCGATTTTTTATTAATAAAATCAAAAACCTTTTCATTTTTAGGGGAGCGTGGGGTAACCCCGGTCACCTAAGAAATAAAACTTCAAAATTTTTCGAATTATCCTTATTAGATCATAAAAAGGGCATTATCTTATTCTATGGAATCTAGCGAACCAAAGGCACATACATAAAAATGAAAGTATAAAAGTAAATAGAAATATTTGATGAATTAAAAAAATTATAAGCTTGACCGAGGCGACCCAACGTGTTGGGTCATCCCTGTCATTCGGCGGGTCATCCCGGTTACTATTAATTTTAAATTAAAAATTAAGAATCCAAAGTCATATTGCTGAAATTTCATGAAATTAAAATTTTATTTTGCCGACTGAAACTTAAGAAGTAAGAAAAAAAATCGAAAATTAATAATTAACAACATTTAACTTGTTTTCCGTACCCGTTTATGAGGCATCATTATTTATTTATTTGTTCATTAATATTGCAAAAAAAGTGTTACAATGTTATTTAAGAAAATGGCTATAATGAACAAAAAAATTTTTAGCTTAAATTTTAAAAAAAGCTTACCTTTTAATTAATTAATTACTTATTAAATAAGATATTGGTTAATATTTTTACGAAACAATCATCCGAATTGTCACCCGTGAAAAATAAATCATACATGGCCATGGATGAATGCTCCATGCATGGCCATGTATGAAAATTGGCCAGACATGGCCATATATGGCCATACATGACTATGTATAAAAATTTTAACTGAATTAAAAAAAAATTTTTAATTTTTTTTTTTTTATTATTTTGGCGACGCAGAGATTATCAGATATGCGATTAATTGAGTTCCTAATCGAAATAGAAATTTTTAATTCAGAGAAAAAACGCTAGACTTATTAATAACCACACCCCTGCTTAGTAGGATTCGAACCCGGGTCCTTCCGTACGAGAGACTGACGCTTTGACGACTAGGCTATGCGACTGACAGTTACAATAAAGTTTAGTTGTGCTACGTAACGTTCAAAAAATATAATCACTTTCGAAATAGCACAATATAATCATCAATATGCTGTTAAAGATATCAAAAAAATTTCTTATTTTTTTAACCCTGCAACATCCTGTTTATAAGTAATTGTAATAGTCGAAAAATTAATCATACATAGCCATACATGATCATACATGGAGCATATATGGTAGGGTGGGTCAAAAAAATCGAATAATTTATTTTTGACTTTATACTCTAAAAAATAGGTTCGTAGACACCTAAAAAGAATTCTCTCTAAGTATGAGCTCTTAATTATAACGGGAAGGTCCTCCGGTTTACGGGTTTCTATTTTTTTCGAATAATCAGATAAAAAAATTTATATCTCACTTCCAACTGCTTGGAAAAATATTCCGTGACATAGACTTTGTAAGAAATTTAATGCTCTACAAAAAAGGTCTCTTATGATTTTTTCAAAAACCCAACCGATTAAAAGATATTCATAGTTGAAGTTTGGCTATTTTAAGGAAAATATTCGTTTTTATTATGAATTTTATAAGTCGATGAAAAAAAAATTATTTCGAATTGCGGAACTCATGATTTTGTCGGAAATTTACTGCTCTACAAAAATAGCCTCTTATGATTTTTCGATTAAGTGAAGTCGTTACGAGATATCCATCGTCAAACATTAACAAATGTCAATATTTCCAGTTTTTGATCAATAATTCGATAAATTTCAATTTAAATTATTAGTTTCAGGAAAATTTTCATAAATTTGAGTTTCGATGGATAAAGAAATGTTATAAACAATTTTTTTAATATTGTTTTCAGTCTTGAGCTTGTTTGATTGGATTAAAACAAGAAATTAGAGCATTTTTTCGACATATAGCCGATGATTATGATAAAAAACGGAGAACAATTCCAGTACATATTGCAAGTTGTCAAAGAACATCAAAAAACATACCTAAATTGTAATAAGGGAAATTATTTATAGTAATAGCGTACTGTTATATTAAAAATATTGACAATTATATTGCAATTGATAATTCAATAAAAAAAGTTAAATACTGGTTGTTTTTCACTCGATTCAATACTTTTCATATTAAATTTGACAAAGAAATGTGTCATTCACTTTAAATTAAACTAATCATTGGCTATATGTCGAAAAAAATGTTCTAATTTCTTGTTTTAATGCAATCAAACAAGCTCAAGACTGAAAAATTATTAGAAAAATTGTTTATAACATTTCTTTATCCATCGAAACTCAAATTTATGAAAATTTTCCTGAAACTAATAATTTAAATTGAAATTTATCGAATTATTGATCAAAAACTGGAAATATTGACATTTGTTAATGTTTGACGATGGATATCTCGTAACGACTTCACTTAATCGAAAAATCATAAGAGGCTATTTTTGTAGAGCAGTAAATTTCCGACAAAATCATGAGTTCCGCAATTCGAAATAATTTTTTTTTCATCGACTTATAAAATTCATAATAAAAACGAATATTTTCCTTAAAATAGCCAAACTTCAACTATGAATATCTTTTAATCGGTTGGGTTTTTGAAAAAATCATAAGAGACCTTTTTTGTAGAGCATTAAATTTCTTACAAAGTCTATGTCACGGAATATTTTTCCAAGCAGTTGGAAGTGAGATATAAATTTTTTTATCTGATTATTCGAAAAAAATAGAAACCCGCAAACCGGAGGACCTTCCCGTTATAATTAAGAGCTCATACTTAGAGAGAATTCTTTTTAGGTGTCCACGAACCTATTTTTTAGAGTATAAAGTCAACAATAAATTATTCGACTTTTTCGACCCACCCTAATATATGGCCATACATGGACATATATGAATCATACAAGGCCATATATGACTGTATATGACCATGCATGACTGTATTGAAGAAGTGTGTATGCCCAAGTATGATTCATTTATCACAGGACGAGCATTCGAAGCGTGCATTCCGGTAAAAAATGAATCATACATGGCCATACATGGAGCATGTATGATCATGCATGGCCATACATGTAGCATGTATGATCATGCATGGCCATACATGTAGCATATATGACCGTTCATGGACCTACCAACTTTTTTAATACGGTCATACATGGCCATATATGAACCATACAAGGCCATGTATGGCCATACATGGTTTTGTATGACTGCATATAGCTATGCATGACTGTATAGAAAAAGTTTGTATGCCCACGTATGACCATATATGAACCATATACACCTATGCATGGACGAGTATGATTCATTTATTACAAGACGAGCGTTCATGACGTGCATTCTGGTGAAAAATGAATCATACATGGCCATACATGGAGCATATATGACCATTCATGGACCTACCAACTTTTTTAATACAGCCATACAAGGCCATGTATGGCCATACATGGTTTTGTATGACTGCATATGGCCATGCATGACTGTATTAAAAAAGTTTGTATGGCCATACATGCTTCATGTATGGCCATATATGCTTCATGCATGGCCATATATGCTTCATGCATGGCCATATATGCTTCATGCATGGCCATATATGCTTCATGCATGGCCATATATGCTTCATGCATGGCCATATATGCTCCATGTATGAGCCATATACGGCCATGCATGGCCATGTATGATTCATTTTTCACGGGCAGTCAAAAAACAAGTGAATGAATTGACCGTTATGACCCCATAACTTTGATCGGTACGACTCCAACTAAGTTTTGAGAAAATAAACTGAATTTAAAAAAAAAGTATTGATAATTATACTTATTTAAAAATTAAAATGGATTAAGAAATGTCTGTAGATTATAAAAATATCGATTATAAACTTTTTTCTTCTTATAAAATATATAACAAACCTTATGATAGTCCTTGATTTTTAAATCAAATGTCGATCAAATTTATATTTATTAACTATTATTAATAAATAATTTATTTTTAACGTTAGGGCACATTAATTACTTCTAATTAAATAAGAGTATAAAATGAAATTAAATTCAAAATCTATTACATGATAGACTTTTCAAAATTTGGGTGACCGAGGCGACCCGTTGACCGGGACGACCCCATGCTCCCTGATTGTTCTAAAAAAAATTTAATAAAATAACGAATTTATAATTTAATAAAAGTTTCGAAATTTGAATAAACATGTGTTTTATTTCTCTCCTATAAATTTCTTACTTTTATTAATAGATTGATCTTATTGGTTAATAGATTAAAATTTGACTTTGCTAAATTTAACGATTTAACAATAAAAATAAAAATTAAAGTACTTTTTAGATATTTAATGTTCACAAAAATACCCAAAGTATAGGCATTATTTAGGTATAATTTGGGTAGTTTTCTGGTATATTACCGAAAAATGACCTAAACTGGGCTAAAATTCAGTGGATATTTTCAGTATTTTTCAAGTATGACCGAATTCGTTAGAGTAATTGCTATTTCGTGATCGTAATCATTACAAATTTATATGGCACGTATTATCATCTTCGATGAGAATGATTGTCATCAAGTACAAAAACTCAAAAACATTCCACAATAACTAGTTTTTAATCAAAAGTTTAGTGTATTGAGCAGCTAAAATGCTCAATTCGTTATTTACTTAAAATTTTATTATTTAATGTAAATATTGTACACGGAAAAAATATATATGTATCATAGACTGGGCCAAAAAAATTGACTATTTTTTTTTTTCTTAGCTATATCGAAAATATTTTTCAGAATGACGAAAAAAAAGTTTCATGAAAGTTTGAGCCCTTAATATTAATTTTAAGAGGTCTTTCATCGCTATTTTCAATTTTAATTCTTAATTTGATGTTTTACGTCAGAACGGCTAAAACATGGGGGTAAAAAAAATTAATTTCCACTTATTCCTATGTAAAATTAAATTCCCTACAAAAAAGGTGTGATTGAAAATTTTCGTCAGACAAGCCGTTTCCGATCAATTAAGCTTAATAAATAGCTAAAATTTTTCGATTTAACATCTTTATTTTTGAATTTTGTAACTGACGAATCAATAAATATCTAAAGAAGACCATGGAAGGTTTTTGAAGGAAATTTAACGCTCTACAAAAAAGGTTTCTTAATATTTTTTGCTAAATTCACTTCTTCGAAAGTTATTTAAGGTTGAAGTTGAGTCAAAACGATTTTAATAACCTGAATAACTTTCGAAGGAGTGACTTTAGCAAAAAATGTTAAGAAACCTTTGTTGTAGAGCGTTAAATTTCCTTCAAAAACTTTCCATGGTCTTCTTTAGATATTTATTGATTCGTCAGTTACAAAATTCAAAAATAAAGATGCTAAATCGAAAAATTTTAGCTATTTATTAAGCTTAATTGATCGGAAACGGCTTGTCTGACGAAAATTTTCAATCACACCTTTTTTGTAGGGAATTTAATTTTACATAAGAATAAGTGGAAATTAATTTTTTTTTCCCCCATGTTTTAGCCGTTCTGACGTAAAACATCAAATTATGAATTAAAATTGAAAATAGCGATGATAGACCTCTTAAAATTAATATTAAGGGCTCAAACTTTCATGAAACTTTTTTTTCGTCATTCTGAAAAATATGTTCGATATAAGGTAAGTGACCCCTCTATCGGCCAGTTAAGCGTATTTTTTTTTTCGAATTAAGAATTAAAATATAAAAAGACAATTCATGTATAAAACAGTGATAGAACCTTGAAGCGTATACATTTAACTTCAAATTAAAAAAGAATATATGTAAAAATATTTATTAGAAATTTAATAATAAATGAAAATAACTTCAATTCCTGATGTCCCCTCTATTGGCCTAGCTGTCCCCTCTATCGGCCTCCTAGCTGTCCCCTCTATCGGCCACCTTTTAGATAAAATTTTAGCTGATTGGATGTATATAGTTTATTTTCATCTATTATAAATATTTATATTTATTTTGAAATATAACTTAATCAATTTGTTTATTTATTTTGACATTAAAAAATTAAATTGACTATTTTGCATATAAATGTTAATAACCTCAAAAAAAATAAAACTAAGGTGGCCGATAATGCATACAGAGGTAATTTTCTTGTATCTATATTCGGCCACCCTATTTTTATTATAAATTAGGTAAAAATCATTAAATTTTTAACTCTTAAAACTACTATGAAACGAGCTAATAAGATTATAAAAAAAAAATCGGACTTTTATTGTCATTTTTAATTAGTAATCGGTTAATGAAAAAACAAGAATACTTAACCTCCCTGATAAGAAACCACCAGAAATCGCGTCTGACGCACTACTATTTTTTTTTAATTAAAAAATGAATTTTTACAATAATCAAAGTATGTTTAATATAAACTAGATTAATTTTACTTTTTTTTAAAAAACTATTTACGCATTAATACGTACTTATTGTGGAAATATATGGATTTTTCAGCCAAGTGGCCGATAAAGGGGGCCTGGCCGATAGAGGGGTCACTTACCTTAGCTAAGAAAAAAAAAATAGTCAATTTTTTTGGCCCAGTCTAATGTATCACTTATAAACAAAAAATATACCCCAACTGTCTCTTTAGATGTACGCTAGGGTGGGTTGAAGAAAAACTTTTTTTTTTTTTTTTTTAGCATGGAGGTAGAATTTGTACCTTATAAAAAAAAAATTTTTCAAGAAAAAAAAAATTTTTTTCACTCAGCATTTTGAGGTGGCCCAATCGTTTTTTAAATAAATAATTGATTAAACGGGGTAGTTCCAACGAACAAAATTTTTTTGTGCAAAATTGAGGAAAACATCTAATAATTGCCGGATGTAATGTTTTTTTACTCCCCTTTCATTTTAATTCAAAAGAAAATGCTTTTTATTTTTGGATTTTTTACTTAAAATACAAAAATAATAGGAAAAAAATTTTTTTCAACTTCTGACTTTCAATTAGCTTTTAAAGGAATACCCTGACGATTCTACACAGTAAAAAACGAATCGTCAAAGTGTAAAAAAAAGCGTATGTAAAATTCTGAGTGTTGAATTTTCAACACTTTTGTGTGTCAATTTAATATACAATATTTATCTTGTTTCAACTGTCGCAATCGATTGATTTTTTAACACACAAAAATGTTATTTTATACGAGAGTAACACTTTTTATGTGTTACTGTGAAATCAACACACAAAATATGTTAAAAATAACCTCGACCATCACAAAAGAATTCTCAGAAAATTTCAAGTAAAAATGACGTACTAAAAATATCGCCTGTTTAATTTGCAATCGTTTTTAAAATACATAACCTAAACTTTTAAATTAATGTTGATGAAATATAATTATTTTTTTGATATTAAAATAATTATTTTATTTTTGTTATTGTGAGAGAATTTATAGTAATTTTTTTATACATATTTGAATATTGAAGATAAATAATAGATGATATTATATATATTGAACAATACGTGATATTACTATTACTATTTTTTTTTTTCATTTTTAGTTTTATTTATATTACTATTACTGATATTATCGTTATTTTTAATATTTCATTGCTGAAGAATCAATTACTACAGTTAATTCATTGATTTTAACTTTAAATTAAATAATGTGAAAAACATTTTTAAGAAGTGTCCAAGTAACACAAAAGCGTATGTCAAATTCAACACTCTTCAAGTGTTGCAAATAACATATAAGTGTGTTAAAATTGAAGGTTACGTTTTCGAAGATTTTGACGCTTATAACGTGTTACTTTTAACATACACGAGTGTAACTGTTTCAAAAAAACAACGTACGCTGAAATAACATATAAATAAGTATCAATCGATCGTTTTACACACAGCAAGTGTCAATTTTGCCGAATCCTTTTTTACTGTGTAGAACACCATTAATATATTTTTTTACTACCACCCGTTCTCAAGTTATTGATGAGAGAGAAATTAATTAGTAACTCTAAAGTGTTCAATCGATAATTTTATGAAGATTTGCAATAAAATTGTAGAGTTTTGAATATTTTTTTATTTATTACTAATCATTAACAACAAAATTAATTTATGAACAATATCAACACAATATAAACAATAATAAAAATCAATAACATTAAATTGAAAGTACAAAACCCAACTTCTTAATAGCTTGAGAACGGGTGGTAGTTAAAAATATAAAGATAGTGTTCTAGAATCTGTAGGGTGTCCCCTCGAAAGCTCATTAAAAGTCAAAAGTTAAAAAAATATTTTTCCTATTATTTTTGTGATTTAAGTAAAAAATCCAAAAATAAAAAGCATTTTCTTTTGAATTAAAATGAACGTGGTGTAAAAAAAAATCACATTCGTCAATTATTAGATGATTTCCACGATTTTGTATAAAAAAAAATATTTTTCGTTAGAACCACTCCGTTTGATCAATTATTCATTTAAAAAACGAGTGGGCTACCTCAAAATGTTAAGTAAAAAAATTTTTTTTTTCTTAAAAAAATTTTTTTTTTCATAAGGTACAAATTCTACCCCCATGCTA